>OY728146.1:729909298-731163846 GCA_963277665.1 Viscum album | reverse complement strand
ATAACCTCACAAAAATAATAAAAAAGGTTTACCCTTAGATAATTTTGACATTGGATTATAAAAATTATATTTATTATGAAAATTTAAATTTTTATTATTTTTTGAATATATTTATAAAACAGGTGTTCCATTTAAGGGATGTAAATGTGGCACTATAAAAATATTGATTTTAATGGTACTAATGGGTTTATTCTAATCTTATGATTATCAACTCTATTGGTTGAATATCAAAAATATTTGACATATTTTATAATGGGTAGATTAAATTAATATCAATCAATAAATTGAAATTAATTTATTTTTTCAGGATAAAATGAGTTTGTGATAATAATAATTTTTTTATAAAAACATTCCCCTTATGTTAAATTGAATCTTACATACATTTTAAATTAACTTTTAACCAATGTATTAAATCATGTATTTTAATAAGATATTTAATCTAATTGATAATAATAATTTTAATTTATTTTTTTCATATATTTATAAATAATAATATATTACCAATATATTTTTTCTTGTTAAAACATAGTCTTACGTGTAACACAAAATAATACACCAAGTATTTCATGCGTGTAATATAAGATAACTCCGGGATTCCTGCATTAAAATCTATAGAACATATTTATTTAAAATTTTAAATATATCATGAATTCTTAGGATGATATATTCAAATATACAGTTTTTTTGTGGGTAACACATTCTATTAAATAAAATTTTCTTAGATTATAATTTCAAGGTGTTTAACTAAATATATTTTTTATTTCTATGGCGGGATGATTCATTTGAAAAATTTTAATGATAAATATTTATTTTATTTTGGTGGTTTTTCCAATCATCCAGAACTAGTACTACTTTACTTATTGTTAAATAAATATAATATTTCTAGAATATAAAATAAGTTATTGTATAAAAATTATTGTCTTTTTTAACTTTAATAATTCTTTATTTACCATCCATGAAGCAATTAATGTAAAATAAAAACATTTCATCCACATAGGTAATGAACTAACATGATATTTGTCATGTAAGATGTTTTTTATTGAAATTATGAGAGGGGATATTTTTTTTGGATATTCCATTACCTAAATAACATATAATTATTTATACCAAACTATAGTTATCATGTCACATTCGATGGGGGTGAGGGTAAAGTATGATAAAAAATGAATTTAAAAGAGAAATATGGTGGGACTTGCCTCTTGAAAGTCATATTCTTGAAGACCTCCCTAAGGCACATGTAATTGTTCTTTTAGTAATACCATCTACCTCATGACGTGGTGAAGAGTCTTGTAATAAGAATTGGATAGAATATTAGACATATATATTCATTTGAAGGTGTGATAGTAATGATTGGTGAGGGTTGGTATTTATAAGATGAGGAGAATGGTCTTTTTAATAATTATATTCAATAGATTATTATTTTGGGTTTATAATATCAATTTTCTTTATTATTGTGACTATATAATCTAAATGGTGCATGTGATTTTTTTGAATGAATTCCTACATCATCCATGGCATAAAAAGTCATGATTTTGGATTGTAATGTTAAATACAATAAATTACCATACTTAAATATTCAATAAAAATAAAAAAATTTGTAAAACACTATTACCATATACATGATTCTATGTTTATATTTTAATAAATGGAAATAATTTTTTAAAAATTATTTTTCTAAATATGTTTAATTTAATTTTTAATCAAATCATCATTTATTTTAAACCTATCAATTTTAATATTATAATAAGTTTTGTTACCATTTGAGAAATTATTTATGGACTCATAATATTATATAGTTATTATAATACAATATAATATTTATTTGTAAATTCATTTTATCAAAATAATTTTTTTTAAAATAATTACTTTTATTATAAAATAGCTATAAAAGTTATTACATATAACAAAAAGACAAATACAGAAATTAATTTTTTTAAAAAATAATATTTACATGTACCATTATATAAATATATCAATTTTATTTATTATAGGAGAATGAAATATCATTTTTCCATTACTAAGGCGCAATTACTATTTTGATGGCCTGATTACTATTCCTTATTATCAGAATATTATTTCAACGATCATGTTTCTATTGTATGAGTTAAATTTATAATAGTCATATGGATATACTAGTTTCAATAAATATATCTATTTAAATTATTTAATCATTAATATATATATTCTCTCAACATTAAATATAAATTAATCTTTATAATTTATATTGAATTATTGAAATTATGTTTTATTTCAACATCTTTTTTCATGAGTTCAGTCATTCTAGTTGATCAAGAATATCCAAATAATACAAAATTTATTCTTTTATTGTTTTTTATTATCCCATTTTAATATTTGGAAATAATATGGGTTTAGTTTATAACCAATGTAACATTATTCATTTATATAAAAGTTTTAACTGTTTTTTATGAAATAATTATATGAAGGGAAATTCAATTAATACTATTTTGGGAGGTTACATTCATCACACATGATTACGTTTCTCTCCTGAAATTCCATTTTAAATAATAAGGTGAAAATTGAAGACTGTAATTATCTTTCGTTGCTTCCTCCTCTTCATATGTTAAATCTTTGTATTTTTTGTTATGCCATATAAATTTCACATGATTATCAGTCTTTTTAGGTATATCATTATAACTATATTACAAGACCTTTATCGGTTTCCACTCATCAAAGATATAAATTTATTGATGAACCTCCAATGAATTTAGTAAGTATGAGGTATCTGGTAGGTATTTATTCAAGAGATATTTTAGGAATGCATCATATACTTGAGATATGGTTCATGGATGTTCTAGTTTATTTCCCATAACTCTAATATAATCATGATTATCAAGTAAGACTATGTACATTAAAAATTGATTGAAATATTAATTAATGTACGACATACAGATATTTTTAGGGAAAATGATGAATAATATTTAAATAATGTAATGGTTTAATTATTTATATAAAACTAGAAATGAGATATACATATTTCATGATAAAATTATTTATTTAATAAAAATATGATTGGATTAAAATTCATTATTTAGTGTACATTAAAATGGGTAATAAACTGATATGTTCCCATAAATTGGGCATTAGTATCGAGAGAATATAAGAAGGTATCCAAATAAAACATGAATTTCCATTTCAAATAAATATATTTTTTATATAAATACTCATGGAACATAAAAATATATTTTAGGATTTTTATATAAGTATAATTTTTAAAAAACAATTGGGTAAACTAAGAGATAGCTTAAACTAATGGAAAAAATAGAGGTTAAGAGTGATTCATTATCTTATATTCCAATGTGTTTTGTACTTGAAATTAATGCCATGATTAAAAAAATTAGGTTCATTAATCACAAAATTGATAACCATGTTTATCAATATTTTATTTCCTATAGTTTCATTAGGTTTTTAAGGCCATTTCGATGAGTTGTAGTGTTTAATTTCATCATTCTGTGACAATTAATTTGGTGTTTCATTGTCAGTTAGCATGTTTATTTTTATGTATGTTCATTTATAATAGGAATAATAAACCAGAATATAAATTTTATATTACTAAAACAATTAAATTTTTTTAAATGTTCATATATAAAATTATTATTTCTTGTATGATAATGATTCGTTTTTATAAAACATTAATTATAAATGTTTAGTTTATTATTTTTTCATTTTTTCCTTCCATGTAAACTATTATCAATTTATTTAATATAATGTTAATATTTTAGTACCATAATATGAAAAAATTTATATTATATCGATTAAAATTATTATTATCCAAAAAAATATTTTTATGTACACCCATGAAGGTTGTAATGGGAAATGTATAATCACCATCCTGGATGGTAGTTCCCAAGATATAGTGGGTGGTGTTTATTGTATTTTAAAAATAAAATGGAGGAGGAGAGGGATTTGGAGATTTATATTCCACTAACAAATGAAAATTACAGTATATATATGATACTCTAGTTATATTGTGACATTGGATAGGGTATTAGATACGGTAAAATAATGAATGATTCTAAAAGAGAATGATAAATGATTTTAACTCTAGAATGTCATCTGCTTGTGGACCTCCATAATTAACATTGAATTTAATTTTTCAATGAAAAAAACCCCTTGTAAGTGGGGGAATAGTATTGGTAATTTAACTGGATAGAATATTTTCATTATACAATTTTTATATTGTGCGAGGAGAAGGGGGTGAGGGTGGAATTTATAAGTGGACGAGTGGGATGTTTTTAATATAATATGAAATAATTTATTATTTGGTCTCATGACTATGAATATAGTTGATTATTATGACTATATTATGTAAATGGAAAATGTGACTCTAATATAATGGATGATTACATCATTAATGACTCAAAAAAGCATGTATGTTTCATATAATGTTAAATATCACAACTCATCCTATTCAACTATTCTAAAAAAATTCATATATATTTGAAGATTTCTAAAAAATAACCATTGGAATGTATATACATGTATATTTCAAAAATAGAATCCATTTTATGAAAATAAATCAATAAAATTATTAATTTAATTATTTTCAAAATCATTATTTATTTGGAAAATACTAATTTTAATATTATTATTGATTTTTTTCCGTATGATGAATTAATTGGTGTCTAATAATATTATAGAACCATTATAATAAATGAAAATATTATTTTATAAATAATTTTAATGTAAATAAATTTTATTCTAAATCAAAATATTTATTAAAAATATGTAAAAAATTATGTTTCATAAAATTCCTAAACATATATTTAATTTTAGAACATTTATTTACATCTACCACAATATAAATATAAAATATTTTAATTTAATGTAATTACAAATTTAAATTTTACATTTATAATGTTGAGATATGTATTCTAATAAACATATTACTATTCATGAGTATCATAGTACTATTCCATCAGTTAGATTCATAATTATCCTATAGATTTACTAATTCCAATAAATAACTCATATTTTCTTGAATATTCATTCACTTTAATATTCTCAAAATATTATATATAAACTCTTAATCAAAATCAATGTTATACTATTAAAAATGTTTTATATTTCTACAACATTTTTTTGGTTGGGGTCATCCTGGTTGATTAATATGATCAAAATAGTCCAATTCATTTTGATTTATTTTTTATTTATTATCCCACTCTAAGAGTTGGTATTTTATTGTTTTATTTTTATAATACTTTCTAAAGATAAATTCAAAATTATTATTATTTTGTTTCATTGTGTGACATAATTATTTGAAGTGAATTTTATTTGATTAAATTCTATGTTATTATACTATGAATGTTGTGGATTGGTAATACATTCATTCTATTAAACATGGGAGTATTACTATTTGGGATTTGGGAATCATGTTCTAATACATTTTACATTTTCCCAAAATTATTTTTAAGATGAGTATTATCATGTAAGATATCCTAAAGATGCACTATATCATTCTATCCATTGTGAAGTCAAAACATTTATGTTACCAACATATCTAGAGGATCACAAAAGGGAGGCAATGATCTTAAAGATGCACCCATGAGGTACTTTTCCCTTGATAGGGGAACTGGTATGATTTCATAATGAAATGATTTGTTAGTTCCAGGTATTAGGAACGAATAGAATCAATGTCTCAACTAGCGGGGAGTTGACCTCATCATCTTTGTTCACCTTTTTGGGATAGGTGGTTCCATTATTTGTATTTAGGAATCGAGTATAGAATGTGTATTCTTTAGGGATCAGTTCCATTTTTATAATCAGTTCTTATTAGTTCATTGAGGTTAGTCTGTTAGTGGCATATAGGACTAGAATAAACCTCAGTATTATTTTGAAGTGATAGTATTTCTGCTTCAAATGAAACCATATTAATTTCCAAAAATAGTATACGTATCAGGAATAAGTCATTCTCAGGTTTTTGTCATACATTTCAATGACCTAGACCAAATCAAGATGATAGATGTGTCCATTAGATGTTGGGAGGTCATGTTGTGAATTGTAAGTTCCATGTAGTGCTGGTATTACTACTAGAGTGGATAGAGATCATACAAGGTATGGATAGGTTTTCATCTACCATTGTTAGTGACTTTCATGATTTTAAATATTCTCACTACTTTATCGAACCTGCTCTATTATGTTCAATAGGGATATATGTATAGTTTTTATCTTTACTTTATTTATATATTCACAAGTAAAAGGGAAGACTAGCTTGTTTGATGTGTGTTTAGGGCGTTGACTAAGGATAGGCCCACATTCTCCAAGTTTGGGTACAGTCTTACAATAAATGAATCCTTTGAATTTTATTGTAGGAATTGATTGGTTTTAACTTATTCATGCTAATATTGAAATCTTATGAAGAATGTTCTATTTTCAGATGTGGTTCGATATTGTTTGTATTTCAATATAAATCATTGTTACATGGTGGTAATTTTGTGTATGGAGCACATAATTATTAAATGGATTAATTTTCTATCAAATCAGGGTATATTAAGAGTATGGAGGTACCCGTTGTTTTGGTATCGTCCAAATTATTTTTATATTAGTTAGTTAAGGTAACTCCTCAATGTGAGCTTATGATCAGGATATAATTATATCCTCATGATTCTCAAAATTTTATGGTTACTATCTTTATGGACCCTTCTTATTTAAGGGTGTTGAATATTTTCACAATTGATCTAATGCAGTGGGGTTTTATTCATCCCATTTTTCACCAGGGGGTTCTCTGGTTATTTAGTTTCATGAGAATGGGGTGATTATTATGGAGGTTTTTTGACACATCATGCATAATATTGCTAAATTTTATGATATTCTAGAGGGAATTGATCTCTTATGGGTATATAATGTAACATCTCAATTAGTATTACTATTTAACCTGGGATCTGGTGATAGTCGCGGTTGTTTTTTTTCTAAAGTAATGGGTTCCTCATTTGGGAGCACTTTTTGGTCTTCATGGATCACATGATCTTGAGGTATATCATCTATCATTGTGTTATGAAAAAAAATTGAGGGAGGTGTATGGAGTCCATTATGATTATGATTTTGATATCACTAACAACTCATAAAAAATAATGTTTTCCCTGATGTTTTGAGATTGATTTCTTGGTGAGATGATGTTAATGTGTGTAAGGATGAATGGAGGGTGATAGAGGATTTTGAATCCTTACACATGGTTGTGATAATGAATAATGGTGAAGTATTCTTGTCCCATATGATAGTGAGTTATTATATGACGTTTCTAATGGATAATTATTAGTGAGGAGACTATGTGTTAGACGTGATTCAAAATTGGGTTGTCATGGGTAAATTATTAGATAGATATTCATTGGATGGATTGAACTATATATAGTTTTAGGTGAATATTTTTATATTATCCATGATTCATGATATATTACTTCATTATATCATATATTTCCAATAGTGGCACTATTAGTTGTTTCCATGATATAACGTAGATGATGATTATGTTTTGGTGTCCTGGGAAGAAATAATTTGTGGAAAAGGTTGTAGAAAGTTTTTTGTTTTTATAGATAATAAAGAAATGTAATAGTTTTCTTGGTAGATTTTTTTAGCCTTTGGAAATTCCTTATTGTAAATTTGTTTTAAAAAACAATGTAATTCATCATACGGGTACCCAATATCTTGGAGGTGGAAATCCTATCAGGGAGATCATATATCAGTTGATGGAATCAACTGAATTCTTATCAATCGATGATCTATAGTAGGGGATGATTAGGAAAAGAGGTTTGTGGATAAGGTTGTGTGTTTTTATTATTTTTTGAAGACAACATTGTCAGATGATGATGCACATATTACCTATTCTATATGAACGAGATAAAAACCTGATTTTGTCACTTAGAAACACCCCAACACTACTTTCCTCCATAATAAGGAATGGAATATAGAGTATAACATCCATAAATTGAAGGAAATATAATGGAAATTACTCATAGGGTTTTATGGAACATAGGTATGAAAGGTATATATTTTATTTTCTTATGAAAACAGTAGTGACTCATCAATTGTAATGCCACTATTTGAATCTATTATGGGAAGACATTTCATTAATAATTTATCTATATAGGGGTTGATGAGGAATTAGTTATTTGTTTTGTTGTGGTGGTAATAACAAAAAAAATATTAATCATGTTTAGGAGAAGATGAAATCAGCACATGATAAGCATAATCCTTATGTTGATCATGGGATAAAGACTATATATATAGAATATATTAGCCCCATGTTCTTGAAATTTTCCCCATAACAAGGTTAAAAAATCTTATCTATGGGGATTAAGCTTTCTCCCGGGTTTTTTGAGAACTTTTTGTTGTTGGGGAGAGTTTGTGAGGAAGAATATTTGTTCTTGTTTCAATTATGGATGAATATGATCCACAATATCATCATTTATATCAGAAACATTTGTATCATCACAATTACTCCCATATCATTGACTTGGGAGATTTTGATACTAACGGTGGGAATATATTGCACAGTATCTACCAGGTATACAAGATCACCTAGAGAATATGTTTTTTTGGAATCCAATTTAGTCATTTTGGGTATGTAAAGGAATGATGGAATACAGTATATTACTATAGAATATGAGATATGGATGCATGCCAAATAACTATATCATTATTATTTATTCATTTCCATATTTTGGTTTACTATGTTCTACTTTAATATTTCTATGTTATGAGATGTTCTGTTTCACTTGATGCCTTTTGTGATAAAATGTTCAATCTTAAGGAAACATACTTACTTTTAATGTAGGATTTCATCTCTTACAAGATTTCTTACACAAACTCATATTTACTTAAAAAGACGAGTATTTAGGATGACTCGTTCACATTAAGAGTGTTATAATCAACATCTAGAGAATCACCTAATCCAAAAAAGAGAATTATATGTTTTCAATGTGTTTATACCTTAACCAAAACCAAAATTGTTAGAACAAGATCAGATAACCCAAAAAGTATAATCCATCATAAAAAGAAAATCTGTTCTTAATCTCCAAAATTTGCCCAAAAAAACCCAAAGTTCAAAGAAGACCATTCGATAAACAATTTTTCCATAAAAGTATTCAAAGTAAACCAAACTAAGATTGAAACCCAAATCCTTGACAGATTTATTCACATAGTCTTCTAAGATAGACCATAACATTTATCTCCAATCATCAGTTACTCTTAAAGTCTCATACTGAAAAGTAATTAACCTAATCACATATCCTCCATGATAGGCTAATAATTTTCATAGGAAACACAAAATCAACTTATTCTAGATTCATAAGAACATATAACTAAAAATAATTAGTTAAACTAACCAGGGAATTCACGTAGTCCAGTGGTAGGAGATAAATACCAGTCGCACTTTGGTTGTGGGTTCGATTCTGGCATCCTCGTTTGACGTGACTAGTTCTCACGCGGTTTACGTGTTGTCCTTTTTCCAAAACTACATAATTCTCATAACACTCCCCAAATAGACATAATATCATCAAAAATAACTATAAAATAATTTGACCTCATGTTTTTCTCATGTCATTCATATTCCATCATAAAATATAATAACCCATAATTACCTCAAAAGTAAGGAACATATAAACCCTAATGGTTACCTTTATAATTATTACCCGAACATCCACATCTAGTTGGTAATATCTTACATGATGCATTAGAGAAATCTCCAAGATTCAAGTGGTTGATCATGACTCTTGATAGTTCGTTTAGAATAACCATGATATTTTTCATTGAATCCCCCATTTCATCTAGTCTCTTATTCAGAGAACCACCACAGTTTCCTTTAAACCCGTTGTCACTTTGGTGCCTGCTAGATCCATCCATTTACTAATCCAAAATGGTAAATGTGAGTAAATCATTAGAATCATCATATAATACTTAGATATAATTATTCATTTATCTTAAAATCATTCACTTTATCTAAAACTATGACCCTTTCTGAAATCCTAAAAATTATGGTAAGGTCACTTATTTTTAAAGAATACCCTAACATCTAATGTTATTTGAACTGACCTTTGATAACAACAATAAGGACCCAACCTTATATAAAATACATATTCTTGAATTACAAGAATTATTCACATTGGGGATCATTTCAGGTTTAGAGTTTTAGAGAATTAGGACATAACTATTACATCTCAAAGATTACAATGTGGACACATCTACTCAGTTTCCATTTTTTTCAGAAAATAAAAACTCATTAACAAAAGAGTCATGTCTAGTTATTATTTTAGACAACATGAAATTTCCATGATCCCATCCTCGACCCTATTCCACTTTAATTCCTGTAAAAAACATTTCAAAAAACTTGGGATGAGCCCAAAAACATCAGTAAGGGTTATAAAAATACAGAAAGAAAACATTAGTCCATGTATACATAAGAATCAATGAAATAATACGTTACTCATAAAACCTAAACAATTTATCATACCTCATGAAATCATAATATTTGTGCATAACTCAATAGAAATATTAAAACATAAATGTAACTAGAGGCATTCATAACAATCTTACATAGGGAGTAACCCTCATGGTTACATTTGGAATACCCATCTTAATATATTTTCTAAATCTCTTCAGATAAACCTCAGCGTTTAACTCCTTCGCCTTACCCAATGCATTGAAGAGCTATATCGGGCTCCCCCACCTTTAGTTTATCACGAAACCACCTATCTTCATAAACAATTCCCAAGAACTATAACATAATCATAGAACATACCTTAATCACAATGTAAATATAACATTCCCACATTGCAATAACAATGTAACATTTCAAGATATTGAAATAATGAATCTATTCTAAAAACAATTTTCAAAACCATTTAAAACATTTAATAAATAGATTATTGAATAAAAGTGTCCCATACCACATTGAAGCTTTTAAAATTTTAAACCATTAATATCCATATAAATAAATCCATAACCATTTTGAAAACATGGATATTAATAAGAATAAATCATTAAAGCATTTAAAACAATATTTTAGATAAATGGTTTTTTACAAAATGAGAGACACTTGAATACAATAATTGAAGAATAAAATTTACTTAGAACTTTATAATATCATGAGAATAATGGGATTTATGATATAATATTCCAATGGACAATATATACATCATATAAGAGTGAATTGGTTCATAAAAACAATGAAGTATCAATAGAAATGTTAAATGAGATGAAATCCCTTACAAAGAAGGTATCCTTAAATTAAGGATAAATCAATCTCATAATTATGTGTGAAAATTATAAATACACCCAATATAAGTGGATATTATGTTTAATACAAACATAATTCATTCACACATATTCATAGTATGACAGAGTCAATAACTACAGGTTGAACCCAATGAAATTAAAATTGGGTTAAGAAGTTCCTTTGGTAAAATTCGAGAGCCTAACGACGTCACCTTAAAATTAATAAAACTAGTTGATGAGAGAGTAAATTTTATCTCATAACTTGGAAATTTTTTTTAAATCAATAAGGATATATAATAACATATCCAAAAATAAAAATATGTAAATTAAAAGACATAACAAAATAATTCTTTTAAAAAGAGGAGTGTGAAAGGTTCCCATACCGATTTGGGAAACTTTCGAAACGTACACCCCATGAAATAAGGGTCTTACAATAAAGATGTAAATACCAATAAATGAGAATATATTATACAAATAGTAAAATAATGGGCAGTACATATACCACACAAAAGGAAATAGTGGCCAATGTAGCATGAATCTCACGGGATTAAAAAGTGAGATGAAAATCCCCTTATGAAAATTCTTTAGCCTAACGACGCCACATATAACATCCAAAAATGGATTGGTGAGATAAAATAGGTTATATCATCATATTAACATAATATTTACAGCAATTTTAATATATAAAAACATCCCCCAACATAATAAAGTGGTGCTTAAAGTAAGTTACATAAAAAGAGTACTTCAAAAGAAAGAGAGAGGTATGATCCCTTACCACAATTCCAACTTGTCTTGTTCGTTTCTTTATATTCCTGAAAAATAAACATTGGTAAATTTTTAATTTCTTAAGGATCACCTTTAAATATTAGTATTCAGTTCATATCACATATTAAAATGTTATAATAATTGGTTAATAATGTGAGTTCATATCAGACACTTTTGTCGAGGTTTGGTACATGAGTCAAAAATGAACTTGTTTGAAAATGATTGTCCATGTACATATAAGTAAATCATCACCAGAATAGTATTAATGACATAAATATATTATATATCCATTAAATATTAATTTTATTCTATTCCATAACATTAGGTGATAAAATATAAATGAAATGAACAGTTCATGGGGACGGTAGGCCATACGTACGCATGAACGCTACTTTCATTTCTTTGTCATATTAATGGAAATAAAAATAAATTAGAGATATATATTATAATTCCACTATAATAGATATTTAATATAGGTCACATATGTTCATTAATCTCATTCTTTATACATTCCATGTATTTCATGAATGAGTCACAAAACCTGAGGGGCAGTATTCAACACTTCCTCAAATGAAATTATCGCATTTGCACAACATGTAAAGCATAAAGGTATGTTTTAAATGTAAAATACAGAAGCATAGATACTAAATAAATGTAATATATATCATAAATAAATATATTTCAATAATAATTTCCATCATGAGATGTGGTAGGAGATGATAGAACAATCATCGTTTCGTGAGGCTGTAATTCGCCATCCACAAAAACAGTATGTTCGTTAACCATTAGACGGATGTGTGTGTTATTGTAGCTCATATATTTCACATAAAAAAATCCTAGTATATTTAATATACTATCTTTGTTAAAAAATAATGGAATAAAAATATTTTAGCGGGATGGATAAGCAAAATTAATCAAAAGAACATTTTGGAAGACTTTAACATTAAATCGTGTAACTCCCATTGGTTTGAACCGAAAAGTTTTCATGAAGAGATTTCTGCCTAAGGGAAGGATTCTAAGATGAGGAGAAGGATTTTAAGAGATAAAATGTGAAGATATTGGCCGAGCCAATGGCTTGAGAGATGTGGCTAAGGTGGTAGAGGTGGGGGCCTTTTATAAGGGAAGAGGATGGGCACTCATGGAATGTTATAAATTATTACTTTATTGTAAAATGATTTTAGGATTTTGAAGGTCAAAAATGATATATTTCTAGGATAAGGTGATAAGGTTTCTAAATCCACCAATACAATAGGATTTTGACCAGTATAAGACTTATATTTTACTTTATCGTCTCATTTTATTTAAATCGTTCATTTATGAGGTAATCACTGCATCATCACAGTGTCATCAATAAATTAATTAATTTATTGTCTAAAAATTATAAAACAAATATCATTATATAGGAAATATTTTTAGATTTCTAATTAGAATTTTTAGTCAAAATTATGACTTGTATAACCCCATTTGAAAATTTTATTAGTAAAACAATACATGTTTGTGACATTTTAATTTTAAATTTAAATAAAAAGTTATTAATGTCATTTTCCTACCAAAGTGGCTCCATGGAGTGAAAAAGTTAACCCATTGATTTTCATGGTCGGACAAGACTCATCCAATAAGGTTAGGACATGTGTAAAGGTCATTTAATATTATTTTAGCATTATCTTTACATTAAATTACACTAATTAAATTTAATTGTGATTAATAAAACATAAAAGTTCCTATTCACAAAAATATTATTTTAAACCCACTGAACCAAATTTTAAAACCTAGTGACAACCATTTATGTAAGATTTTTTAAATTAAAATCATAGAACTGGTAAAGTTTCATTTAAATGAAAAATCTGTTTTTTAACTGCAACATAGTGGTTTCACTAATCATCAATAATTGATGTGTTTTCAGAAAAATACCAAAAATTAACCTAAGCTATATTTGATATTCTGAATTAAAAAATGATGTCTATTATAAAAAATACAAAACAAATAATTTTAATTAATTAATTTAATAATTAATTCTTGTTGTCAAAACAAAGAGCGTATTTTTAAGAAACAATTTCTATTAAAAGATTGACACTAGTTTAAGTCCAATTTCAAAGTGAAATTAATTCCAAAGACCACCTTTGGATTAAATGGTAAAAATATATTCTATTTAAACATTATAACCAATTAATACAATGATCTAATAATATAAATATATTATATTAAAAAGAGTTTTTAATTAAAATACACCATTTTTCACTTATTCATTAAAAATGGACTTTATCAAATAAAATAAAAAAACCAACAGAAACTAAATTTCGATATCCCGATTCTAAAGAATGATTTTATTTGGTCCAATATAACATATAAAATTTTCAACAAGTTGATTTAAAAAGGGTTCTCCATCAAAAGGCAGTTAATCAACCTTTTATAGAATATTAGAATATTTACGCTTAAAATTGGATTCATTCTCATTCTAAGCCTCTAACATTTCTTGGATAAATGTAAAAATATTTTACAAACATATATAATCATTTTGTAGTTAGTTCTTTTGATTCCTACCATTACAAAGGCTCAGATTTAACTACCATTTAAAATAATATTATTTTATTACTAGAGTGCAACATAAGATTTCCAAGAAACTCATTGCTGTGAATTGGGTACGTCATCGAGCATAGTGTTCCCTTTAAATTAACATTTACATTTTATTCAAAAATAGGTATTGAAAGGTCATATTTTTTTTAACTAGGGTGTTACATCTTTCCCCACAATTAGGAATTGTGTCCTCGCAATTTTAAAATTGGGAATGGAAACTTTGTTGAAAGCCACACATCAGAAGAAAAGTAAATTTAACTATCACTTTAAAAGAATGAAATAAAAGTAAAAGGGTCACATGAGTTAAAAAATACTACGATTCCATGAAAACATGGATAAGAGGAGAATAAAAAAGTCCATGTTCTTATGGAGAGTGATAGAAACATGATTAAGAGAAATATAACCACAAGAAACTCGCAATATTGTGATGGGTTAAATGATATTTGATTCCCCAGTAGGAAAAGTTAATAGACAACATTTTTGTTTTAAGATACTTTTCATTGTGGAATTTATTTATGAGCTTAACTAAATACTAAGGAAACATAATTACATTTCATGTAGAATTTCATCTCTTACAACATTTCCTACAAAAACGCATATTTCCTTTAAAAGACGAGTATTTAGGATGACTCATTCACATTAAGAGTGTTATAATAAACTTCTAGAGAATCACCTAATCCAAAATGAGAACAATATGTTTTAAATGACTTTATACCTTAACCCAAACCAAAATTTTTAGAACAAGATCAGATAATCCACAAAAGGATAATCCATTATAAAAAGAAAATCTATTCGTAATCTCTAAAATTTGTCCAACATAACCCAAAGTTCAAAGATGACCATTCGATGAACAATTTTTCCATAAAATTCTTCAAAGTAAACGAAACTAATATTGAAACCCAAATCATTGAAGGATTTATTCACATAGTCTTCCAAGATAGACCTTAACATTTATCTCCAATCATCAGTTACTCTTAAAGTCTCATAATGAAAATTAATTAACCTAATCACATATCCATCATGATCGGCTATTAATTTTCATAGATAACCCAAAATCAACTTATTATAGATTCATAAGAACATCTAACTAAATATAATTATTCAAACTAACCAGGTACTTCACGTAGTCTAGTTGTAGTCGATAAATACCAATCGCACTTTGGTTGTGGGTTTGATTCCGGCAGCTTCGTCCGACGCGACAGGTTGTCACACGGTCTACGTGTTGTCCTTTTTAAAAAACTAAATAATTCTCAAAACACTCCCCAAATAGAGATAAAATCATCAAAAATAACTATAACTTAATTTAACCTCATGTTTGTCTCATGTCATCCATATTCCATCATAACATATAATTACCCATAATTACCTCAAAAATAAGGATCATATAAACCCTAATGGTTACCTATATAATTATTACTTGAACATCCACATCACGTTGGTCATCTCATACATGATGAATTAGAGAAATATCTATGTTTCAAGTGATTGATCATGAATCCTGATAGTTTGTTTAGAATAACCACGAGATTTCACATTGAATCCCCCATTTTATCTAGTCTCTTAATAAGAGAACCCCACAGTTTCCTTCAAACTCGTTGTCACTTTGGTGCCTACTAGATCCATCCATTTAATAAACCAAAATGTTCAATGTGAGTATATCATTAAAATCATCATATAATACTAAGATATAATTATTAATTTATCTTAAACTCATTTAATTTATCAGAAAATATGACCCTTTCTAAAATCCTAACCATTATGGTAAGGTCACTTATTCATAAAGAATACCCTAACCTCTAAAGTTATCTTAACTGACCTTTGATACCAACTATAAGGACCAGACCTTATATAAAATAAATATTCTTGAATTACATGAATAATTCACATTGAGGATCTTTTCAGGTTTATAGTTTTAGAGAATTATCACATAACTATTACATCTCAAAGATTTCAATGTGGACACATCTACTCAGTTTTCGTTTTTTTCACAAAATAAAAAATCATGAACAAAAGAGTCATATCTAGTTCTTTTTTTAGACATCATGACATTTCCTTGATACAATCCTTGACCCTATTCCACTTTATGTCCTGTAAAAAAATTCAAAATACTTAGGATGAGCATAAAAAGATCACTAAGGGTTATAACAATACGGAAAGAAAACATTATTCCATGTATACAAAACAATCAATGAAATCATACGTTACTCATAAAACATAAGCAATTTATCATACCTCGTGAAATCATAAGGTTTCTGCATAACTCAATATAAATCATAAGGCATAAATGTCACTAGAGGCATTCATAACATTCTTATGTAGGGAGTAACCCTCGTGGTTATATTTGGAATACCCATCACAATATATTCCCTAAATCGTTTCATAGAAACCTTAGCGTTTAACTCCATCACCTTACCCAATCCATTGGAGAGCTATATCGGGCTCACCCGCCCTTAGTTTATCACGGAACGAACTATCTTCATAAACAATGCCCAAGAACCATTACATAATCATAGAACATAACTTAAGCATAAATAAAATATAACATTCCCATATTGCAATAACAATGTCATATTTTAAGATATTGAAATAATGAATCTATTCTAAAAACCATTTTCAAAATCATTTAAAACATTTAATAAATCAATTATTGAATCAAAGTGTCCCATACCACTTTGATTCTTTTATAAAATTAAACCATTAATATCAATATAAATAAATCCTTAAAACCATTTTGAAAACATGGATATCAATAAGTATAAATCATTATAACATTTAAAACCATATTTCAGTTAAAGGCTTTTTAACAAAATGAGAGACACTTGAATACAATAATTGAAGAATAACATTTAATCATAACTTTATAATATCATGAGAATAAAGGGAATCATGATATAATATTCCAAAGGACAGTATATACACCATATAAGAGTGAATTGGTGCATAACAAAAATGAAGTCTCAATAGAAATGTAAAATGAGAAGAAATCCATTATAATGAAGGTATCCTTAAATTAAGGATAAATCAATCTCATAATTATGTGTGAAAAATATAAATACACCCAATATATGTGGATATAATGTTTAAAACAACCAGAGGTAATTCACACATATTCATAGGATGGCATATTCAATAACTACAAGTTGAACCCAATGAAATTGAAATTGGGTTAAGAAGTTCCTTTGAAAAAACTCGACAGCCTAATGACGTCACCTTAAAATTCATAAAATTAGTTAATGAGAGAGAAAATGATATCTCATCACTTGGAAATAAAATTTAAATCAATAAGGATATAGAATAACATATCCAAACTTAATAATATGTAAATTAAAAGACATAACAAAATAAGTCTTTTAAAAAGAAGAGTGTGAAAGGTTCCCTTACCGATTTGGGGAACTTTCGAAACGTACACCCCATGAAAGAAGGGTCATACAATGAAGATGTAAATAAAAATAAATGATAGTATATTATAAAAATAGTAAAATAATTTTCAGTACATATACCACACAATAGGAAATAGTGGCCAATGTAGCATGAATCTCATGGGAATAAAAAGTGAGATGAAAATCCCCTTATGAAAAGTCTGCAGCCTAACGGTGCCACATAAAACATCCAAAAATGGATTGATGAGATCAAATAGAGTATATCATCATATTAAAATGAACTGTACAGAAAGTTTAATATATAATAACATCCACCAACATAAGAAAGAGGTTCTTAAAGTAAGTTACATAAAAAGAGTACTTAAAAAGACAGAGAGAGGTAGGATCTCTTACCACAAGTCTGACTTGTCTTGTTCGTTTCATTATATGAATGAATAATAAACTTTGGTAAATTTATAATTTCATAAGGACATCCTTTAAATATTACTATTCAGTTCATATCACATATTAAAATTTTATAACAATTGGTTAATAATGTGAGTTCATATCAGACATTTTTGTCGATGTTTGGTACATGAGTCAAAAATGAACATGTTTGAAAATGATTGGCCATGTACATATAAGTAAATCATCTCCCGAATAGTATTAATTATTTAAATATCATATATATCCAGTACATATTAATTTTATAATATTCCATAACATTAGGAGATAAAAAGAAATGAAATGCACTGTTCATGGAGACGGTAGGCCGTACGTACGCATGAACGCTACTTTCATTTCTTGGCCATATTAATGGAATTAAAAATAAAGGAGAGATATATATATTATAATTACATTATAATATATAATTAATATAGGTCACATATGTTCATTAAACTCATTCTTTATACATTCCATGTATTTCATTAACGAGTCACAAAACTTGAGTGGGCGGTAGTCCACACATCCTCAAATTAAAATTCTCGCATTTACACAACATGTAAAGAATAAAGGTATGTTTTAAATGTAAAATACAGAAGAATAGAGAATAAATAATTATAATATATATCATAAATATATATATATCCATCATAATGGCCACCAAGATAGGTGGTAGGAATAGATAGAACAATCATCGTTTTGTGAGGCAGTAATTCTCCATCCACAAAAACAATATGTTCTGTGACCATTATACGGAGGTGTTAGTAAGTGTAACTCGAATATTTCTCATAAACGAATCCTAGTATATTTCCGATACTGGGTTTTTTTACAAAATAATGGAATTAAAATAGTTTGGGGGGTTGGAGAAGCAAAATAAAACAAAAGAATAGTAGGGAAGACTTTACCTTTAAATCGGGTACCTCCCATTTGTTTGAACCAAAAGGGTTTCTTGAAGAGATTTCACCATAAGGGAAGGCTTCTAAGATAAGTAGAGGGATGTGGAGAGATAAAATGGGTAGATAATGGCCGATCCAATGTCTTGAGAGGTGTGGGTAATATGGTATAGGTGGGGGCCATTTATAAGAGAAGAGGAGGGGTACTCTTTCAATGTTATAAAATATTACTTTATTATAAAATGATTTTCATATTTTAAATGTCCCAAAATGATATATTTTGAGGATAAGGTGATAAGGTTTATAAATAAACCCATACAATTGGGTTTTGACAAGTTTAAGACTTATAGTTTACCCTATCTTCTCATTTATTTAAATCATTCATTGATGAGGTAATTACTGCGTCATCACGGTGTCATGAACAAATTAATTTATTTAATGTCTAAAAATTATAAAAAAATATCATGATGTAGGAAATACCATTAGATTTATAATGAATATTTATGGTCAAAATTATGACTTGTATAACCCCATTTGAAAATTGTTTTAGTAAAACAATACATGTTTGTGACATTTTAATTTTAACTTTAAATAAAAAGTCATTAATGTCATTTTCCCACCAAAGTGGCTACATGGGGTCCCCAAGTTGACCCATGGATTGTCTTGGTCGGCCATGACTCATCCAATAAGGGTAGTACATGTGTCAAGGTCATTTAATTTTATTATAACATTATTTTTACCTTAAATTACACTAATTACCTTTAATCACAATTAATAAAACATACAAGTTACTATTCACAAAAAAAATTATTTTAATCCCATTGAACCACATTTTACCTCCTAATGACAACCATGTGTGATGGATTTTTGAAATTCAAATCAATAATGTGGTAATTTTTCATTTAAATGAAAAATCAGTTTTTTAACTACCACTTAGTGGTTTCACTATTCATCAAAAACAGAAGTTTTTTAGAAAAATACCAAAATTTTACCCTAAGAAATATTTGATATTCTGATTTCAAAAATGATGTCTATTTTAAAAAATTAAAAAAATATAAGTTTAATTAATTAATTTAATAATTAATTCCCGCTGTAAAAACAAATAGCGTGGTTTCAATAAACAATATATATTAAAATATTGACACTAGATTTAGTCCAAATTCAAAGTGAAATTAATGTCAATGACCAACTATGGATTAAATGGTAAAAATATATTCTATTTTGACTTTAAAACAAATTAAAAATATTATAAAATCATATAAATAAATTAGATTAAAAATAGGTTTTGTATTAAAATACATCATTTTTCACTTATTCATTAAAAATTGACTTTATCAAAAATAAATAACAAAACCCTATAGAAAGTAAATTTTTATATCCAGATTATAAAGAAGGATTTTATTTGGTCTAATATAATGTATAAAATTTTCATCAAGTGGATTTTAAAAGGGTTCACCATTAAAAGGCAGTTAATCAACCTTTTAAATAATATTAGAATATTTATGCTTAAAATTGGATTCATTCGCATTTTAAGCCTCTAACATTTATTGGATAAAAGTAAAAATATATGACAAATATATATATTAATTTTGTAGTTAGTTTTGTTCATTCCCATCATTACAACGGCTAGGCCTTATCTACCATTTAAAATAATATTATTTTATTACTATAGTACAACGTATGATTTCTAAGAAACTCGTTGTTACATATTTGGTACGCCATCGAGCATAGCGTTACCTTTAAATTAATATTAACAATTTATTCACAAATATGTATAAAAATTTCATATTCGTTATTTACCTGGCGTGTTACATCTTTCCCCCTTTTGGAAATTGATTCCTTTCAATTTTAAAATTGGGCTCAGAAACTTCATTGAAAGCCACACATCTTAAAAAAGTAAATATAACTATCACTTTAAAAGAGATAAATAGAAGTACAATGGTCACACGAGTTAACACATACTAGGATTCCATGAAAACATGGATATGGAGGGGAAAACAAAGGGTCATGTTCTGATGGAGAGCGATAGAAAGCATGATTGGGAGAAAGTTAAACACAAGAAAATCACAAAGTTGTGATGGGTTAAACGGTATTTCATTCCCTAGTAGTAAAAGTTAACAGACAACATTTTTTTTAAGTTACATTTAATTGAGGAATTTATTTATGAGCTTAACTAAATCCTAAGGAAACATACTTACTTGTCATGTATACTTTCATCTCTTACAATATTTCCTACAAAAAATCATATTTCCTTCAAATGAACAGTATTTAGGATGACTTGTTCACATTAAGAGTGTTATAATCAACTTATAGAGAATCCCCTAATCCAAAAAAGAGAACTATATGTTTTCAATGTCTTTATAACATAACCAATACCAAAATTGTTTGAACAATATCAGATAATTCACAAAAGGATAATCCATTATAAAAAGAAAATCTATTCTTAATCTCTAAAATTTGTCCAACAAAACCCAAAGTTCAATGATGACCATTACATAAACAATTTTTCCATAAAATTCATTAAAGTAACCTAAACTAAGATTGAAACCCAAGTCGTTGAAGGATTTATTCACATAGTCATCAAGACAACCCTTTACATTTATCTCCAATCATCAGTTACTCTTAAAGTCCCATAATGAAAAGTAATTAACCTAATCACATATCCTCCATGATAGGTTATTAATTTCCATAGATAATGAAAAATCATCTTATTCTAGATTCATAAGAACATATAACAAAAAATAATTAGTCAAACTGACTAGGGACTTTATGTAGACTAGTGGTAGGCGATAAATACAAGTCACACTTTGGTTGTGGGTTCGACTACCACAGCTTTGTCCAATGCGATAGGTTGTCACACGTTATATGTGTTTTCATTTTTCCAACACTACATAATTCTCAAAACATTCCCCTAAAATAAAATAAATATTAAAAAATAACTATAACATAATTTAACCACATGTTTCTCTCATGTCATTCATATTCCATCATAACATATAATAACCCATAATTAATTCAAAAGTAAGGATCATATAAACCATAATGGTTACCTTTACAATTATTACCTAAACATCCACATCGAGTTGGTCATCTCTTACATGATGCATTAGAGAACTCACCAGGTTCAAGTGGTTAATCACGACTCTTGATAGTTGGTTTAGAATAACCATGAGATTTCTCATTGAATCCCCTATTTCATCTAGTCTCTTAATCAGAGAACCACCATAGTTTCCTTCATACCCGTTGTCACTGTGGTGCCTGCTAGATCCATCCATTTACTAAACCAAAAAGGTCAGTGTGAGTATATCATTAGAATAATCATATAATACTATGATATAATTATTCATGTTATCTAAAACTCTTTCACTTTATCTAAAACTATAACCCCTTCTTAAATCCTAACCATTATGGTAATGTCACTTATGCTTAAAGAATACCCTAACCTCTAATTTTATCTAAACCGGCCTTTGATACCAATTATAAGGACCCGACCTTATATACAATACATATTCATGGATTAAATGAATAATTCAAATTTAGTATCCTTTCATGTTTAGAGTTTTAAAGAATTAGGACATAACTATTACATCTAAAAGATTACAGAGTAGAAACCTCTACTCAGTTTACATTTTTTTCACAAAATAAAAACTCTTGAACCAAAGAGTCATGTCTAGTTCTTGTTTTAGACTGCATGACATTTCCTTGATCCCATCCCTGACCCTATTCCACTTTATGTCTTATGAAAAACATTTCAAAAAACATGGTATGAGCATAAAAAGATCAGTAAGGGTTATAACAATACATAAAGAAAACATTTGTCCATGTATACATAAGAATCAATGAAATCATACGTTACGCATAATACATAAGCAATTTAACATACCTCATGAAATCATAAGATTTTTGCATAACTCAATGTTAATCATAAAACATAAAGGTAACTATAGGCATTCATAAAAATCTTATGTAGGGAGTAACCCTAATGGTTACATTTGGAATACCCATCACAGTATATTCCCTAAATCACTTCGGAGAAACCTTAGTGTTTTACTCCGTCATGTTACCCAATGCATTGGAGAACTAAATCGGGCTCACCCGCCCTTAGTTTTTGACGGAACCACTTGTATTAATAAATAATGCCCAGAAACAATAACATAATCATAGAACATTACATTAGCATAAATGAAAAGATAACATTCCCACATTTCATTAACAATGTAACATTTTATGATATTGAAATATTGAATCCATTCTAAAAACCATTTTCAAAACCATTTAAACATTTAATAAAGTGATTTTTGAATAAAAGAATCCCATAATACATTGATGCTTTTTAACATTTTAAACCATTAATATAAATATAAACAAATCCTTAAAACCATTTTTAAAACATGGATATTAATATGAATAAATCGTTAAAACATTTAAAACGATATTTTAGTTAAAGGGTTTTTATCAAAATGAGAGACACTTGAATACAATAATTGAAGAATAACATTTAATCAGAATTTTATAATATCATGGGAATAAAGGTATTCATGAAAGAATATTCCAAAGGACAGTATTGACACCATATAAGAGTGAATTGGTCCATAACAACAATGAAGTCTCAATAGAAATGTAAAATGAGATGAAATCCCTTATAAAAAAGGTATCCATAAATTAAGGATAAATCAATCTCATAATTATGTGTGACAAATATAAATGCATCCAATATAATTGTATATTAATTGTAAAACAACCAGATTTCATTAAAACATATTCATAGGATGAAATATTCAATAACTACAAGTTGAACCCAAAGTAATCGAAATTGGGTTAAGAATTTCCTTTGTAAAATTTGACAGCCTAATGGCATCACCTTAAAATTCATAAAATTAGTTGATGAGAGATAAAATGGTATATAATCATTTGGACAAAAAATATACATCAATAAGGATATATAATAACATATACCAACATAAAAAGATGTAAATTCAATGACATTACAAACTAAGTCATTTAAAAAGAGAAGTGTGAAAGGTTCCCTTATCGATGTGGGAAACTGTCGAAACATACAGCCCATGAAAGAAGGGTCATACAATGAAGATGTAAATCTCCATAAATGATATTATATTATACAAATAGTAAAATAATTGGCCGTACATACACCACACTAAAGGAAATAGTGGCCAATGTTACATGAATCTCACGGGAATAAAAAGTGAGATGAAAATCCCCTAATGAAAATTCGGCATCCAAACGGCACAACATAAAACATCAAAAAATTGATTGATGAGTTCAAATAGGCTCTCTAATCATATTAACCTAAAATTTACTGCATGAGTAATACATAATAACATTTCCAAACATAATAAATAGGTGCTTAAAGTAAGTTACATAAAAAGAGTACTTAAAAAGAAAGAGAGAGGTAGGATCCCTTACCTCATGTCCGACTTGTTTTGTTCGTTTCTTTGTATTACTGAATAATAAACTTTAGTCAATTTCTAATTTATGAAGGACCTCCTTTAAAAATTATTATTCAGTTTATATCACATATTATAATGTCATAATAATTGGTTGATAATGTGAGTTGTTATCAGACGTTTTTGTCGACATTTGGTACATGAGTCAAAAATGATCTTTTTTGAAAATGATTCTCCATGTACTTATAATTAAATCATATCCAGAATTGTATTAATGATTTAAATATCATATATATCTAGTAAATATTCATTTTATACTATTTCATAACATTTGTAGATAAAAAGAAATGAAATGCACTGTTCATGGAGACGGTAGGACGTACGTACTCATGAACACTACTTTCATTTCGTTGTCATATAAATGGAATTAAATATAAATGAGAGATATATATATTATCATTACACAATAATATATATGTAATATACGTCACATATGTTCATTAATCTCATTATTTATACATTCCATGTATTGCATTAACGAGTCACATCTCTTGAGGGGGCGGTAGTCCACATTTCCTCAAATGAAATTATCACATTTTCACAGCATGAAAAGCATAAAGGTATGTTTTAAATATAGAATACAGAAGAATAGAGAGGAAATAAATATAATATATAACATAAATAAATATAGTTCCATCATAATGGCCACCATGATAGGTGATAGGAGAAGATAGAACAATCATCGTTTCGTGAGGTAGTAATTCACCATCCAAAGAAACAGTATGTTCATTAACTATTAGATGGAGGTGTGTGTAAGTGTAGCTAGAATATTTCTCATAAAAAATCCTAGTATATTTTATATACTGGTGTTGATAGAAAATAAAAGAATAAAAATATTTTAGGGGGTTGGAGAACCAATATAAATCAAAAGAACATTATGGAATACTTTACCTTTAAATCGGGTAACTCCCCTTGGTTTGAACCAAAAGGGTTTCTTGAATAGATTTCAGCCTAAGGGAAGGATTCTAGGATGAGTAGAGGGATGTGGAGAGATTAAATGGGAAGATAATGGCCGATAAAATTTCTTGAGAGGTGTGGGTAAGGTGGTAGAGGTGGGGGCTGTTTATAAGAGAAGAGGAGGGGCACTCTTGCAATGTTATAAAATATTACTTTATTATAAAATGATTTTCGGATTAAAAAGGTCCAAAAATGATATATTTCGAAGATAAGGTTCTAAAGATTATAAATTAATCCATAAAATAGGTTTTTGACAAGTGAACGATTTATATTTTATCATATTTTCTCATATTATTTTAATAGTTCATTTATGATGTAATCACTACATCATCACGGTGTCATAAATAAAATAATTTATATAAGGTATAAAAATTATTAAAAAAATATCATGATGTATGAAATATTTTTAGATTTATAAGGAATAGTTATATTAAAAAATATGACTTGTATAACCCTAGGTAAAAATTGTTTTTGTAAAAAAATACATGTTTGTGACATTTTAATTTTAACTTTAAATAAAAAGTTATTAATGACATTTTCCTACCAAAGTGGCTCCATGGGTTCCCCATGTTCACACATGGATTTTCATGGTCTGAAATGACTCATAAAATAAGGGTAGGACATGTTTCAAGGTCATTTAATATTATTATAACATTATCTTTACCTTAAATTACACAAATTACCTTTAATCGCGATTAATAAAACATACAAGTTACTATTCACCAAAAAATTATTTTAGTCCCATTGAACCAAATTTTACATCCTAATGAAAAAAATTTATGTAGGATTGTTTAAATTCAAATCAAAGAAGTGGTAATGTTCCATTTAAATGAAAAATCAGTTTTTTAACTATCACTTAGTGGTTTCACTATTCATCAAAATTTATGTTTTTCAGAAAAATACCAAAAAATCACCCTAAGATATATTTCAGATTCTGAATTCATAAATTATGTCTATTTTAAAAAATTCAAAACATATAAGTTTCATTAATTAATTTAGTAATTAATTTCCACTGTCAAAACAAATAGGGTGTTTTTAAGAAATAATATCTATTAAAAGATTGACACTAGTTTATGTCAAATTTCAAAGTGAAATTAATTCCAATGACTGCCTTTGGATTTAATGGTAAAAATATATTCTATTTGAACATTAAAAACAAATCAAAAGATTATCTAATTATATAAATAAATTAGATTAAAAAGATGTTTTGAATTAAAATACAACATTTTTCACTTATTCATTAAAAATTTACTTTATCAAAAAAATCCCAAAAAACTAGACAAAGTAAATTTTGATATCCCGATTATAAAGAAAGTTTTATTTGGTCCAATATAACATTTAAAATTGTCAACAAGTAGATTTAAAAGGGGTTCGCCATCAAAACGCAGTTAATCGACCTTTTAAAGAATATTTATGCTTAAAATTGTATTCATTCGCATTTTAAGCCTCTAAAATTTATTGGATACAAGTAAAAATATTTGAAAAACATATATAATCATTTTTAGTTAGTTCTGTTCATTCCCGCCATTACAACAGCTAGGCATTAACTACCATTTAAAAGAATATTATTTTATTACTAGAGTGCAATGTAAGATTTTCAAGAAACTAGTTGTTGCGTACTGGGTACGCCATCGAGCATAGCATTCCCTTTAATTTTATATTAAAATTTTATTCACAAATAAGGATAAAAATGTCATATTCGTTATTTACCTAGGGTGTTACAGAATGTGTTGTGGGAAATTATTCCAATTGGAGGATTATATAGTGGTTTAGAAATAGTAATGTATCCGCATATTATATTAATCTGTTTTATATAACATATAATGAGAAATAATATAATCACTAGTATATGGTTAAATAAAATGACATCCCTTTGATAATGTATTTTGTGATAATACCCCTAAATTAACAATTGAATATATAAACTCTCATTGATAAATTTATAAAAATATTATACGATGTTTTTTGAGTTTTGGTTTATCCATCTGGTAGGAATGTGTGATTATGATGATATTACGAATGATATGTTGAGGGTTGGCTATTTATTTTGGTGGAGAGGTAATTGTTATGTGGCTACTCTTTTAATGGGGTAAGGGTATGTTTGTCTAGCTATTTTTTGATGGTAATGTGATTGTTATTTGGTTGTGATTTGGGGGTAGTGATGTGGTAGTTGTTTTCCCTTTTTATTTAATATTTTGGTGAAGAATCTATGGGTATGATAATATTATTGGGATGTGTGGTTGTGTTATGGTGTAATCCCATGTTGTGATGGAATAATTATTTAATAATTCTTGAAATGGATGTGGGTTGGTTTTGGTAATGGGATAATAATGAATGTTTGATAAATAATGTTTTGGATGCATATTTAAATATTGTTGAACCATATAAATTATTTTAATGGTATATATATTCGTATTGGATGGAAATTTGAATGTGTAATCTGAATTTTTATTATGTGTTTTCATTTGGTGATGGTAGTGATAGTGGTGATATTCATAGTTGGTTAGTGATTTATGGTGAACATAATGGTTGGGTTTTGAGTAACTTTATGTGTGTAATTTCATATTCAATTTAATTTCTACTCATTCCTAGCATGTGTTGAGAATCACGCACTAACTCCCTAATATCCACATAGGGGTACATTTCCCCACATCTTGATATTTATGATTGATGGATGGCTACCTACACATTCCATATCACTCTTCAAAGTTAGTGAATAAATGAAATTTATGATTGGAAAGTGTATTTTTGGTGAAATAGTTGATGTGTGTTATGTGTTTGGGTGAGATGTGATTTGTACATGTTTTGGGGATGTTTTTGTGGGGTTTGTTTATAGAAGGAGGAGGGAATGAGGATGATTTCCATCATGTGCATGAAACGATACTACTAAACTTTTAGATATAATTGGGATCTGACGACCTAAGTTCATTTAGTCCAGATGAGAAGTGACCATTTTGTTGGTATGTGGCCTAGTTTTAGGTGTGTATTATGTGATGTGAATACTATATGGGACTGTTAATATGTTTTTCGGTATTTCACGAGAGAACCATAATGTTAAAAATTGCGGTGTGAGAATAAAAAAATTAGAGTTGAAGTAGGGAAGTGTTCCATTTAAAAAAATTATAATTATATTATTAAACATGGTTTGTAGAATTTTTTGAGTATACCTTGGTGGTGGTGGGACATATATTTTACATGTATAAGATATGTTGGTTTTGATGTTTACTAATGGGATCATTAGAATGATTATTTCACATGTCCAAGAGAGATCATGGTTTTTATACTGAGTATAAATGTATACCCACATTACATATAAAACTTATTTTTAGGTTAATGGGAGGTCAATGTGAACCATAATAGATATTACTATCTAAGACCCGTAGATATTAATTTCATCACATCATTAGATTTTCTTTTGGGTATTTGCATTTAGATAATTTTATTTGTAATTATAATATTTATACAATCACTGTGGTATAGCTATTGTATCATTTTATATTATGTGATAGAGTTTCTTGTGGATGATTCATTTAATCACCTGGAATTATGTAATTAATGTTGGAAATTTCTCCAATTTTATTGTATTTTTATACCCTTGGTTCTACTGGATAGTTGGGGTCCTATTGGAGGTGGGATAAGGGGGTCATTATCTCCCTCCCATCATTTTAGAAACATTATCATGAGGGGAAATTAAATTCATTAACCAACTATCGTCTAGAAACACTATATTATTTCCCATTGGAGACATTATAATGATATTGAAAATATAAATACTTTATTCATACCAGTTCTACACATTCATGGAATTGTGTTTAAGTATTCATTTTTGATAATAGTGTTTCAGCAACCCCCATTAGCACGTAAGAAAATATTGCACAAATATTGTGACATGTCTAATAATCAAACAACTAAACTATTAGTGTATTATATCATGGTAAATATTCATATGGGATAGAATCACCATTATTGAAGGGAATTTAAGACCCTAATAAAACCCATCAAACTAAACTTATGAGCTACTAAACTATATGGGATATGAATCACACTATTTCATCTCGAATTAACACAAGAATCAGATTAAAATAGAATATCCAATCGGTCATCACAAAAAAATGAATTTAAGATAAAATTTACACTAAACTAACTCATTTTCTAGTAAATAAAACCTCAAGGTGAAAAACTTAAATACATATAACCATATTTCATATAAAAATTTCACACAAGTACAAAATATATGAATATAAACTTTTAACTAAATTCAAAAGCATATTCACTAGTGGATTTAAATTCTGACCATATTCTATGTCATTTTTCATTAATAGTGAATATGATATCTTATAATCAGGAATTAATAGTTAAATATCTAATTTCATTAAACATGGGAATAATTAATACAATAATAAATTTATCTCCACAAGTATTATTGAGTGTAGAAAAACAATTTCCCTTAAAATGATTTAAATGGTAACAATATAGTTGTTATCCTAGAATTGTAAACTCTAAAAAATGTTTAGTTATGATTATTCAATGGTTATTATATAATTTGGCCTATACGTGATAAAAAAAGCCAAATAAATCATCATATCCCTTAGATATCTCTTCAAATTTCCAATTACATGGTAGATTCCTTTTTTGATTCCAGGAAGTACCTTAAGAAGACGATTTGGATGCATGAATTTTAGTCCTAAAAATTTGGATACACATGAATTAATCATCTTGATTCTCCTAAAATGCATTGTCCTATTTTTAATAGGAATTTTAATGAGTGTAAAATATTTATTTAAATATTTTTATTTCCAAATCTAGATAGTGAAACAAAATATCTCGAAAAAAAATATAATATTAATCCCTTGAAGTAAAAACATTCATTTTCCTATAGTATAATGAAATTTTTACCATTGTTTTAAAATAAATAATTAAATGAAACATATTGATCTAAAAATTATCATATATATCATAAAAAGTATTCGATGAATTGGAATAATACTCAATATTAACACTAGATTCATAAAAAAGAAAATATAATTTTTATAATAAAAAAATATCATGAACAAATAATATTAATATAGATTCCCTTCATGAATGAAAAATTTTGTTCTTGATAATAATAAAAAAAATCATGAATTATGAAAATCAAATAATATTTTAAGGATCAAATATATATAAATATATCCTTCATCTAAGAAAATCTTCTTTTCTCAACAAATCTTATATCGTAACTCATATATGACAATACTTTGTCCATATATCATTAAAAAAAATATATTAGCAGCCCCTACACAACATATGTTATAATATGTCTATCATTGGAAATAAAAAAAATAATATTTTTAGTAACTTAATTTAACATAATTTAATCCTAGCATAAAATTATTCTTTAGATTCTATGCATGCGAAATAATGTTGGGATATCATAAAGTGATGTACCGAGGTGGATAAATCCCATTCTTAATTTCACTCATGATATTACATTATCATATTCAGCCTTAATAATTCAATATGATATGAAGATATTGATATTGTATCTATATATGACATTATATCAAATGATATTTTGATTAACATATTATGTGGAAGGATTGATAAATAATCATGAATTATACCCTAGAAATGATTTACTACTAGATCAAAATAATTAAGATTAATCACATATTTATCTGCCACATTAATCCTATCCATCTATACAATAATGGATTGAAATCATTTGGGAACATATAAATATTGAATATTTAATATGTTCTATCATACTATGAGGTTATACATGAAACACATGATTGATGTTATAGACACCCACATTCATTTATTCATAATGTAATCTCAAAATCATTCAATCCAATACATTTTTTATGATGAAGTAAATATTGATCACATACATGGTAATGAAATATATCTACTAAATATTATCTATAACTACAATAACATTCCAATGGGATATTCTAAAATGATAAACCATATTTTTTAATGACAAAAATGAATCCATAAACCCAATACAATAAACAATTGTAGTCCCTAAACTAGAGTACTAATGATTAGAAAAAATTATTGAGTTTGTTGAATGTTAGATAGGGTATTTTGAATTTGAAAAGTTACCAACACCAAATTTATAATATTTTATAGATCTAGGACCCGAAAATTCAATAAATGTTGCTTTTTAAAAATGTATGTCATGTTATATATATATTTTAAAGAACATATATTGTATGAACCCCATAAAAAGAAGTTCACTATGAAATTTAAAACAGATTTAATTGAGATCCATGAATATTCTTATTCTTTATGCTCTGGGATGAAAGGATATTATAATTATTGTATTGTGTCTACAACAATGATTGTTTTGTTAATTTATATTATACACCGTAATAATAAATTATCATTCAAAACCTATTTAAAAATAATTGTAATTATGTCAACCATTTATTTGAAAAGAAATCACATCAAAACATTTCAAAATGTAGAATTAAAGTTATATAGTATTTTACATTGATAATATATCACTAAAGGTTTTGATTAAAGGAGAAATGATAAAACTCCACCATAAAAAAACTACATGTCACCACTATAGAATATATCATCTCCCTTAATCTTAATACAAATGGATATTGCATCACAAAATCCACACAGTGGTCCACCACTCATTTCCATAATAACATATAAGGATTCAGTTATATTCTTATAATATATGATATTATCTGGTACATTGTCTGTAATTACATCCTTTTAAATAGTTTTACAATATGAGCATGTTCACATACTACACAAAAAATATTCTAGAATACGAGTCTCAAATCGATGATTCAATTAAGCCACACAAAATGAATGTGGGGAATAATTATGATGTACATTAGTAAAAGATGATATATAATTGTTTTCAAATATATCACTATGAAGGATCACTTTGATGTTATATTCATATTATATGTTGTATATAATATTGAATAATTCATAGAGAAATATTTAATAGAATGCCTCCCATTCTAATTTCTCAATCATTATTTCATGAATGATAACAACCCAATGCCTCTTTGACTAATATAGAAGGAAGAATTAAATCATATTCATCTACCATATATTTATTTTCTAATGGAGCTATAATTTTATCCCTATAATGATCATATTTTTCAACATAGAACATAAATAATAATATATTAATATTCAATACATTTAATAAATAATCTCTTGAGGACCATAATGATTTTATGTATTTTGATAAAATTTTCACAATTATATTGTTTCATATATGATCTCCAAAATTCTTCCATAAATATTCTTACATTAATTTCCATTTATTGAAATACACTATATATTACATTGTTCATATCCAAGGGAATGGAAACTTAAGAAGGGGGGATATCAGATTCTCAATATTAAAAAACATGAAAGATATCAATCGATTATAAAATTAAGAGTTATATCATAATAAGTTTATTAAAAAATATATGTAATATTAAATTTTCACAATGAATCATTTATTAATCATATGAATGGTCCATGTTATAATAACATATCATTTCATAATAAATGATATATAATAGTGGAAAATCATCATAAATAAATCATGAACCACAATTTCACATCATATAAGTATTAGAACATAATACGTACCAGAACATTATATATGTGAAGGATAGTATCTATGACCAAAAAATCATAATGGATCATGTATCAACAAATATTTCCAATACATAATGGATCTGTCAACATCGCCATTCTCCAATAGATGATCAAGAATTTGACCTATTTCCAATAGTAGATCACTCCCATACACTAATATACCATAGTTATATATTGAGAGTTTACAAAGTACATAAATAATTATAGTGAGATATAAATCACACCTAACTTATTATGAAAATTATATATATTTATTCTTCATGATCATAAATCATTAGTTGAATCCAAAACCCTTAAAATAAAATACTTCTATAAAAATTGCATCATAGCATAACCCATAAAAAATTGGCTATCAAAACCATAAAATCAAGTCATCACAATCATGAATTACCCAAACAATGAATAAGGATTATTCCACTTGATCATGTCCCTAGAGAAATATTTTCTTCAGAAATGTATTTATTATTCATAAATAAATGATTTATAAAACATAATTAAAACATTATTTAGGGAAATATCATTTTCATTTGATATCACATGATTAAAATAAAAAAACAAAAAAAAATATTCTCAAATAAATTAAATTTTAATTTTTTGTCGGAAAATTTATTTATAATATTTAAATAAATTAGTAGTAACAATTGTAGGATATTATATTACTGTCATACATGATAAAACAAAAAATCATTTGACATTTTGGGTATTAAGTTAAAAAACATTGTTTCAGAAAAGGAATAGAATATTCCATTTAATTTTATAATATATATTAAAAAAATTTAAAAACAACATTAAATAATCATAGTACTATATTAAATATATAATTATATATTTTTTATAAAATATCAACCTCGTATAAAATTGGTTTCAAAAGAAATTGAGGAATATGTTTTTTTATCATTAAAATATTATTCTGGATTCATGAGTACATAAATAGAGGATAATAAATTTAAATTTTATTTTATTGAAATAATAATATCATAAATAAATTCATTATTTTCTTGGTAGGTATATCACATGGTTTCTTTTTTGGGATCATATCATAGAAAATAATGATAAACAAAGATTGTGTAAGACCATTACATCATATGTATCCTTTGAATCATAGTTAACCTGAAAGAAGGAGAATTATATAGAAATTTTACCCCATCACTATCATGAAATGGAATATAAAATAAATTATTGGGAAGTATATATAGTGAAAAATAAAATGATTGATACATATAAAATTTTTCCCCCTAAAATAACTGTGAAAAGAAAATACCTTATTATAAGTCTTTACATCCATCATAAACATTATAACATCATTCATTATAAAGTTAATTATGTTATAAATATATTAAATAAAAATAAAAAAATACCATATAATCTATGTTCTACTAATGAACTTTTATAACATATATGTTAATATTTTCTTGTTAAATCATGTTTCACATAATACCTACTTCATTTTTCATGTATGTTTTGGATTTTTTTTCTTGAAACTTTTAGATTGATCATGTTTCTACGTCTCAATAATTTTATCGATGAAATAAATTTCTAATATGATGAATATATATGTATTTAGAGTAATCAAATTATTTTATTGTTATATAATGACTTATATTATTCTTGTAAGTGGTTAGTCATATGTATGCAAGAAGAATGATTACATTTTCTCGGAGATTGTAATGAAATAAAGATAAATTATATATTAACATTAAATATAAATATTTATTTAATTTATATTATAGTATTTATTCAACCTATTAACATAACCTTTTACGTAGGTTTTTGTGATGAATGAATCACACGACATTGTGATACGGTACTCCACTGTATACACAAGAGACGTTATTATGTTTTTTATGGAATTCAATATATGTAGGATAATGTAATATTATCATTGAAAAATTATAAATGTGTAATAAATATCATAGTAATATGTTATATCTATCATTATATCCAATTGATAGAGGTGGGGGTAGAGAATGAATTATATCATTCCACAAGTCTGTAGACCACTGTACACATGAACGATGGTTTTTATCCTCCTTAGAAGAAGAGGAGATTGATGTACATCATGAAATAAACATTGTTAATATATTTATAATTTATATTAGTTTTTTCTATATCTTTATTGTTGATAAATACTTGATGTTTTTATTGTGGATCTAAAAACCAAACACATGGTAAAATATTATACCACTTATTCAAAGAATGCCTCGGGAATTATATGTAATGGATTCGTAATTGAGATTCATTAATAACCACAGAATATGTTATATAGATAGGTAAGTCAGGTATGTATATATATAGTGATTGAAAGAAATAATTTGGATTGGGTGTTTTAATACGATATGATTGTGGTGGACATTTATTACCGAAGGAGATGACACGCACAGAATGTTTTAACGGATAACAGTGTAACCACTTTCACACAAGAATAATGGATAAAAATATATCATTAAAGAAATATATATGATTAAATTTATAAATATATTAATGAAATTATGTTTTTACAAGTTTATATGCCATTTTATCACATATATATTTAGTTTAACTATGTGGTAATCTCGTTATAACCTTTACCAAAATAATTAAGTTTTACTATTTTTACTATTCAATATGTAAATAAATTAAATTTAATTTTATTATTATATATATTTTATAATTATTTAAAATATTATTTCTATTTTTCTAAATTATGTTCCAAAAACATGGACAAATTTATTTTAAAAATAAACAGAGAGATGTAATGAAAAAGTGGATTTTTGAAGAGAAAATGTTCATTAGTGGATAATTTTAAATGACAAAACTCAATATGAATAAGAATAAAATGTATTATACATGTTTAATAACAATTTAATAAATATAATAGTACTTTTAATAAAATTTTAAACCAAATGATTCATTTTATATTCATTAAATTATAAAATTGTTTCTTAAAACATTATTTTTCAATATACCACATAAAATTTATATTTTCAAAAAATAATTCATTTTATGATAATATTGAAATAGTAATTCCATAAATGTAATAATTTTTTTTCTAATTTGTTTTCATAAAGTTAATATAATTATTTATTTTTATTTTTTTTAAAATAATTTCATTTCTAATGAAAAAGTATTCAAAATATAATAAATAATTTATTAATAAATATGTACAAATTTATAATTATATTTTCACCGTATAACCACATTATAAAAAATTAAAATAAATTTTTTCTTTTCAAAATCTCTAATTTGATATCATGGTTATAATGGTCATGTTTAAATACTAATATTAATCGTATATCTCTATTAATTAAAACTTATTTTGTGTGTAATGTATGCTATTAAATTAATTTAATAACATGAAAATGTATTTCGTAAAAATAATGATTATTACATTCTACACCACATGAAATGAATTTTTTCAATTAAAATTCAATCACATTGGTATAATTAATGTTGTATAATTGTACCTCATTACACACTTGGGCTCCTGTATAGCTTAAAAAAGATGGCGGGTTTTCCAAAAAACAAAACACAAATAGGGTCGTCTAGTTTCCTAGTACTATCTCTATATGACCTGAAATATCGACCTGCTTTTCCTGAAATGAAATATCATTATCTAGTGTTATGAAATATATCATCAGTTTAAGTGACATAATGTGTTTGTAAATCATCAAGGAAGATACATGAAATGAATCTTTTACATCATTTTGGTACGAAGAGAGTACCTATAAATAAAATACCATCAATATATGATCATGAATGACAAATGGGATTATATATCTAGGGATTAATTTTTCATTTTTTTAGTCTCTTTAAATTAATCTATTGATATATTATCAGAGACACCTTATCCCCGAGTTCAAATTCATGATCATGATAACAATTGTATGATTAAATTTTCTAAAACCGAATTTATACCATTACATGTTAAAAAATGGATTTAATATTCTATAAAATTTCATTAGATATTTGATGTCCTAATAGGTTATTTAAACAGATATATAATATCTCATTTGAGTTATACACTTATTTTTACGGAGGTCTTTATAAGGATCCATCTTAATACTTGATTGAATTGTATTTTTGTATGAAAAATATATTGTAATATGTTAATGTTCCCAAACATCATTGTAATATAGAGAATAAGATCTAAATATATGCTCTAAAGATTAAATTGTTCTCTTAAACTAACAATATTTTAGAGGAGGACACAATATTTAGAAAAATTACTCTGTATCCAGTTCATGTTGAATATGTTTCAAAATCATTGTGATAATACTCATATCCTAATTTGATATAATAGAATATGGTACACCATGGAACCTTAACACTTCATTAATATATATTATATAAATTTGATCAAGAGAAAAATATTCAATAATAGAGATAAAGTGTCTCTACATCATTACAAAATTGATTAGAACCAATACAACAATTTTCCATAAATTTTTTTTTGGGACTGCAATTAAAAAAAATAAATGGTAATGTTTCCCATTTCCATTTTGTTGTGGGTAAGGTATTTTACATTCCATTGAATTTTTTCACAGAATTAACATGATCACATTACTAGAACCAATATATATTCTCTATGATATATATATTCATGTCATCCTACCTGGAATACACTTAAAAATCATTATATATCACTGTAAATCAAGGATGAAAGATAAATAAGAAAAAAAAAATCATTTTTTGAAATCTAATTCTTTAAATACATTGTAGATAGAACATAGGAAAAGTACATAATAACACAATAATTGTTTGTCTTATAAATATTTTAAACCACATTTTGTAAATCCAAATCCTCCATGTTCACCTATTTTATCCCAATATGGATAGATTATTGAATAGTTATTTTATAATGTTAATATTTCTCTACTTATTTCATGGATTGATGATATATCGTTTTAAAATTCATAAATAGTAGATTTTTGGTGATCCTTTAAAGGGATATGAAACCACTATCATTTTGAATCAAAGTGTCGTCCACCTTATTATCTCTCCTTGAGTAGTAATTTATTGAAAAATTATAATATTTAAATAGATACATCTACCTTATCTGGATCTCAGTAAACTCCTTATATTAAAATATGTAATTTGATTATTTTTTATCATTATATATTTTACATTTTTCATTATATATAAAATGAATCCATATCATTATGGAAAAATAATAAAATTAAATCTAAATGATGTGTTATGTAAATTTTTTCAATTAATTTAATTATCATGAGGCATCAACATTAAATACACAATTACACATGATGTCACATCCCAACACCTTCTTCGATGCATCATTATTTATTTTAAAATCCTTTTCAACTATACATTCCTTCACCCATTGGGGTACTGAATAATCTTTTTTATAGTTGCAACAAATACCACTCTATCATCAATCTAAGGGAACTTTGGTCTACTACTAAAAATCTGAGCTATAGCCACGGACCTATAGCCACAGTTTTATAGGTCCATGGATATATCTTTTATACTACCACGGTTAATTCTTTCATTCATGGCTATATCTAGGAACCCCGTTTTTTTCCAAAACCCATCGGTCTCCTTCTCCCCCCCCCCCCCTCGCGATAACTCATCCTCACCGCGTCCTCCCCCTCCCCGATGCCTCCATGCCGACGCCTCCTCCGTGTCGCGCCCTCCTCGCCGTGCCCTCCTCCTCTCCGCACCCTCCTCCCCAACGCATCCTCGCTGACGCCTCCTCCACGCCGCCCCCTCCTCACTACGCCCTCCTCGCCGCGCCCTCTGCGCCAGGCCCTCCATTCCATGGTGTTAGTGAGCATTACTCGGTTATAGAACTGAAGAATATGGATGAGGGTGGTCCCATGAATCCCTCCGTTTTCTCATTTCCAACAAGCGTCAATGTATCAGAATAGGTTTAAGAGAGTGAGGCCACATTCATGAAGAGTTCTACAGAAGTGGTAGGTATTGTGATGGATAACCATTGTGATCTTTTGTGATATGATGAACTAGTACAGAATTTTGAACAATACCTGGTCAGAACCGTTGGAGAGGAGAAGGTCCCTGAAAATTGGTCATGTGATGAATGTTCTTTCCACTTTTTAGGTGCTTTAGAGGACGAGTTTCAGGATTAAATGTATCCATGTATGAGAAGAGTAAGATATGGAGGGTCAACTAGAAAGATAAAAGGTATTACTCATATTTTTCTCTACCAATGGGGACTAGGTCTATGAATATGTACAAGGACAAATAGAAGGAATGTAACCCACCTCTCCAAGGTGGTATTTAATATTTGGATATTCTTGATAATCCTTTCAAAATTCTTGTGAAATCATAAGATGATGAACCAATTAAAGATACCCTTTCCTTTACTTTGAAAAATTATACAATTGAGGATTTCTGTTTTGATAAGAGGTTGGAGGAGGTTGAATAAATAACTTCTAACATAGAAACACTCCTAGAATCACTGTTTTTTCTTTAAAAAGCGAAAGATGACCAAAATAATGATGTTTTTTATTTAATTGAACAATATTTTATTTTATATTATTGTGATTTTATTGTATGATTTTGATTTCACTTCTCCCTGTGTATGTTGTGTAGATTTAAGTGAACTTCATGATTTAATAGAGGTACATGAGAAGGTTATTAATACACCTAATGAGAAACTTTTGAAACTCAAAAAATCTAATTGTAATTCAATGTTTGGGAGTGGTCAAAGAGCAAGAGGATATTTTGAAGTTTCACACTAATGAAAAAGTGGATATTGATACATATGTGGATTTTAATAAAGAATTTATATAGGATATTGAATCGTATGAAAAATCACATCCAAGAATTGAATTTTTAATATTTATGCACATTACTCCTCAAGTTGAAGAAGATGGAATATACCCCCTTTTCCCTCCTTTCCACTACTCCTAGGAAGTTATAATTTCAAAGTGGTGAAATTAAAATTATATGAAAATTGGGTGGTAAAAAACTATTTGAGTTGATTAATATAGCTAGAAAAAAGATTTTATGTTAGTTCATACGTAGGAAGACACATCCTCCATCTAATTGGGGTTGAATCAATGATTTTTCAAATGTGAGAAATATAAATATAGAACACCTTGGGGGATAAACCCAAGATTATCTTGTAACTTTTTTTAGTTTTTTTATTTTACCTTCTTTAATAAAGTTTTTTGATTGAGGTATATTTTTGTAGGAAGTTAGGTGGCTCACATCACATGGTAGCCAATTTTGAGTAACTTCTTTCACACTAAGAAAATTTTCAGGTTGTTTACTTCCACCCTTAAATTTTTAAGAGTTTAAATTCTTATTATAAACTTCAAATTAAGTGTGAGGTAAGGGTACACAATTTTGTTCTAATCTTAAATTTGATAATTATAAATAATTGTTTAAACATTCCTTTTTATTGATTTTTATTAAAAAAATTATGTTATTAACATAAAATAAGTGAATGTACGTTATAATTTCTATTTTTTTAGTACTTTGGTGAGAATAATTTCACATCCTATTGAATTATAGATTCAACGACTTTTATACATCTAGAGAAGTTATATTTCATAGTAACTTTGATCCAATCTAACTTAGTTTTTACTCTAGTTTTGTTATGTTTTGAACTTTAAATTTTATAAATTATTGTATATGTTTACACTTATAGGAGATGAAATTTTGGAAACCAAATGTATTTATTCATCAAGAAAAGAAGGGAAATTTTTTCCAATGATCTCAAATGAATAGATCATATACAACATGGGAGTAATAGTTTAAATTCAGTGACTTTTCTACTTAAACTTGAAAATTCACTTCTTTTTTTTAGTTGAAATAAATGGTTGGAAGTTTCCTTTTAATAAATTTTGTATGCTGAAATCATCTTGTTAAATCTGTTTGTTGTTGCTTCCTTTTTTACTACCTTTTTGTATTGAAATTCAGGTGTGTATGATTATTTTAATGTTTCACTAAAAATCATTTTTGAACTTCAAATTTCAACATGCATCTACATTAAAATCCATGAATATGTGTTGAAGTTGTTAATATAGTAACTAGTGGGTATCATTCATGCATTTTGTGTGATTGTTTAAACTCTATGTTCATCATTAATTTTATTTTTAATATATTAGTTATATGCTTTGTTTATAATTAGATAAAAAAATTATTTATTGTTTAAAATTGATGCATATATCTAATTAATCATTTCTACCATAGGACGAGGTGGTTGGTGTTGGATCAAATGCGGGCACGTTGGAATGCAACTGACAAGCAAGGGGGAACATCCATTCTTGGTAATGGGAATCTATGTGAACTTCACTTCTCAGTTATTGGTTTTGATTAGAGGGATATTAACATATTATTTTGTTCCCATGTAGTTTTACAAACATAAAATAAAAATTTAATCATAGTTTTATGGTTCCAATTCTAAAATATTTTTTATGAGCTGAATTATATAGTACTCAATTGTTGTGCTCGATATGATTGTATCACCTTCTTTCTTCCATAAACATTTTATAGTTTGATGATGATAGGGTGCAACTGGTGATGAAATTTTTGAAGCTCTAATTTCTAACAGTTGAACTTTTCAAAACAAAACATCTTCCTCTCGAGTAAGCTTTGAAGTGTGGTTCTTGCATCTAATATTTTTGTAGGATACATGTTTATATTTAGGCACATAAACACAAATATATTTCTTATCAATTATTTATTCTCTACATAATTACTTCTGATTTATTTTGATCTTTTTTTCTTTATTTCCTGTAGGTAAAATATTGGCATAGGGTGAAAAAGAAATATGCACCCAAAGTACTCTTAAGGAACCATTTTGTATGATGGTAACATTTTGGTAAGTTCATTTATTTCTTTTTACCATACTATATCATGTATGTTGAGAGGGTTCTTTGATTTGTGGTTCCTGCATCATATATTTTGATCTTTTGTTCTATTTGTTGAAAATAGTCTTTTTATGTCTTGAAGTGTTTTTGATAATATCTTCGGGATGTATTGATGTATGATAGGCGGATGGCTGGAGGGGGTAGGGGGCATGGTGGAGGGGTGCAGGGGGGGGGGCAGGGTGGAGGGGGTAGGGGGCAGGGGGGCAGGGGGAAGGGGGCAGGGGAAGGGGGGAGGGTGGAAGGGGGCATGGGCCGGGAGGGTGCAGGGGGGGTGCAGGGGGTGTTGTGCAGACTAAGGGGCTGGGTGGAGGGGGGCAGGGGGAAGGGGGCATAGTGCAGGATGGAGGGGGGAAGGGGGGAGGGGGCAGTGGGTAGGGGGCAGTTTCTCCATACCATTACTCCAATTATTTTTCCTTTTCATTATTTTTGGGTCACAACCCCTGCCTTTATCATACATGTATTTAGCTTTTGGATATTCATCTTCATTTACCATATTGGAGGTGATGATAACCTTCTAACTGATTGAAATTTCCTCATCATCATCATACCATAATACAAGACTTAAGTGTGTAAATTTATCCATATACTATCTAGGATAAGATTGTGACTCTAGGGAGGCCTTATTCGTAGTAATCATTGCAGCATGTACTTTCGTGAAACCCCATACTGATATTATTTTTATTTGGTAACAGATTCTGCTACAACATATATTGATGATCCTTGGGTGTACTCATATTCAGCGAACATGGTGAGGTTTCCTTCCTGGATTGTTCCTAGATAGCTATGTAAGAAACATGCATGAGGGGTCCCTCAGAATGTGTCATCATCAATTAATGATAGGTAGGAACCTGCAAGAAATTTTTCCAATTTTTCACAACTTGAGAACCATGAGATGCAATTAGGTTAGGTAAAGCATCCTAAAAGCAACACCTCCATGTAAGCATTCCATCAAATGTTTCCTCATTTGAAGTACTCTCTCCAAGACCATCTACATTTTTATAGAGGTCCACATTGACTTTCTGCCTATTTTTTCCATTGTGAGTATGTACATTAGGCTTTCCTACAAAGTTTCAAATACCTACAGTCCCTTGGATCTGTAAAAAACATCAGGGAATGGTGAACCCAAAATACATGCCACTCAAACTAGATGTTCTATCCAATGTTTATCTCTCTATCAGGAAGGGGTATATTGTCCTCATTCAAGGATTTTCTCGGGGGTGGGCCCTCTAGAGTAAATATAACACACTGAGAATAATCCATTTTTTTTTCATTGGAAGGACCATTCTAAGGTGATGTTGATGTGATTAAGTCTGTAGTTTTCCCAGTATCCTTCTACACTGATATAACCCCTATCTTATCCACATTATAAGGGACAATAGTGTATTTTCTCTCCAATCATAGATTGGAATATTCATCTTACCGTTCTAACATTCATAGATAGATACATAATTCCCCGTCATATTGTAAAAAGAACACTCCTTGTCCCTATTACATTATGTAGAATGATGGAAAAAACATATAATTCATGTAGAACTGTGGTTTCCTTTCATATTGGATCATAAATTATATACATTCATCAATTTCGTTAAGACTACTTCTTCTAGAATCATTATATACATGTCCACATTCACATGGGTTATCACATTGTGTCTAAACCTTGGGTTATCAGTATGTATATCCAACCAAATTGAGTTCCCCACGATTGAGCAAATTTCCCAAAAATTGTGTGAGTACCAATAGAGCTATCCAGGCAGGGGGAGGGGTGTCCGGAAGGGGGAGGGGTGTCCAGCAGGCGGGAGGGGTGTCTGGCAGGGGGGTGGGCTGTCCAGGCAGGGTGAGGGGTGTCCAGAAGGGGGAGGGGTGTCCAGTAGGGGGAGGGGTGTCCAGGCAGGGGGAGGGGCTGTCCAGCAGGGGGGAGGGCTGTCCAACAGGGGGAGGGCTGTCCAGTAGGGGGAGGGGTGTCCGGAAGGGGGGAGGGGTGTCCGGAAGGGGGGATGGGATGTCCAGGCTGGGGGAGGGGTGTCCAGCAGGGGGAGGGGTGTCCAGCAGGGGGAGGGGTGTCCAGCTGGGGGGAGGGGTGTCCAGGCCGGGGGAGGGGCTCTTTAGTAGGGGGGAGGGGTGTCCACACCGGGGGAGGGGCTGTCCAGCAGGGGGAGGACTGTCCAGTAGGGGGGAGGGGTGTCCAGCTGGGGGGGAGGGGTGTATGGAAGGGGGAGGGGTGTCCGGTAGGGGGGCGAGTTGTCCAGCAGGGGGTGGGGCTTTCCATCAGGGGGGGAGGGTTGTCCAGCAGGGGGGAGGGCTATCCAGCAGGGGGGAGGGATGTCCAGCAGGGGGGAGGGATGTACAGTAGGGGGAGGGGAGTCCAGAAGTGAGGAGGGGTGTTCAAGCTGGGGGCGGGGCTGTCCAACAGGGGGGCGGGATGTCCGGCAGGGGGCGGGCTATCAGGCAGGGGGGCAGGCTATCCAGCAGGGGGGAGGGGTGTCCGGCAGGGGGGGGTGTCTAGTTGGGGGGAGGGGGTGTCTAGCAGGGGGAGGGGCTGTCCGGAAGGGGGGAGGGCGGTCCAGTAGGGGGGAGGGTTGTCCAGCAGGGGGAGGGCTGTCCAAGAAGGGGGGAGGGCTATCTAGCAGGGGAGGGCTGTCCAGCAGGGGGGAGGGGTGTCCAGCAGGGGGGAGGGGTGTCCAGCAGGGGGGAGGGCTGTCCAGCAGGGGTGAGGGTTGTCCAGGCAGGGGGACGGGCTGTCCAGCAGGGGGGAGGGTTGTCCAACAGGGGGGGCTGTCTAGCAGGGGAGGGGTGTTCGGCAGGGGAGGGGTGTCCAGCCAGGGGGATGGGCTGTCCAGGCAGGGGGAGGGGCGTCCAGCAGGGGGAGGGGTGTCCAGCAAGGGGAGGGGTGTCTAGCTGGGGGAGGGGTGTCCAGGCAGGGGGAGGGGCTGTCAGGAAGGGGGGAGGGGTGTCCAGGCAGGGGGAGGGGTTGTCCAGTAGGGGGGGAGGGCTGTCCAGCAGGGGGGAGGGGTGTCCGGCAGGGGGGAGGGGTGTCCGGTAGGGGGGAGGGGTGTCCGGGACGGGGGGGGGGGGGGGCTGTCCGGCAGGGGGCGGGGCTGTCCAGTAGGGGGGAGGGTTGTCTAGTAGTGGGGAGGGTTGTCCAGCAGGGGGGAGGGATTTCCAGCAGGGGGAGGGATGTCCAGCTGGGGGAGGGGTGTCCAGTAGTGGGGAGGGGTGTCCAGGCAGGGGGCGAGGTTGTCCAGTAGGGGGGGGGCGTGCTGTTCGGTAGGGGGCGGGCTATCAGGCAGGGGCGGGCTCTCCGGTAGGGTGGAGGGGTGTCCGGCAGGGGGGAGGGGTGTCCAGCAGGGGGGAGGGGATGTCCAGCAGGGGGAGGGGCTCTCCATTAAGGGGGAGGGTTTTCCAGCAGGGGGGAGGGCTATCCAGCAGGGGGAGGGATGTCTAGCAAGGGGGGGAGGGTTGTCCAGCAGGGGAGGGCTCTCCAGCTGGGGGGAGGGGTGTCCAGTAGGGGGGAGGGGTGTCCAACAGGGGGGGAGGGCTGTCCAGCATGGGGAGGGGCTGTACAGGCAGGGGGGGGGGCTATCCAGGCAGGGGGCGGGGTTGTCCAGCAGGGGGGAGGGGATGTCCAGGCAGGGGGAGGGGATATCCAGGCAGGGGGCAGGGTTGTCTAGAATGGGGGGAGGGGCTGTCCCGCAGGGGGGAGGGGTGTACAGCAGGGGGAGGGCTATCCAGCAGGGGGAGGGGTGTCCAGTAGGGGGGAGGAGTGTCCAGGCAGGGGGAGGGGCTGTCCATTAGGGGGGAGGGGCTGTCCTTGAGGAATGTCTAGCTGAGAAGGAGCATAAATAGGTGTAACAACAGGTAGAGTAAAATGTGGCAGCCCTATTAGTATATGTCATGTGTAACCTATAGGGTGAGGTATGTAATGATTTTCCTAGACATGTTCTAGTTGTGTAAAAAATGTTGGGAACAATCTATTTTCTATTTCTTGATTCATGTATGTTGGCTGTTTGTACCCCATGTGACCTCTTTTTTACCTTCTTTTTATTTTTTTCTAAAATAGTTTTTGGTATTAATATTTTTCCCTTTTAGAGCATCTTTCAACGAAGTATTAATAGAGGATGGCTTTCAGAATTTCTGTACAATTCTACACTTATCAGTGGCATGGGGGGTGTCCAACAGGGGGAGGGGTGTCCGGTAGGGGGGGTGTCCAGCAGGGGGGAGGGGTGTCCAGGGGGTGCAGGGGGTGTCCAGTGGGGCTGTCCAGTTGGGGCATGGGGGCTGTCCAGTGGGGTACATGGGGAAGGGGGGTAGGGGTAGGGGCAGGGGGCAGGGGGAAGGGGGCAGGGGGCATTGGGTAGGGGGCAAGGTGCAGGGGGCAGGGGGCATGGGGAAAGGGTGTCCAGCAGGAGGAGGGGTGTCCAACAGGGGGAGGGGCTATCCATCAAGGGGGAGGGGTGTCCAGTGTCTGGGGGGGGACTGGCAGGGGTGTCCAGGGTCTAGGAGGGGGGGGGGGACTGGCAGTTGGGTCCAAGGCTTGGGGTCTTTATATTTTTGTTGTGTGTTTTGGATTTCATTGAGGTGGATTCGAATCTCCGTTGAAGAAGGCTTACATGTGCTTTCATAGGTAGGCATATTCATATATAAGTTCCCCCTTTATATATATTCACTCATGGCTGTATGAATATATATATTGGGGCTAGGTGGGCTTATATATAGATATGAAAAATGCATACACTTGTAAGTATAATGGGGTACATTCAAGTATAAACATATATCTAAGGCCCCCCTTGTGCATATTTGGCCATGAAAATATGTATAGAGGGGCTAGGTGTCCTTAAATATATGGTAATTTTCATATGCGTGCAAGCGGAAAAAAGGAAGATTCGAGTTGTCATCATCAAAATGAAACGTGCCTTGAGGTTGAGGTAGGGTCCCTATCCTAGCCTATTTAATTCGAGAATGATTTAAATTGCATTTAGTTTCTGTCTTAATTTGTCATGTTTATATTAAATTGAAATTCTTGAATAAGTCTTAGTTCAGATAATTGATTTGTTTGATAAATAAGTTGTGGTTTTTTAATAAAACCCCTCCAACGGAGGTGCGCTGTCTGCGAAAACACACAGTGGTATACCTTGCTTAAAATTATTGCATTGATGTTTTCCTTATACTTGATGTCATTTTTAGTCATAAACAACCCATCGTACATGACCCATTTTATATACCTGTAGGGGGTTTCCCTCTTTTTATTAAAATAGTTGTTTGAACCTAGACAATATTTAAGTGCCGTTAGACTTTTAAGATGGGTCCCATGTTGTGTGACAATGTCACATGGCATGTGATATTTAAATCCAACCAAAATCCCAGTTCCACAGCCCGGGGGTCCCACAATACCAGTAATGTCAGATTACATGTTATGTAACCTGTGATTTTCCTGATCCCATGGGGTATTCCTCTAGGTAATCCAACACATTTCTAGATCTCCAAACCTCACCGAATTAGGTATATCACGGGTCATCCAATCCTCTAGTAATCACAGATTATCATTCATTTCTTTAAATATTCTGAGAAAACATCCTCTTATGCCATCCATATCATCCTATTTGAAACTAAGATGAAGATGTTGCCCTAAGGATGTCGCTGGACCGGGCCAACATGTTGTGGTCACGCTGCGGTCACACCGCGGTCAGGCCGCGGCCACGCCGCGGTCACGCCGCGGTCACGCCGCGGTCACACCACGTTCACGCCGCGGTCACGCCGCGGTCACGCCGCGGTCACGCCACAGTCACGCTGCAGTCATGCCGTGATTTGGCCCTGCTCCAGGACGACACGCTGCGGTGGCTACTCTTCTAGGACGACACCCTGCGACGGTCACGCCGCGGTCACGCCGCGGTCACGCTGCGGTCACGCCGTGATATAGCCATGCTCCAGGACGACACCCTGCGGCGGTTACTCCTCCAGGACGACACCCTGCGACGATCACGCCGCGGTCACGCCACGATCACGCTGAGGTCACGCCATGATTTGGCCCTGCTCCAGGACGACACCCTGCGGCAGTTACTCCTCCAGGATGACACCCTGCAGCGGTCACGCCGCAGTCATGCCGCAGTCACGCCACGGTCACGCCGCGATTTGGCCCTGCTCCAGGACCACACCCTGCGGCGGTTACTCCTCCCTAGATAATCATTGAATGGTTAGCTCTATAATTTTTCTTATTTCCTCATTCCTAAACTATATCTCCTCTCAGCGCTGCCTCTCATCCATATTTCCACAAAACATGCATAGCAGGTGGTACAAAGGCTCAATTCAACTGAAAACATTGGTTTGGAATTGTCTGGAATATTTTATTGTACATGTATCAGATAATATTTGTTCGGTAATTCTTCTTTTTCGTCATCCTCTTCACATATTGTCTGAACCAGATCATCCTCATCCTCTACACATGTTGTCTGAACCGAATCAGCCTATTGTGATGGAAATTCAATGTCTTCTTTTCGCTGTTTTAGATGAAATTCCTTCCATAATTCCCTCATCTCAGGTAGCACTCATTGGGGGGGTGGTCTGCAGGAGGTGTCTAGAGGGGTGTCTAGGGGGTGTCCAGGGGGTGTCCATGGGGTGTCTAGGGGGGTGTCCAGGGGGGTGTCCAGGGGGTGTCCAGGGGTGTCAAGGGGGGTGTCTAGGGGGTTTCCATGTGGGTATTTTTTTATGGATTTGGACACCCTATAGCCATGGTTCTAAACCGTGGCTATTGGTTTATTGCCACGGTTTTTAACTGTGGCTATAGACATAATACCACTGTTTTAAACCGTGGAAATATATTCTGTGCGGACATTAATATAGCCACGGTTTCAACCGTGGATATAGGTATACAACCACAGTTTGAACCATGGCTATAGATTTAAAGCCACGGTTTGGAACTGTGGCTATAGGTCTAGGCCTATAGCCATGCCAAACTTAGCCATAGTTCGAGGAACCGTGGCTATTACCTATATCCACGGTTTGAGGGCCTATAGCCACGGTTTAGAACCGTGGCTATAGCCCGAATTTCTAGTAGTGGTCCCATATGAGTCAACATGGTTAGTTGATTATAAAATCATTATAAATTATACACAAAACCTTTATCATGTCTAGAAAAAAACAAAAACCTCTGCTATCAGTCATTGTGGTTAGTCTGGGACAATATTAAATAAGCTCTATCATTGATGGATCTATTGATATATTATCGCTTGAGATTATATGATCAAAATACAACATTATTTATACCAAATTGATAGTTTGAAATATTTTCGAACTACTTCTCCTTATTTATGGTTTGCAACACAATTCTTAATTTATCATCTTTATTTTGATTCTTCATCAAATGCATAAGCTTTCCATATATGTTTAAAACAAATAATTTATCAATTAAATCTCAACAGACACAATTTATTAAATCCATAATGATTGTAGGGTAATTTTTGATACCAAATTTAATCATCATATTAATCATTTCCACACATTGTAGGGAATTTTTTATTCGATATATCCACATTTTTTATTATCAATTGATGATAACTAGAATGATGGTAAATATTTGAAATGTATTTTGAACATTTTAGATGATCAATAAAGTCATAAATAATGTGTTGAAGAAAATTTTAAATGATTATGATCACATCTAGAAAGTAATAATTTTATAGAGTCATATTGATCAATCAATATTTCTTAAAAAAATTCACCCCAAGGTGACACACACGTCAGAATAAAACCTTTGTAATTTTACCTGAGATATTAAACATTAATTCATTCAAATCAATCCAGGAAATATTATACGGAATATATAAAATTGGATAAGAATAAGGTATGAGTTATATTGAGATACCAACTTCACATTTCAGTATAAGAGAAGGTAACTCTTCTGTAAAGATGTAAATGAACACTAAAACACATGGAATGTCCCCAATATTGAGTTTCCTACCAATCCTCTATGATAAACACCCATTTAGATTGGGAATCATAACCCATACACTATATTTGATCTCCAACAAATGTTTATATTTAGCATCACATAGTAATAAAACACTTTTTAGATTTTAATATGAAATTTTTCATCCAATCCCATCAAATAGATGTGGACGATATATATATAATAATAATCTATGTATAATAATGCATAAAATCCAACAACATAGATAATAAAATGATTTTTTCGATGGAAATTCACATAATCATCAACTAGAAAACAATCATAAATTTTAGATGTGTTAATCATACCATTACAGTTATTCACTACTACACTTTCATCTAATCATTAAAGATGTACTCATATATGCATATAAATTATTTAGATATAAATTATTAAATATATCATGATTCAAATATGACATTGACCATTTTTTTCAACATCATTATAATAACCCACATTAGAAATAATAATCTCACGAGATTTACCTTTTCTACTCATCCTATGAATTTATCTACACAAATCAAAAACATTAAACATTATAATTGAGCATTTGTGATAATAATTCCCATACTCATTTCCTCTAATGAATTAGATGTATTGGTGGAGCATTGGTGGGAAACTTATTCTCAAACATTGAATTGATTATTCCATTCATTACCATTGAACATTAAAGGGAATTATGACTATCCCAAAAATATTAAATCAAGTCCATGTTCCAATCAATAAATTACCATTATATTTTTTCCCAAATTTTTGTAATATAGCAGGATATAATTTCATTCCACCATGTGATTTTTTAGTATTTTCATTGAAGTACCCTAGAACACCATGAGAGGGGATGGGTGAACATTGGTGTGAACCTTTTATGTTAAACTGATGGATCTTTTCCCAATGTTTTAAGGAACATGTTAAACCTTTATTAAAAGAGAATGGAAATAAGGGAATAACAATTTTACATGGTTCACCCTTAAGGTCAACATCCAAGGGTCATACACTGATAGTGTTTCAGTCGTACCAAAAAACACTAATGTTCAATAGATATAGATTACTAGGTATTGTCACAATAACTCAATTTTTGGATCATATCATTTAAAATGGTTTAGCGATAACCCATTGCTTCTAATGGACCACTTCCATTGACTCCCCAACCTCACTTACATTAGAGAGGCATCACTCAGTTTATCGAATTGATTGTCACTTCCATGATTTTACATTTACTTAATTGTCTTTGAAATTCCATGAGACTATGAATTTTCATTATAACCAAGTGGGTTCTCTTTTAAATTACAATTCCCATAATCTATATTCTATAAACTACCCTTCAAAAATCCCCTTTTCCATCCAAACTCCATCACGAAGAAACCTTTTCTTAGCAGAAAAAACTATATTCATGAAGCTCCCTAGCCTTCACGTAGCAAAGAAACTTTACGAAGCTACCATAACTTCATGGAATAAACTATATTTGTTAACCTGACATACAAATTTATTAATAACATATCATCGCAAAGAATTAATTTTCTAGAATCATGTGTAGTAGTTAAGACATATAGTCTCTTCCAGATCTACTAGATCGAATAGATTACCTGGTTTGTGATGCTCTTTATGAACTCAAAGTGTTTCCCTATTTCCCTTCAAAAAATATATCCAAATGAATAGTTGTAGCCTCATATTTATATTCGTAGACAATTTTTATGCTCTACCAACTCTTTGAATATTTTCTATATCATCAATAAGGTTTTCACAGTGCTCCACCTTTCGCAATGATCCATGGAAGTTATTTTTTCACAAAGCTCATCATTTCTACAGAATCTTCCACCAATACCCTTCACACTGTCCATAAATTCGCAATGAATTCTTTCAGAAACCACAGAGAACACTATCATCAACCGTGATTGCATTTGTGGCTCCCCCCAAAAATGAAAATCATTTCTTCAATAACCGCAATGCTACAAAACTGATAATCATGGAGAACACCGTCCACGATCACGAAAACCATCAAAATCATGAAGCATGCCATCAAAAAAATTTAGGTCTTAGAAAAAAGTTCCTCTCAAATACCATATTCTCAAAACACATTCCTTTTCCATATTTTCCAAAGACCGCTAAGAGAAACCATATTTTGAAAACTGCTTTTAATTTTAACTCCATAATCCCTTACCTTGAAATCTCTCTATTCTTCTATGTCAGGATTCAAAACAATCCTAAACTATATGACATTTCCATCAATAAATATCCTTGGATCCTACATTCATATAAAACCTAATATTTTAATTAATTTATAAAAAAATTGAGGGATGAAATGACTACAAGAGATAATTATGAAGGTCTGGAAAAATGGAGTCTGAGAGCATCAGCCCTAACAATGTGCATTCCCCTCGGATGAAAGGATCCAAGATGAGAGAAAATAAAAAACTAGTCATTATTAGAAGAAATAGAATTGAATAAATCCACCAAAACATTTTCCTCTCTTCATGTCTGAACGATATAAATACGATCATCCAGTAAATTACTGCACGTCTAACAGAGTAGATAATGGACCACAAGACAGGACCCTTACCTATAAGTTAATTAATGAGGGTCACTGAGTTATTCTCAATCTCAATGAGAAAAAATCTCATCGGATTGAAAATCATGAGGCCAAAATGTATAGTGAGAGCCTCCACTTGGATAGTGTCACATGAAACCCAAAATATTGAAAAATAAGAAATAACTTATCTATTATGGTCTCTTATATCTCCACCTCCTCACATCATACCCATGCAGCACGAACCATCGGTATTCAATTTGATCACCAAGATAGGTTCTTTCCATCAATCCCAAGCACCCTGTATGAGTGGATCTAAACTGGGCATGGAGTGCTAGGGAAGGAGTTGTGAAAAAGACGAGGAACCCTCAAGACTTTTATCTAACCTACAAAAATCAAGAATGATGTTTTTTACTTTAATGATGATACCCAAGTGAGAAACATCCATATTATAGTGATGTATATCACATAGAGAACTCCAGTTCAACTAAAATCCTGTAATAAATATCACCACCCTTTCCCGTCGTTCTACACATGGTCTGTCCAACACTGAGAACCACTTTTGATGAAATATATTAGTTGATTATGTCATATATAACTAGCCTGTGAGCAGTCCAATGGAGCTCCAAATTATTATTTCCCAATAACTATTGAAGAAAATGTGGAAAATAGATTCATTTTCTGGGTCTCGGTAGTAGATGCACTTCGAAGCCAAAAAATACCCCTTCACTGTACATTTTTATCCTAGGGAAGTGCACCATGTCGGACACGCCATGCAAGGATGATGAATTTGGAAGGAATCCTTCTGCACCATAAAATATCTCCCATGTAGTCGTGACGGGAAGAAGTAGATTGATGTCTATGAAAGTCTCTGATATAGTACATACCTGAAGTCGATCTGGTTAAAAACAATTTATATGGGGCATTAGAAAGAATAATATTCTCATAGACATTTTTTGATATGCATCGAGAGTGTTCAGAATAAGGAGAGTGAAACAACTAGCCTCTTTGAATGAAATGGACAGAGAGGGAAATCTAGGAAAACCCATAATAGAGCCCGACCAGTTATGATGCGAAAAGCTGACATCCCCTTTTCCAATAATCCAATATGTCTATTGTTGAAGAAGGGGAATGAAGGGATGCTGTATCTTTCAGATTCTAGAATGTTTACATCCATGGAAACTCCACTCCAGAATGTAAGTGTTTTTAATGTGAATTTCCTATATAGATCTCTCCTAAAGGACCTACCATGCCTGCTTGGAATGAGTACCACTCATATAGCCAGAAACACATCTCATGTTCAACACCCCCCTCTTCAACCGGTTTAGCCAGCAGATTTCAAGAAGCCCAATGTAATTTATTCTGGAGATGTCCACCACACAAGAAGGCCGATATGGTAGATTAAATATTGTAAATCAATATCTTATGAACCTTGAGGGTAGATAGGATGTGCATGGGTATGGATGATAAGACCGAGTTGATCAGCGTAGTTCTACATCCAAAATATAGAATCATATTCTTCCAATTGAGAATTATCCAAGGGATTTTATCCGTAAATATATAGGAGTGTCTAATAATAATGGCATTCAGAGACACTGGAAAACCCAAGTACATCATTGGAAATGAGCCTTTTTGAATACCAAGGATGGACTACGAAATTATTGAGCGAATATCCAAGAAATTTGTTTGAAGAATGAAAAGACTCTTCTCATGATTAATATCTTGACCACTCCACCCGCAATTGAGCTCAATAGCCTCACTAACCCCCTGAATTGATCATCTGCTACCATTAACAAACACGAGGTTATCATCATCAAACATTAAATGTGATATAATCCCAGAAAAAGATTTGGGGTGATAGGGGAGCACTTTCTCTACAGTAATACAATGACTAAGACAATGACTGAAAGCAACTTAGGAAATGATGAACGGAGAGGGGGAGAGAGGGTCCCCAAGTCTCAAGTTGCTGACAACCTTGAAGAACCCAAACATCTTAACCATATAAGAGGTGTCCATCCATAGAGAACTGAAGCATCTAAAAAGAAGATAAATGACTCAAGAATAGAATCCCATTCTTAAAAATAACCCTGATGAGAAAACAACATTCCATCCTATCGTATGATTTTATCATGTCTAGTGGAATGACCACATTACTGCCTGGATTTTTTAGGTTGACGTCGCTAATAATTTCTTGGGCCAAGACAATAACACCTTGAAAAGATCTTCCTTTCAAAAAACCATGCTGCTCTGAAGCAACCCAACATGAGAGAAAGGGGGAAAATATTTAATTCAAAATGACAGGCAATATATTATAAAGAACATTGAAAATTCTAATGGGTATATATTGATTCAATGTAGTGTGTAATTTAACATATGAAACAAACACCAGTTTAGATGCACACACCACATGAGTAAGATTACCTCCACATATGAAATCATGCAGAACACTAGGTAAAAATACTTTTACCATATCCCGGGCCACATGGTAGATGGATGATGTAAAAGAATCTAGACCCGGGGCACTATCCATGTTGATTGACCAAACAACCGCTATGATTTCTTCCATATCGTGGGGGGGGGGGGGTTTGAAGTAAAACATTAACTACATTCAACGCCAATAAAGGTATAGCATCAAATAGGACCGAGGAGCCATTCAGGATTCCATAAACCATAAGAGGGTTTGGATTAGACATTAAGGAAATTAAATGGATGTCAGAAAAGATGCCTAAAACATCTATTTCATTGGAGATGGAGCCATTTTCAAATTAGACATTAAGAATTGATAATCTGTGTTTTTCCTTAATGAAAGCATGAAAGTAGGATGTTTTACGGTCAACATTGAAAAGCAATTTGATTCATAATTTCTCCCCTGCAACACATTCTTGCTTCATCAGAAAATCAGACAACATGTCTTTTTTACCCTATGCTCCACAAAAACGGAATCCCCTTGCATTTTCTCGCACAAATTCAAGGAAATTTATTTCTATGCCTACGATCTATAGCTCTACATCAGAAGATGGATGAACTTTTGTCCAATAATGAAGAGGATTATTCATTGTCCTTAATTTGTTGTTATGAGATACCCATGGATTAGCTTTCCCAGGTGGATCCCATGTAGTTCCAACAAGGTCTTGGAAGGTAGCATCCTCTACCCAAGAAGCCGAGAAGTGGAAGGGGAAGGCACTGCTATCATGGGATGCCAGAAAGAGTCTGAGGGACGAGTGTTCAGAAAGACCATGCATCAGGTGATGAACATTGATGTCCGGGAGGGATATAGATATGTTATAAATTTCTTATTAACGCCCTCTAAATGTTGGGAATCTAGATGTTATATTTCCACATCTATTTCACATAATATTATTTCTTCATAGTTAAAAGGTAACTTATTTTAAATATCTCTATGTTTCATTATTTTTTTTCCAATTAATAATTTTAAACCCTAATTTAACGTTAGATGAAAATACAAGAAAGATACTACCTAATTTTTGTAAACTATTCTTCATGGATACAATAAAATTCAACTTCATTGTTCTTTGGATCAGGGAATTCATTCTCCCGCTTTGTTTGAACAATATAAATAAAATTATTATTTAAAAAAAATCCAATAAACTAGTTATATGATATAAGTCCAATTTCTTCCTATTAACTAATGTTCCTACTATGTGTCCTCCACTATTCTACACCACCTTCCAAATGATGAATAATTGATTTTTCATCATTTGAATATTGGTAAATGGATAATAAAATTTACATGGTACTGATATATTTCGGATCAAATATTTTATTTGTGGAAATGAAAAAATATATTTGGTGTTTATTTATAACTAAATCAATTAAATGTTGTTCCCTCATATTCTCCTTTGAAATCTTATTATGATTCAAATCATAGGATTTTTTGTAATACAAGAAAAAAATGTATTTATTTACAATAACATTTAAATTATTACGGTAGAAATAATTTTATTGTTCAATTAATTTGGAATTATAATGCCTAATTATAGTTTTATTTATTGTCTAAAACTACAAAATCATCTATGAAAAAATTTAACTGTGGGAAAAAATTAATGAAAAAATAATTTATATTATGTATAAAGAATCACATAATATTTCTATCTATGTAACTTTATGTATAAACTAGGTTATTAATTTTTATCATATATTCAAATAATTCAAGATGGTTTATAATGTGTTTGTAATTATCCAATGTTTATGCCATGTGATTTCTAAAGGAGGTGTACATCATGGTCTGTTAAAATATACCAAGTGACGTTCAAGACCAACTCACTACACCCCATTTAGAGTCATCACCGCAATGAATAACAATACTAGATCAACATGCACCTGTTGAATCCTAATGGGATGTAATTTTATGGAAACCACATATGGTATCCTTCACCAATATTCTAGGAAATTTTCCATTACATTGACATATTCATAGTCTTATCGATATATATATATATATATATCATTATAAATATCATAATATATGTCCTTAAACATTTCCATATGGATTTAAATAATGTTTCTAAAATAATTTCCAATGGTTTACTATACCTTTTATCTGATACCAACTATAATAACCTATGATTAACAAAACAATATTACATCATAATAGACAAATTGTTCAATAAATTTCTCAAATACACACTAAATGACTACAAAGGGTCATCGGTGAAAATTTCCAAAGTCAACATTTTTTATCAATAATCTTCAACATCACCCATCATTATATTCCAATATAGTAACCATCATATACATACCATAAAATAACCATTATTCATTTCCTTGGAAATGAAAATATAATATATTTTGATCTCAAACTACAATTAAGGCTAAAGAAAGAAGATATCAATAAATGATCATATGAATTCAAAAAATAACACAATTGTATGTTAATATAAATTAAATAAAATCATATCTATTTTATCATGGAGAATAACCATAATCCATTAAATAATACATTATTATTTCAAAATCAATTAAACATAAGATTGAATTATCATCATATATAAACCATGACCCAAATGTTTATAAAATATATGTGTGCCACCATTATAATTATAGAAAATACTTAGTATGTTATTTTTTACATCCCTCACCATCAAATTGTAATAGATCATCATTTAACACATGTTTCGCATTTCATAATGGATTATAAATCATCAAATATTTACTATAGTGGATCATGCATGTATAATTATTTCTTGTAGTATATCTAGCCCATTGACCTTCTTCTCATAGTGATCTCACAAGATATAATAATTTAACTAATGTATTAGTGGGAAATATAGTATCAACCCATATAATAATGAAAAAAATATTTATGTGTTTCATAAGATAAAAAATAATATATCAATTCAAAAATAATTAAGCGATAATGATTCTATAAATAATTCATTATAATATAACCTATATAAAGGAAATGGGTCTCAAATTCAACTCTAAAATCCACAATAGTCATATACCAACCATTGAAATAAAAAGGATGGTATCATTGATACGCATCCAAAAAAATAAGATTGGAATCACCAATGGTAGTTTTTCTTGATAAATAGAAATTGAAATGATAGATCTTTATAAAATAGTTTTGCAGAATATCCTATTCATTTAAAATCAATTCATTAAAATATAATTTTTTTCTAATTATTAAGTAAAAATCTTTATTTAAAATAAAATTTAGAATTTGTAAAGGAATATTCAAATAAATGTGTGTTTATGATGGTGGTAATTTCATTTCATTTCATACACATTTAAAAAATGAATCCTTTCACAATTTCAGTAAAAAATATAAAATAAATAATTTGATGAATGAAAAAAGGATTCATTTTAAAAAATTTAGAAAAAAGACATACTAGTGTATAAATGTATTTAAAAAATTATAATAGTAAATATTTCAATATTTGTTTTTTGAAAACTTGGACATGGAATGAAAATATTTTTCAACAAGGAGAAAATTAAATTTTCGTATTCTTCAAAACATTAATATAGAATTGAGTGAAAAAATTATTTAATAATTAATATATAACATATATTATATATAACTAACCAGTAGAGTTGAAAATATATGTGTTTTTAATATTTTTATCATAATAATGTGTCATTGGAAACATATCATGAACAATCCTGATAAACAATGAGACTATAAGACTAAATACTTACTGCATTTTTATCTTTTGAATTATATGTCCCAAGATGGAAGAAAAGTAAGATGAAAATGGTAATGTGATTATTATCATGGTAATAAATTTAAATGATATTAATATTTAGTATACACACCACATCATGTAAATAAGTGGTGTATAATGCTTGTGTCCCATAAAATATAATGTTAGATGAAAATTTGTTAGCTGGAGTCTCAAAATCCCTCACCACATCCAAAATTCAATTATAAAATATTTATATTATATATATATTTCATAAATTTAATCATATGTATCATACCATATAACATTTACTTATTAGTTTTTAATAAATTTTTATGAAAACTTCGTTGTTAAAAACATGTTTCAGGTAATCTCATCTACATTTTCATGTATTTATTGGTTTTTTATTTTATCTAATTTTTCATTGACCATAGATCTAATATTTATAAAAGTTTATTCATGATATAAATATTATAAATATTTATTATAAATTAATTTTTCATATTCAATTGTGTTTATAGATTGAAAATGAATTACACAGTTTGTGGAGATTGTAGGTCGAATGTACATATAATTGTTTTTTCCAATTCCAAAAAAAATTAAATGAAAGAATGATAAATAATATATATACTGTAAAATATCATTTTCACTCATATTTATCACTTATTTTCATTTAAAGTATCTTTTTTATAATCCATATGAATCATAACATAGGAATTAATGTTGTTATTTATTATGGTGGTAGACTACGGTATACATAAGGGATGTTATCATTTCCCCAATGAATTAAATACATGAGTTTGTATATTATAATATAATAATAGAATTATATTTGTTTTATACATATCATATAAATTTTGTATATAAATAACTATATCGATACACAAGAATAAATTATTGATAATCATTTACATAATTTCTTGATTTGGTAGTCCATTGTACATGAGACCAATAATATTGTTTTCCACTTGATTAATGTAGAGATATAAGTAGGTCATTAAATTAACATAGTAAATTATTTGGATAACTGAATATCATTTTTATTATATCAAGGTGGATGAATATTAGTTAAAGGATTTGTAGAATATTTTATTTAAATATATATGGTTCAGGACTACATCTCGTCTCTTGAGTACCCCTTTATGGCTCATCCTAAAACCATTCTAAAACGGTTTAATAAAAACAAAAAATAACATAAGGAAGTAGTGAGGTAATTATGAAATTATCATGGGAAGGTATGTTAATATAAAATGGATTTTTTTTTGTTTTATGACGAGAGGAGGGGATACCTTTTATAAGTGTTGGAGAAGACGCACATTGATTTATTTTTTGAGATGATAAATTAGTACCCATGTTTTATTCATTAAAAATGATCCACAATTTATCATCACAAATAATAAGGAGAATAAAGTTAAAATTATTTCCATAAAATGGGATTCGTAAATGTTTATGGTTAATTTTAACCCTTATCTTTTTAGTTTTATCTCTAGGTAATCTAATTTGAACCTTAACCATTGTAATGAAATTTTATTACTTTTAATATACATAATGACCAAATGTTAATATTAATTTATTATATAATATTATTAATAATGATTACATATATGGAATACATTATATGAATATTATTTCATTAATGAGGTAAAATTTTATTTAATAATACACTCAAAGGCATGGCAAATAGATATTTCAAATAATTAAATTTTCTTAAGTATTGAATGATTAAAAATAAAAATTCAATATGTTTATGATAATAATGATAAAATTATTATAATAATAAATAAAATTTACTATATTTACTTCTTTAACATATCATAAAAATATTAAATGTTATTATTTATAAAATGGAATACATTTATTTGAAAAAGAATTAGTATTTTCAATTATTTGCTGCAAAATACATCTTTCTAGAAAATAAACAAATACCGATGATAAATTTGACATGATGAATCCAACATTTAATTAATAATTTTCAAATAATTTTTTGATAATTTTTTAAAATTAATTTTATTATTTGGCTAAAAAAATCAAGGAAATAGGTTATTTGGGAAAGAAGAATTTTTTAGGCGTATAAAGACATTAAATATTTTAATTAATTATTTTAATATATATATTCATTACATAAAAACATTATATTTAATATTTAAAATTTTGTTATTCTTATTCTAACCTCTAAATTTATGTATTGTTTTATAGTTCGGATTTTTAGATAATAATATTAACAGTACATTACAAATTGTTAAAATTTGGTGTTATGGGGAACATATGTTATCGAGGAAATGAAAATATTTGAATAAACACATATAAAACCATTTAATGCTATAATATCATTCATATTAAACAAATAAAGGTAATTTTAAGGACACATATTTTATTATTGGGTAAAATTTGGATGTATCATAATGTCATGGGGTATTTTTAACATTGTCTAAATTTCAAAATTTATGTATCTGCATCTTATTATTCTTTCTAAAACACCTGATAAAAATGTTAATTGGTAGCCTAAAATACTAATATTGACTGAATAGAATGATAAGATCAATCATCATTTTTAGTTTAATTTATAAAAAGAGTATTATTCCACCCAGATAAAAATGTCATGTCGTTCTCTGAGTATATTCAGGGGACATAAGAGGGATAAAATATCTTATGTGTAAAAATGTTTACATAATTTATTTTTATATTGTATATAACTTGAATATATTTATTCATGATAATGACTCTAAAATTATAATAAATCAACCCACAAAATAATAATTTTCCAATATTAATTACTCACAATAATAAAAACTGTATAAGGATGAAATATATAAATAATATTAATTAAACCCACTACACGCTAAATTAATTTTTATTAATTACTCGTAAATAGATGAAATTACAAATTGTATCACTATGTAATGAATGGAAAATGATAATTTTCTAATTGTTTTATGAAATTATGAAATGTTCATGAAAGTACGAGTTAAATTTCTATATGAATTTATATAATTTGAAAAAACCAGTTTCAAATTATCATAACAGAGTCTTTTTGAAATGTAATATTATATAATATTAAAATTTTTGAACTGCCCAGATTTGAATCCACCCAAATATGAGTGTTTATAATCATTAATCCCCAAAATTATCAAATTAATTTTAATGAAACAAAATGAAAAAATAATATGGAAAATAACAGTATAAATACATTTTCCACCAAAATCAGTGTGTACATATTATTATTTTTTATCCCAATGTAAACATAGATTCCAAATCAAGTTCATACCATCAACTATACATCCAATAAAATAATACAATCATTGATTAAATAAGTATACTGAAAACATTTTTTAAAAAATCTTTGATGTTTAAAAGATCATACCATGTGTACTACATGAATATATTCACACTGACTACATGAAGAGGTGGAAAAACAATGCTGGGGATAAAACTATAAATTGGAGAGACTACACCCTAATTATCAAATTTTCCAACCACAATTAAAATATAAAATATTAATTATAATAAAATTTCATTCATTAATTATAGATATTTGATTTCCATATAATCCAAATCTAATGTAATAAAAAATAATGACACATTAAGAAAATATCATTTGTCAAAAGCTTACCCCATAGTAGATGTATTAAACATTTGGTACATAAAAAATATATTTCTATTATTATAATATACTCTTTTCAAATACCCTCATCTATAATTCCTCAAACATTACTCGAAGCCCATTAAGATATGTGGGAACCATATAATATACTGGAATAGATATTGTACGAACTAAATGATATATTTAAATTGAAGAAGTGTATACTTTAGGTATGGTATTCTTGACACATACATAAGATATACATCTTCGTACATCACAACCATATTATGAGAATTTTATGCTGCAATGTCTTTTTCATCAATATTAATGCTATAAATTTCTTGAGTATTCACCCACACGCACTTACATATGAATCAATCCTTCTTCTAATTGATCTCCTACTGGCCATTGAAGTAAAAATTCATTCCATCCATGAATACATAAGTACCACTAGCTAAACTAGCCCATCTATTCATGAAAAATATATAGAAATTCTAAGCCTATAATGACTTTTTTTGTCGATATCACTACAACGAAGTGATCCCTTTATAAGCTCTCTAGTCCCAATTTCAGATCACAATGTCGTTGAAAAATCATTATTGTTAAGACATCTATGGAAGGAGTCTCCAGGAATACGGGATGATGCCTATAAACTACATGACCCTCATATTCTTGTACTAGGGATGATGAAATAAAATAATGGCTCATTCATATGCCTAAAAAGATATATCTATAAACTGAAATACTGGGATAATACATATAATATTTCATATACCCTTTGAATCGTACACATATACGGACTACTAAAGCACCCACCAACATCCTCCTACTCCCTGAGCATGATGGGGAAAACCAAAAGGTGGTGGTAAAAACATCTCAAACTAGATGACAACTCCCACTATCCTCCCATCTCATTCTCTAGGAAAACCAACATTCAGAACTACCTTAACATCATATTGAATCTTCCAATGTATCACATCCATTGTCCATCAATTGTCCATAAATAGAGTCAGGCATTCTGACATGAGATATCATTGACTATCACATGAGTATAATTGCATCTAACTTTTAATAATAGACAAATAATTAGACCACATATCTATAGAGAACCCTTATTGATACCACATCATATAACATCACACATGTATGGAAGCCTACATTTTTAGTAACCTTCAACCAATTTATTATACCTTTTGTTCCCGAAGATGTAAGAGACTTATGGTGTCTTCTATTCCAGAAATCAGTCATTATAAAAGAAAAATCTCTAACATACCATAAAAAGTAGGATTGAATAGAGGTATCACACTAGGGTGGATGTGTCTACTTATAACCTGATAAAAGGATCATTCCTACTAGGATGGATCCAAAACCCTATCTATCATGTGTGGTGATAGTTGGTAAGCGTCAATGAATACACAACCACATTCATGTCACCTTAATATAGTTTTAAAATTTATTGGAATCATAGATCTCATATCATAGTTGAATTGTACTCCTACCTATATTGAACCTAACAATATATCCCTTAATGAATCTCCAAATCAATTGATAGAACATCCATATTTTTCCAACTTCATAGAGATCAATGAAGAAGGAAATAATTTATGACCGAATATTATATGTAGGTTTCCTGATGTGATGAATGACTGATGTAACTACCTTGAGATAATCCTATGATTTAACAGGGTATATCTCTTCCCTATTCATTATGGTTTGACGATTTTGAAATTCTTGAACCACACTGGGATAGAGTGCCACATACATTGGTACTGTATGTACTGTCTACTTCTCAATGGGGGAACAATGGTAGGAAAATTTATTAGATGTACATCCATGTGAAAACTCCCCTGTATCACTGCCCCAACCACAAGGGAATATATACACGATCTAACTAATGAATTGTATCTATAAATCAACATAGAGGAATCCTCAAAAACACAAGATTCTACACAGTTAATGAGTATATATGGTTAGAGGAATCAATAAGGACATGAAAGAACGACCTATTAATATATTATGAATGTACTAATGTTGTTATTATAAAACATATTATACAAGTATCGAGTTTAAATGATTGTTATTAGAGTCCTTGTGTATGGATACATCAGAAACTGCACCAACGCTAGTGTCCCTATCCTTAAAGAAGAACTCAAAAGGTAAAACATTGTATGAATAAAATACAATGTAATCACATATATATAGATAACTCCAAACACTTTTCCTAGGATGAAACAATTATCAAATAAAATTATGTGAAAAACCTCTCAACAAAGGCCCACTTTCATGGTAATAAGAAAAGTGTGACTTCCCCATACCCATCTCAAATAGGCTACGGGCTTCCGACCAGCTCTATATAGGATTCCAACACACAATAGAGGCCCTATCCTATAGTACCAACACACAATCATATTCATGCATATATAATGTAAAAATGATAAATAAAAATGATAAAAAATACATGAAAACATTACAATATAATAATTAGTGGGTGATTTATAATACTAAAATGAATATAGGGAAAAATACAAGTCCTCCAAGCACTATACATAATTACAATCTACTTGGATGTGGGAACTACAATAAAAAGTTACACTTGTAATAAACCATGGGTTTTATGGTTCCAATCAATTCCGTATATACTCCTACTCCACCGAGTACCTCATATGATAGATGATCATCTATATTTTACAAGACATATCAAGGTAGATCCTATGAAAGGATGAGTATAACAATATTTTATAGGAGACACCAAATTCACTAAGCATAAAACACCAAGAGTAGTTATATAATACCAATATTTTTAGTTATAATTAGATACATAAAATGTATTATAAAAATATAATAATATTATAAACAAAATATGTTGTTATGATCATGAACATGTTTTCATTATAATAATGTACTCAAGAGTTTGTGACCATGATTTACATTGATAAATCATATTGTGAGACTGATAGTACTAATGACATCCATTATAGAAGTAATTATCATACTAAGATTCAATAAGTAAGTATATTTTGTAACTAGTAAGAGATTAAATAATATATTGGTATCCCATCCAGGACTATGGTGCTTACCTACAATAAAATGATGATTATACTTCAATGTATGGCATCAATTATTTTATATAGTCAGTCACAAAAAAAAATACAAGAACCAAACATATAGTAGAATATGATTGATTATCCCAAAAGAACTTCTTGTATGTATTCTTACAACTCTATATGAATGTAATCACATATATAGGATCATAATACTATTCCTAAAATGTAATTCTAAAAAATACTGACATATAGACGTAATGATGGAAAAACCATTCAGGAAACTAATTCAAGCTGAGGCGGGAATGACTCCTTGACATCTTCGAAATATTGTAAAAATTCTAATTAGGCTAAATGGAATATACACCTAATTCCAAATATAATTATTTCCACTCTAGTTTACATCTGCTAGTGTCTGTTATATGCATTTGTGCTCATTTTTTATGGATATGTCGTATAATTGGTCATGTTTGAGTTTGTGTAATTCCAATTTAATGTAAAAATTTTCATGTACATAGATATATATCCTCATGGATTAATTCCAAGACTCATTTTATAAATCATAAGGATTGTAAAATATTTCATAGGACATGTGATACTTTTCTTCTTCAATGAAAACCCAACACTGATTACAAGGCCCCACACAATAAGTATTTTTGGATTACACAACATGTAAATAAATATTTTCAACAACCCAATGATATGATTCATATATTATTCTCCCAAACATTTTCCTCCTAATATGACAATCCAAATCTCTGGGAAATTATGATCTTGTATGAACAACCCTTATCATAATCATTCTGCAGAATATAGTTATATAATTAGTATAGAAAATGAAATATATCACCATTCCACAGATGCACACCATACATTTCATGTAGATATTTGATCTAATATGATCCACCTTCATTGAATAAATATATAAATTCAAACATCTACCTAAACCATACTTGTTTGTTTCATCCCATTATGTGACAAAATATACCCACAAAAATTTATTACTAAGAATTTTTCGAACCAGTGTCCACAAAAATGCTGATGGAAATTTGAAGAAAGAGGATATAGATGATGAAAATAGAAAAATGAAGAATTAACCTTATATATTAATAATTTTCTGTGATTTTTGACTATATAATTATTAAAACTGAGATAAAGATTTTATAGAATGGGAAATCACTAAATCTCAAAAAAAAATCTCATACTCGTATTATGATCGATAGGAGAGTCATAACCTTATTAGATTGATTATAATTTATTTTAATTTATGAGAATCGGGATAAATCCACTTAAAAGAGATATCCTTACACAAATATTGATTGGTCACAGATTAATCATCATCATTTATCATAGTGCTTGGTGTGATACACAAACTCCAATGTTGCTTGTGACCCTTGTGATACTACCTTGATCCTCCGATATGATTCCTCCAACAAATTTAATTAGGAGAAAATCAGTTATGGTTTCTAGGATTATGTGGATAAACCTTGGAATCTCCCATAAAATGTTTCTTATTGTTGTTTTACTAGTTGTTGTGTCAAAATAATTGAATTAATTTAATAATTGGTATATTTTATAATTTAATCGCTCAAAAAAATTTCAATAATCCCTAATGCTGAATAAGGAAATATCACACCTTAGTTAAAATCCACATTCAATAATAAATGGATGTATCAAATTTGAGATATGAGATTATATATAGGAGTTATACCACATTTTCAGGAAATTGGATCATGAATGAGATTATTATTTTATGTATATTTTAAATACCAATTTCATGATCAACAATCATCTAAATCATGGAAGTTCTCATGGTTTAGATCATACAATATTACTATATGTCATTAATATAATTATATGGAATAAAAAAGAAATCATAGAATCATAACACATTTTTATTAGGATATCTTCCCATGAACCGTACATATAATGTCATGTTATATAACTATTACAGATTTCATTAGAGGGCTATATAATATAACTCACATATATTGTAATCATATAATGGGCCTTAATAAGTGTGCCTCACTAATTATACAACATAAAGATTTTCATGACAATATTTTACCCTACAATTATAGTGTTCTGATTAAATACAAAAAAAAATCCAAAATCATTGATGGATAGGTGCAACTTAGTGAATACCTTTGAGTTGAAATGTTGATGGGTATTCACAATATAGATTTTTGGAATAAAATATCGTAAGAAATATTTGTCTCAATATCAATGTATTTAATGGTTTATTGAAGGGGTTAATGATAGATAAATGATACTATAATTACATTGTAATCATAAAGGTAGTTATAAGGATATGTAAAATAATATACAAACGTGGAAAATAGAAATTAACATACAAATGGTTCTTAAATCAGGGGGGGGGTGAGGTCCCCATACCTTGATAGGGTTCTTATAAAATCTTTTTAGGATAATATTAAAATCATTGAAGAGGTCTAAGAGTGTTATAGATTGTTATGGTGATAGTTTCACCATTTATTATGTTTTTCATTGATGTCAAATGGGATTTCGGGTGGTTTTATATAAAACAATGTGGATAAATCTAAAATAGTTTCCAAAAGTAGGTTTTTGACTTTTTAATATAATGTAATTAAATATTAAAAACATATAGTGGTATATAGCTATGATTTTATCCAAATTGGATTGGTTTTCAATTTTTGAATTTTAATTCCTATAATAGTGAAAATAATTTTCTCAGTGATGTTGATGTTAGTCATGTATATAATGAATTGATTTTAAAAAAATAAATCAAAACACATATCTTCATGGATTAAAGAAGTTATTATAAAATAATGAAAATAACTAAAAAAACTAATTATTTAAAATAAGAAACATAATTATGATCAATGATACTCTTTATATAATTCATTAAATAACATTGGTGCTTTTATAATTCCATAAAAAATACATTATAGTTACACCATCTTTAATTTTTACCCAATCATTTGACAGTCTCATGAAATTATTCAAATAAATTTTTGAATAATATCAAATGATTTATTTAAAAAATAAAATTTATTTTATAAAAATTATTCTTTAAATATGACCATTTACAATTATAAATAAAAATCCTCATTTATTGAATAAAACTGATTTTTTGATATTATCATTTTTCTTGAACTTATAAAAATTAAAATTGACTTCGTCAAATTATATTATATTATATTTCAAATAAATAATATTTGAAAATAATATTTTTTACCATATAATTTTTTTCAAAATATTATTAATGCACTGAAATTTGCGGCTTAATAAAAACAATATATTTTCCAAAATAAAATTTGTGTTCATCCTATCCAAATATGTTTTTAGATAATATATTCTTCAATAATTATATATTAAAAAAAGATAAATATAATTATAAATTTATTAGAAATGTATAATATATTTAACTTTACTTAATTTTCTTTATAGTTAAAAATTCATTACACCACAGAATTTACTACGCTTTACATGGTAGATTGTTTTATTTTTTAGGGTTATTTGATAAATATTGACTGCACCTTGATCTTAATGATATTTAAATTATCCCTTAAATGGATTCCCTCATTTTTTTAGTTGAATATCATATTAGGATTAGTCGAGGGAAAATTCTAGTGATGCCATCTTGCATAGAAGCTCCATTTAATGGGATTCATAGTATTTTATAATACTATTTATGTATTATCATTCATTGAATTTATAACAATTAATTTATCATAACCTATAAAATAGTAATTCTAATTGTCACTATAAAATAATATTATGAATATTTATGATCCATAGCCGGTCTTAAATATATCAGACCACATAAGGGTCCAAAATTCTCTAATTAGGGCAAGTGTTTTCTATACTATCATTTCAAAATAATGAATTTTCACATTAAAAAAGTAAATAATTTTTTTAATTTTCTAGATATTATAATATCTAAGAAATTTAATTTACTCTTGGTTTTATTCAGGAAATGTTACTTCAATTAATGTTTTATTTGGATTTAATGTTATTAAAAATCATTTTCTACTCTAAAAGAAAAGTGAATTAAAATGTGTTGTATTTTGAGGGAATGTGACCTAAAATCATGGTATGTGATACTGAATATCCTATGAGGGCTGGTTTTTAATGTTGATTTCCTTAAATTATCTGGTATGGGTACATTAATAGTATATTGTATCATGGGGTATATAAAATGGGGTGATGAAATTGTGACAAGAACAATATTCGTGGTAGTGTTTGCAAGTATGTATGATTACAACTCAAAAAAAATTATGGATTTCATGAAACCATATGTTTGTTAGCTTATGTAGTTGTTCTGAAATTTAATTTTATGATTGTTGGTGCGGGTTCATGTGGTGTGTTAAAGTATTCTTAATTAACTGAGGACTAATAATAATTGATATCACATCCCTATTTTATCCATAGACTCTATTTATTGGGGTTATCTACTTTTTCAATGGGGATCTTCAAGGAATCGATATTTAAAATGATTGATATGTTTTTTATTATTTGAATGAAAATATGTTTCAATGATGTTTATTCTAAGAGTACTTTAATTGGAATAGATTTTTGGGAAATATTTATTGGTGTAAATATCCATGATGTGATGTAAATTTTACAAAAATTACTCAATTATTGTGTATTAGATAAATGAAATAATTAGTAAAACTTATAATTTTTTATTAAACATTTATTGGTATCTCATTCACATTTTTTCACAAACCCTTCAAATAATCGTTGGTTTTTGTATATCATATTTTATCTTATATAGGTAATGGTGAGGACCCACATAAAGGAAAAAAGACTCAATCTTGTCTAGATGTGGGAGTTCGGTGGGGACATGTTTTTAAGGAGACAACATATCACTTTTATTTGAACATGGGTATTGAATTTTTTTAGGATGATTTATTTCCTTGTAATAATTTTGTCATTATGATATATTCTTCAATATTAGAATGATTTTCTTCAATTATGTCTATTTAATTTACATATCTGTATATTATAATTGTTGGTGATGTTGTTTACAATGGTAGTTTCTGATGCATATGAGATGTTTCTAGACAATATGGATTTGTAATTCTCTATTGTCATTTAAATATTCTATCTTGGTTGTTTGTTTCAGGGATACCTTGGATCTATTTGTGAATAATTTTTTCAATTGTGGTTTGATTTAATGATGATGTTATTTTTTACTAGGATTATTTAGTATATATGAGAATGAATTTTTAATACCATATATTATATTTATGGGTGAAAAAATTTCTATATTTCATCCTAACAAGATTTATGATTCCCAAGGATCTGGGGACGTCTATCTCCCACATAAAGTTATTATTATATCATAGTTCCAAAATTGTGTAATCTTAACTCAAAAAAATATTTTTCTTTTAACCGATGGTCTCTTTTAATTATGTTTTTAGTACCATGCCTCCAAGAAGATACCATAGAGTTCATAGAGAGGATATTTTGGATGAAATTTCATGAGAAAACCCAATGTCGAGCATAAACGTTTTCACATAATAGCACTAGAAATATATATCATAACCCCAAATGATATTCCTCTTATATATCAAGATATAGAGGTATAATTTTGAACTATGTCATATAATGATTGAGATAAAGAGTTCATCCATTAAAAAACTCTATCATTCCATGGGACTAATAACCACCAAAAATAGAAAAAATGGTTATGGAGGGATAAATAGATTTTGTTACATTATTGAAATTGTGGATAATATTAAGGCAATTTAACTCTAATTGAGCTTGTAGGGCCCAACCAGAGATAGTTTATCTACATGATTCTATAAAATATTATTTTAGGATTTGAGTAGAAACACTTCAAGATCATCATCATGAAATAGTTTTATCTTGGATCAATAATTATGTCAATATTAAAGGAATTATTTTACAATTTATAAGTGTAACAATAACATGAAATCTTTTTCAAATGGATTTAGTAAACAATGTTTCACTGAGGTTATATCAGATGATATATTCGAATACTAGAGATTTTAGATTCTCAAATGATCAGATATTTATTCTTTGGATTCCATTCTAATCATTACCTCTTATGGTGATGTAGTTGATAAATCACTGATGGAAATTATTGACATGGATAGAATCATGGTGTTAATTGAATCTAATCCTCTATTGGGTGGTAGTTTAATAGGTTTCTATGGAATGAAGATGGAGTGGAATAAAATTTCAAAGGTATGTGTAATAGATTATAGTGGTTTGTTATCTCCCCAACTTTAAAATATGACAAAAATATCCATAAAACTTGAATAAAGAATGGAATGATTGTTGTAACCTATTATTTATCATCATTTCGTATAATGGGTTGTAATATGTTTGGAAACATATTGGAAATACATATAATTATTTATGATTTTTACCAAACATTATGGTTTAAGTACGTGAATCCCAAATGTATCAAAATTTTAGTTAGATTCATTAGAGTCAAAAGTGTTCAAGACACAAGCCTATGTAATGACGTAGTAATGTGTTATAGTAGAGTCTCACGTTGATGTTGATTTCGAGGTTTATATCATGAGAGGTTCTATCATTATTTATTCACCTTTAAAGACTATATTATTTGATACATGTGTCTCTAAATTATTCTAATCATATTACCTTGGGAGCTATCTATATACCCAGTGAAAACCATCCCATATATAATTGATTTGATGAAAATATATTCAGAAGAATATGAATCATGGTTTCTATTTTATGTTATATCCTTTATCGATGAATTATTTATAGTGTCTATGTGATTTTTTGTTCGTTATTATGATATCATTGAATTTATTTTTAATGATTAACCGTTTGATATCCTATAATGTGATGATTTATTATTAGCATCGATGATACTTATTTTTTGCATCTGATAGATGATGAAATGTTATTTAGTTTGGTTGTGATATGAGTCATAGTCAGGTGTGATATTCTTATTCATGAAGGTTGAGGATTTAAATTATAATTATTGATTGGAATAATTTTTGAGTCCTCATCTTATGAGATTCATTTAGAATTCCATGAATTTTATAACGTGCTTCTTTATTTCTTTTCTACACTTCCCCATTAATGAGGTTGATTTTTAAATATATTTCGTGACTATATCTCAGTTTTTATCCCTTGTTGAAATTTCAAGGGGCCATCTAAATTGAGTGTCTTGAATATTCAATTTCATGGTTTGATGGTAAATGTATTCATTCATACAAGTGTAAAAAATTTGTAGATCCTATAACCTTTTCCAGCAAGACTTATAGAAAAATTCATCATTTTATCAATTATAAGAAGTTAATGTGCTTAAAGATTAATATCACGTTATCATTATCAATAATTATGTCATGTCTCACTAGTTGAAGGGAAATTTTGTTTAGATGATTGACCATCATTCTGGATATCACTATATTAATGTTAATGATATAGATATTTGAGTTACCACCTTTAAGAAGATTAGTTGATAAATTTAATACATTTTATTCTATTTTATCGTATTAAATCGTAAATATTTTAATGTTTTTGAAGAAAAATACATTTCAATAGTTTCGTGGTACCTTTATTATGGTATTTTGGGAAGATGTTCTTGTTTACTATTGTTTTTAGGGAGAGAAAAATAATAACCTGAAAATGTATTAGGAATCATGAGGGACCACTTTATTTTGGTTTAATATTCTATGTTACATTTAAATAATACTGTTGTAATGTTATTAAGACAATTAATTTCAGAAACTAGAGCCTTAGATGATCTTATGAATATAAATGATACCTTTTCATGGTAGTCTCCGTTGAACATAATTTATATTTGAAGCATTATGGATTTCGTAGTATATTATCATTTTTTTGTAGGATATTAGAGAAAAAAATATATCAACATTGATTTCCCTTTTGATGAATGTGGTAAAATTCAAGTGTGAATCATATATTATATAAACCTAAAGGAGATGGGATAGTATTATATTTTTTTACTAGTGAGCATGAGTGTGATGACTTATCCTGTTAAACTGATTCATAATTTTCATAATTGGATGATTATATTATTTTAATAAACAATTATTTATATGTTTGGGAGATAATCAGCGAATCATACCCTATAATAAAAAATTCTATGTTGATTGTTTTCATTTTTAATCCTAATTTCTTTGGGATATATGAAGATACATGATTTTCAATTTTCATAGAGGGTTATTAATTTTTGAATTACTAATATGTGTTATGAAATGATATTATAGATATAGAGTATAGGTATGAATCCTAAAATTTTAATATTTTTACCATTACAATTTATGTGGGAAACATAAAGATGGGAACCAAAATAAATCTACTAAACTTTATCCACATAATATTCTGCTTTCAAACTGGGTTGAGGTGTCTATGAATTTTTTTATTGTAATTCTATAGACATCATTAGGTAATAATTATTTTTGTATTGTGGCTTAATGATAAACCATTTCCTCTAGTTTCTTTTATATACAAGAAAACCAAAATTATAATGATTTAAAAATGATGTATGTTATATAGTGGTTGAGATTAAATAGAGTGTTGTTGACAATCATCTCATATAGGTAACTGTTCGTTTACATTTTTTGTATTGTAAGGATCATAAATATTTAATTGTTTCTAAATTAAACATATGAATTCATAGAACCTATGAGTGATGAAAATATGTTTCATGATATTATAATTTTTTAGGATATCATTCGTACATACATTATAAACATTTTCGGTTCCTAGAATAGTAATTTAGGATTTTTTTAATATTAATATAGCCCTATTTTAATTAATCAAATCTATGGATCCATTATATCCACATTATGTACACCAATTTAAATCACATATTTTTTAGAATTTGTTGTGTGATGACTCATTAGTAAGACATGTCATTGTTTTGGGGGGTCTTTGGTGAAAATATATATTATTCGTCATTATTTATTTGTCTCTAAACGTATGTTTAAATACAACATGAATCATAAAAATATCCATTTAGGGTTCGTCGTTGTAGAAAATTCCATCTTGAACTTCTCACATGGATTTGGTCACTATCACCTAGGAAAACATGGAATGTAGGTTCCATAACAAATAGGACTATTTCAGATAATTGAATGAAATTTAATGGTGTCTAATTCAATTGATTTTCTATCTTCGTTGAGATATATCCAAAATAAATTCTATGTGTATAAGATAATTATGTATCCATATATCTTATATCATATTTTGAAATGGTTTTCCTTAATATGTATTGTAATTAGTCAATGACAAAGTAACTAGTTCATATTGTTATCAATAATTTAATGGTATTACTAGGGATGTCAATATCTTCGGTGTAAGTTTTGGGTTAGTAGGGATTAAAAAGCCCTGAAACATTATGGTTTGTGTTTTTAATGATATATATTTTGATTGTTCTTTTTTTGGATCTTCCATTTTTAAAATATATTTAAAGGAGGAGAATAAAATATTGTGTGGTGAACTATCACATCCCACAATTTCAATCAATAATTTACATCGATTATATATTAAATTTTATATTTTAGTTTTATAATTGGATATATTTGTTAGATTAAAAAAACTATTATCTCCTCATCATGTCCACAGTTTTAAAATGGTTAGGAAAAACATTATTAGTTTATCATAAGAAACTGTGAAGCTTTTTTGAAATCCTAAAAGTGGTTTTATTGTTGGGTTGGTGTCCTGAAAAATAATTCATCTATGACCTAAAATCAAAAAACATATTTTATAGACGGTTGAAATGAACGGGTCATTATTTTTCAAAATATATGTCCGAACTATGTATCTCCCCAACATCCCATATGGGATTATATTATTGGTGAATGGTTTTTCTAACTATGTTTTTAAACCATATAATGATACTTATTTAATCGAATTTCAATTTAAAAAGAAACACAGACATGTGGGCTCATTTAAATTTTTTTGGATTAGGATATCCATTGAGAACACTTTATATATATATATATTAAGTCTTACATTATTATATATTTGAAAACATTGAGGATCAAAGATTACCATATCTAGGAAAGATAATGTATGTCACTGTTTTTTTTAAATCCTCACTGTTTTTCAAGATCATAACATTTTTCCATTATCAAAGACATATATTGGGCTATTATTTCTAACTAAAAAAGTTGTTATTTGATTTAATTTTTTTCTATATAGATCTCTATTTTAATATTAAATTATGTTCTAGATATTTAATAGGTATTGTATGTTGTTTGGAATCTTTTTGGTAATTTAATCATCTCATTTGTTTTCTCTATAAATTGATTAATTTTAGAATAATTATTAGTTTTATTCTTTCAGGATCAAAATTGTATCCCAAAGTATTAGTTCTCATTTATTAGAGAAATAATGTAATTGGTATATAAATTAATATTTTTAAAGGAAATATATTTATAAAATAAATTAATTTTTACTTATAATGTATTCTTCCTCATTGTGGAATCATTTTTCCAAATTTTTTATGGCCTGATATTTTGGTCTATTTTTTTTTGTGTTTTTATATTTTAACAAAAAGTATTTCTCTCTCTGTGTTTTTGTTAAATGTTATATCAAACCCAGTTGTATATTTATGAAAATTTATTTCAATTCATGTCATCTTATGATTGAATATTATTAAAAATGTTATATTTTTAGGGAATTCTATTCCCAATTATATAGTGTTTTAATGGAATATGATTCAAATGCATAAGGAATTTGGGTAGAATGCTTTTTGAAATCAATTTATGTGGTATTTTCTCCATTGAAGGTATACAATGAATTTTGATTTCATTGAATTTTTTGGACTATTGTATGAAGAGAACATGGGAACCAGGTTTACATATGTTTCGGTGGAATTAAGAATTGAAATTTATGAATGGAATATTATTCATATACATGTTATATTATTTAAAATCTAACTAATTTAGCAATATTATGACATCATCAAAGAGTTCATTTATCTAAGTGTTACATTATCCCATTGATTGATTATATTCCAAGGGATATATAGTGTGGTATAGTAATGATTTTTCAATGATATGTGTCGATCAAAATATTAATGGACCAATTATATCATTGCAATCTATATCCATGTTTTTTCTCATTCTAGAATGATTTTTTATTCAAGATTTTTATATTTTAAATGATTGAAATTCATCATGATGCATTGATTTATTTGAATGGAAAATTTGTACATTAAATATGAGATTCAAATTTTTTTTTATGGGTTTTGTGAAATTGTTTAATATTATCAATTTGAATGATATGATTTAAATTTTGAATAATAATTTTTGAATAATAAAATTCATTCATTCATTTTGGTAAAATGATCACAAATAAAATTTATAAAAATATCATGGTGTTGTATTATTTTTTATTTACGTCACAATATATGTATCATTCATTGTATAGAGATATTATTTAATCAAGAAATGTTAAATCCATGGTTCCCCAAATAGTGGTCATGTATCCCTATTACATATGTGTGGGAGATCATGGGTAACATAGTTATAAATTGAAAATAACTTTTAATTTGTATACAAAATCTCAATAAATAAAATACATGGATATATAGGTTTAGTATCCTTGAAAAATTAAACCAAATATAATATCATATTAATCATTAAATAATCATCAATATTAAAAATGTATATTTTTTTCCTAACACCCATAAATCATATATAACTACAATTCATATCATGTGGATAATAAATAAGGAAAATTGTGATATATAATTCTGTGTATGGTATGATTCATGGATATAAATCATAATATGAGAGTCATCAGTAATAAACAAATATCAAATATAGGTTAATCTTAAGGACTGAAACATGGAATGTCAAAATTATGAAATAAGAGCATAATCATGTGGAAATAACATAAAACAAGTTATCCTAAATATAATTCATATGTCATTACTATAATATTCAAAGAGGTTAATATAAAATATACATATAGAAAGAAATTACATTATATAAATTATAAAAATATTTCATAAAAAGAGTGAAAATGAATGATAAGGAGTCAGCATCATGTAAAAAAGGCAGTATATAGCATCCATTACTTTTTAAATAAATGTTATATTCCCTTTCTCTTATCATTTGTAAGAGTCATGTTATGATTATTATATATGTACCTAATATCATTATCTATCTATATAAATCATTATATGAGATATTTATTATCACATGTGTTTTATTTGAAAAAAATATTGGTGGTTCCCTAAATTTATAATAGTCTAGTAATTTTTGCATCGCATCCTATCGATCTAGGATCACCATTTTAGCTTCCATATAATCTCCCAATAAATCCAACATCCATAACTTGGTACAAAACAAATTTTTAATGGCAGGTGTTCATTTGGAGTTTCAAGCTGAACATCATTAGGGGTTTACCTTCGCTTAGAGGATGTGATGTAAGGATCCTCACACCAATTTGTGAAGACTTATTTTATATTGAGAGAATTCATTGTATATTTGATATATATTTTTAAATAACTTCAAAATCATGACATAGAATATGTTACCCTATCAAATTGATATAGTGTTGAATATGTATCCACATAAAGGGTTTCTATTCATTAGACAATTTGAATGTATGTAATGTTTTATTCATTCTTCATTATCACATATAAATGGGTAGTTGTATATATTCAGAATCCATATAATCAATAACTCTTTAGGATACCTCCATAAATTTATGGGATTGATATTTCTATTATAGGATTAAACTATGATGAGGTATCCAATTTATCTTTTTTATATTTGGAATTGAAACAAACCTACTTTTTCTAATCAATTTAGTTTAATAAAATGATGAAATGATATATTTTGGGGAATATAGGAATCATTTATGGATCTCTATCCTTATGATGTTTAACATTATATCATTCTTTTAATAGGAAACAATCTCATGAAATTTTGATTTATTCTAATGATGTTTGTTTTCACAGGTTTAGACAATATTGCAATTCCCTTGTCTAGGGGGGTGTTCCATTTCATGGAATGGATCATACAATATATTATTTACTGTGATAGGTTAATATTAATTATTATAGTGACATGATAATTGAAATCAAAATTACAATGTGATCAATTGTCAGTATGATAAATAATGTAGAACATGTGACCATAAACACTGTATATCGGTTTCGGAAATAAGGAATTACATAAAATATAATGATTCTTAATATAAATCTTGGCCGATATGATTTAGTCCTCCATATCATTATTTTATAATGATTCATATTCATTATTTTTCATTTTTCATTCTCAATATACAAATTGATGAGTAATATTGATAAAACTAATAGATAGTTTAATATGAAGAGGGACATACACTGAGGTGGGTGCTCATTTGGAGGTCTATCCATATGAAGGAATATTATGAATACTATTTGGAGAAACATTAGAGTCCTTATAGTTCAATTATCCAAAACATTATGATTGTTTGGGAAATGTTATTTTTATCAATGTTTTTATTGTTACATCCATGGTTTTTGAATGGTGGTGACTTATACTAGGATGGATGCCCACTTATAAATACCCAACTCTTACCCCAAGAAGATTAATTAGTGGTGTCAATGAATTTCTTTCTTAAAATTCATGGGGAGTAAAAATATCCCATAATTATCCTATGATTATATGTTCACCCATTCTTATCCCATTGTGGACACATTCCATGGAAAGAGAGAATGCTTGATTAGTCTTACTGATCATGGGCAAATTGTGTGGAGCCGTCTTCATTATTTGTCATGATTTTCTACATGATATATTTTGGTTTTCTACCTGACATGCCCGATATATATGTCTATCATTTATGGAGATGTTTGGACCAGACATGAATTTCCAATTGATATTTCCAAGGACAATCGAATGACCTGGTTGACTTGTCCGGGGCATGTCACATGATCGATGAAAACACATCCATGGGTAGAACATGATTGAAGTTAGCAAGATTGAGAAATATAGAATGATATGGGTACTATGTTTGATGGTATAAACAAGAATAATAGTAATTTACCTGAGGAAACCTAATTACTTTGTTTTCATTCCTAGAGGGAGCTGCATGGATTCGACAGCATACCTGAAGGGCACTGCTTGACGTGGATGATATGTATGGAGGGTTCCCCATGACATGGATGAAAATTATGGATGGTGATGTATCACATAAATTATATGTATAAACTACACCACATGTATTCTATGGATTTTTTAGAGGGCTCCACATGACTATTATGAAAACTCTAGAGGGTTCAACATGATTTGGATGACATGTCGGGAGGATGTCACCTAATCTAGAAGAGTCATGCCATGTACATGAATCTTTAGAAAGATAAAAAAAACATATTTTATTATTATAAGTAATGTATATTACATATACTTTATTTAATATATCATTATTTTTTCATTTATTTGTTTATTGGTGTTCTTCAAAAACAATGTTTTCATGCGGGGAATCATTCACATTGTCTAGAATGTCCATCAGACATCCATTTTGTTATAAATAGAGTGATTACAGGAAGTGTATTGTAATTCCACGTGATCCCATTTGGTCATTACATGTATTTTACAGAGTAATTAACATTAATGTAGCATTGAATTTTACTTCTATTAATCTATTATTATAAATGGCTGTCTTCTGTCATGTGTTCAAGAGTATCTTCTTGGTGTTGTAAATAATATCTTATTAGTAGATTCATTATTCATTATTTTCATTAGAGGGGAGGGAGGTTTATTGGAATTAAAACCCTTGTCTTATGCTATGTTCCATTGGAATATAAGAATAATATAATTTTGAGTTAGTGGAGCATCAAACACTTTGCATGAATATTTTCTATTGGCATAAATGACATATTCTTTGTTCCATGTCAAAAATAGGGACCCGTACAATGGATCGTCAAAGAAATTTAATTATTCCTCAGATTATCAAAAGTATTAAATATTATTATATTCACATTTAATTTAGATTTTATTTTATTTATTACACTTTTCATGGAGTATTTATGAAATTATAACACCTCTAATATTTTTCTTGTGTGATCGAATCGAACATTTCATTGGTCATGCGCAAGATCAAACTGGAATGTTTGAGGTTCTCATTGAGAATAGGATGGCATGTAGTAAGGAAATTTCATTATCAGGATGGGAGTGTGACTCCATTTCATCAATGGGATTATAAATACAAATGATTGATGATTACAAAAAAATAGTTATATAATTCTTTTTATGATACTCTTCACCAATGGATCTCGTGATTTCATGTGAGTATTATCATGGAGAGTAACTCAGATTATAATTGGGACAATGAATGACGAATATTGTATCTTGAATAGGTCTTAGAAAAACTTCATGGATAATACCTTCCATGTTTTTTATATATATAGGGGCATTGATTAACTCCCAACAGTACCCAATTTCATTTTAATAATTAATGTTACACTAGAATGTCATCTCATGGGAATTATTACTTTTTAGTAGAGTCTTTATGGAATATTTTTGAACGAAATAAGTTTATTTCATAAAAATAAAGTACAAAATAAGGATTTAGTAATTTGGATATTTTTATTCTTAATTTCATAGGAAACTCATATTTCTCTTCTAATTGATTATATAGCGGTTCACATGGTAAAATGGACATTGAACAGGGATTTCGCGGGACCCGGATGACAAGCTTGAATTATTCATGAGTTTGTTAGGACCCATTAATAGGGAAATAACAATAGTATACGATATACATGTAGGGGCTTCACAAGAACAGAAGTGTTTTTTGGGAGGTGTTTTAATTAACATCATATATTCATGTGATCACATTTCACTTTCATGTCAATGTGATCCATGTGAATCATCCATCTTATGTCAAATGTTACCAGGCTACATCACCATTCAATTTGAGTGAAAATAATAAATATGACTAATGAATTTATTTAATATAATAATTTTTCATACACATATGTATGAGACCCACCCCCCTCAGAGGTGAGGTATGATCGATTTAAGAATCAGTTATGATGAATGTAGTCACCCAACTGAGTACCTGATGTATCACCTAGTTCATGTCTCTAGTGGATTCGTTTATCCCAGTAGAACTTTTTCATTCAATAGTGTTCCCAAAAAAATGAGACTGATAAATCTATTTACCATAACATCAAGTCAACTCTTGAACTCTCATCTCTCTTAATGCCTACACCCTCTAACAAGATCGCTATTGAAGACCTTACCGCAATAGCCAATCACAATACTACTTCTAAAAATATGACCACATTACATTTTCTTGTGATCCCATTATTATACAACTTTCTCAATCAATCTTTAAAATTTATAAGGATAATCTTATAGAGCCATGTAAATTCCCTTATCTACATAGATTCCCCATTAGATTTTCATGTTCTAGTAGCACTATCATGTGATTTCTGCATCATTACATTGTTTGTGTGATGAAATCCTAGTCACAAGATTTCAAGAGGCAATAATGATCATGTGAACTCAATACACTTCTAGAGTCCAATTAATTTTTATACCTATATTGGGTTATGTGATTTTTGATTCTCAATCATGTCATGTGATTGTTAGATGATTTTAAATTTAGGAGACTATGAACCTTATGTGCTCCATGTGGGCCATATGGAAATTTTTGAGTTATTAATCTACTTTAATAAATGACCCCGTGTTCGTCTAAAATATGACTTTTTACTCTCTCAAAAATTCCCTCCGGTTTATTATATCCATCTAATAAATCCTTTAATAGGTCCATGAATTGTAAAAAAAGAATTTTTGAACCACGATATAAAGTATCTTCTGACTATTTAATTCTAACTGAGATGCTTTTAACTAATTTTAATAAACACCCACTATTGAATTTGAATCCATTATATGGATTTATTGTTTTGGTTGATTCTATATTTCCTTCACATGAATAAAATAAATTTTATTATTATATTTCATATTCTCTTGATCACATTCAAATGAATCTTTTGAAATAGAATTAATTAGTTTCAACATCAGTTCATGAAATATTATATATTTTAGATAACCCCCCATTGGATTGGAATGTCATTATCATTACCATTATCCAATTTCCTTGTGTTATTCCTGAATAGCAATATCATCTCTAAATGGTATGAAAATTGGTTGGGGATGACATATGTAGTTTCACATATATTGAATTATTTATATGGAACAGTAATGGAATGTTTTCATATAGGTAGACCATGATGGAATTATATGACCAAGAAATGGTTATACATTAGTGTGAGGAGGTTTGGGTTTCACAGTTAGTTGTGTACATACATTATAAAATTATATTTGAAATGATAATATGTTGGTACCTTGAGACCAATTCCATTAATTATTCACCTGAGGATGTAGTGATCATCCACTGGGACATGTATCAGTTTGAAGGGATACCTACACATTGAGATATGAATTAATAATTTCTCCTCACTATGAATATTTGTGATGACCCAAAACATACTCAAACCTTGGTTCCATGAATTTTGAACATGTAAAAATATAATTTAATAAATTATCTTACCATTCAAATTATCATATATTGTAGGGATTAGAATAAAATTTTATTTTTTAATTGATGGAATCATGAAAAAATATATTCTCATATATGTGTTCTTCTCAACATGGCTTAGATAATTCATGATCATATAAGTCTATTTTTTAATATTGGAAGTTTACTATATAGGGACATTGTGTTAAATCATAATTATCCTCGAGACTGTAGTTTGTAGGGTATATATTAATGTTTCTTAATGGATGTACACCCATTCAAGGGACACAAATTTGGGTATTTGGGTGGGTACATTGTCAATGAAAGCCGACATAAAATATTGGACACATTTTATTATTTTTTCCAACCCATTCATGTATTTTTCTACTCCTCATATACATAAACAAGGTAATAAATCTTGTAGAATTGCGTTCCATTTCTAATTTTTATTCTTCTTGATAGTGGAAGAGGTTTAGTGTCAAAAATATCCAAACACCAACAATATCATGTATCCTTTATTTCACCCCGTATTGTTCAATATTTCAAGGCTCTAAGTGGAATGAATCATTTTGGAAATGGATATCATCATACTAATATTGAATTCCTGTTAAATATTTATTCCTTATCCCGCACCAACTTAAATTTTTTATAATAATGATCGTTTTTATATTGATTAGGGTTCATATGACTAATATATCCAAAATGAGGTTCTTATGGATCAGAAGGGTGATTTAATTATCATTGAATCATATACACATTACAAGATTTCATATTAGTTAGGGTATATTAAATGTGTTTCTTCAATTCCCATGGATAGCATGCAAGGGGGAACAAAATATTGGTCTCAATAGACAAATATGGATTATGCTGGAAAGAATGGAATAAAATGCTTAAATTATTCCCCCACCATGAATTACTCTTATTTCTATCTTTTAAAATGTAATAGAAATTGGTAAAAACATATTTGAGTGTTTCCTTGAATCGTTTGGTTCATCAAATGGACTACCCATCTAATTAACCATACCTCATGTATATTACTATTATTTAATAGATTTAACACATAGGGGAGTCTTCAAGGATGTTCTACCACCATATTTATGATTCCCCCATAATAAGAAACATGTTTTTATGAGGATGAAACTTTCATTCCAATGATAGACATCATATTTACTTAATTGGGGGACCATGAGACTTCATCGATCCCTTTAATTTCTACTCAGTTGATCCATCCTTCACTATATTTTGTGTCTGATCTATTTCAATAAACCATTATTCCATCCGACATACCCACTCTTGAATATCCATAAAACCAAATAAAATTCAAAAATATTTAGTTACGAATCCATTTCATGTTCACTAAGACTCCCTTGGAGTTGGTTTATGGCTGAGATGAGCACAGTCATCATATTTTTCACTATTTAGGGGTTTGTAGATTTTCTTCCAACCATTATATAATATCATGGTTTAAATTATCCTGAATTAGAAGTGACATATTAATAGATATAATATGCTTCTAACATTTGGGGTAAAAGGTTCTTTAAACTTTTAAATAAGTTATGTTTTCAGGATGCTTCCACATTGATATCATGATGCCTTTTAGCTTTTTGATTTGATGAATCTCTTTAGCACATAAATAATAGAATTTCAAATTTTAATAGTTTATTATAGATTCAATTTACATGAATCATCATAATTTTATAGAGTCATCATAAAAGAGATAATAATACATCTTCTTTTGTCGTGTTTATATAACCTATTAATCCATTAAAGGTGGCAGCATGAGCCACACTCAAACACAATATTATTACATATCCCTAAATTTAAGATGACATGAATGATGAATCTATTTTTATTCTATTACAATTCATAAATAGGTGTATATATTCACTTATTATTTTAATTATTTTAGGACAGATTCAACAAATTTGAGATTCATACTTTTTATTTGTTATGGAATAATTCTATTGAACAATCCATGTCATTTTCCAGCTTTCTTTCATTCATGATCTGCAATCCTTTTCATTGATCTGATTTCACATGAATCTTCAATGATACCAATTATGTCAACAACTTCATGTTAACCTAATGGAATGGATTCATATATATAATTCACATAATATCGTTCATAATGGTTGTTCATTATCACCACCGACATGATATTCCACATTAATATAACTACTCATGTTTCTTAGAGACCATATTGTTTAAAAGGATAATTTTGTTAGGAAATATCTATTGGAGGGATAATGCTCTATTTTTTATAATGTTAGTGGACGTATATATTACAACATTGTTTTTCCTATAAATATACAGTGGACCCCATAAACATTTATATAATTTATTATTTATCCCTAACATTATCCTAGGTTTTATAAGGGTTAATATTTGCTGGTGTTGACATATGTATTACTCATTATTACCTATTATGGGTTTTCAAACAAAAATATTTTCCTACTTATTAATAATATAATTTCTCCATGATTCCTTGATTACACAATGTGTGTGTCTAGTGAGCATTTTGTTTCATTGAATATGGATTTTGAATATCATAGCATTGTTGTCATGGATTTTACTGTCACCCATCAGAGACATACAATTTGTATAATTTTGTGGTGTTCTATCTTATGAAAATATTCAAATTGTAAAAAAACATAACAAAGTCATAAAATATTACAATTTTAATTGCTTATGTTATATTTAAATTATATTACATTTAATAACATTTGGTATGTAAAAAAACGATATGTATTTTAATATATTACTTCTTTGAAATGATTGATGAATTTAAAATAAGTAAGTCATGTAAGGGATAACCCAAATCTCTATATGGATTTGAGTATTTCCGCAGAGATTTAAGGGCTCCCAAGGTTTGGATTTCCTTTTCTGTAAGGAGGATTTAAAATTAGATGGACTGTTAAAGATCTTATGTGTCACTATCATATTAATACAGAGGAGTCTCCAATATTTTAAAATCTTACGGAATGATTTTGCGATGGTACTAGTTAGTGGATAAATAATAAGAATGATGAGTCCCCATGGATAATTATAGTATGTATTGTCACGAACCGTCCCCCAGGGCTCGTGTCATGACAACCCCAAGTCCGCATTCCATAGTTCAGGGGATAGTGACTAGCACTAAAAGGCCTATTACCTAACATGGGATGTCATTGCATTTATTACCAATAAACTCACACAAACCAAGTACAAAAAGGGATATGAACACATGTAACTGTATCGTAAATTGAGTCTGTACAGTTTGTAAAAGAGGATAGAATAGACGCCCAACTTGAAAGTAAAAGGAAAAAAACAACTCATGTGAACACCCACAAATGATCTTACCTAATGGGTAGGTACAACTCTGAATGGTCATATCTATGGTACGCATAGTCTAATGTCCACCTCCGAGCTTCCTACAGTCTTGGTACCCTCGTCCACTGTTAGTTTTTTTCATCTTCAGCACCAACCACAACAAGGTGTGGGCGTAGCCCTTGAATGGGTGAACTACTGGAGAAATAACCTATACCAACAGTTTGGAACCATTGGTATAGGCCTCCAAACTATTGGTATAACCTATACCAATGGGTTGAAAAACCATTGAAAAGTAATTCATTGGGATAGGTCTATACCAACAGTTCTAGGAAAACCGTTGGAATAGACCTATACCAATGATTTCTAAAACCGTTGGTAAATGTAATATGAAAATCTATACCAATGGTTCCATGAAACAATTGGTATATGTATTTTAAAAAAATTCCTCTAGGATTTGATCCCATGACCCCTAGTTTCTCTTTGAACGACCTAACCACTAACCTAGCATGACATTTTTGAACAAAATTACATAAATATATATATGAATTCTCATAATTATTTTAAATTCTTATTTATATAATTTTATTAGTAAGAAGATCTGATAAAATATCAAAGGACCTATACCAATGGTTCTCAAAACCGTTTGTATAGACATATAACAATAGTTTTGACAACCGTTGGTATAGGTCCTCAATTCTGGGGGGGTGTTGGTTTATCGGGGACCTTTCCCAATGGTTTGGCCAAACCGTTGGGATAGGTACCAACCCATTCCCAACGGTTTGTCCAAACCGTTGGGAAAGTCGCCTAAAAGTATACTTTTCCCAACATTTTGGCCAAACCATTTCGAAAAGTGAACTCAAATTGGGATTTCCAAATGGTTTTTCCAAACCGTTGGTATATAAGTGGTGGGAAAGGTCATATTTCTAGTAGGGGTGCATATAATGATACTTCATTGGGACCCAGAGACCCTTGATGGTCTCAAAAAATCTACAATGGATAAAAAACAACGAATGAAAACAACTGAAAACACTACTTAAGTATATTCCAATACCTATACCAAAGTAATCATGTATACCCACCTCATTCATGAGGAAAAACAAGGCCCAACTCATTTATCCAAAAGATCAAGTGTTCCACATAATAAATATTACCACGATGGTAACACCCCAAACGTAAGTACCACAAAGGAAAATAAATACATAATTATACCACAAAGGTATCATCACAAATGTATGTACTATAGAGGTAATTTCACATAGAAGAATACCACAAATGTAAGACTCACCTAACACCATGTATAACTTTTGTACGGTAGTAAAGATGATTAGATGTAATTATTGAGTAATCATACTCTGTTGAGAGGCAGACCCATGTAGGATCCTACATCATCATACACATGTAGGATCTAAAATCACCATACCAACGTAGGATCCTAAATCATCAGACCCACGTAGGATCCTAAATCAACAGACCCACGTAGGATCCTATATCAACAGACACATGTTGGATCCTATCACAGAAGACCCATGTAGGATCCTAGAGTAGTCCCTCGTGTAATCCTTGAAAGGATCCCAGTGGGATCCTTGAACAGAGACCCACATAGGATCCCAAGGCAAAAACCCATAGAGGATCCTTTTCTCATGTTACACCTATCAACAGGGTTCCCAAACTATGCTCCCTTGATTCCGAAGGGTCTGATCGTTAGGCCACAGGTCGATACACCAACCTCCAAAAAGTCCCACAATGATGTATCAAAAAGGACTGCCACATAAAAGGGGTCTCAACGCAATTGATGGTGAATCAATCAGATGCTCGGTCTATATGTTATTGGCCATTCAGTTCTAAGGGCACAGTTGGATTTTTATTCGATTCAACTCATACGTACCCCAACATTACCCAAATATCATGTGGGGTATACCAAAAGGACTATATCAATCTATGGAATCCAATGATGTAGACAGTTCATCAAACGAACACACATAGCTCATGTTATGGCCAAAAGATTGAAAAAGGGTCGAATCTAGTTCGGGTCCAGTCTGACTGGGTCCAACCGACCTGTCCCAACCCGGCCTAGGCAGAACAAAACTGATTCGTGTCAACCCCACCTGACATGTCCTTGGACCTGGGGTCCGGCTTGTCCCAATCCGCTGGGCAGCACGCATCTGGACCACGGCAGGGTGGCCCCGCAGTGGGGACTGCCCTAGCCGCCACCCATGGGGAGGCACCCCCTGGGTACCCCAAATGGATGAGTCATTCGGGTTGGGTGACCAACCGGTCGGAAACACCTAGCGTCGAAAGCTTGAACGTGGTACCCCATTTCCCACTCAGCTCCCCAGATAGACGAATGACAAGCCCACCCACGCGGTGTGGTCACGCTTCGTGCCACCACCGGGGTCTGGCAGTGAGCCGGCCACCCACTCTCTCCTTCGTGGCCCCATGTCGCGGCCCCTGAACACCCAGTAGTGGGGACACGCGCCACCACCCCCTTTGCGCTGCCGGCCATGCACTGGTCATCACCATTTCCCTACCGTGGCCTATGGGCTGTGGCCCATCTCCGGTGGAATAGTCATTCCACGACTATTTTTGGGGCTGACCAGAGTGTTGTCCATCGCCCCTGTTCCCTTCTTGCAACATTCCTCGGGTCACTGGGCACGCCCCCGGTGTCCCGTTATTCATTATTTAGACTCACACATGCATCTTAGGAAGTCTGCATCGATTTATGACCACCATGGTTATAAATCTCTCAACATGTAAATAAGTCGTAAAGAACACCAAAATACACAAGGGTTGTAGAGAGAACGAGTTGTGTTTGTTTGGCCCGCACTCTCCGTGTTAGAAGGGTTTCAATCCGCATAGTAGTTTTTAATTCATGAAGAACAAAAAGAACAAGGTAAGGGGTATTTAAAAACAACCATCCTGACCTTGATATCTCGTTGATGTCGGTGAGGAGAGGAAATGATGAATGTCAGTTCATCATCACTGAAGATGTTCCTCTTTGGGGATCCTTCGACGAAGTTCTTCGTTAGAGAATGCTTTTCCTAGTTCGCTAGGGTTCTCCCAAACCTTCTTTGCCACAATTTTTCCCCATGGAAATGGGGAGTCAACATAATAAAAATAAGCATATCAATTAATTATTTTAAGTAGAATTAGTTAATTGATGTTGGTAAAATTAATTAATTGAAGTTGGCACAATTAACCCTGGAGAGTGGAAAGGTTTTCCCACATTTAGAATGGTTCGGGTGATCCCCAACATAAAATTCAAATTGGGTGGATTTCTATCTCTGGTTGTCCCCACCTCTATTATGAAAATAGCGAGGATTCAAAAAAAATTAATTATTTTATTTTTCTTCTTGCATGAAAAACTGAAAAACTAACTTCCACCATCATCCGACTAAGGTCAAGGTAAAGGTCTCCATAAGTGAATATTGGTGTTTCGAGATCAATGGTTCCATATGATTTCAATTCTATTCACCGGTTCAAAAGTTACAAAAACCCACCCGTACATTTTTTGAACGTACTTAAAAATAGTTCAAAAATTTATTCTGGGCACACCAGACCTCAGAATCACACGACATCAATTTCCACAGACTCATAATATTCTTATATAATTAAAAAAATTACATGGAAAAATACAGGTCTTTACATTTTCCCCACCATAGGGCTATGCGTCCCCATAAGACACAACTCAAACTAAGTGAACCAGTGGGGGTACTGAGCACATATCTGAGCCTCCTTCTCCAATGTGTTCTCATCGAGGTTCCCGTGTTTCCAATGAACACACACTAATGGTATCGATCGCCCACTAATTAATCACTCTTGTAGATCCTCAATCTCTACTGGAACCTCCGTAAACTTCACCCCATCGTCAATGTATGGCTCACCCCAGTCAATGATTCTAGTAGGATAATCAATGTATCTCCTTAGATGGGATACGTGAAAAACCTCGTGCACCTAGTGTAACTGAGGGGGACGTTCTAGGAGGTATGCCACCTCGCCAACTCTGTTGAGGACCTGAAAGGGTCTGATGATCTTCGAAGATAACTTGTCACCCTTGCCAACAATCTACAAACCTCGTTGAGGTGAGACACCTAAAAAGACAGTGTCCCTATCCTCGAACTCCATAGGTCTTTGTCTTCTATAGGCATAAGACCTCTACCTACTATGTGTAGTCTTCATCCGTTCCTAGATGATATGCACCTTCTTCATTGTAGCTCTTACCATCCCGGGTCCCACGAGTGCTGACTCCCCTGGGAAAATCCAGTACAAAGGCAATCTGTAAGGTCAGTCATACAGAGCCTCTAATGGTGTCATCCCAATGGTGGAGTGATTGTTGTTGTTTTATGAAAGATCCACCAAGGGAAAGTGATCCTCCTAGTTACGACCAAAGATGATGATGAAAGCATGCAACATTTCCTCGACAGTCTGAATGGTCCGCTCAGTCTGAACCTCCTTCTGAGGATGGAATGTGGTTCTTAAACTCAGTTGCATCTCGAATGCCTCCGTCAAACACTTCCATAGACATGAAGTGAAATGTGAATCACAATTGGAGGGAATCATCATAGTTACTCTATATAGCTGCATAATCTGCAACACATAGAGGCGTCCCAAGCTCTCTAATGAACCATGTTCTCTGATCGGTAGGATGTGGGCCGACCTGATGAATCGGTCGATGATCACACTTATAGAATCATGACCCATGGATGTACGTGGAAGTCCTATAATGAACTCTATGGATATCATGTACCACTTCCACTATGGGTCCTCTATATGATGAAAAATGCCTACTTTTACCTGATGTTCCGCGTTCACCTACTGTCAATTGAGGCACCGAGAGACAAACTCTGCTACTACTTTCTTCATTCCCAGCCACCAGTGCTATCGTTAGAGGTCCTGGTATATCTTCTCCCCTCTTGGATGTACATCTAGAGGGGACATATGGAACTATCTCAACACTTCCTCATGTAAAGCCACCGGTACCATAATATGCCTTCTGAAGAGGATGACATGCTCCTCACATTCAGAAAATCCATTAGGTGCCTACCCTATGGATATCTGAACAGGTCGACCCTCACAGTTAGTGTCCCCAAGATGTGCATCCCTAACTCACTGATGAAGTGGGGGAGTGATTGTAAGAGACTAAAGAAAATATTCACCATCTCATTCCACAATGGATGTCTGTAAAGTGGCCATCTGCTCTGTCGCCTCACCTAGTAGTTTTATACAAGATCTCCAGGTGAGTGCATCTACTACAATGTTCCCCTTGCTAGGAGTATAGACTATCTCTAATACATAGTCATGGAGGAACTCATGCCAACTTCGTTGTCTCAGTTTCAGGTCCTTCTGCGAGAAGATATACCTATGACTATAGTAATAAGAGTAGACTGTAAAACACTCGACCATCAGATAGTGTCACCATATCTTCAATGCGAAGACCACTGCTACTAACTCAATGTCATGGGTAGCATAGTTCTGCTCTTGTTGTATCAGTTGTTGAGAACCATATGTGATAATTGCTGACTCCTGTATCAGGATACATCCAAGCCTAGTCCTAGATGCATCGCAGTAGACTACATACCCAATGCCCTCCTCCGAAAGCCTCAACATGGGGGCACTAGTCAGCCTATGCCTCCGTCCTTTAAATCTCCACTGATATCTCTCTGACCACACGAAGGGTATCCCCATATTCATGAATGCTGATAATGGTGTTGTAAAAATGGAGATATCATGCACAAATCTATGTTATCATCTGGCTAGGCCCAAGAAACTCATTACATATGTCACACTCTTGGGTGGATCCCAAGAAAGTACCACTTCAATCTTTGATAGATCCACCACAATTCCAGCCTCCTAGATAAAAAGTCCTAGAATGTGAACCTCTCAAACACATAAATGGAACCTTGAGATCTTACCCTAAAGCTAGTGCTCTTGGTGTGTGTCCAGAACAATTTCCAAATGATACGCATGCTCCTCCTCAGTCGCTGAGTAGATCAGAATGTCATCAATGAAGACCTCCATGAAGAGATAAAGATATGGATGAATGATATTTTTCATTAGTCCAATGAACACTACTGGAGTGTTTTTCAAGCCGAACGACATGACTAGAAACTCACAATGGACATACCCGCATCTGAATGTTTTCTTCTACACATCCACGTCTTGTACTCTGAGCTGGAGATAGCCAGATATGAGGTCCATCTTTAAGAACCATCGTACTCCCTTCAGCTGATCAAATAGGTCGTCAATCCTTATGAGTGGGTACTTATTTTTCACAGTCACCTGGTTCAGGTGCCAATAGTCAACACCAAGTCTTAAGCCCCCATTTGTCTTCTAGGCGAACAAAATCAGGGCTGCCCAAGGGGAAACACTGGGCCAAATAAACCCCTACCTCTGTAAGTCCCCCAACTTTACCTGTTTCTCACAAAGATCCATGAGAGCCATCTGATATGCTGGTGTAGATATCTGTGTCATCCCAAGGTAATATTCAATGTAAAATCCTACCTCTCTATGAGGGGTTAGACCCAAAACATCATTAGGGAAGATATATTCTTACTTGTCCACCACTACAGGATAGCTCATACTCTCCACATAAACCACTTCAAGGGTATGTCTAGCCAACAGATGAGTGATCAGCTGCACTCTCCTCTAGGTATGTTCATCTTGTGCTTTAAATGATTCCTTCTTACCGGTGAAGGTAAACCAATTCCTGTGTTTGTATACACAACACACCTTATTCATAATACAATCAATTTGAGCATGGACTCTAGATAACTAGTCCATATCTTGGATGATGTTGTAAGGCCTTGATGTTGGTAGTAGGAGATCCCAGGTGAAACTCGTGCCTCATAGAGTAAGATCACCTTACCAACACTAGTGTGTAATCATATAATCCTCTCTCTTAGGAGTCTCTAGCCTTAAGGATCGAGCCAATGGCTCCACCGGAATCTACGTGCCCTGAATGAGGGATGATGCAATAAAAGAATGACTGGAACCTATGTCTATAAGTATTGCAGCTAAGGTTGAGTAGACACAGATCGCACCTCATGTCATATCTGGAGCACCGTGGTCATAGGCCTTAACTGCCTGAAGCTGACCTCTCCCCTATCCACCTTCTCCCTGGGGTTGGGGTGGTCCACTTGGTGGTGGTGGAAGTAAAACCTCGAATCATTAAACACCTCCAGTTTCATGACCGACTTCACATCCATGTCCACTTAATCCGCATGAACCTCCTCGGTCGAACCATTGTATCTACTTGGGTGGTCCTTCAACCATATGTTGACCATCCATATGGTGGGTCAGGTAGTCACGATCCATGTGACCATTCCTGCCGCATGCATAACACTGCCTGCTCCTCACAAGACTAGATGTTTCTCGGGTGCCCCGTACAACCAACCCAAAATCATGCGGTCGTCTTCTTGTAGGTCTAGTCATCTTGGACCTCTGTGACATCATTCTACTACCAGATACAAAAAGAATCCACAACGTGATTCACAGTTGTGGGTCTCGCTGCTGGTACCTACACAGAAAGAAAACACTCAACTAAGCGGTCTCTCTCTAACACCCCTGCCTATGTTGGGATACAGAAAGATATCATTTAAGCCCTGATCTCCTGTCTGAGTTTTTTCTATAAGGTATTGTCCCTGAAGAATGTTTCATACACCATATCAGTGGAGTTTCATGAGAGGTCAGTGAACCATGATGGGTACTAAGCCACCATCATGCTGCCTTGTTGTAGATGAAGAAGCTTCTATATGCGCACTGTGCGAAGGCTTGCTAGGACAAACTCTACCCGAAACAGGTTGTCAAAGTCTACCCAGAGAAGAGTAACCTCATCGTGAACCTAGAGCATCAAAACATCCCATATTCCATCAGCAGCATGTAGAAGACTTGTGGAAAGATCACCATGCCATCATCTGTTGTCACTACCAGTCAGAAGACTCTCACACTGGCCTATGGCGAATACTTAGCCAACTGTGGGTCCGTCTCACCCCTAAAACTTGGTGACATATAGCACTGGAACATGTGTAACATGCTCATGAAACATGCACTCTCTGCTGCAGGGGCTTGTGGAATCAGTGGACAAACAAGTAATGGTACAACCGGTGCCTCTGCAGGTGCCTCTAATGATAAAGGGCCCTACACAAAGGCCTCGTTGAACAGTGGGATTTCATCGCATACTCTACCTGGAAACCTAGCTGGATGGCTATGTAGAGGAATCCTAAAAAGAAACATGTGCACCATGGTCATTATGCTGTACTTTTTGAGATGACTCAAATAGATCACAAAGGAATCATTTTAGAACAAACATGCAATCAGTGTTTTCGTGCACTGAGTCATAAATAAGAGGTCAATGTCCAGGTGTATGGATACGTCATACACCACACCAACATTGGATTCCCTAAACAATTAACCACACTCATAACACATTACACTATTTACATTAAAAGATCAGAGTCCAATGTCCTATAGTATAACTGACTCCTATGATAACAATTTGTCACGACCCGTCCTCCAGGGCCCGTGTCGTGACTACCCCAAGTCAGCCTTCCATAGGCCAGGGGCTGGAGATTATCACCGAATAGCATATTACCTATAAGTTGAAGGAATTAACTTTATAACCTGTAAACTCACACAAAACAATAACGCAACAGGATATGAAGAAAAGTAACTGTATAGTAAAAAGAGTGAGTAAAATAAGTAAAAGGGGCCAGAATACAAGACCAATTGGAGTGTATAATGAAAACTAAAAAACAGCTCCCGAGAAGACCCTCCAAAGAACCTACTTGAAGGGTAGGTAAAACTCTCCAACTATCTCCCTTATGGTATACCTAGTCAAATGTCAACTTCTGAGCTACCTCTAATCCTGGTACCCTCATCACCCATCAGTGATGCCCGTCTTCTGTACCAAACATAACAAGATGTGTCCATAGCCCGTGCTGGGGTGAGTATAATGATACATAGTAGGGACCCCGATACACTCAAAGGTCTCAAAAAGACCAAAATGGATAAACAAAAATGTAAGAAAACAACTGACAACCATACTTTGTTATATGCCCAAACATATACCTATGTTATCATGTATACCCATCTCATACATGAGGAAACACAAGGCACAACTCTTTTAGCAAAATTCTAAACTGTTCCATGGAGGAAATATTACCGTGATAGTAACACCCCAAAGGTATGTACCGCAATGTAATATCCATATATAAGTTTACAAAAATGGTATATCCACAAATTTATGTAACACAAAGATAATTACACACAAAATAATACCAAAATGTTTAGACAGAACTCACCCCAGGTATAAATTATGTACGGTAGTAAAGATGATTAGATGTAACTATTGAATCATCTTACTCTATTTATAGGAAGTCCCACATAATATCTCACATCATCAGACCCACGTATGATCCTAAACCATCAGACCCTCGTAGGATCCTAAATCATCCAACCCACGTAGGACCCAAAATCATCAGACCCACGTAGGATCCTAAATCATCAGACCCACGTAATATCCTACTATTGCATTCCCACATAGAAAACTAGAGTATTACCACATGTATTCTAAAAGTGGATCCATGTGGTATACTCGAACATAGACCCGCGTAGGTTACCAAGGAATAGACCCCCATATGATCCATTTCTCATGTTACATCCTGCGATAGAGTTCCCGCACTAATCTTGCATGATTCCGGGGGGGTTCGCTTCTGAAGCCAGAGGTGGATAAACTAATTGTAAGGAAGTCATGTGAAGATGTATCCCACTGGAACTCCACATAAAAGTGGTCTCAACACAACATATGAGGTATTAATGGGATGATCGGTCTATATTGTTGGCCTTTTAGACCTGAGGGCCCAATTAGATTCATGTTCGATCCAACCCAGCAATACACCAACATTATCCAAATATCATGTGGGTTATATCAAAAGGACTTCCTCGGTCAAAGGGTTATGGTTCCACCGATGGTTCGTCAAACAGACACACGTAGCTCAAGTTATATCCAAAAGAGAAAAAAAGGTTCGAAAATGGTCCAGGTCCGGTCCAAACCAGCCCGTCAGGTCCGGCCCTTCCCGTGTGGTGTAGCAAATGGCTGGTCCGCATCCGAGAGGCCCCACGGTGGGGATCACCATAATCTCCACCCAAGGGTAGGCACCGCTTTTGGTACTTTGAACGACTGGGTATCTCGTGTTGGGTGACTGACTGGAAGGCGCCCCGTGGTGCCTGCAGATGGCACATGGGACCCCAAGTCCCACTCCGCACCACGACTGGATGGATAGACATCCCACTGACATAGAGCGGTCACACACCGCACCACCCCCGGTGGCCAATTGTGAGCTGAGAACCATCTTTCACTGCCACGACATCATGCCACGGCCCATGCATCCTCGACAGCGTAGACGCGCACCACCGCCCCCTTCGCGCATCCAGTTCTCTTTTGGCCGCTGCCCTTGCTCTACTGTGGCCGTTCTCCGGTGGTGTGGTCCTACCGCCGCTATCTTCATGGCCAGACATAGTGCCGGCTTCCGCTCCCGTGCCCTTCCAGCGACGTTCCTCGGGTCACAGTGCATGCCCCGATGACCCATTCTTCATTCCGTAGACTCCAACAATCTTCTCGGGAAGTCTCCATCAATTCAGGAATCCAAATGTTGGAAATATCTCAACCAAAAAAAAGATGCGAAGAACATCAAAATCCACAATGGTTTCAGAGAGGTCGGGTCATGTTCGTTTGGCATGCACTCTCCACATAAGAATATTATCAATGAGAATAGGTGTGCGTAATTCAAGAAAAAGGACATGAACGGTGTAAGGTGTATACAAAAACAATAATGCCTGCCTCGATTTCTCATTGACGTCATTGAGGAGTGGAATGGATGGATGTAGGTTCTTCATCATTGAATAAGTTCCTCGTTGGGGATTCTTCCACAGTGCTCTTCGTTGGAGAAAACTATTCTCAGTTATGCACGGTTCTCCCAACCCTCCTTTTCTAACAATTTTACCCAAGGAAATGAGAAGCCTACATAATAAAAATAAGTCTATAAATTAATTAATGTTGGCACAATTAAATAATTGATGTTTTCACATTTAATTAACTGATGTTGGAAAAATTAATCATGGAGAGTTGAAAGGTTTTCCCACATTAAGAGGGGTTCGGGTGATCCCCACCACAAAATTCAAATTGGGTGGATTTCCAGATCGGTTGGTCCCCACCTCTATAATTCAAAAAGACATGATTCAAAAATAAAAAGAAAATGAATATTATTATATTTTTCTTCTTCCACGAAAAACTAAAAATCTAACATCCACTCGCATCTAACTACGGTCGAGCTGAAGATCTCCTAAAGAAAATATCAGCACTGTGAGATCAACAGTTCCCGCATATTTCAATTCCGATCAGCGGTTCAAATGTTACAAAAACCCACTCTCACATTTTCTGAACGTGCATAAAAAAATTTCCAAAATTCATTCCCGGAACACCGGGACTCGGAATCACGCACCATCAATTTTTTTGTACTAGTAATATTTTTATATAACTAAAAAAATTACATGGAAAAATTTGGGTCATTACATGTGTGGTGTAATTTATACCCAATGTTTCAAAATCAATGTATATATAATGACAGTGACATATCAGGGATTTCAAAAAATTCTCTATGGATATGAGTTCCACCATGGTTATAATTGGGCTCTTGAGGACTCAGGTTCTCTTCTCATAAATAGAGGAATCATATTTTTAAGTAATAATACTTTATTTATGGGCCCAAACAGATAAAATATAATGTAAATTAGAGTATTTTTCACCATTTTCCAAGGGTTTTGGATGCGTTTGGGGTACAAAAATCATCCAATAAATTAAGTGTGGTATATGGAATAAGAAATACAATGATTGTAATGGGACCCTATGACTATTTAGAATTTGTATGGAAGGATTATGACCAATTTCATGTGGATTCAATTCATGATGTGTGATATATAAAATAGTTCTAGGATGGATTTTCACATTTAAAATTTGAAAAATGGTATCACATATAGTGGGGAAATGTAGATGATTTCATATTTTCTAGAATAGTATGGTTACGGGGATTATAAACCATGGTAGAGGAATATATGAGTTAAACGGAGGTGGGAACTGATGGGTAGTGTTCCATCATTACTAATGGAAGGATCCTATAATGTTCTATAGGTTCAGGAAAATAACACATGTATTTCTTGAGGGTTTTCATGAAATCCAAGTGTCCATTTGGGTGAACAAATTCCTTTATTCAGTAAAAATTTCAAAGTAATTTATCCCTAAAGATATATATTCATTTCTTATTTAGTTTGATTATCTTATAATATTTTCTCATTTTTATAGTTCTTATAGAGGGGAGAAGTTTATACCATATTAAGGCAATGATTATTTCCCATTTTAGTTTTTCTATTTAATTTTTTTACACTTTTAACTTTTAAAATTTTAATTAGTTTCAATTATAATTTATGTACTTATATTCAATAATGATATATGGTATTTTTGGATCCTCTAAAGTTTTAATAGGTAATATGATATAATATATATAAAAATATTCATGAAAAAATTATTATTTTAAAAAAAATGGTTCATTACATTCTACTTTGTTTCTGAAATATCTTCCTCAAAATATCAACACATATTCTCTTTTAAAAAATGATGATAGTACTTTTGTTTCAATATCTAATTTGATTACCAAATCAATTATTCATATTTATGGTTCTTCCAATTCACATAGAAAAGTTGAGTTTTATTTTTGAGTTGAACTTTGTCTCTATGGTCCATGATTTAAACTATTTATCATCATAAGTGTTTTCGTATTCCAGTCTCACCACATCCAGATTTAGTACATGTTAGGGGACATATATGAGCTTCTTCAAGATATAAACATAGAATACATCAAAAATTTGAACCATATTTTTGGGAATTTATAACAAACATGCAACTTCGCCAATGAAATCAAAGATTTAATAAGAGACAATGTACCTAGGGATAAGCTTGCCTATATTTCTAAATCTCATGACCCTCTACCAAAATGATATTTGACGGAATACATTTTCACAATTAACAATCTACAAGTACCATTTATGGTTTTCAACAAAGAGATTGTATTGAGTATGAAAATGCTTTATATGTAGTTCGATAGCCTGATTTTTTTTTTCATATTCTATTAATGATTGAACCCATGTAGCTTTATCTAAACAACCTCATCCCAACATGCAAGAGTTCTAAATAGCTTCCCATATAGACCATAAAATGGTTCTATTTTTATTATCGAGTGGATTTTGATTTTTTATGAAAACTAGTCTAATGGGACTTGTTGATCACCTGGACAATAAATTTCCATTTGGTATTTTCTCAACATGTTCATGAGTGTTTCAATAGTTAATTAATTTTGGCCATCCGTTTGGGGGTGATAGGCCATAATGAAATTCAATTTTTTTTCAAACCTTATTGATGAAACCCCCATAATTGAGATATGAAACATAGATCATGATAAAAAAATAGACGGTGACACCCAACAGAGCCTCAACACATCCTTTATATATATAATAGAAAATGGATAATGAGATAAATCATCCATAATAGTGAATAAATTGACATAAATGTTGAGTCGATCCACTATAAACTATATCACATTATTTCCATTAGATGTTCTTGGTACTCTTGTGATGATGTCTTTAGTGATATTTAAACTCTTACACCATCATATGGGTAGTGATTTCAGTTCCCATTAAGGATGTTATCGTTCTACCTTCGAATTCCTACACACCAAGAATGTTACACATTAGTTAAAAATCATTATTTCATATTGTCCCACCAACAATGATCATGAAGGTCCATATACCTTTTAGTTAATCAAAATTAAAAAGAGAATTTAAAAAAAATGGTATATATCCATCAGCTCCCACATTAAGTCCATGATATATGTAACTCATAGAATTGTATGAACTAGTAGTACCCATTCATGAGCAATAATGAAATTTAGAAACTTTCCATTAATCATATCTAATAATGAATTTTTTATCAATGGACCACCTCTTAGAGATTTCATGATTTTCAATAGTAATGGTGGATAATAAATTATTTGGGTTAATATTTTTTATGTCCCTTCCAACAAGATTCCCATGTAAAAACGTAAAATTCCCATGAATAATTGATCTCCATGAATCCTCATAGTTATTAGATTAATAGGTTCTTTCCAACTGAATGCTCTAGTAATGTTGTTTTCTCTTCTATGGTGATAATTAATTGAATAGTCGCACACATTATGATGTTTTGACCATCCACTTTGCCTCATGTTCAATTATTTTGAATGAATATATACTCCAAGATTTTGTCGTATTCAATTGTATCACATATCTCCAATTAATGATATGTCCTCTATATATTCAGAGAATAAATATGTTCATCCAACTTGTTGAGCCCTCTGGAAGATTGCTGATTTCATGTTTATAACTAATGTTTTAATAATCACAAATCATCACAACTCATTGATGCTTAATCTGGTTTGATGTCTCATAAACATAATTCCAATCTATGAATGAATCAGTTATCATGTTTTTTTAACTATGCTTATTAACTTACAAAGTATGTTGGAAGCCTTCTGGATTCAACAGACATCAGAGTCACCGATCAATCAGACTCACCGATCCATCAGAGTCACCGATCCATCAGAGTCACCGATCCATCAGAGTCACCGATCCATCAGAGTCACCGATCAATCAGACTCACCGATCAATCAGACTCACCGATCCATCATAGTCACCGATCAATCAGACTCACCGATCAATCAGACTCACCGATCCATCATAGTCACCGATCAATCAGACTCACCGATCAATCAGACTCACCGATCCATCATAGTCACCGATCAATCAGACTCACCGATCCATCAGACTCACCGATCCATCAGACTCACCGATGCAAATGAGTCACTGATGCAAATGAGTCACCGATGCAAATGAGTCACTGATGCAAATGAGTCGCCGATCCAAGGACTCACCGATGCTGATCAAAATGACTCACCGATCAGATGACAGACCGATGCTGATCAAAATGACTCACCGATCAGATGACAGACCGATGCTGATCAAAATGACTCACCGATCAGATGACAGACCGATGCTGATCTATCTGAGTCACCAATCTTTACTCTAATGCTGATGACCTACCGATCTCTTGAACAGTCATAAACAACTGTTTGAATTTCTTTATCTTTATCTTTATTTAATCTAACCAACGGTCATATTAGGTATATTTTAATGCTCTGACAGATTATTAATAAAAGGTTGTCGGATGTCAGGAAACCGTACCTCGTACCTGCGGAAAGGAAACCTTTTCTGTCCTACGGAGCACGTGATATAAATACAAGAAGACTCTGCTGAAGAGTGGGGTGAAAAAACCAAGAAGTGAGAGACAACACACAAAGAGACAAGGAAGCATACGACATACTCGAGAAGAGCTCTGTGTATACAAGAAGAACCAAGCAAGACAGAATCAAACATACAATCAAGCCTACTCATGAAGAGTGGTGTGCATACAACAGATTATTGAAGAGCTTCATCGACTACATCTCACTGCCTGTGAACCTGAAGCATACGACACTCTGCTTCTCAAACAAAATCGAGAAGAGGACTCAGAATCACTTCTGATTAATTCCAAAACGAGTCCAGTGCTACACTGAAATCACTAGAGCCATTTCTAAACTCTACATCTCTGCTCTGTGATTTATTTATTCTACATTTTGAGCAGTGTGTGTTATCTGCTGTATTAAACACACACACTGACTCCTGTACTTTCACTGGAGGATCTGTAAATCCTCAGCAAACTTTTTTACACTTCACTTCCCACTGTGGATAGTGGAAGAGGTCTTGTGACCTGGACAGCTGGCTGCTGTTGTTTGTTTTCCCACGTAGAACTGTGGTAGAGGTCTTGTGACCTGGACAGTGTGCTCACTATTGTTAACCCCGATCCAGGGTGTGGATCACTTTTATATAAACTTTTGAGAGGACTAAGTCTCGGCTTGAGACTGAACCTCTTGGTTACTTCTCTGTGTTTATAGCTATACTATATCCATACTATACATATTTATTTCATATTCCGCTGCTATTACTTTGAAATATAATCTATCTTCAAAGCTACTTTGATAATTAAATTCGCAAGTGTTTATATTTATTATAAATCAGTAAATTGGTTTCAAAAGTTAATTTAATCATAAGATTAAGTTAACTGAGAATTAATCAATCTTTGAGAAGCTAATTGAACCTTTATATTCTATATAAATTCACTACAGTTTAATTTATTTTTGAAATTGGGGGATTTTATTAGAAATTGTTTTTAACAGAAAATTTTGATTGGAACTCAATTCACCCCCCTCTTGAGTGTCCACTCCGACCAACACTTGGTATCAGAGGAAGTAAATACTTTCTAAAAAGTGCTCTGCTTTTGAACTGTGATTTTAGTTGTATTTTAAAGTTCTTAAAATTTCTGTTATTTCTAAATTTTTATCTCTTTAAAATTCTTTTTGTAATATCATGGATAATAGACTTGAGGGTGCTGCTACTAACCGGCCACCTTTCTTCAATGGAACTAATTATGCTCAGTGGAAACTGAAAATGAAAATTCATCTAGAAAGCATAGGTTTTGATATTTGGACTGCTATTGAATCTGAATACAAAATTCCCACTACTGCTAGATCTACCTGGGATGAACCTACAAAGACTGCTTACAATAACAATTGTAAAGCTATGAATGCTCTGTACTGTGCTCTAGGAGATGAAGAGTTTAATAGAATTTCTGCATGTAAAACTGCATATGAAATTTGGGATACCTTAGCTGTTTCTCATGAAGGAACAACTAATGTTAAGGAGATGAGATTGAATACCTATACTATTAAGTATGATAATTTTAAGATGAAACCTGATGAACCCATTTCTGATATGTATCTCAGGTTCAATGAAATTGTCAACACAATGACCTCTCTGGGAAAGGATGTTCCATCAAAGGAACAAATTATGAGAATTTTGAGATGTCTACCTGAAAGATGGAGAGGAACCTCTGTCTCCATTAGAGAATCCTGTGACATTGGTGCTCTACCTGTCAAGGAACTAATTGGCAAGCTGATGATGTATGAAGAAGAGCTTAAAGTGAACAAAGAGGAAGACAATGAACCTGCAAGAAAGTCTGTTGCTTTCAAATCCTCAACTTCAAAGAATAAGGACAAGGAAAAGCTTCAAGCTGTAGTTGAAAGTTCAAGCAATGAGGAAAGTGAGAATGATTCTGACAGTGATGATGAGATGGCTCAAATAGCCAGGAGATTCAAAAAGTTCTATAGGAAAAAGAAATTTTTTAGGAAACCAAATTACAAGGGAAAGTATGACCAACAAGGCAAATGGAAAAAGGACTGGAAGAAGAATGACAAATCAGATGATGTTGTCTGCTATGAGTGCAAGAGAAAAGGACACATTAAAGCCGACTGTCCAAAGCTGAAGTATAAAAAGAAATATGAATACAAGAATAACAAGTACAAGAAGGCCATGAAGGCTACTTGGAGTGCTTCAGAAGACCGCACAAGTGAAGCTGAATCTTCAGACTCTGAAAAGAATCAGGCCAACATGTGTTTCATGACAAACACTTCTGAGGTAACATCAGAGACTCCTGCTTTTAATTCATACTATTCTGGAGAAGATTCTGACTCAGAAAACATGTCAAAATCTGAATTGTTTGAATACTGTGACATGCTAGAAGAAACATGTAATGAGCTTAAAGATAAATATAAAGGTCTAAAGAAACAGTATGCTTTAAATGTTAAGCATAAATCTGATCTGGATATAGAAGTAGAGAAGAATGCTCAGCTGCTTAAAGAGAATACTGAACTAAAATTGTCTAATGAGCAACTCAAGAAAGATTTAGAGAAGTTCACCAAGGGTAAAAATACTCTAACACAAATGCTAGGAAAGCAAGTTGCACCTAGATACACTACTGGTATAGGATACCAACCTGGACAAAGGAAAGTTGCCAAAACTAGATTCATTCCTAAATCTGGACAGAAGATAGTTAATTCTGGAACTTCTTATGCCTCATCCAGCTATATTCATAGTTATGAATCTAATAAGGTTTATTTTTCAAAGGATGTTATTTCTACAAATTATATGAGACCCATTAGACAAATATGGGTACCTAAAGTGTTATTGGCTAACCTGTCTGGACCCAAGAAGATCTGGGTACCAAAATCATCTTCCATCTAAATCTGTTTTGTAGGAGACCTGCTTGAAGAGCTGTTACAAGAAGATATGGTATTTAGACAGTGGGTGCTCAAGACACATGACTGGAGATTATTCTTGCTTCAAGAGCTTAATAAAAGTTGATGGAGGCTTTGTCACCTTTGGTGATAACTCAAAAGGAAAAATCATCGGCCTAGGCCAGATTGGTAACACTGATTCAATCTTGATTTCTAAAGTTTTATTTGTTGATGGACTTAAATATAACCTGTTAAGCATTTCTCAGTTATGTGATGATGGTTTTCATGTTAAATTTGAAAATGATTCTTGCAATGTTTTCAACTCTAAAAATGATTTAGTATTTTCTGCTTTAAGAAATGAAAATGTTTATGCTGTTGATTTAGATTCTTTAGCTAAACAGAACATTCCCTGTTTAAATGCTTTTCATAAAGAGTCTTGGCTTTGGCACAGAAGATTAGGACACAGCAATGTGCACTCACTTAGAAAACTTTCTAGGAAGAACTTGGTTAGAGACTTACCCAAACTTGAATTTCCAGCAGACAAAGTTTGTAATCCCTGTCAAAAGGGAAAACAACACAAAGTTTCTTTTAAATCAAAGAAAGAAGTTTCAACTTCTCAACCACTTGAATTGGTTCACATGGATTTGTTTGGACCATCAAGAGTTTCTAGTTTAAATGGGAAGCACTATGTCTATGTTCTCGTAGATGACTTTTCTAGATATACTTGGGTATATTTTCTAGCTCACAAAAGTGAAGCTTGTTCTTACTTTGTTAAATACTCCAAGTCTGTAGAAAATCTTAGTGGACTCAAGATTAAGACCCTAAGAAGTGATCATGGTCGTGAGTTTGAAAATCAAGATTTTGAATCTTACTGATCACTCAATGGCTATTCTCATAACTTTTCTGCCCCTAGGACACCCCAACAGAATGGTGTAGTAGAAAGAAGAAACAGAACCCTTCAAGAAATTGCTAGAACCATGCTCAATGAATATGACCTTCCAATTTACTTTTGGGCTGAAGCTGTTAATACAGCTTGTTATGTCATTAATAGAGTCTTGATCAGACCTGTTCTAAAGAAAACCCCTTATGAGTTGTGGAACCATAGGAAACCTAAGGTAAACTACTTCAAAGTTTTTGGCTGCAAAGTCTTTATTCTGAATACTAAAGATAATCTGGATAAATTTGCATCCAAGAGTGATGAAGGAATTTTCCTAGGTTACTCTATCTCTAGTAAAGCCTATAGAGTTTTCAATAAGAGAACCAAATGTGTGGAAGAATCTGTTCACATCAAATTTGATGAAACTGATCCACATGAGCCTAAAACCTCTCTTGGGAATCTTGAAGAAGATTTGTCTATTCTGGACCTTAATGATAAATCTAAAGAACCCGTTATAAAAGCATCCAGTTATGGACATTCTCCAGAATCTGCTTCTGTTGAACCTCAATCTCTAGATGAACCTGAAATTTCTAGCCCTATCTTTTCAAGACCATCTAGGACTCTAAAGAACCATCCTTTAGATGCTGTTGTAGGAAATCTAGATAGAGGAACACAAACTAGAGCTTCTCTAAGAAACCAGGTTGAACATCAAGCCTTTCTTTCACAGTCAGAACCTAAAAATATCAATGATGTTATCAATGATGAATTTTGGGTAATGGCTATGCAAGAAGAATTAAATCAGTTTGAAAGAAACAAAGTCTGGGAATTAGTTGACAGACCTAAGGACACTTTGACAATAGGCACAAAATGGGTGTTTAGAAATAAAGTAGATGAATCTGGAAATATAGTTAGAAACAAAGCTAGACTAGTTGCACAAGGATATAGTCAAGAAGAAGGTATAGACTATGAGGAAACTTTTGCACCTGTAGCTAGACTAGAAGCCATTAGGATTTTGCTTGCATATGCTGCACATCTGGATTTCAAATTATATCAAATGGATGTTAAAAGTGCATTTCTAAATGGTTTTATAATTGAAGATGTTTTTGTAGAACAACCACTTGGATTTACTAATCCCCATTTTCCAAATCAAGTTTTTAAACTTTCTAAAGCTTTATATGGTTTGAAACAAGCTCCAAGAGCTTGGTATGATAGACTTAGCAATTTCCTTATTTCAAAAGGTTTTACTAAAGGGATTGCTGATCCAACTCTCTTCATTAAATGAATTTCTAAAGATGTTTTAGTTGCACAAATATATGTTGATGATATTATTTTTGGATCTTCTAAAAACTCCTTATGTACTGATTTTTCAAAGGTTATGCAAAATGAATTTGAAATGAGCTTAATGGGAGAGCTTAAGTATTTTCATGGATTTCAAATCTTTCAAACTAAAAATGGTATTATTTTAAATCAAAGTAAATATACAAAGGATCTTTTAAAGCGTTTTGGATTGGATAGTATTAAGGAAAGTAATACACCTATGAGTACTACCTGTAAATTGGATGTTGATGAAACTGGGAAACCAGTTGATCAAACCAATTACAGAGGTATGATTGGAAGCTTACTTTATCTTACTGCTAGTCGACCAGATATTATGTTTAGTGTATGTATGTGTGCTAGATTTCAAGCTAATCCTAAAGAATCACACTTATTAGCTGTTAAACGGATTTTTAAGTATCTTAAGTATACTATAAATTTAGGTTTGTTTTACCCAAAAGAACAATCCTTTGAGTTAATGAGTTATTCAGATGCTGACTTTGCTGGTTGTAAGTTAGATAGAAAAAGCACATCAGGAACATGTCATTTTCTTGGAAAATCCCTAGTATCATGGTGTAGTAAGAAACAGAATTTAGTTGCATTGTCTACTGCCGAGGCAGAATACATAGCTGCTGGTAGTTGCTGTGCACAAATTTTGTGGATGAAACACACTCTATTGGATTATGGATTTGATCTTAAACACGTCTCAATTAACTGTGACAACACTAGTGCAATCAACTTATCCAAGAACCCTGTGTCTCACTCTAGAACTAAGCACATTGATGTCAGACATCACTTTCTAAGAGATCATTAACAGAAGGGTGATATTTCTCTAGAATTTGTTAGTTCTGAAAATCAATTAGCTGACATCTTCACAAAGCCCTTATGCTCTGAAAGAATGAAATTTATTAAACAAGAATTGTGTATGATTGATCTGTGAAACTGATCTGTGAAACTGATCTGTGAAACTGATCTGTGAAACTGATCTGTGAAACTGATCTGTGAAACTGATCTGTGAAACTGATCTGTGAAACTGATCTGAGAAACTGATCTGTGAAACCGATCTGTGGAACCGATCTGTCACACTGTTCTGTCAAACCGATTTTTTAAATTACTTTTTATTAATTAGTAAATTACTTTTTATGGGAACCCTAAATGATAAAATAAATGATACGCGGCTATTTATCTTCCCTAAACCTTTGACCTTTCATTTCCCGCCGAACCTCTCAACCTCTCTTCCCCTCTGCTTCGAACCTTCGAACCTTCGAACTCCTGCCTCTCCAAATCCTCGAATGGCTAAGCAAAAGAGACCGAGCAAAGGACCAGATAGCCCTGTACCTTCAAAGCGTGCTCGAGGCGAGTCGAGCAGTACCTCTCAACGTTCAGTAAATCCGAACCTGGAAACTCGGATTATAGCTGCAGAAAAAGAAGTAAACTCGGCGTGGCTTCTGTCAAGTAAGTCCCTGTTGCTACAAGTTCTTGAATCTCAATGATGGATAGACTGGTTTTCAGACAACGCCCGAATAGATTATCCAAAGCTAGTACATGAGTTTTACATGAACCTGAAAATCACGCTTGATGGTGTGGAAGCTTCTAGGATGTCATCGATTGTGAAAGGAAAGAAAATATCTTTCTCATCTAAGCAGTGGGCTGAATGTTTAAACGTACCTCATGAAGGTCGATATGAGGACTATGCTGGCAATATACCCCCAGTCACTGACTATTTTTCTTATGAGCTAGCTCTAGAGCTTCTAACTGGAAACAGAGAATCGAGGAGAATCATAGCGTCAGAATTAGATGGTGAAAGCAGACTCCTATTCAAGTTTATTCAGCACCAACTTTGCCCTCGAAGAGGAGATTTTGCTGCTGTTAAGTATCAAGATGTTTTTCTATTGTTTCTGCTCAAAACCCATGAAAAGATAAATCTGTGTAGATATGTGATGGTCCACATAGCTAGTATGGTGAAACCTTCCAAGAAAGCCACGGCATTGTTTTATTCAAAAATGATATCTACTATGCTCCAGAATCTGGAATGTGTTGATGAAGATGATGAAGTTGTTGAAACAGAGTGTTCCTTCTGTCTCAACAAAGAGATCTGCAAGAGGATGAAAATCAATTGGAACCCATGGAAGAAGTGCTGGGTTGCAGATGAAGATAAGTTGTATGAAGCCTACAATCCCATAGATCATGGCAAGAGGCCAAATGATGTGAGAGATCCTGGATTAAAACCAGATGAGGAACCAATTTATTCTGATGATGATGAGCAAGAAAAAGCTGCAAATGAAGAAGGAAGTGTGTCTTCTCCTGATGACAGGAGTGATCCAGACACTGCTAGCCCCAAGAAAAGAATAGAATTTGGACCTGCTAGTCCACCCTTAACCCTACCAGAGTCAGAACCTATTCTTGATGATGAAGAAGATTCTAATACTGAGGAATATCAAAGTGAAGCCTCTGAGCAGAGTAATAATGAGCAAGGTGATGCTGGAGACAATCATGATGGTGATGATGATGATGCTGATGATGTTGAAGCTGCTGCTGATAGTATCAACAGACCGGTGGATGGTCTTGCTGAAGTTCAAGTAGAACAACCCCAGTCAGTACCAGAAATCCATATCAGTGGCAAGACTGACTCATCAAAAATCAGTGGAACAGCATGCTATGAGAAACCCAACTACACCCTGTGTGCTGCTGTTTGGGATGACTACCCTGGATATGCTGTTTTGGGCTTAGACTATTCTGAAGAAGAAGGCGAATTGCCAGAATCTGCTGCAACTGTGAAAAGGAACCTTCCAAGAGAAGTAAGGTCTATTCCTACTGATGATCCTGTAACTGTGAATTTACCTGGTTCTGAAATCTCTCGAGCTGATCTTGACAAGTTTAAGACTGAATTGCTAACCACTGTGAGAGATATAGTCAGAGAAGAACTTTCCAATGCCCTTCATCAAGTATCTCTACAAGTTTCTGAAAACTCCCTGAAAGCTTTTTCAACGGCAGTCTCAGATGTTCTCAAGCCAGACTTGACTGCTACGGGTGAATTTGTTGGTAGGCACATAGCCTCTTTGAATCAAACCTTGAAGGATCTCCAAGTTAGCTTACTTTCTCTGTCAAATGAGTTCAGATCAACCATCTCTGGTATGATGGAAGTTTTAAGAAATCTGATTGAACATCTTAACAAGTCTGATCTGAGGAAGTTGAAGGCTGAACTAACTCATATAGTCGGCCAAGCAAGTACAGGCAAGGTAACCAAAATCACTACTCGTGAGATAGAAGCTCTCAGAGAAGTTGTGCATACAGAGCTAGCTGCTGTTAGAAATATTCTTGACTTAGAATCTTTGAGGAGGATGAAAGAGCTCTGTGATAATAGTCATAAGATGGCCTTAGTATATTCAGCAGATGCTAAGAATTCCCTGCAAGAGATCAAGGAAAAAGTTGATGCTTTCTTTTCCAAGATTTATACAAAACATGAGATGGCTGCAAACTTCAAAGTCCTGGCAGAGAATCTGAAATTACCTCCAGTCACTCAGGCCTTCAACACTCAAGTTCGCCAATTGCAAGATTTTGTTCCTTCCTTGGCACAGTTCATGGAAAACAAGGATGATTTTGAAAAAGCTATGAAGTATGGAGCAGCAGTCATTCAGGACTTCATTCATCTGTTGAAGCCTTACTTGGATGCACAGGCCACTGCCATTGTACTCCCTACGTCTGAACCTCTAAGTGCCTCTGATGTCGCTCCAAATCAGCTGTCTGTTGCCCAAGCTCTATCTCAGTTACGGCCAGTCTCTCAGAAAGCTTCTCATCCAGCTCCTACTCCTTCTCCACAACCTTCTGTGACACCTCCAACTACACCTGCCAGAGTTGTCTTGCCACCACTTCAGCTCCGTGAACCACAGTCTGCCTCCAAGCCTTCTACCTTACCTACCATTGATCCAAAGGATAAAGGGAAAGCCCCTTTGTATCCCAAAAAATAGCCATGTATTATTTTTGATGGGGTGCTCTATGTATTGCTTGTCTTTTTCTGTGACTTTATAAAATTTGTTTTTCCTTTGTGTTATGTTCTATCCTGCCTGCACCCTGCTTCTCTTTTCCCTTATCTGTGTTCCCTCCTTTTTGATTATCCCAAAGGGGGAGAAAGAAGATATATATAAGGAGAAAGAAGATATATATAATGGGGATATATATAAGGAGAAAGAAGATATATATAATGGGAGAAAGATATATAATGGGGGAAATATATATCTAAGGGGGAGTACTCTATATATGAAGAGGGAGATCAATATCTCAGGGGGAGAAATCTGAATATTATATATATGGGAATGTTATCTTAAGAGGGAGATTTTATTTATTATTTTTTTTATTTTATTATATATATATTTATGAAGATTTGTGATTATCAAAAAGGGGGAGATTGTTGAGCCCTCTGGAAGATTGCTGATTTCATGTTTATAACTAATGTTTTAATAATCACAAATCATCACAACTCATTGATGCTTAATCTGGTTTGATGTCTCATAAACATAATTCCAATCTATGAATGAATCAGTTATCATGTTTTTTTAACTATGCTTATTAACTTACAAAGTATGTTGGAAGCCTTCTGGATTCAACAGACATCAGAGTCACTGATCAATCAGACTCACCGATCCATCAGAGTCACCGATCCATCAGAGTCACCGATCCATCAGAGTCACCGATCCATCAGAGTCACCGATCAATCAGACTCACCGATCAATCAGACTCACCGATCCATCATAGTCACCGATCAATCAGACTCACCGATCAATCAGACTCACCGATCCATCATAGTCACCGATCAATCAGACTCACCGATCAATCAGACTCACCGATCCATCATAGTCACCGATCAATCAGACTCACCGATCCATCAGACTCACCGATCCATCAGACTCACCGATGCAAATGAGTCACTGATGCAAATGAGTCACCGATGCAAATGAGTCACTGATGCAAATGAGTCACCGATCCAAGGACTCACCGATGCTGATCAAAATGACTCACCGATCAGATGACAGACCGATGCTGATCAAAATGACTCACCGATCAGATGACAGACCGATGCTGATCAAAATGACTCACCGATCAGATGACAGACTGATGCTGATCTATCTGAGTCACCGATCTTTACTCTAATGCTGATGACCTACCGATCTCTTGAACAGTCATAAACAACTGTTTGAATTTCTTTATCTTTATCTTTATTTAATCTAACCAACGGTCATATTAGGTATATTTTAATGCTCTGACAGATTATTAATAAAAGGTTGTCGGATGTCAGGAAACCGTACCTCGTACCAGCGGAAAGGAAACCTTTTCTGTCCTACGGAGCACGTGATATAAATACAAGAAGACTCTGCTGAAGAGTGGGGTGAAAAAACCAAGAAGTGAGAGACAACACACACAGAGACAAGGAAGCATACGACATACTCGAGAAGAGCTCTGTGTATACAAGAAGAACCAAGAAAGACAGAATCAAACATACAATCAAGCCTACTCATGAAGAGTGGTGTGCATACAACAGATTATTGAAGAGCTTCATCGACTACATCTCACTGCCTGTGAACCTGAAGCATACGACACTCTGCTTCTCAAACAAAATCGAGAAGAGGACTCAGAATCACTTCTGATTAATTCCAAAACGAGTCCAGTGCTACACTGAAATCACTAGAGCCATTTCTAAACTCTACATCTCTGCTCTGTGATTTATTTATTCTACATTTTGAGCAGTGTGTGTTATCTGCTGTATTAAACACACACACTGACTCCTGTACTTTCACTGGAGGATCTGTAAATCCTCAGCAAACTTTTTTACACTTCACTTCCCACTATGGATAGTGGAAGAGGTCTTGTGACCTGGACAGCTGGCTGCTGTTGTTTGTTTTCCCACGTAGAACTGTGGTAGAGGTCTTGTGACCTGGACAGTGTGCTCACTGTTGTTAACCCCGATCCAGGGTGTGGATCACTTTTATATAAACTTTTGAGAGGACTAAGTCTCGGCTTGAGACTGAACCTCTTGGTTACTTCTTTGTGTTTATAGCTATACTATATCCATACTATACATATTTATTTCATATTCCGCTGCTATTACTTTGAAATATAATCTATCTTCAAAGCTACTTTGATAATTAAATTCGCAAGTGTTTATATTTATTATAAATCAGTAAATTGGTTTCAAAAGTTAATTTAATCATAAGATTAAGTTAACTGAGAATTAATCAATCTTTGAGAAGCTAATTGAACCTTTATATTCTATATAAATTCACTACAGTTTAATTTATTTTTGAAATTGGGGGATTTTATTAGAAATTGTTTTTAACAGAAAATTTTGATTGGTACTCAATTCACCCCCCTCTTGAGTGTCCACTCCGACCAACACAACTCAATGTCATGGGTAAAATAATTATATTCATAAGGCTTTAATTGTCATGATGAATTAGGAAAAAACCAGTATTTTTTTCATGAGAACTCACCTAATCCATTTCAATGATGCTTCATTATTAATAAAAATTTAATATCTAACATAAGATGATGTTAACACTGATGAAGTACGAAATTAATTCATTAGTTCTTTTAAGCCTTCTTCAATTTCTATTATCTATATAAAGATATATATTTTTTTAGTTTACATAGTTAATGAAATAGTAATCCATGTATTTTTTTCACAAACCCCTATAATTTACTACTAACTAAATGAAACTAAATATAATACATAACATTATAGGATTCGGGAACTTATCTTCATAAATTTTGATAATAGTGTTGTTTGTGATTCCTTCTTTGGTTGGAATGTTCCTCGATAATGAAACCTTTTTAAAAAATAATTCAAATTTTTTTTATCTTCTAAATAGATTATTCCACCTAATAGTTGTCAATATAACCATTATATGATCCTCATTAAACATAAAAATGTTGGAATATATCATAATATAATATATAAAAACAACCAAAAATGATCAAGGAAGTAATTGAATACACTATTTATAAAATTCATAAATATAGTGGGATAATTTGTTAAGAATATGAGCATTACAATAATTTAATAATGCACATATCATGTTTAGATGTCCGTATTTGATATTTCTTCTTTCTTCATTCTGAATGGACGATACCCATATTAGTGTTCAATATTGGAGAAGATTTGAGCCCTGATAAGTTGGTAAAATAAATCATGAAAATCAGCAATATGGTATTTTTTTACTATGATCCCATTTTTTCCCTATAATCAATGAATGCATGCATTTATCTAACCTACTTCCTTAATTAAAGAATATGTACTTCCCAAGGAGACACACATGTTCAGATAATTCCCTTACCTTGATGATCATGTAGTTTTTCTTGTAATTCCACTGAATACAAAATTTTTCCGTCTATATAAGGTCATATATATCATCATGGATCCTCTTGTATGATTATAAGATGACTACAACACCATTTTTTGAGGTTGTATAAATAACTTTTATAAAATACATTATTGTATTCTTGAATGATTTGGACATTATCTATCGTTATAATTTCATTTGAGTCTCTCTATTAACTCAACATATTCATAAGGAATTATTTTTGAGTTTCTTCTAGAAAATTTATAGGATGAAATATACCTAATATGAATGTATATGTGGGCTTCTATTAAAGGTTACAGAATATTCCATTCTATTGATTTTTATCTTAACATTATACATTGAGATCTAGTCCTTCCCTAGTATAGTGATAAATTAAAAAATTGGAATGAATACTATATTTTGTTCGATATTGTTCTCACCAATTAGGATACTACAGTTTCTATACATTGTTGATGCCAGGATATCCACCTCACGAGACTATAATGATTACTAAACTTCTACATGTTATTGGATTTATATTACATTTCATGTAAATTTGTATCAAATAAATGAACACATCAAACCAGAATCAAACAAATTACTTGTTATCTTTTAAATCACAGTCAATGTACCTTTTGTAACATTATTTGGATGGTCCTATTCAGTATGCAGGATAAGAAATGGTTGACTCTGAACATTTTTCTATTATGATGTTTACAATATTTTCTTTCAATTGTCATATAATTTGAAAATTTATTAATGATGTTCCAAATATATCTATAAATCAATCAATTAACTTCTAACTGGAATTGTTCTATCCTCCCTTGGATATTAGTGTTGAGAATTTGTGGATTCATCTTACCATGCATGTTCTGAGAAATATGGTCATCTCTTCTACATTACTATAAAATTACACTCCCATGAAATATGTTTTTAGAATAATCCCTCCCAAAATTGTTACCCCTTTGATATTGAAAATTCTTACATACAATTAAATTATAAATTTTCATACCTAAAAATGAATCCATTTATCTATTATTTTATTAATAACTATCTGACCACTACATATCTTAAAAAATTAGTTAAACTATTACAACAATCTGCACTAACTCTATGTATCTATCATAATATCTATTTACAAGATTCCTCCATTGATATGGTCCTTATCTATTGAATAGTCTATAAACCTTTCCCTTAGGATATATAAAAAATCTAGATATGTATGGAGAAATTCATTTGATATACAGTTCAAAGCTTCTTATCGATGTATTTTCCATCTTCTCCAACACTAGTAATTCCTTCTCCCATTCATTCACCTAAAATACAGAGAATATTTATTATAAAATATTCAACTAAACTATTCGCACTCTATATAACAAATCTATATTTGTTGTTTTTTATTCATAGTACACCACTGATCAACTTCTCTAAAAAATTTATCTCCATGCTGACTTTTTCTTTATCTGAATAATGGATTATAGTGAATATAATTTATATATAGATTATCCATGGTTAAAAAACAAATGGGTTAGTTGATCCATTAAAAGAATGTGGTTATTGACACATAAATGAAATAGTATCACAATGTTTCCTTGTAGGTGAATATTGAATCATGACTTGATTCATGTAATTTTTAATAACTCATGTTAGTAGATTCATCATCCTCATGATATATTACATTTCCTCTTATATCATAATTTCATCACTGAATCATCTGTTTCACTCATCATTTATGTGGTTCATCATGTTTCCCACTAATATTATAATAAAATAAAATTATAGTGATTCATTTATTACTTAGTGTGAACTTATAATGTTGAAAATAATTTACATATTAGAACATCACGATTAAATATGTTAATCTTTAATAAAAATTTAATTTTCTATATTTACATCATAATGATTGAAAAAACATTCTGATCAGCACTATATAAACTCTATTTGTGTCATACCATGTGTGAATCAAGGCTCATTGTTGGGAACCAGATGCTGATTAGGTATAGATCAACGCATTGTTTTCAGGTGATATCAATATTAAAATATGTAATAGAGGCACATTCACATGTTTTATCAAGAGTGAAATGTATTTTATTTTAATCCAACTACATAATACTTATCAAATATTCCGTGTTTTTCATATATATAAACTTTTCCATAGGGATAATTCTACATTTTTAGCATCCTAATTTTCAAATCATACAAAACAACAACTTGATAGAAACTATGGTATCCCAACAATCTATTAAATATCATTTAATTAAATTTGACAAAGCATAGGATATTTTAACGTATAACTTTTCGGAATATAGTTGTTTAGTAAAATGAAAATATGAAACATTATTTTAATCCCATTGAATATAATTTTAAAGGGTTCAATCATGGATACATATATTGCATCTCATATCTTAGGGATACACAACAATAAAAATGGGTGAGCATGAAACCAATTAAGGGGATAGGAAATGGAATGATAAATCAAGTGATCATATTAAAAATCAATATGAACATGATGAATAAAAATATTTAAGGAACCATAGAAATATAATTATAATAATAATAATAATAATAATAACATGAATAATAACATTGAAATGTCACAACAAAGGTTATATAATGAATTATTATTCCTGCCGCATAGGTTTATTACTTAGGTGTCATAAAAGAAAGATTTTCAAGGTTATTGACCAAGATATTGGAAAACATGTACTCTATAGATATTTTTTTTACAAAATTAATTAGAGATCTATCAAGGGGAACCAACAATATATTAAAATATCAGGGGTGGTACGATGATCATTATAAATGAATTCATTAATAACCCATGGAGGAGAAAGGAGAAGTTTCACAACAGAATCATGGAGTACAGAAATATTTAATGACATTATCATTACATATTTTTTATCTCATCAAAGGAAATGTGGGCATCATATATGAAAATTGAAAAATTTAAAAAAATCTATATATAATTGAATATATATTGAAAATAAAATATTTTTGTGTATTACAATAAAAGTTAAAATATAAGAAATTTTTAGAATAATTTTCAATTGCATAATGGGTATAAAACATGGTTTATGAAAAGGGATAAATATGGTAGATCTATGTTACCCAAATTATAAAAGACTATTATTACACTAAGTACAATATATATTTTAGAAAAACATATTTATTAAATGATAAAACATACCACACTAAATGGGAACTAGAATGGACAAGGGAATTGGATATTTTCATTACCATGAAGAGTTGTTTATAAAAATGAGGATGAAGCCATGGGGGTTTATGGACCCATTTGGGGGACTTATTTGGAAGGAATAATTACATGAAAATTGTGGATTATTGACTAAAAGTGGTGGAAAACGGTTATATGTGAGTTTATGTATTTAAAAATCCTAGGAATTGAATAATAATTTTATAATATATATCTTATAAAACTATGTTATAGAAAGTGTAAAACCATTGTTTTAACAATAGTTTTTCGCATGGTTTTTTTCATATGAGTCACCTTTCAGGGTATGTTTACTCACTGTGTTGGAACATAATTTTTGATATAAATTTGGACATTTAACATTAATTGTTTCAAAAAATAATGCATTTAAAATTAAATTTTCTTTTTTATAATTTTGAAATACAATTATTGGTTAATAAAATGTTTAAAATATAATTAAAATATATATTAATAAAAAAAATTTAGGATTTTTATTGTGTTTAATTAAATATTAGTACATTAAGAAAAAAATATGATGTCATAAAACACGTCAAAACCCAAAAAATGTATCTTTACTAATCATGGAAAAATAATGCATTTTGGAAAATTCAAATAAATTAATCCTATCCAAATTTTTATGTGTTGATTACCAATATAATGTTTAATTTTTCATAACAATTCTCTAAATTTTCTAATTCATACATTTATATATAAAAATTTATTTTGATTGAAATTATTAGTTTTCAAGACATAATGAAAATATTAAAACATATAAAAACTTTGTGAGACATTACTAAATTATTTTTATCATTTATAAAAGTAGATTGATATAATATCGAATCAAGAAAAATATTTTTTAAAATACGCTGGTTCTTTAAAAAAAGTATATCATTTTTGAAAAAAAATCCTGATTTGTGTCCATAAATCAATTTATTAATTTCATATCAATTAAATAATTTTTTTTATTAAGAATCAATATTCCTAAATGGAAGTAATATAATACATATTTTATTTATTAAAAGGAAATTAAACAATATGTAACTAGGGTATGCACAATTAAATTGTTACTTCACATGCATATACCAAATGGTTATAGTGTGTTATTGTAGTAGTTTTATGGAGTGGCTCAACAAACATTGTCTGAGTGATAATCACCAACAACATGAAAATATCTTGTAAGATATATTTTTCAAGATTCACTTGATGAATATCATCTTGGAATTGGTAATGGGTGAACCCTAGTTACTCTACCCCCTCTCTTATTCAATCAAGTGGGATTTAATTTTTTTGAATTTAATGGTTCTGGATATCAATTCTTCAATCCTTATCAATTATCCTTTTTCACTACTATATATAAACGCCAATGAAAATGGTTATTTTTTTGAAAGGTTATATTTTCCATCATTCATATTGTCTAATGATCATATTTTACCTATAAAAATATGATGATCAAATCCTAATTATCACATTTCACATTATACCTTATATATATATATCTTCAATTTTTCTCTCAATTGTTCAATAAAATTTCACCCCAATGATAAATTATCATTTCTAAATATGTTGATTTTTTAATAATCTATTTGTTTTCATTTAAATATGTTTTCTATTAGGGAGGTGATTGAAGAAGATTTGGGCGATCATTATTTTCGAAATTTTTCTTTCCAATTTGATATTTATATTCCATTTTTTATTTTTTCATTATAATTTTATTTTAGCTGACTAATGTAATGATAATTATGATTGAAATAATTTTTTTGTTCCTATACATTTTTAATATGTAATAAAATATAATATAAAAATATATATTCTGGAAACAAATTTTATTTTTATAAGACAAGGTTGTTATATTGGTTAAGGGATATGGGCCCAAAAAATTAATTCCCCATATGGAAATAGAATGAAATTATTATATTTATTCAAAAACTATTGGGGTTGACGAAAGATGTTTTAATGAATCATGAATGATTGAAATTAACTGGTGATTCCACATTGTCTTGTATCAATGTTTTCTAGTAGTATCCCAGCCTCATGATTTGTTGAGAGTGCATGGTCATAGACTGATGATCTCCATAGCTGCCTATAAAAACATGCTTCATGATAGAATTTTTCTATCACTATTCCCTTAATTTTTGGTGGATACCATCAAAATATCACTTTTAGATAGATTTGTTTCTCACATGTCATATCTTAAAGGGTAATTATCATTTATCAACACTAAATCTACTCACTTCCAAGTCAGTATATCAATGTATTACCATATTCATGATAATTAGGTTTATGATATATCCTTAAAAGGACTGATTTTTTCTATATTTTATTTGAAACTGTTGTCCTAATTGATCACCTCTATACCATTAATTTTTATTGATGATACTATTATTTCAATGTATGGAATGGAATGCCTCCACATCCAGATAGGGGATGACATGAAATACGGCTTAATTAGAATGTGAGTTGGAACAAAAATTGTTTTATCAAAGAATATGAATCAATGTTGGTTCAAAAGTGAAATATTCTATCATTCATCTGATATAATATGTTATACGGGGTAATTCTTCCATTTTAATGGAATATTTCCCAATGTTCTGTTTTTTCATTATCCATTCTTAATATTTGATTTTTAGGTACATCATTTATAGCTATAGGGTAGGTGAAAACTAGAGATGATTGATTCATATTATGCCTCATTATTAGTGCATCCCTCAGACAGTAAGAAGGAGTGAGGAGACACTGATTATTACTAGTAGAAAAATACAATCGCTTGATTAACCAAGTGGTGCTTCATGTTTTCCATGATCATCTATAAAGGACTCAAGGAGAGACTATAAAAATACATATCCCATATACAAGACAATCATGGGAATAAAATAACTATTCATCATAAGGTTTCGAGTCAACTGGTGTATATTTTTGTAGGGTACGATTCAAGTAAACCATATAGGGATTTCCCTATCAATACCTTATGAGACCCAAAATAGATTTTATATCATGAAAAAATAAATACCAATTGATCCATATTTACCATCAATATAGGTTATCCATGTATGTACATGATTGGGTCTATATGAATGACCATGTTGAATTTTTCATGAAACAAGTAAGACCTCATATTTAGCATTGAAAAGATGTGTTCTAGGAAATTCATCTCGATATCATACAATTTAGGTCTCAGAACATATATTCATTGTTATATGGTAATAGACACTATTGTTATTCCATGAAACATTTATCAATGTTAGGAGAGTTCTAAATGGTCATTCAATGGATTCCTCATATAATATAATCATATATACATCTAATAGTGATATTTAATACCTGTATGTGTAGTATGTACTTCTTGAGAATGATGATGGCATCTTGAAATTAATAATTCCACTCGTACTTGAATATTTTCATCATTAATTTGGTAAAGGGGAGGGATTTACCATCGCATTTAGCTATAGAACAGAAAATATATTCCACATGTCCTAGGATCACTCTTGATACCTCATGATTCAAAAAGGATGAAATTTCTAGGGTTTCAATAGAGTTTTATGAGTAAAAAAAATTTGATAATGGAATACGAAAAAACATGGGAACATTAATTAAGTTATTATTAATCTGAAATTCATTAAATATATCAATTAATTGTGTTATTGCAATTTGATGAAGATTGTTTGATGGCCTATAAAATGATCATATAACTATGGATATTTGACTGCCATTTCATTAACATAAAATTCATAACCATATCTTAATGATGAAAATAATATATAATGCATGGAACGTTGATAATTACCACTATTATTCTTCAATATAATGTTTATTTCTATATAGTGGAAGATTCATAGGTTTTTTGTAATGATGATGTATTTTTCATATTTAGTGGCCCACTTTATCTGATTATACCATGACTACTGACCCATGAAATAATTTTCAAGGATTTTTTTTATAACACCATTCATGATTTTGGATATTTTAAACAAAAAATTATTCATAGGAAAATGTCTATTAAGGTCTCTGAAGTCAATTTAGAACATATTCTGCACATTTTATTATATTTATGATATTAGAGATACATATTTTCTATTCAAATTATCATACATATATAACATTGAATAGTTTTTTGATTTCATTTTCAATATAACTTATGATTCACTGATTATAAAATCCTTGCTGAATTCTTCAAATATCATTTATCATTACGAAGGACTACATGGTGCATGGAAAAAATTGAGGTTTAGACAAATAATTTTTATATTATACTAAGGAATAATGTATCATTATTTTGTTATAAATTCAAAATATAGCTCCTTATCCATAGGGGGTATGGTATAATTAATAAACAAAATCATTTTTTTCTTATTTTTATAGATTCACCTACCTGGTAAAATTGATGGGGGTGGGGAAAACATCCTGCAATGTGATAGGGTAATTCTTGAGGTCATTATTTTATTATTAAATATCAATATCATTGATTCATTTTTAGACATGATAGGTAATATGAGGGAATATCTACCATTTTCTTGGTTAGAGAGGCCATGAGAAGAGACATTATCATCTTGGACTATTAATGTAATCACATAGAGTCTCTAGAGTGGATTGTTTTTATCTATAATACTATTGGGTGTAGGAGGATCTTAGAAATACGACATTATTCTTATTTCCTCAATAAGGTGTATGGGTAACACGTTATCACATTCGATCATATTCCAAGGATTTACAAGGTCAGTTTCCAATCCATTGGGGGATGCATCAGATATATTTTCATACACCATTGGATATTGTCTCTCCCTTTAATAGAAAACTACATTAGCAAATGTTGTTTTGAAAATATAAAGGAGGTGATGTCCCAATGTATTGTTATTCCTTTTCTATCTATTGGGTATGAATGACAGAAGATTATTATTGAAGGTAAAAAACTGTGTATTTGAATACAAGGTCATCCAAGAATGAAAATATATAATGTTTATTGCTCGATGACCAAGAAACAATCATAATAGAAGCGACAACCCAAATAATCCTTGATCTCAGTCATCCAAAGAGGCCTCTTCAAACTCTACCTTACAAAATAAAGGATAGATGTATTGAAGATAAATTCCATTCTAAATATCACAATAATTTATGGGTTCGTACACGGATTTAGTTGGTTCATAACCCATTTTATGACCATTTCCTTTTACATGTTAACATCGTCATTATTTCTCAAAAAAAAATATTGTTCGATATATACACGAAGGACCTCTCCTAGATCCTAGTATATGAATTCGATGGGAGAATAACATTTTGATGGAGTATTCATTAATTTATAAACATATACTATAGAAACATCAATATTTATCACATGTGGTGTCTAGAGGGAAGCAATGAGTTTATCCCTCAGTTACATTGAAGTTTGGAGTGCAAGCTTGATTAAATTATTGAATGAAAAACAAGAAATTGTTATATAATGTCATACTCTTGTGCTAGAGGTATTCACTGATTTATGTGGTGTTAATCATTACTATATGGTTAAATAGTTGAGGTATTTGAGGTAGATGTGCTTGGTCCTTGTTTATAGGTCAAGGGTCCATCTTCTATTAGTAACATAGGTCGCACTGACCTTCCCCATTAGGTAGACTCATCATAAAATCACACACCTCTAGTCCATTTTTTAGATGAATGTGAATAAGGAACCACTGGAGGGATCTGAGAAACCGCTGTGTATGTTTTGGTTTTGTTGGATGGATCTCCCACTGTTCACAGACAAACACACGCACACAGATATATATATATATATATATAATTTCTAAGAGATTGATATAAATATGTTTGTTCTAACCATGTACACAATATACATTGTTTCCTCAGCCTTTACACCATTAGCATATATTCCATGGTCAAGCATGGTGAACTCATACATGGAGGCATATTTATCACTAAATAAGGGAATTATTTAGTGAAATACATTAATTAAACCAAATATATTCTCCTCATTCGATGAGGGTGTTGTTCGTAGGAGTGCATCCATTTCTCCGGATGTTGTAGTAATGAAATATGACTGAATTAGAGATTGTATATGATATGAATATGAATAATCCTATTCTATCTATTACTGTGATGGATGAATACATCCACACACAGAGGGTATTTAGATCTCCTACACATGAAATCAAATCATTATTAGTTTCTAAATCCGTGGTCTTAGGTTATGATGTTCTTGATAAGTTTTTTTACAAATAGATGATACATATTTGTAGTCAACCTATTCTTTTGTTTAGGTTGTGGTTAAACATATGTCTTGTTTTGTTATTTTTTAAAAACCACATATTCGTAATAAACTAGTCTCTAGTGTATGTTTCATTGAATATAATGGAAACCAGGATAGTGTGGCCCAAGTTCCTATGGAATTGGTAGTAGGCAAGAATATCATTGAGTTTTACCATTTCGAGTTTCATGGGCTATTAATAATTAGGAAACATATTCTCCATGGTTGTACGGAAATATAAATGGATCTAATAATTTTATATGATTTATGATTTATACATCAATTCATAATGGTCTGGTTGACCGTAATCATCATATTTTTATAGTTTATGGAAATTTTGTTATTATTTCCACAACAAAATGGGATCTATATAATTCAGGGTCTTCCTAGATTATTGTAGGGGAAATCCAACAAGTTTGAGGGTAACAATAATAGTTCATTCTTTAACAAGCCTTTTCCATATATATAAGGAATGGGAAGAGATTTAACTCGGATCTTCAAGATATAATCTAATAGTAACTATTCCATTTATGTAAATTTGAATAACCATCCTACATAATTAATAAAGATCAATTATTTTTGCATTTCAACATGATTATTTTCAAAAAGGGTGTCAATAAATTTCATTATTGATAGGGCGATGATGAGAGAACTTGTTTGACCATTCTTTAAGGAGATGATGTCATAAACCCACCATTACATGCATTTCATAAAAAAATTTAGTTCAACAATTTTAATTTTTAATATCATATAGCTGAAATATCAAATAAAATTATTTTTGAGGTATTCTCAGGAAAAATTGAATCATGATAGAAATATGTCTTACAAAAAATTATTGGAGAAGTTAGAGTTTGTATAGAACATCTCATCATGTTCACAATATATTTATCTCGAGAGGCCAACATCATAACACATCAGGGGAGGAAGTTCAAGACATTATATTCCATATCACACTCTCTATGATTTTTTCAGAAAATAGAATTGTTGAAATTATGTGGAGGTTAGGTTTCATCATCTAATTTAGTACATGGATTCTTCTCAGGCTGCATGGGAGCACATTATCGTTCTAAGTATATTATTTGAGCATACATAGATTCAATGGTATTGAGTAGTTCTAGAGTTGTTGTTTTTCAAAGAACCTCCCTTTTAATGGTAGTGGGAATGGTACGAAGATATGGACCTATTTCCAACTCCAAATTATTCTTTAGCTGTACAAAGATAGAATAATTACCCTGAAGAGTGATAGTCTATCGCCATAATGATAAAATTTTCCAATCACATTCCAATTCCTCATTTATAAGGATTGGTTTCCTAGCTCTAGGGCCATATTGAGAAAAAAAATTATCTTTTTGGATGATCAACTCATTCATGATATGTAGGAGGAGGGATGATAATTTATATATAATGAACATACCCAATGGGAATTTTACCCATGATCATATCCTTGTTGAGTTGTGTGAAATTTTTATCTCATCTCCATTTTGTGACAACCATATTTCTATGGAAGTAATTTTAATTACATTTGTAGGTCGGTGAGATGTAACCATTCTTTTCCCTTTATCATAGTAAGTGTTTCTATATAGACATGACAATTCATTATTTGCGGGTCCTAAATTCTAGATCCTCAATTTATTCATCTTCTCTAAAACATCAGTTCGTGCATCAACATAACTATTATCTTAATGTATATTTAATGTAGAACACACCTATATGTTTATCTCATTACTCATAGCCTATATTGTGTTGATGGTGTTTACATTCATTCTTCTGCACTATTAAATTTTATTCATCTGATTACTCTAAACATAATATGGTGATCCTACATTACATCTATCCAGATAATTTCATTTATCAATGCTCATATTGGACTATTTCAAACTATTACACTTATGGGGATTGTCTCCCACAATCATAAATTCATATGTTATATTTTTATCGATTGTTTCCATTAGAGAGTTTTTTATAATACATTCCAAATTGGAACTGAAAAGAATTTTTTCCATAAACTATTTGAAAATGGTTGGTATGTTGACGATAAATATTATAATACTTCATATATCCTTGATTTTTCTAAAAAAAATTAATGGGAATTTTTTGTGACCAGGTGCTGAGATGATCTACGATTCCAAGGCCTAGAGTGCCAAAAATGATCCCTCGAAAAATGTGAAGTTCTAAAAAGTGCATGTGAGGGTTTTTAATGATAAAATGGAATAACACGTAAATGGGTTCTTGGATTAGAAAGATGGTACTACTGTTGCATTCCGGATGGAATGTTAACACTAGGTACATCTAAATTTTAGTCATCCGAGGCCTCTAGTGAGAAAAACTGAAAATCGAATAACCACAATTAAAATAATTAAATAAAATTATAATATTGTTTCAATTCTCATAACTCATGAATTTCTCAACTGATTGAAAATCTGAAACCATGGTTGAGCTCGTGAGTGTAATTTTTCCTTATCTATAACATAACGTTGGCTGGCATGGGCCAACAATGGATGTCAATTTTTGGCCGTAAATAAAAAAAATCAAGTAACCATTATTTTATATTCAAAACCTTATAACTCTTAAATGGTAACTTAGATTGAAAAAATAATAGCACCATCGTGCTTGATTGGGCGTGTTATCATTATGTGATGTTTAACCATGATTTGTGTTGGTTGAGGGTGAATGATATTTTATGAAAATAATTTTGTAAAATTCAAATGGCATGCATGGATTTTTTTAAGAATAATGTAAAATGGGTGCCGAGATTTAAAATCTGAGGGGAGTTATATGTCCAAAATGGCTACATTACCTATGAAAGGACATGATATTTACTAGTGCGGATCAAGGGAATGCATTAATTATTTGATTTTTTAAGAAAAAAAAATAAACATAAAATTTTTATTTTATTCAAAATAATTATTTCTCTACGGCGCATCGATGATATGAAAATTTCATTTCCTAAATGAATGATTGTAGTGTCTATTTAACTAAATCATAATCAATACACTATTTCATAAATAAAACAATGTAATGACATTCTAACATAGTGTATCCAAAACGTTGTGATGTGTTTATCTTTTAAAGAGATAACGGGTTAGAGAATCAGACATGGAATTTCTCTGATAGAAGTAAAATGATTTCTCTTCAATGAAGAATGTTGTAAAATCGGATAGTGGAAACAACACAATGGAGAATGGATCTTGGACTAGATATTGAGAAATGACAATGGATTCGAATTGATTGACTTCAATGATTAACCACATCAATGTAAGTGAAACTTTTGATTGTGGTTTAATTTATCTTCTTTCTAAAACAATGACCACAGATCAACCAACTAATAGGCTGATCCATGGGTAGCTTGTTCTAGTATGATGGTGATTTTAATCAGGGTTTCTCATTGGGTTATAACTTTGATAAATTCTTAAACTCTCCCCCTGATACCAATCCTCCAATGCAGAGGGTATAGTTCGACACAAACACAACACACTCCCCTCCACCTTGTGCATTCTTGCATTTTCTTCATGGAAGTAACTCTAAATTTACCGCATGGAACATTTAAGGTCATAATATAAAATATGGAAACACATGGAGGCCGGAGGTAGAAACGGTCAGATGAACGGATCTCCATAGCAGACTGAGTGGTCCGCAGAAAATGTTAGCAGTGCACCAGTGATGATAGCAGATAGGGTCATAGCTGGCTCAGGCCACGACAGTGCAACAAGAGCTTCTAAAATTGGGCTAGTGGCCAGTGAAGGTGTGATACGGCCAACTGATGGAATCAGGTGGAGCGGCCCAAGCGGCGCTGACATGCAGTCTAGTTGGGACAGTGTGCAGGACCAAGGCAGGGCAACTAACTCTGGCTGGCCATGTACTGCTAGCTCCTATTGGCCATGTGAAACCAGTTCCTACCAACCATTTGTAGCTGTACCGAATGCCCATAAGGAATTAATGGTAGAGGATATGGGCAACCAAGATAGCCAGACTGGGGGGGAACGAGCCGCGTAACTAAACGGGCTGAAGTATGCAGCCTTTCTATTTTGGTCGGGATGGTGGGATAAACCTGGGCCAATGGGTAGCCCAGGATATGAAATAAAACCAGCCAACCATTGTGGTTTGGGCGGGATAAATTTAGGTCATTGGGTGACCTAGTGGGCTGGACCAACAATCAGATCGGGCCGGGTCTCGCAGGCCCAATGGGCAGGGCCCAGCAGCCAGGCCCAACAGGGAAGGCCCAGAACCGATGTGGGATTGGTTGGATCAGTCGAACTAGGATAGCGCACATGGAGGCTCATGTGCCTGTTGGGTTGGGTAAATCCGACAGGGGCAGACCTGGCATAGACACGACCGACCCCCGATTACTAAAAACCCAATATCTTTTAGACTGGGCATCTGATTAATGAGTTGTTTATCGTGTTGGAACCCATGAAACGAACCATGGTGGGCAGATCTCTGTGACCCAGAAAGCCCATAGTGTGGGTTGGCTCTCTGTGACCTTTATGACCCGTGATAATCATCAAGGATTTATACCTTAGTACTATGGTCATGTTGGGATGTAGCTATGTGTGACCTGGTATGCCCATGGTGGGCAGCGGCCCTGTGTGACATCGCATACCCATTGTGCTAATCAGGGAGGAGTACCCCAACATTAATAGGTGTTTATTGTCTCAATAGATGGGTTTTATTTCTAAACTCTATATTATACCTACATGATATGACTCTTAGTTTACATGGTGTACTCTCCATAGTGGTTTACTTGTTATACAAGGAAGACTCTCCCCAGTGGTGTACTTTGTGTAAATGGAATACTCTAGTCATTGGATAAATTAGGGTACCATCCATACTCTCTTTGGTGGTGTAATTAGTGTACATTGAGGACTATCCTCATTTATATGCTCAGTGTTCTTGTTGTTCTATCCTCATTGGTATACTTAGTGTTTCTGGAGTACTCACCTTAGTGGTGTATTTACAATACCTTCTGCATTCTCTCCATTAGTGGATTTCTTTTTTTGGTTTGGGGTCCCTACTGAGTATTTTCTTACTCGCCCATGAATGGATTCCACTGCATGTTTCATGTTTTGTGAAGGTGATTGATGCTTCGATGAAGACCATTGTTGTGCAGGACCAGTTGGTGCTCAGTGAGACAGGACATACAGATGCATTGACAGATACCTTCTTAGTCATGGACCATGTGGTGCATAGAGAGATAGGAAAAACGTGCCTACTACTATGGCTATACGAATCTACCCTTATTCATCCCTTTAGTTTGTTTCTTGAACATATGGATCGGGGATGTTTTACATTCTATTGTAGTTTTTTGGATTTTATTATGTCCCCTTTTAACATTATGTTTGTTCCATCTACGTGTGTAATGGGTTAAATGAAAATATCTTACCTTTTGGGATATTCATTTTCTATGCTAGTGGCGAGCACCTTTCCTTTAGAATGTGGCTTGGGGTTATTCATGGAACTATCCCAAGGGGAAGAGTTCTAAAAAATTGGTAGCTCAGGTGGTAGGATTTATGAGATGAACTAGAGGTCTATAAATATTTATGGTTCAATAGTGTTAATTGTTCCATGTTTGGCATTCATGTTACCGATTCCAGTGTTGGTGTGTTGAACAACGTATCCAAACACAAGGATCTTAAACTATAATTTCTAACTCGGTACTGGAAAATGAAAGTTTCATGCGTCTTCAAATGTTTTCTCATGATATTTCAGAGTCAGATGACACTCACAACGAATAATCTATTAATCATGATTCATCGTGATCTTATTCAATATGCCTCCTCAGATACAACCTTCCAGGATTCATGTGTCTGACCACGAGGATGGTCCACAGAGTGATTAGGTTTTGGTACCAACACCATTGCTTGATATGGATCCTTTGGGCAGTGTCCCAGCTCTTCCATAGCTTGTTGGTCAGTAGTTAATAATCTCGCTACCTGTATAGTATCCAAGTAGGCTTAATTTCTTACATGAGTTGTATTTATAAATACCTCTCTGGTTCTTAGGTGAGCCTGACCCACATGTTATAGAATTGCATGAGGTGGTGACTGAGTTTCCAATCTATTCATTCAACCATTAGATCAAATAGTAGTACTTTCAGTGAACCTTCTATGTGGCACAACCGGGTGATGACCGAGTTTATATTTCCCGATAATATGATGAGGTTACTTTTCCATAGATTTTTCTTGAGAACATCCCTTCCAGAAGGGTCTCCGACCAATAAAATATAAGGGATTTGTGTGCCCATGTGATTCTGTAGCTGCAGTAGGATGACATGTCGGTAGCTGAGTATTCATTAAGAAATACCATCCATTCCGGGTAATCGATGAATACTATACGATTAGTGCTTTAGGGCTCAGACCTCGGAGAAATATGTGTTTAGGGATATATGAGATAGCACTATTACTCTGAGCATTCCTAATTATTATAGTGTTCTATAGAAAGCCACTGTGGTTGAACATTTTATGGATGAGCATATACAACTAGTGGATGTTAATGGTGGGAATGCAGGAAACTGATTTCAATCTCAGAAACCTGGATGAGTACGAGGATGTATTTCCGTGGGATGCTTCAAGACTACCTCTTTATAAATAAAATGTTCCTTTCTTTGATTTGTACACTAGGAAATCATCAATATGAACACCGACATATCAAATGGACCCTGGAGTGCTCTGAGAGTGGAAAGTATAGTTAGAGGAAATGTAGAGGAATGGGTTTGTAAGGCCCAGTGTTTCTCCATGGGTAGCCATATTATTGTTTGACCATATTTTAGATGGATTATTGAGGATATGTGTGGAATTTAGATACATGAACAAGGTGACCATGAAGAATATGGATCATATACCAAGGACGGATGACCTCTTTGATCCACTGAAGGGAGAAGGTTGTTTCTCAAAGACGGACCTTAGATCCGGGTATCAACAGCTTTGGTTGCGAGATTTGGACATCTCAAAATGACTTTTAGATGTCTCTATGGACACTATGTGTATATAGAGATTCTAGTTTTCTTGAATAATGCCCCGGATGTGCTAATGTGACTCACAAAAACGATATTCTAGATGTCACCAGCCTATATTTTAGTAGCCTTCATTAATGAAATCATAGTGTATTCAATATTAGTGGATGATCACACAATACACCTTAAGATGGTTATGGACACATTGTGACAAAAACAACTATATGGTTTTCTCTTGAAGTGTGAGTTGTAGATATGAAATTTCCACCTACAGGGACATGTCATCTTAAATGTAAGAGTTATGGTTCATCTATAAAAGATAGTGGTGGATCTTCCTTGCGCCCCCACCCCTGAAGAGCATTAGTGAGATGTGTACTTTATTTGAGTTGGATAGGTATTATCGGTGGATTATAACCAACTTATACAGAGTAGAAGCACCCCTGACCGCATTGATGAACAAGGGAAACCCCTTCGTTGGGAAAGAAAGATGCTAGTACATCTTTCTCTAGATGAAACAAAGATTGAAGAGTGCTCCTTTCAATTGGATGCCAGAGGATGGCACTAAATGCATGGTATTCTCTAAAACATTTGGAACCATGCATGGATATGTCCTAATATAAGAAAACATTGTGACTACATATGGCTCCAGACAATTGATACCACATGAGGAGAACTATGAAAATCATGACCTTGGGTTAGATGTGGTAATCTTCACACTAATGATGTGGATAAACAACCTAATGGTCAAATGATTCATCGTCTACTATGACCACACGATTCCCAAGTATGTCATTTCTAAAAAGAATTAGAATATGATACAATGAAATTGGATAGTGTTCCTCTATGACTATGACTTTGAGATAGACAATATTCTTGGGAAGAATAACATGTTTGTAGATTCTCTCAGTAAGAGCTCGTGTTCACAACTACTGAATGATGCCTCAGAGTAATTGGCCCTGCTTCAGATATTATTTGAAGATAGATATGAGGGATTTTGTCTTTATTCGATGGTGGTTTCTTCTCCACTCTTACGGTGAGTCAGAGAGGTGAAACCTAGTGATGCTATAAGCGATACCCCACATGCCCAAATGTGAACATGTCCTTCCAATCATATATATTTGAAGGGTGGGGAGAACATCTTCCTTTTTAGAGGTTCCACCTTAGTACCAATGGAGTTGTATAAGGAGGTGTTATGGGAGTTATTTAAACCCCCTTTAGAGGTGAATCCAGATGATGATAATATGATCAAGCACCTCTGAATTCTGTACTAGTGGTCGAGGATGAAGAATGTTGTGACAAATATTGTATCTAGATGCCTCACTTTGTCAGCAAGTAAAGGATAAGCATTAGGTTCTAGCTGGTTTGAGACAACCACTCAGGGTAAAAAAGTGAATTAGGAATGGAATATCGACAGACATTATGATTGGATTATCACTAATATATAAGATACACAATTCTATATGGGTTACTATTGACAGACTCACTAAGTTGCAAAATGTATTAACTACCAAGGAATTGGGATTAGTAGACAGATTAGGATGCCTCTAAATGCAATATATTTGATGTTAGGGAGACTTTTTCTGATTTTCTGGTTGTGATATTGTATCTATAGGGAAGGATTCTTCATGGAAGGTCAATTCCTCTAGTACATTTTCAGTGGTAGCATGAGAAACTAAATGATATCACATGGGAGTGGGATGTTCAGATTCATTCCCAGTAACCCCTTCCTTTTATTAGCCCTTCTTTTGACTTTTGAGGATAAAATTCCCTAGGAGGGGAGTAATGTACTACCGAAAAATAACATTACATGTTTTCAAAAAATTGAATGGGATTTTTTTGAGACCAGGCTCTGAGATGACGTGATATTTTGAGGCAACGAGTGTCAGGAATGATCTGTCAAAAAAAGTTATGTTTTAAATAACACATGGGAGTATTTTTAAAGAAAATGTGGAATAACTCTTAAATGGGTACTTCGATCATTGAACCGAGGTCACCTTTTCATTCACGATTGAATATTTACCATTAAAAGAACTTAATATTAGTCGGAACAAGCCGAAAATGAGAAAACCCAAGAATGGAATAGAAATAAATAAAATAATAAATAAATATATTTAATTTGTCAAATACATATAAATCATGAATCATGACACTGATTGAAAATCTGATACCATTTTTTAGATCATGGGGGTATTATTTCTTTAGGTAGTATATAACATTGGGCAGCGTGGGCCAATAATTGAAGTTACTTTTTGGCCATAAATAAAATAATTAGGTAAATATTATTTAATTTTAAAGTCCTTATAACTCATAAAGGGTAACTCAGATTGGAAATCTGAGTGTACCATTGATCTCATGGGGGTATTTTCCCTTTAGGCTGAACGTAACCTCAATAGGCATGTGTCTTGGGTGAATTATAGTTTTTGATCTTTTTAAAGGGAATTAAAATGGTGTTCATGAGTGGTTTTGGAAATATCGGAATGGGTTCCCATATTGATGGTGTAATTACATAAAAAATTATAATAACGATTAAATAAAAATGAATAATAGATATGTTGTTTCATAAAAGAACAAATATAACGACGTGACGATGAAGTGTTACTAAAACGTTGAGACACCTTTCTCTTTTAATGTCATCACAATTTGGTGAATTAGATATCTAATTTATCATATGGAAAGAGAAGGATTTATCTCCCATGATGAATATTAGTGATTCAAAGAGAGGTGAAAACACCTTGGAGAATGCATTCATGACTAGAGATTTATGAACACCGTTGTGTTCCAATGGATCGACACCAATGACGATCCTCATCCATGCATACATTACTTCTGATTATGATTTCCTCGTTCTTCATTAAAAAACTAATAACATAGATCAACCCATGAATAGGTTGATATTCGAGTATCTTCTCTTATCTAGAGGGTGATATTCATTGGGGTTTTTAATCGAGAAAGAACTTCGACAACACTTTAAACAGGTCACATGTTTGTAAGCCTCTATCGTGTAGAGTGCTAGCTGACACGAACAAGGCTTGAGCCTCTCCAAATTGTGAGTTATTGTGTGTTATTTGTGGCTGCAAATCCGAATTAATGAGAATAAAATATTAAGGACATACCAGGAATGATGGAATTACATGGAGGTTAGAGACATAAATTGTTAGAATAACGGACCACCAGAGTAGTCCCAATGGTCCGTGGAATTTTCAAAAGGCCCATCAGGGTCGGTATGGGTGACCCATGGTGGTGGACATGGGTGGAATGTGGTGTACAATGATTGAAAGCCACTATGTAAACTACTGCAGCAGGCCCGGACTACCATACTGTACCCGGATCCCTTGCCAGTGGGTCGGCGGCCTATAAAAGTGGTACATGGCCCAAGTGGTGTGAGCCATATCTTCACTACCACGAAGCATCCCGGGTTGACATCGAACTTCTCACATTAGCAGGTCCGCAGTAAGGCCTATGCTGAATCGTGACAAAATGGTATCATATGCCAGATTCATGTTATTTGAGGTGTCTAGTTGATTTAGATTATGACTGTCATGACTCGAGAATTATTTATGGGATGGACGTCCTGAACCCTCACTCATTCCAAACCTCATGTCGTTGGGTGAAGGATGGGAATTGAGTCTTTGTCACATTCATGGATGTTTTAGATTGAGAGATGTAAATGGAGGCAAGATGATGATACATATTAAATTAAAATTGATTAGTGACCCATGTGGAGTCAGATTACATGGTCTATGATCCTCTTAATTGTTGATTCTTACATGGGTCATGGCCAACCATCATGGTGCAAGGATAAACATGACATCTAGTGCCTCACTCAAGCAGTTTAAGGCATGCTGACTGTGGTCTTTGTTCTAGTTGGTTTAAGTGATCTTTTAAATGATAAAAAAGATTTTTTAAATGATAATTATTTCATTTAAATTCATTAAAATAATAGAAATGGTATTTTAAAAAAATCTCATTATCTAAATGTTATTTGTTATCTTGGAATTGGTAGAGGAATGGTTTTTGTGCTACCTTGGGTACACTTTATGAACATTTTCACATGTGATGTAATGCATGGAAAGTGCATTTCGGTGTGTTTTAATGAATGTGGATGAAGTTATGTGCAATGGTTCATGGGATTACTAGGGTGTGTATTTGGTTTTAATGGCATGTCCTTTTTTCAAAATGTTTATTTAAACAGGAGAAATGATTTTTGAAATTGATTTTGGGTTGAATCATATGTCTGGTATTTGGAATGCGGTCTTGAGATAAAGTGTTTTTCAAATATAAAATAAAAAAAATTATTTTGTTCGTATTCATTTGTTTTTTTATTAGGTTGTTATTCGATAGAGGAGCTTTTAATGATGTTCCTAGGACATGAGATTTGTTTTGGATCTGTGTTTTATATTTTGTCCAGAAAATTCCACCTAGAAAGGATTCCGTGTTATCTAATAAATCGTGACCAGTTTTTGGCCATTTTTGATCATTTCCTATAATTCACGATTATTGGGAATCATTAGTGGAAACATAGTGTCTTGAACAGGTCGAGTACGTCATCATGGTATTGGGAACACTGGATGCTATCAGAGTGTGTGTCATTTTGGGTTGCTCGAAGGTCCATCTCTAGATGTGTTGGTGTGTTTTGACCCAAAATCAATTCATGTTGAGATGACGTGGGATGTTTTTAATTCCATATTCATTCGATGGTTTATACCTGAAGAGATGAAGAAAATGAAAAGGGAAGAGATAATGTGTATTCACCAAGGCCAATGGATGGGGAAACCATATACTGAATATTTCAAGGAACTTTTTTTCTTTTCTCCGAAGGAAGCATCATAAGATTTAATGATGACTACTCTCTTAATAGGGGGGGGTCGTCGTCTAGTTATTATGTAGTGAATCCTCACTTATAGGAAGAATCATTTTGTGAAGCTGGTGGATGATGTGTTCTTAGATATGTTGGTCCCTAGAGCATAGGTTGTAAAAAAATCCATTGTATCCAGTTTCCAGTAATGGTTCCCCATATGTATAGTATAGATTGCTAGAGGGACCTATTTATAATGTTTCCTATAGAATGGTCATGGCTTCCAGCTTGTTGGACTAATCAGTGGTTTGCAACCAGTGTGGCGAGATTGGTCACGTGAAGCCATCATGTCGTATCCCTCATTAGACATGTCATCATTGTAGCATCCAGTAAAACTAAAGAATATTTGTAATAAGTGTTTCATGAAGAGGACTCTATGATCAGATTATTGAAGTCACTGGCTATGAGGTCGGAGACACTTTAGCTATCAGAGCCCCAGCCACAGGTCATTGGGGGGTGATTATGCACCGTCGGGAGTTTTCGAGGGATGTCAAACATGGTCTGGGTTTTGTGTTCCATGTATGCAGTAGAACATTTAAAATTTTCTCATTATTGTTTTTTTGTGGTTAAACATTTTATGTTGTTGTTAAATGTTTTGACATGATATTATGATGGAACCGTCCAATAATAATCTAAGAAGACTTGTTGTGTCGACCTGGTTTATGGAATTATGTGTTTTTTTAATGTGTGTTTGGACATTTTATGGGTTGATCGTGGTTTTGCTATGTTCATTTGGAGATATAAGTTCCTAAGGTATAATTTTTGTTTGTATTTTTTCATGGGTTCACTAGTTGGGGTAAGTTTTTCTCAGAGGGTTTTCTCAAATGGTGGATGTTTCTAGTCTGGTTCGAGAGTTCCAAACTCTAGTGTAGGTGTTATTTCGCTTGTGCTATATATTTTAGTTTAGATCGGTTGGGAGTTCCCATGTCACCCCCTCCTTGGGTGATATGTTTGGGTGTTAGATTTCCTTTCTATTTGAGTTCTTGGTTTGAGGATAACCATATCATTTTCTACCATTCTCTTGTATTGTGGTTTTTTTGGTTTTAATTTGGAATGGATTCTTATTTTGTCTAATGTCCGACTGAGTGACTTTCAGGGGGAACAAAGTGTTTTTTGTTGTGATAATTGTCACAAAAGGCATTTTAAATTAAATTTTTATCTTATTATTTCATGGATTTGAGTCTTTATCCCAAGGTTAGGTCTAGTGAATAGTTTAAATTTTTTGATGTTTAACGATTTTACTGGGTTTCAGACCCGTGTGCGGTCACTGTTCTGTTGGCGGTGGTCGTGCAGCTGACCTAGGTGACATGAAATTTTATATTATTATTATTATTATTTAATTTATTATTTTTCATAAATTTTTGTATTATTAAATATTTTTAAAATTATCATTATTATTAATGTTATTAATATTATTATCGTTGTTATTTTTATTATAATATTAATAATAATAACTATTCATATTATCAGTATTATAATTATTATTTGTGTAATTATTATTGTATTTGTTGTTATTATTATTTGTATTATTATAAAAAAATAAAATAAAATGGGGTAAATCCTAGAAACCCCCCCTTCCCCCATCCACTGCACGACGCCCCTTTCCCCCACCATTGTTATCCCATTGCAGTGCTGCTCTAGCCCACACCCTTGCTTCCCTCACGCTCCCTCACACCTCAGACCTACCAGCAAAACCTCAGACCCTCGCTCCATTCACGCTCTCCTACTCCATCAATCTGCCACATATTCTATCATTGGCATGCTCCAGCAGGACTCCTAACACCACCGCTTACCTCCCCATGACCCCACCTCTGTCTGCCCTCGTTGTGCATAACATTTACCTCTCCCTATAGGTACCCACCTTCACCTCCTTCATGATCACCCCCAACTGCCTTTCGCTTCTCCAATGCTCCAGCCCCTACTTCCCTCACATCATTAAACCCAACCACTACCTTGTGCTGACTCTCCCAACAGCCTCAACCTCGCCCCTCTGCCCAAGCCTATTCACTTCGGCCTCTCGCGCCTGTTCCAGCCCTCTGGACGACAAGCTAGTCCAACAACCCCTACCCTCCAATTCACTGGCCAACGACCCACCATCTGGCCTCACTATCCACTCTAGTAGTAGTCTCACCCCACATCACGCTCTTTCCACACTCCGACAAGTCTGCATCCTCTTTTCTCCGGCGTCACATCACACGTAGACCCCTCAATCACCAATTTTTCCCTAACTACAGAAAAACTGACCGGCCGACAACCACCCTACCCTGTGTTTCTCTAGCCATCAATGCACCAAGAAAACACCCCTTGCACTTTCTTTCTACTCCGATCGATAATCCTGCCCCACCCTCCTCTTGTATGTTTATTTCATTATTTATTTATTTTTTCACTTTTCCATTTCATATCATCTATGTTGTTGTTATTTAATTTTTCGAAATCGTAATATGACATCGTGGTGTGTGTTGTGTGTGTTATCGTTGTTCAGTATGCGTGGTTAGTTTTTAAGGGTTTGTACTACCTTCCGTTAGAGGTTCATCGATTCTGCACTTGGTTTGAGGTAGGTGTTTCATACTTTTTTCTTTCCCACATGTCCCATAGACACTTTTTTAGTTTTAATTAATCATTATATGTAATTATCTTCACAATTTATATTATAAATTTTATATTATAGTTCTTATACGTTAGTTAAAATTGTCGAAAATAGTTTTTGGATAAATTGCCAGATTATTTTAGGTAGTTTTGTGAAAAGCATGGCTAGATAAATTATTTTGAATGTCTAATTAACGTAAAATATTCAATAATTGAATTTAATGGGTGTGAAATTTATTTTTATGTAGATTGAAATTGAAATTTTTATAATTTTGCTAGTATGTTTGTATGGCATGAAGTGGGTTTTGGTGAAAACCGGTTCTGAGGTATATATTAGTTTTTATAAAGTGTAAAAGTAGTTGTTTTGGTTGTGAATGTGGTATGAGTTATGTTTTGAATGGTTCGAGGGATTTTTTAAATGTTTGGATATGAATTGTCTTTATAAATGGAATTTTCATGTATAGATGATAGAATCATGATGTAATCCACGGTTTTGTTCTTTTGAAATGTTTTTCATAAGTTGGTAAATTATTTAGTAAATGTTGTTTTAAATATAAATCATGGGATCAAGGTGTTTCACTATGGATTTTGGGTTTGTTTTAAAATGTTCTATTTTTATTTTATTATGGCATTGGATGTTGCCACATCCATGGGAGCATGAGGAGCACACATGGATTTGATCACAAATGATAATGGCACCTTTGAAATGGCTTTCCAATATATCCTTAGTTTTCCAAATATTTCATGATTTCCTAAATGAGGTTTGGACATTGGTGTGGTTCCCATAAAATATTGTAAAAGATATTCTTATGTATTTTTCCCATCGGGAAATGGAAAATATAGTAGTGTGTGTCTACAATGGATATGGGAATGATTGAAAAATATGAATCATTTCGGTGGGGTTTCCATCCAAGGGACCCTTTGGGACCTTTAACATAAATGGTGAATGTTGAATTTTTTTTTAAATAAGAGATGTGTTTTGGAAAATTGTGTGTCTTGTAGGATATTTTAAATGCTTTTAGAAAAAACATGAAATGGTATGACATGAAGTCCTATTCGGTACTTTTAACCCATGGGTAATGTTTGTAATAACTTTAATAGGAGATTGAGTTTTGGAAAAAGTTCATGCCCATTTGGTAACATTGATCATTTTATGAAATGCTTTAAATGTTAACTGGTTTGGTAGCCTGGTTGGTACCTTCATGTGATACGAAATCTATGTATATGAATACGAGGCACCATTATAGGAGGGATATCCCATAAGTGTTATCACATATTTTTGTCCGTGTTTTGGGTATGCAAGTGTGTTGAGATGAGTAACATGTCCAAGGGCCTCCCACAAAAACATTATTATTGTATCTACCATGAGTTCATGGGGGTCATTTAGATTATTGATTGACTTTTGTTGATCAAAACTGATTAGATGGTTTGTTACCCCATTTATTGGAAATTAGGCTAGGTGGGATTTTCCACTGGATTGGTCGGTTATAGGGAGACGAGTTAGTTATATTCTTAGGAGATTCATCATACACCATTAGGGGTTTCTGAAGCCAAGTAAGTCCAGGGGTATTCTATGGATGGTTAGGATAACCTGTGGTTATTGATCATATTTCTTCATTATTTATTTTATATTATATTCTTTGGCTACTTGTTTGTCTGATTCCTTTTAGCACTACCATGGTTTCAACATGGTGTCTCAAAAATAAAATATTGTGTAGTTCATTTTACTTTATTATTTTCCAAAAAAATCCCTAAAAATATCTTTTATTCTCGACCCACTTCCGTTGAGGTCAATGTTTCCTTAAGAAAATACTGGCATTGTGAGTTCAACAGTGCCCTATGATAATAATTCCGAGAACTGGTTCAAAATTTATAAAAACCTGCTCATACGTTTAATGAACATACCCGAACAAACCATTAGAAATTGATTCTAGGAACACCGGGCTTCGGAATCACGCGCCGTCAATTTTCATAGACTCGTAAAATTCCCATTTATATTGAAAAAAATTTAACTGGAAATTTAGGGTCTTGAAATTCTCCTAACCTCAAGGCTCTACATCCTTGTAAGCCACAACTCATACTAACGGAACAAGTGGGGGTTCCGAGCACGCATCTGAGCCTCCCGCTCCCATGTGCTCTCTTGGAGGTCCATGGGATGATAATGAATGTGCACAAAAGGTATCTACCATCCACGAAGGTCCCTCTCCTCTCGATCCTCAATCACTACTGGAACCTCCGTAAAAGTCGGCCCATCGTCAATGTCCAGCTCTCCATGGTCAATGATGTGGGTAGGGTCATCCACGTATCTTTTCAGCTGGGATACATGGAAAACTTCATGCACCCGGTGAAACTGAGGTGGAAGAGATAAGCGGTATGCCACCTTGACAACTCTGCTGAGGACCTAAAAAGGTCTGATGAATCTCAGAGATAACATTCCTCCCTGGCCAAATCTTCATAATCCTCATCAAGGCGAGGCCCGTATAATGATGTGGTCACCATCCTCGAACTCTAGAGGTATCCATATCCTATTGGCCTACGACTTCTGTCTACTCTGTGCAGTCATCATCTGCTCCTGGATGATCTAAACCTTCTCGGTGGTATCTCGTACCATCTCTGGTCTCACTAGTGCGGACTCCACTAGGTCAGTTCAGCTCATAGGTAATCTGCAAGGTCGCCCATAAAATTCCTCAAAAGGTGTCATTTATATGGTAGAGTGATAGATGTTGTTGTATGAAAACTCCACCAATGGTAAGTGGTCCTCCCAACAGCGACTGAATTCAAGGACAGAAGCACGTAGCATGTCCTCGAGGGTCTGAATAGTCTACCCAGTTTGACAATCCATTTGAGGATGGAAGGAGGTTCTCAAACGAATCTGCATCCTGAATGATTCTTGTAACCCCTTCCGTATTCGGGATGTAAATCTTGTGTCACGATCGGAGACAATATTCTTCAGTACTCCATGTATCCTCACAATATCTTGCACATAGTGGCGTCCCAATATCTCTAATGATCCTTGCTCTCTGATCGGTATGAAGTTGTCCAACTTGGTGTGATGTACAATGATCACCCAAATCGAGTCATGACCCCTAGATGTACGTGGATGTCCCTTAACGAAGTCCATGGATATAATATCCCACTTCTACTATAGGAACTCTAAATTTTTCACCAATCCTGTAGGTACCTAGTTCTTCGCCTTCACTTGCAAACAAGTGAGGCATCGAGAGGAAATCTCTACAATGTCTTTATTCATTCCTGGCCACCAGTGCTTTCATCGAATATCCTAGTACATCTTCGCCACGCCTGGATGTACCGAACGAGGGGATGTGTGGAACTCCCTCAATACTTTTTCTTGAAGTGACCCTAGTACCATAATATGTCCTCTGAAGAGGATGACATGCTCCCCACCATTAGAAAATATATTTGGTGCCTACCCTATGGATATCTGAGCATGCCATGTCTCACAGTCATTGTCCCCAGGTTGTGCCTCCCTGACTTGCTGAAAAAGTGGGGGAGTGACTTTAAGGGACTTGAGGAAGGATGCTTCATTTCTATTCACAAAGGATATCTATAAAGAAGCCATCTGCTATGTCACCTCGCCTAGCAGTTGTATATGAGATCTATTGTTGAGTGCATCTGCAACAATGATCCCATTTCCAAGAGTATATACTATTTCGATGTCATAGTCCTAGAGGAACTCAAGACAACGTCGATGTCTCATGTTAAGGTCCTTTTGATAGAAGATATACCTGAGAGTCTTGTGACCAGAGTACACGGTAAAACACTCACCCATAAAATAGCGTCGCAACATCTTCAAGGCGAATACCACTGCTGCTAGCTCCATATCATGGAAAGAATAGTTCTACTCATGTTGTCTCAGCTGAAAATAACTATAAGCAATCAATACTCACTCCTACATTTGGAAACATCTGGGTCTTGTCCCTAATGAATAGCAGTAGACTATGTACCATATGACTTCCTCTGGAAGCCTCAATATGGGGGCACTAGTAAGCCTCTACCTTAGCTCCTAAAAACTCTACTGGCATCTCTCCGAACACAAAAAGGGCCCCCCCTTCATTTTCAAGGCAAATAGTGGTGCCGCATCACTGGAGAAGTAAGTTACAAACCTCTGGTTGTATCTAGCCAATCCCAAGAAACTCCGTACTTCCGTCACACTCCTGGGTGGATCCCAAGCTAGTACCTTCTCAATCTTCACTGGATCCTATGAAACTCTAGCCTCCGAGATGACATGTCCATGAAATTGAAACTTTTGGATCTAGAACTGGACCTTCGAAAGCTTACCGTAATGAAGGTTTTATCAGAGTGTGTCCAATAAAACCCGGAAATGGTATGCATGCTCCACCTCAGTAGTCGAGAAGATCAGAATTTCATCGATGTAGACTACTATAAAGCAATCGAGGTATGGCTGGAAAATCCTGTTAATGAGTCCCATGAACGCTACTTGAGTGTTGGTTATGCAGAAAGACATAACCAAGAACTCATACTGGCCGTACTGACTTCTGAATGTTGTCTTCTTCTCATCCTCATCTCAAACTCTGAACTAGTGAATGCCTGATCTGAGGTCCATCATTGAGAACCATCGTTATCCCCTCAACTAATGAAAGAGGTCATCGATGCTCGGGAGTTGGTACTTATTCTTCACAGTCACCTGGTTCAGGCGGCAATAGTCAACACAAAGCCTCAATCTACCATCCGCCTTCATGGAAAACACAATCGGGGCTGCCTAGGGTGAAACAATGGTCCAGATGAACCCCTTCCCCTACAAGTCCTCTAGCTAGACCTACACCTTGCGATGTTCCGCGGGAGCCATCTGATATGCTGGTGTAGATATAGGTGTCATCCTGGGGTACATGTAAATGTAAAAGTCCACCTCTCTATGAGGTGGTAGACATGGTACTTCATTAGGGAAAACATATGTGTACTGGGCAAAACTGCTGGATAACTCGGACACTCCACATCATCTGCTCTGAGGGTAAGGGCAGCCAAAGGATTAGTGATCGGTTTCACTCTCATGCGGGAATGTCCATCATGTGCAACAAAGGCTCCCTTCTCACATTTGAAGGTAAAACTGGTCCCATCCTTGTAGACAAACTCCACTTTATACCTAATAAATTCTATCTGAGCATGGATTGTAGATAACTGGTCCATACCCAAGACGACGTCATAAGGCCTCAACGCCACTACTGGGAGATCCCAACAAAAGCTCTCACCTCTTAGAGTTATCTCAGACTGCAGACACCAGTGCGTAATCATCGAATCTTCTCCCATAGGAGTCTCAAGCCAAAAGGATCGAGCCAATTGCTCCGTTGGAATATCTCAGCTCTGAACGAAGGTAGTGGTAATGAAAGAGTGACTAGAACCTGTGTCTATAAGTAATGAAACAATGGTGGATTATACACAGATCATAGCTTTAATCATATCTGAAGTTCCATGATCGTATCACTCAGCTGCCCAGAGATGATCTCTCCCTTATCCACCAACTCCTTACATTCTGGTTGGACCTCTTAGTGGTAATGGTGGTGAAACCTCGAAACATCGCCCACCACCAGATGCATGACCAACTCCTCTGCCACGTTTTCCTACTCCCTATGTACTACCTCGATCAAATCTCTGTCTCCATCTGGGACGTCCTTCGACCATTTATTGCTCATCTCGAATGACGGGTCGAAGAGTCATGATCCATGTGACCCTGCCCGCCGCATGAGTAACACTGCCCGCTCCTGGCATGTCTTTCTCCGCCTTGTGTTCTCCACACAACCGATCCCAAGTCATGTTGTCGTCCTCCTGTAGGTCTGGTCCTCTTGATCAAATGTGAAATCTGTCTGCTACCATCCATAAAAGACTCCTCTATGTGTTGACTAGTGGTGGATATTGTTGCTTGAGACTACTGATCAAAGCTAAATCTACACCATGAGGGCTCTCTCTAGAACCCATGCATGTTTCGGGATGCTGAGTGATATCATCGAAGCTAGGATATCCCGTATGGGCCCCTGCTCGAAGGTCTGTGCCCTGGAGAATGGGTCGTGCACAATTTCAGTGGAGTAGTGTGAAAGGCCAATGAACATCGCTGAGTATAAAGCTACAGTCACGCTGCCCCGTGACATATGAAGTAGCTCCGATATGCACACTTCATGGAGAGTTTCTGGAATAAAATCCACCCGAAAAAGGATCACGATGTTTGCCTAGAGTAGAGTCACCTCATCATGATCATGGAGCATCTAGCTCCACCATCTGCCTACTACTGCCTGTAGAAGGCTAGCAACAAGAATCACCATGAAATCGACTGGTGTCTCTACCAATCGAAAAACTCCCACCACATCCTCCAGCCAATCCTCTGTCATCTGTGGGTATGTATCTCTCCTGAACCTGGGTGGCCTTTGGCACCGAAACTCATGACTCACAATCATGTGGCATACATCGTCTACTGTTGGGGACGGTGACATCAGTGGCACAATAGGGAGTGGTATCATTGGAAATGGGCCCTGCTCAGAGGCCTCATCGCTCGATGGGATATCTATGCATACAACTCTTAAGACACTAGCAGGTCTACCGCGTGGAGGAATCATGAAAGAAAAAGATGCCACCCAGTCAAAAGTTAATACCTGGTGAGCTGACCTAGTTGATCTAGATTAATGAAAACTTTTGAAAACACACACATAATCAGTATTTTCGTGTACACAGTCAGAAATTAGAATTCTGGGACTTTTTGTATGGATTCATCAGTAGCCGCACCAACAATGGACTCTATGAACTGAAAACCACACATAGTACCATGAACACTATTTCGTCATAGAAAAGATAAGAGACCTATGTTATGTGTTATAACTGACTCTTATGATACCAATTTTTCATGACGCGTCCCACAGGGCATGTGTTGTGACTACCCCAAGCCAGCCTTCCATAGGTTAGGGGATGGCAACTAGCACCAAAGCCACAATTTCCTAAAACTGGGAAGACTTTGCCTTTATAATCTGTAAACACACACAATAGAGTGCATGATGGAAAAAAACACTATGTAAAACTGTATAACAAATGTGTGCCAAATTTAGAAGGGGCCAAAAATACAAGGCCAACATTAATGTACAAGAAACTATAAGTACAACTGAAGAAAAGAAAAACTGCCATTGTTTTGTCCTCTGAGGTTCCCACATGAATAGTAGGTACATATCACCTCCTCCGCATTCCAGGTCCATCTGTATCCTCTGTGTACCATTATGCTGGATGGTCCACCTCTAGGTACCATATGGTCCTGGTACTCTTAGCCTCAGTCAGTATTTGTTCGTCTTCTACATCCAACACAATGAGGTTCGGGCATAACACATGCAGGGGTGAGTATAATGATACTCTGTAGGGACCCCAAGACCCTAAAGGTATGACAAAATATAACAAGGATAAACACAAAGTATGAAATAAATAGATAACCCCACTTAGGTATATGCCCATAAATATATTTAAGTTATGAATTAATTTATCTCAATCATGAGGTAAAACAGAAAAGTTACTCACTCAGATCAAACAAGGATTTATTCAAGGGGTAAAAAATTTAGAATCCTCTCTTTTTGGAGAACTCCTCTATCTAGTTCAGTGGGCATGAAAGCACAACTAGGCACTTCCCAATAACCTTGGAATACTAATTTTATCTTTCTATCGAGTACCGTGGGTCTGTTGCGTCACATAGAGGTGCTCCCCATCGTAGGTCTGCAGCCACATCTAGGCACTCCCCCTCATAGTTTGCAGGGATAATTCTCATGTAGAGTATTTTGGTTCTGTCACCACAAATAGGAATTCATCCTATGTGGGTCTACCGCCACAACTAGGAGCTCCCCAATGAGATATACAAGTCACTCAATTTCTATCGGTTAGCAGTCGTCAGGTCTCAGCCCGCCACTTGGTTCGCGCACAAAAGTTTACATGTCTCCAGATGATCCGCTCCACATGCTAATGGTTGATGAATCAACTACCATGGAGTCCCAAAAAGAAGTATCCTGAAGGTCCTCCATGTCATAAGGGTCTAAAATCAATAGAGGATTCATCAATCAGATGCTTGGTCTTTGAGTTATTAGCCATTTATTCCCTGGGGCCCAGCTGATTTTTGCACGATCCAACCGGACCAAATTTCAACTATACCCCATAGTCCTGTGGGTTATTCTCAAAGGGAAAATCACACTCAAAGATTACCTGCGCCACTGACGGTTCATCAAACGGATGTTCGGTGCCAATGATATGGCTAAAAGAATGTAAAGGGTTATAGTGCGCCCAGGTCTGCTCCGATCTAGTTGGAATGACCTGGCCTGACGTGTTGGGTCAAACCCGACTCGTTGGGCATTCCAACCCTTTATTTTCAGCCCAGCCTGTTGTGCCCAACCCAACAGGTCGCGAGGGGCCGCGGAAGGTTGAGTGGACGCGGACCAGCCGCGAGGGTGTGGGCAGGCCGCAAGTCGGCGCCAGTAATGTTCGTCCTCGAGGTGTTGTGAGGGCCGGTTCGGCCGGGGCTCCATGAGGGTCGGTTGGGGTGCCACGAAGGGAATGAGATGCTGGAACAGTTGGGGCTCCATGAGGGGCATGAGAGTCCTGCTCGGCCGTGACTCTACAAGTGCACATTTCGGTGGGGGGCTCGAGAGGCTAGTTTGGAAAGAAGCCGGTTTGGCCAGAGGGTGCAGGCAGTCGGGAGGCATGGGCGACTGGGAGGGGAGGGGTGTCTGGGAGGCGTAGGTGGACAGGAGGGCGCTTCATTTCTGCCGAGCAGCGTAGATGGTACGACCAACAGATGGGCTGGCTGGGGCCGGTTCGGTCAGGCAGAGGGTGTGGAGCAGCAAAGGCTTGATCGGTCGGGCCGAGGTGTGGCTCGGGACGGTTCAGCCAATGGACGGCATGGCCGGTGGGCGGCACGGGTCGAGGAGGCTACATAAAGTGTTATCGTTGCATTCATCGCATTGTTCGTCTAGTTGCCTCATCATCAATCTAGTGAACATCACAAACAAGAACATCGAAGTGGTCTGGCCATGTTGATTTGGCCCACACCATCCACGTTTTGGGTGGTAGCAAGTTGTTCAATTCTTTCTTGAATTTCAATGAATTATCAAGAAAATAAGGTGAAAGAAAAATCAAACAAACACCCCACATCTTCCCGCAAAAATACATCCCATCCCAGAAATAAAATCACCTATAATGATTCACTATTTTAGAAGGGAAGAACAAATGGAATAATATCATATTCAAATAAAACTCCTACCTTGATCGTTGTTCGTTGACATAGTCATGGGGATGAATACTGAGTATTTTTTTTCAATAACGTCCACCAAACACTTCCAATCCATTATCCTGCATCATTTCATTAAGGATAATGAGGAGGGAAGGTCTGTCCTCGATGACATCCCACATCGGTTGACTCCGCATGGTGATTTCCAGGAAGAAGTTGAAGACGCTCCTCACTGGCGTTCTTCGTGGAGGAAGTACATCGTTGGAAAAATTTCTACCTATTTTCTCCTCTCCGATGTTCCACAAAGATGAATATTCCAAGACAAAATAATGGAATAAGTTTATATATTATTTAATTGTTGGTAGAAAATTCAAAAAAGATTAAAAATAATTAATTGATGTGCTCAATTAATTTATGGGGAGGATTTGAAGCATACAAGAAAGAGCATTGGAAGAATTAATTAGCTAGAATAGTTAAATAGGCTCCCACTAATTAATGACTGGAGTTGAGAGGTTTTCAATAATTAAAATGGGATTTTAGTCCAGGTGGACCCCACCACCGCAACCTCCCTCAGGAGGTTAGGTTCGGTTGGGCCCCATGACCATAACCTCTCATGGGAGGTTATGGTTGGGTGGTCCCCACACTTCAACTCCAACAAGGAGGTTTAATCCTGGAGAACCTCACCTCAAACTTCAACAAGGTTTCTCAAAAATAAAATAATGTGTAGTTCATTTTATTTTAATATTTTCCACAAAAACCTGAAAAAAGTATCTTTTATTATCAACCCCCTTCCATCAAGGTGAAAGTCTCCATAAGAGAATATTAGTGTAGCGAGTTCAACAATACCCTCAATTTTAAATTCCAAGCAATAGTTTAAAAGTTTTAAAAACCTGCTCATATGTTTACTAAACGTACCGAAACAAAACATTAGAAATTGATTCTGAGCACACCGGGTCTCAGAATCACGCGCCGTCAATTTTATCAGACTCTAAAATTTCTTATTTATTTAAAATAAATTACATGGAAATTATAGGTCCATAAAAGTGTTATTTTTTCCATTTTTTATTTTTTCTTAAAATGTTCTTGTGAAATTATCCAACCTATTTCCTAATGATCTACTATTGAAATATTTCAAAGAAAATGTGGATGAATTTCTTTTAATTTATACCCAATAAATGGATATTAAATTAATTAGGAATAATATTTTAGTGGAATAATCCAATATAATATACCAATTTAATTTTCTATGAATGTGGTTTTCTTAAAAAAATTATTATTGTAGATAAGCGATTAAAAAAATTAATAAGGTATTTTATTCAAGAAATTTTACTATATTATTTTAAATGTACATTCATATATAAAAACAAATATTTATTTATTATATAATTTAAATGTGATACAATCCAATGTGACCATATTAAACTTCATCAATCAGTTGTTTATTTTTATGAGGGTGTATTTTTGAAACATGTTTTATTTTCCATTGGTTATAATTTTATATAAGGATAAATGTTTTTACGATATTAAGATATACATATGATTGGATTATGATTATGTGATTTGGGATTCTTTAATCCCAATAAGGAATTGGGTAAATATTTATTCTAAACAAGCACAAATGGTACAAGGGAGTTTATTTAAAGCCTAAAACCAAGTAAACATGTGGATATCACTATCCTATTAGTGGTTACACACATGATTACCTCATACCCAATGAGGGTATAAAGGATCTAAACCAAATTTTTTTATGTGATTAATGTTTATGATGGTATCCTTGATGAAAAATTTATATTATTAGGAGAATTCCATAGAATTATCTGCTCTTTTATGACATGATATTATGCCAATGTTTTTTTTCTCATGGCTCATGTTATTTGATTAATTTATAATAAATATATTATGGAAAAACAAAAAAAATTCCATGATTCATTGTTATATCAATTTAAAAGAATTAAATTCAAATGTTAAGCTCATTTTTTAACAAAAATGTTTTATAATGAAACTGTTATATATGAAAAACAATCTATATCTCACCTTTTAACCCATAATGAGATTCTATGATAACCCTTTATAAATATATACCATCACTAAAAATTGAATTACGGTATTATGTATGATAATCATATAATATTTAATACATGTGTAAAAAAAATGTGGAACATGTTGTCGATATCTTGTATACAATTAATTTATGTATCCAATATTCCAATGACACTATAAAATTAATTTTTTTGTGTTGATTTTATTCATATTAAAATAATGCTAATATAATATAATGTAAAAAATTGGTATAAATGTATTTTAGTTTCTATATATGTAATAAAAAATGATAATATATTTTTGGAAATAACGATGAAGACAAATAAGTGATATCTTTGGGGATATCCATATATAAAGAGAAAATTTAATGATATTTTAATAAAATGTGTGATGTATCTTCCAGAAATGAATTATTATATAGATTCATTCATCTAGATGTGGTAATGTAAAAAATTATCTTTTTATAAATGACATATAATGGTGTTGAATAGGCGTTGAATATATCACCACTGATGCACTATTTGTTGAAATAATGCAGAACAGAAATTGTGTCACTCCCTGTGGATGAGCTTCTGTTAACTCATATTTTATTTTAAATCTCTTGTTTAGAATTAGTATAAATTTTATCTATGGATGTCAACATTTATAACTAATGAGTTATATTTTTAAAATTATGGGTCCTTATTTATATAATATAAGAAATATTTTCACGATTTTATGATCGATCGGTTTGAATAAAATATTGTGATAACCTAGTTAATAATTTTCAAATTATCAAGGCAATGATGATTGAAATATATAGCTGATGTAATTATAGGTAAGAAGAATAATTTTTTTACCCTATTATTTATTATTTATATAAATTTGTATATATCTTGAAAATCCACCATAAGCGGAAATTCATATCCTCGATGATTACACTAAATCCACTAATCATTACAAGTTGTTGAATACAGATGTCTTGACACAGTCAATTTATTATAGGCCCATTGTTGACACATGATTTTGGGGATAGATCCTTATGTTCAACAGAACACTTACATAGACTCCTCAAGTTCACATCAATGGGTACATTACAATCATTTTTATGGACTTATAGGTCCATTCAGTTTTCGGAAGGATCACTTCCTCAATAATAATTACATGGTTTTTTTGAAGAATATTTTTCACCCATTGAAGAAATACATGTTTTTTTTCACAATGTTTTTTGATCCGTTTAACCATAAAGATCATTTCATCCTATGTGAAATATGCTAATATACATGGTGTGAGTGCTTTGCAGTCCTCCTATTCTTCTATAGACCATCCCTTATTTAAGGATAGATTCTTCTTCTGCATACCACCTCTATTCCAGGAACTAATGATGTCATATATACGACCTATATTCATTATCCCTTCTCACTTTTTGGGATATAGTGAACTGAAAAACACACCCATGTACTATTAAAATGTAAAACATCCCTCATAATGGAATTCTCCCTCACAAACCACTTCCTTCACAGAACGGTCTTCCCACCGACCACTACGGACATCAGCGATTTCTATAGGTGATTTAAAATAAATATAACTCTAAAGAATGAATGTATTAACATTCAATATATTATTAAATTGATCTAAATATAAAAAAATATGATTTACCCTACGTTTCTATGTGATATATCCTTCACCATAGACCATTCTCCTCCTACGAATTCTTTCCCCCTCCTTGGCCTATATAGCCCATGTGGTCTGTCGCGATGTCCTATGTCCCCCATGAATGAAACCCTTTTCCACTCCTCAAATCCATTCACCCACACTGAAAATAATTATCCATACATAAAACATTAATTATTCTATGAAAAACATCTACATGTGATATGTTTTACATAGATAGTCTGTTTACCATTCTTCGTAGTCTACATATCACCACTATGCAGTAATCCCTTTGCTGAAAATTTTCCATTACAATTCCTCACACTCCATTAATGGTAATATACTAATGATGAGAGACGAAACATACTATTTACAATAACAAAAATCTCTATATTGAGGAACAAATATTCAGAAAACACTCATAAATGTGGTCAACTTCAACAATTTTTTCAGCCCGAACTATTAGATCAATCGTGTTGTAAACTCCTCGATCAACCCAATGTAGTTTAAAAAAACAAATACCAAGCTCTATTAACATCAAATAATGTCCTTGGATCAATAAAAATTCCTTTATGTTATTATTTTAATCTTGCAAAAAAATTATATGAAGCACCATCAAAAATCAAAACAAGAGGGGAAGAATGAATTGGGTTCTCATTTCTTGAAAAATAGTTTCTCATATCCTTGAAATTTTCTATATATTATACATTAGTCATTCAATTTTATCCTCATAGAAAATAATTTTTCCATTCTCCCCAATTTGAAATAAAACAAAAAAACCAATATTTGAATATTGTAGAGATAAAATACACGATCCCTAGATCGTATATGACCTATAAACCAGCAACACAGCCACAAATCGATTAAAATAGATAACACTAAAGGAGAGATGGGAACACTCGTGACCTCCTCATGCACTAGAAGGTTGTGGAAAACTGTTTATAAATCGATGTTTTTAATGCACATGTAATGGAAATGGCTTGGTTAGATTTTCATAAACTTGATCATTATTTCCATCATTACCCACTATAATCGTTCATTGTTAAAAATTTTCAATGATGGAGTGATATTTGATTTCAATGTGTTTCGTACAAGAATTTTGAACATGATTCATCATAAATAATATTGTTCTCTTGTTAGTATTGTAATTTATCATTGGATGTTTCACCTCATCACCAATATTATCCACTTTTTTCTTCATCCAATGTAGAAAATTTCATGGGTTTGTAGCTAATAAATTTTTACCTTCAACCACACTTATAGAACTATTTTCCTATTTTTTACACAACCTACCCACAAATTTAAATCCAACAAAGAATACACCAAAACTTTTGGAATTTTTATATACCACATCTTCAGCACATTCAACATCAAAAAATGATCATATTTTATTTTCTTTTCCTGTAGCAATTTACAATCCGTAATTGTGATTTTCGTGAATATAACTCATTATTATTTCTACAAATTTTAAATGTTCTTCCATTATATTAATCATAAATAAGACCAATAATCATATTAAAAACACAATATCTGTATATGATTTACTTAAATATTTTAATCTTTTAACATTTCAATAATAAAGGATGCAATCTACATAAGTCTCATATTTATGATTTTTAGGTTTAGTTCCAACCGCAATCGGGGAAATCATTGGTTTGGTGTCATGAATATTGAATTTCATTAGAAAGGCTCTTCATTTTTTTTCCTGATAAATAGCATTCTAAAATTTTCACTAAATCTGTTTTATACCAATGGATAATTTGAGTTCACCAGTCATAGAAATTTCAAATTATAATATCATGTGATTTTAAATATCATCCACGAATCCATATCTTCTTCCACAAAATATAATATCATATATGTACACTATTATTATGAACCAATATTTCTACGGTTTCATAAAAAAATATTGGGATCCTCTCCCCATCATTTAAATTCGATCTTATTATGAAAAGAATCATGTTTGGAATACCATGCTCATGGTGCCCAATTAAAACCACAGAGTACCTTCTTCATTTTGCAAACATTTATTTCATCATTACAAAGCTCAAATCCCACTATTTGTCTAATTTAGACTTATTATTCAATAAAACCATATAGAAATCCTATTTTGGCATCCATTTTATACACTTTGAATCCTCAAAGAATTTATATAGAAATAAAATGTTATATTGACTCTAGTCTAGCCACCTGAGAAAATTATTCTTCTATATCAATACACTCAATCCTAGAATATTCTTTACACACTAATTGAATCATATTATTGATAAAATTTCCATGCTTATATCAAATTTATTTTCAATAATACACTTTGTACCTATGACATTGTACGTTTTTCATCTCTTAAAAGATTCTATATTTGGTTCATTTCGATCTGAGCCAACTCTTCCATCATGGTTTTAACCCATAATTTATTCATTGACGCATCTCCAAATTAGAATGGTTATTCAAGGATAAAATATAATATAGGGGATATCTTTAACTCGATCTGTCATTTATTCCCTGATCTAGAATGAGGATGGGTGTTTCAGTCCCTCCCCCGTGAGTGGGGGAGGAACCTCGACCAGTCTTCACAGCAACTCGACCATTCTCCTTTTCTCTATTTTAAACCCCTGAATATATTCCTTCATTTCCCCAAATTTCTATCATCCCAAATGTATCCAATATTATCAATGGGTTATTAAATATTTCTCCCTCAACTATGACCTTTACAATGTCCTCTTAAATGATAAATTTGATGCAACATATTTGAGATTAAAATTGATGGATATCGATTGATTTGGTTGATAGGTTTGACAGTGATGCTTGGTGTCTACATGAGTAGGAAATGGTCAATATAACTGCTTTAAATAACATTATGATCCATTTTTCTTTTGATGATGATCTAATTTTTGAATGGTCATGCACGAATTGTGTGTCTAATGGACTTTAATTGTTCTTATTTTGGTGGTCCTATGAGTTAAACATGTATCATGAACCATATAACATTTAATATTGGGTTTTTTATATAGGTATCTCCGACAATATTCAAAATCCCTCGATTCCCCATTTTGTTGGGATGTTTTTGTATCACTATATTTGTTTGGATAATATAATTTTGAAATTTTGAAACCATATTTCTCCCAGAATCAGCATTGATGATAATGTTTAATGGATTTTTATTGAGTATGTATGGATATTGATTGAGAATTAGTTCTCATATTAGAAAAAATTACTATGATTAGTACATAAATTATTTTTCATCGTTCCAGAACCTTGGTCATCAGATGGTAGTATGTAGACATGGGACCTCAAGACAGGTTCAGAAGATGATAGTAGAGGGGTCATTTCATTACTGTATTGGTCTTCATTTTGAAGATGGAACATGTCAAGAATAGTTCAATGTGGGTGACTCTATGATATATTTTTCCACAGAGGAAGCTGGTCAATTGGGATTCATATAAAAAGTGGGTCTCATATAGAAACATGATCATATAAGAGAGATGGAGCCAGAAATTATGGATGTTTTTAGCAGGTTGAAGAATGATTTGGTGATTCTGAAGTTGCAAGATCCATTCGGATCATGTGTAGAGGGTTTGGTTGGATCAGGTAATATTGTTTCTCCTAAGAAAACTTCATACTTTTATTCAATAAGAGATAGAAAAGGGATCAAATTTAAGGGGGTTGGGGGTAGGGTCCAAGTGTCAATACCGCAACAGAAAGAAATAAGTGTGTATGAATTTGACAAAGGTAATAGTTTTCTAGGCAATTAAGGGTTTTGATTACACATGATATAACTATAATCGAGAATGTTGATAATGGGTCAGGTTGTAAGAAGGTAAAGTCAATAATCAAAATAGGAAATCTCTTTGAAGGATTAGATACAAATGTGCGGTTCTGGATCAACTTTACCATTCGTAGGTTTACTGTTCTTATTATGTAAAATTAATCAATGACATGGTTGAAAGATGGGGAAATTCTAGAGGCTTTTAAAATGATAATGAGATAGAATGACATGGTAGAGAGGTCAATAAATTAATAAGGACTAAGGGGTGGAATGATTATAAGGATTCGGGAAATTGCCTCCTTCTCAAGAAACATAAATTCAATGGACACAATGATTATTACTAACTACCTAAAATAATCGATACAAGGTCTTATTTTAATTATATACCTATCGAAAATAATGAAAAAACATATAATTTTTATGTTTATATAATGAATGATTTAATTAGATGTGGAACATTTGTTGGTGTATGTGTTAACTCAATAGATCAAGAGATCAAGTGTTGAATGAAAGAATCATCTAAAACACAATTTCCCTTGATGGTGGTGATGTCTTAAAATGAGAACATCATGAATAGAGATAATCCACCTATGTATGGATAGAAGATGGTTGAAGCCAATGTGGATCCATCCTATATCAATGATTTTGTGCTCCTACTTCATTCATAGGATGAAATGTTTGAGGAATCATTACTGGTTAGTGCCTTTAATGTGGATTCTGATAAGATGGTTGAATAAAAGTTAATTGTGTATAATACTATTGAGAAATTAGAATAGATCAATAAGAAACACCATATTTTTCAAATAGGTATCAGTGAAGGGAAAATAAAAATTCAGTACATTCAAACGTGGTAGATGTTGGCCTATTGGTTTGAAGACCTTATCAAAGATGATCCATCTAAAGAGGTAAATTGATTCAATTTGAAATTTTTTAAGGAATAAATGTTTAAAACATTAAAATTAGTTTTTAATGGATCATATATATAAATATATATTTGATTATTGGTTTATTTACTACAATGGTTATCACTTTCTCCTTAAAAGTGTTTAGAAAATAAAAAATATAATATTCAGTTAGTCATTCAGGATAGTTCTACAAATAATAGGAAGGTTGATTACATATTATTCCACAATATCCTAGTATTTTTTGGTGATTTACAATAATCAATGATGATGGATTAATTGATTTTTACTCCTAAATTACTCATCTATGGTTCAGAAGAATTTTCTTCATCCACAGTTTCCACTTCTTGTTCTTGTACTAGATAAATATCATGTTTCGACCTGTAAATGATTTTCAATCCTTCACATAATTCATCATTTGAATCTATTACATGTCCACTATCTTGTAAATCTTGCACCATATCGACAAAAGTCCCACTCAAGATATATTTGGTCTTATTTTCAATTAACATAAACTCACTACATTCCACAATTCTTCTGATATCATTATTGAAACATTAAAAGACATTTATAGTCGTTGAATATTGGATGAAAATTCCTTTATCTATAGCATCACCATATATACCTTTATTTCTATATATTTTTTGAATAACACATTTACTTCTAAAAACACAAAAAATACTCCAAGAGTGCCTCTGTCAATGAAAAAAATCATATGGTGTCTTGTTTTCTCCCATAGAAATCCCTGTTCAATTTTGAGTATGTACTATAGCTTGAACAACCTCTTTTTAGTAACTGAGAGGCATAAGACTCTCACAAAACGTATATATATATATTAATATTTTTCACATGTTGAACCTTTCTATCACCCACTCCATTTTTTTGCTTGTTTCTTATAACATCTACATCATGTTGAGTTTTATGTTTCCATAGGTAGTTTTCTATTTCTATATATATGTATACTCCTCAATAGAATGATCATAAAACATTATTAGTGTGGTCAATATCATTGTCTACATTTTTGTGATGTTTTTCAATGAAATCAAGATCTTTCCACTTCAAATGTATAAGTATCCCAAATTGAATTATACTATAATCATCAATTAAAATGTTGATGTACCTTTCTCATATGTTTCAAGAACATTTAATAGAAAACATAAATTAGTATGGATGAGATAAAGGAGATTTTATGTCCTTTTATTCATAAAAAAATATAAACTACACACATGAATTCCGCACATACATTCATCAAAAGTTTAATTTGGTTCACATATCATATTTGTGATATTGTTGAAAATAATTGTTTTAGATATATTTTCCATTTATTGTTGATTAATGTGAATAAACATCTAGTGCTAGATGTTTATTTATCCTTCAAAAGTTAGGTATCAATTTTTCGGTCTTCCTTCAACATGGTATAAAATACTGTATGTTATTAATACATTATTGATATAATTCCATGCATTTTCTTTTATAGTGATTCCGTTTTGATTAAAAGTAACTATAAATCACGAGTCAGAGAGTTTTCTCAGACTCAATATATTGTGAGGAAAATAATACACATAATGATATTTCATTTTTAAAATCTCGTCACATGGATGATCAGCACTCCCATTTCCTTTGATATTCATAAAACCATCAATAAAGAACCATACTATTTAATCAACCCAATCCATATCATCTATTAATTGGTATGAATTTCTAATCATATTGGATGATCATACACTATCAAGATTCTATGTCATTATATTCATTGTATCTTTGATAGAGACTTCATCATGATTGGATTTCTGATTCTTTTTTATTTAGCAACATTAAATACTATAGTGAGTGAAGGTTGAATATGACCATCCAAATATATTTTTGATGTTGATAGGTCTATTATAAAAATATTCATATTGAATATGAGAAAACCTATTTGTAAGTGGACCACCATCAGGTTTTCATGTTATTTTTGTCATTGAGTTCTATAAATATTTCTCAAGCTTTGACACTTCATGTAATAACCATCTTTCTAGACAATGTCCGAGAAAGGAAAAAAATATTAATATAAGTCATTCCTTCTATAAGAAGGAGGAAATGAATTCATTATCCATTGTTGAAATCCAATTTCTTCCCCATTCAAATAGCTCCTTACCTCTTCACAATTTGACATGGTATGAACCGTATATCCACCAAATTGGCATTTCATAAAATTAAATTTCATTTCACTTCTATTTCTCTTCATTTCCCCTTATTTGGAAAATAGTTTGACTAATTACAATTTTTGGAATATTTATGGTATTTTTTGGTAATCCATTTAGTGTAATTTCAGACTTTCATGGTCTTCAATTCATACATGATGGTGATATTTCAAAGATTTATCTTACCTTTATTTTTTCCCTTTTATTTATATCCTTTCATGAATCAACATTCATCCAAATTTAAATTCATATTAAGCCATTTTGAGGAAAATTGGAAAACCCATGTTCACAGACAAGACCACTGCGTGCTAATAGAGCTCAAAAAATTATTAAACACGAGACTTAGATTACTCGAGTCAGCCAACCTATGAATTCCTCTATTTCTTAGGCATATTTATTTTTGATCATTAATGTCCTTTTGAACTCCATTAAAACCAAATTTAACTCTATATATCATCTCAGAATTTTATAAAATTCCAAAATATATTATCTTTATTATTTATATTGAATTTTCTGGAATTTAAATATTACATCTAACAACAAAAACTAAATATTAAATTCCATAAATATTGATAATCATCTATTCTAGTCTTAATGTAATTTGATCAATGAAATTTCCCAATTCTTCAATTCTAACCAATAGTTAAAATATATATTCTGAGTATTAAACATTAGTTTGTTTTTAATTTACTACATATTAATGTTGTTCAATTTCCTATTCAATAAATTCAACATATTATATTTATTCTTCCATGGAATATCTCTATATTATTCATCAATTACTATTATTCACAATCATAATAATAGAATACTTATATTAAATGATGAGATCATTAATCAACTAGTTATTTCCATCATTGTCTTTTAATGGATCCATAATTTAAAATATAGCCAACATAGATGGTTCAGATAAATATTTAAACTTTGATTCCTCATCTTACAAATATTTAGTGTCATTATCCTCTTCTTTATGGATAATACTATTTCTCTATACATTCTTTCCACATTTATTGTGTCCCTTTTGATAGAACCATTTCTGATGCTCCATATAGTTTATATATTCACATTCATCCTCATTAAACAATCCTGAGCACCGTTATGAAATGTTCCAAACTCATTAATAATGTAAACAAGCCAAAGGTGTATTTCCTTCAAATCTCATTTTTCTTATCTGAAATTTATTTTCAAATAGGGATGTAAATTAATTATTATCATCTTCTTCATTAAAAATATCTCATAAAATATCATGTTTTTCTATGAATTTTAATTCCATTTCATTGCTTAATTGAGTCATTTTTTCATCTGTTTTGACTACCATTTCATTTTCTACAAGACTAATCAGTAGAGAATATTTTGAATGTTTAGAAAGATCACTTTCCACAAGGGATGAATAGTTGTATTCTATAGTGACAAATTATTTCTCATTAATTTCATCACAATTTCAATTTCATTGATTTCATCCCCTAGTAATTGAATTTCATCAAAAAAATTTATAATATGATTGAAAAAGTTATCTGCATTTTCAGTAGGATGCATATTAATACCATCAATCCTACTATTCCATAAAATGATGTTTGTACTCCTTTACATTTTTAACACCATTATATATATTTATTTATGTTTTCACAAATAGATATGGTCACAGTGAACCTAATAACATTTAGATAGATTTGATCACTTATTACAGTAGTTAGATTTTTTTTCAATTTGGCATCATCATCACATATATCTCAACCAGTTTCAATCATATATAGTCTCATCACATCTGTGAATAAAATCATTTTTGAATTAAAAAATAATACTTTTTTAGAAGAGTTATTTGAGTATATATTTTTTCCATTATTCCAAATAATGATGGTACATACATAAAATATGTTTAATCCCAAGATATTTACTAAATTCTCCAATAGATAAATGAATGAAAAATTTAATACCGCAACCTATTGTCATCGTTACCACTAGATGGGCCCCATAACACCATGAGAGGGGTGGGTCAATCCATCTGTCAACATTTTCTCCTAAATTGATGGGTCTTGTTCCCATGTTAATAGAAATAATTTAAACCTTTATAAAGATAATGTGATGAAAACAAACAATCACATCCAAAGAGAAGACATATCAATTTTACATGGTTCACAACTATGGGATAGTCAGTGTATAAATCACGATCAATGAGTCCACTATACCTAAATCTACAATTACATAAATTCTGTTGAATACAGATGTTCAAACATTTTCAATACGTTCCAAGCACATTGACATTTCTAGATTATTGGGATATCATAATATGTCCCTTAGAACAGTTCAATTGAATCCCACCATCTGACTACCTTTGTAAAAATCCATATACTGCTTAGGGACAATTAGGTCCCTTGATTTGAACAATAGGTGAAATACACAACTACAAATATATTCTTTGTTGATGTCTAGTTTTTACCCATAATGTAAATCCACCTTATTATATACTTTATCATTTTTCAAACGATTCCTCCTAAAAAATCCTTGTTTCTCGATGAACAATGATACACATCATGGCGTGACTATATCACAATCCACCTCTTCCTCTGCGGACCATCCTTCATGGATGGATTCTTATTCTATAGACCTCATATCCACTATGGATCCTACTTTATTTTCTAGCTACAGTGCTCTGTAATACTATTTTATGGAATATTCATATGAAAAAAATCACACTTAACAGAATTCTACCTCACAAACCTCTTCCATCGAAGAACTATCTTCCCACTAAACACTTATGACCTCGTCAATTCCATCTAGTGACTTATCACTAAAATTACTATTCATAATGATGGGATTAATGGTCTCTACACTAAGAAATATTTCTAAAAATATCATTAATATGAATTCTCTATCGATTCGATGTAGTAAAATATTCATTGTGTACAGTGCTCCTCCCACGAACTATTTTCCCCTCTACGATCTACATATCAACTTTTCTCCATCATTAAGGCCTAGGTTGTTAAAGAATAAAGAAAACTACAGCTCCACAAATAACATCCTTATTTTTGAAAATGATGATCCATCCATAGAACATCTAGTATTAGTGAACTATGATTGTCTTGGAAAATGCTTTCCCTGTGTGGTATACAGACCCCGAAACGCGGTCTGAATGACATTGTTATAGAGTAATTCATTCTTTATTTTCTTTCCCCCATCATCCTTCTAAATTATTTTTTTGTCTATGAACAATGATATTCTCATATTAAATTTTCTAAAACCCATAATAACTATTTTGAGGTACAAAATATTCAAAAACATTGGGAAATGTGACATCCTTCAACGCTATTATCTTCCTAAAATATATGATCACTCGTCTTGAAAATTCAACGATCAGCCAATTGTGGACTGAAAAAAACAAAAACCAAGCCCCATTACCATCCAATAATATCATTGCATTCAATAAATCTGGTGATCATATTATCTTGTTTGTAAAGAATTACCTATTAATTTTACATTACATTGATTATTTGGAACATATAAAAATAATTCCTAAAATATGAATGTTATTTCCCATTTTGATGATTTTTTCGATCATTTTTCATGATTTGAATTTTTTTCTTAATTGATCATCGACATATATATTATCAATTTATGTTTAAGTGTGTAGATTTACACATAAAAACCATATATTTTTTGAATGGAAATGATAAATTTATAGTGATTTAATTCGGTCATTCTAATTCACATTTCATAATCATTGATTAAATACATATATTCTTTATATATTTCCTTGATTAGATTATGATATATTGTATACGTGATATTTTTTATATTCAATGAGTAAGAAATAGTATGAAGATCAACAGAGTATTTCATTATAGACACTATCAAATGGTATGATGTATATAAAATTTACCAATTATGAATATTTTTTACGTAACATTTCATATATGGACCATATAATCTCTAAAGAAGGTTAATTTTGGGAACCTTAGAAAGAGAATGATTTAGAAAAATGGCTTAGAAAAACAATTATGAAATAGTTCTATATTGTCATTATAATTGATAGATATTATTAATGGACTGATGAGGTTATATAATTTATATCTAATAGATTAATAATGAAATCATAGGAATAAAAAATAACCCCTTTAGTGATGATTGTGTAGAAAACATCAAAGAACATAAGGGATGTATGTTTTGTGAAACCCAGATCACACTACCCTATATTAGTGTAGGGTTGTAAATTTACAATGATATATTGATGAAACATGTGGAATTTATTCTAAAAAATAATTATATTATGTTAGAATATACACCAATATAATTTTGTGTTTTTGAAAAACAATTCCCAAACCCGTGATTTAGATTCACATCTATAATCTAATAAATAAATGATCAATGTATTTATATATATGGATAATGTTTTGATATATATACTGATCATACAAGTTTATTGTATATATAATAAAATAGTTGAATTTTGAATCAAGAAGATTCATGGACATAATTATGAATTATGGATTATCAATACATTACCACCTAGGAAAGAAAAAAAGGGTGTAGATACATTTACTGAAAATGATCATAAATTAGTATCTATGATTATGATAACAAAACCACCAATATTTATGTATTTTTAATTCATTAATATTGAAATCATGATTAAAAGATATAATTAATATGAGGATCAACTGAGTGTGAGTCCATATATCCTTATGATGTTTAATGTTGAATAAAAGGACGACATATTATAGAAAAATAAATTGAGAATTAATCACGAGTTCAAACTTTACCAAATATCCCGAATTCCTTCTTTTAATATTGATTTTTGATAACCACTCATTCAAGGGATGAGGGGGAACCCTTTCTAGGCCAGTTGGCTTAGAGATTACATGACCCATAGGAATTAGGAAATATAGAGACTATACTTGGAACTCCTCCAATGTGCTTCTTCCTCGTGATACAACTCTCCACCTTCACATGGTTGTTTGGATTGTATTCCTGAGAAGGCATAGGGTAGTCCTGTCTCAAATCCATGCAATCTCTTTCTAAAAAATCCTTTTATATTCTGCTCTGGTGAATGAACCTGATCTGAATCCCCATATTGAGTATGCTACTTATAGAGTGTGTTAGATCATTTTAGCACAATTTCAGGTGGCCTGAAGGCCTATAGGTGGCACTAAGGTCTTGAGGTGGTTCAATGGCCTTGAGGTGGCCTGAAGGCCTTGAGGTGGCCCCAAGGCATTGAGGCGGCCCAAAATCCTTACTTTCCCAAAGGACGTGGGAGGTCTCAATACCATAAAGGACCCATGGGCCAAACTGGTGGCCTGAAAACCCAGAAGATGAATAGTTATGACTGCTACAGTACTGAATAGTGACTACAACAACTATTTCTAAAATACATGCTATAGTACTCCTATAATACATCTGTAGTCCATAAATATATCTCCACCCGATATTGAGCTTTGGTCCCTTTGATGCACTTGTCGAGTCCATGCCAAATGGGCAGAGACTCTTGTTCCATGAGGTTAATCATGATTCTGATAGAATCATAATGTTAATTAAAAATGTAAATTTCCTCAAATTACAATATTTTAAGAAAGGTATAACATTCTAATTTTTTATTTGTATTCATTTATTCTTTATAAAGGGTGTAATTGAATGATTTAAGGTATGTTATGGGTTTATATGGAATGAGTTTCTTGAGAAACGATATGTTAAACAAGTTATAGTAGTTGGTATACATCGTGATTTCATCTAATGATAAAATTCTATAAATAATTATTTATTTTAGTATCAATTTGTACGAATTATTTCGTTATATGAAAAATTATTTATGGATTGAATGGAATTTTCATTTTTTAATCAAATGAGATTTGTTTTTCTGAATATCAAACTTTATAAATGTGTAGGATGTTAATCCCATATACTAATAATGAATATTAAATGTTTCTAAAATTTTATTTATTTAAGAACCTTCAAAATTTATTATTCGTATTTTTTTTTACTTCAAAAAACCCTTTATATTATCAAATTTACATTGGGTTATTCATACAACATCAAACACCAATGCTGGGTTTTTAAATCATGGATCAATATGTTTTCATCAAATTGTTAATTTTGATAGATTCCTTCCATATTCATCATTTTTTTTAATTACTAGTTATTCAATGTAGTGGTTCATTGATATATTTGACATCAAATAATTTTATTGAATATGTTATGATAAATCATTTTCATATAATCCATATATCAATTATATTACTAACGTGTGGAGTAGTATGCGATTATAATGTTATATGTTGGTTAAAATTTTTCACTGAACATATTTATTTGGGAAACTCATATGTATATTGAGGAAATCGTTTTTATGAAATCCGAAAGATATTTTATGAACTCAAATTTCATTGGGTATCTGTCAATTTCATTTTTGGTTTTGTGAGACCCATATTTGAGATAGGATGTTCCTCCTCTATCTTGTGTTTTCTAAACCACTATAGGTATTATTTTTCAAAAATGTTTTTCCAAAGTAATCGATAGTATAATTTATTGAATGAATTAAATGTTTAAGTGGGGGTTTTTATATATTTTTCCCCTATGATGTTTTAGATGAATGGTTTTTGTCATGGATTTTTGAAGGGTATTGTGAAATGGGGTATTAAATCATGCATCTGAAGAAAAATGGTAGCTTTGAATTATATGTAAAATCTGATAGTTCCATTCAAATTGATTTGATATATGCCAAAAATTGATACATTATGTACATAGGTGGTGTTTTTTTGTTGATAATTATGCATTGATATTGTGAAGGGGTTCATATTATTTTGTGCTCCTCTATTCCAAGATGGTAGACACACTTTTTATAGGTACATGATCGTCATTTTGTATGGGGGGTGGTTATTTAAAATATGATATTTAGTCACTATATATAGATGCATGGTCTCTAGGGATTATGATTTTATCTATTTTTTTCTATTATATTTGTGTGATTATCCAAGAAAACATGATTTTTTTCTTTGGGGTGAATTCCATTATGCATTGTGTGTATAATAATTACACTTTTAAATGAAATTTTACATCAGTTTTTTATAGTAGTGTTCTATATAAATTATTATTTAAATCACTAATAATTAGTAATTTCCTATAATTATTAGAAGAACATGTTTACCATTATATTTATATAAAAACATGTAACTATATATCATTCAATTATATCTTTTATATTGATCGTATCAGGATTATTTGATGTAGAGTTGTAATGGAAGATTGTGGGAGTCTCCAAATCATCATGTTAAACTCAAACTATTAACACTCCCTTGAGTGTGTTTAGACTATCGATTATATAATGATGGAATGATACTGTTACAGTATTGTAGTGGTGGTATTTTTGTCACCTGGTTGTGGGTAACTTTTGGGGAGACATTGGATTATTTTTCACATTACACATGAAGTAGATGTTAGTATTTATTCATCTTATTTAGTATTTTAGGGGAATGTACCCTAGTTATGTCATTCTATATATTGGTGTATCACTAATATTTTCAATATTTTGGATATGGAATTTCAATTCATGTTTAGATTTCCATTTTAATTCCATGTACCATATATTAGGTTTGGTTAATTGTACCATTTGGTTGTTATTGATTTTATGTGTTCTAGAAAAATCGTGTTGGAATATTGAACTCCCTTTTTGTGATTCCATATTCAGGTTTAGAGCCTACATAGATGGGTTTTCCAAAGTAGGAAATGAAAATTTGTTATCAGAGTGTGTGGATGCTAAATAATGAGAATTGGGTACATATGGGATATTATTTGACGGAATTTTGATGTAGGTTATGGGTTGTGTTTCTACATATCCTTTCATAAACACCTTCATGTTTCTTTGCGATACTGGGTTTTGTGTTCATTTGTGTTGTTTTTTGACTTTGATCATATTCTATGATTATAAATTTTGTCGTTAAATAGAGAAACGATTATTTTATGATCATATATATTAAATTTATTGATGTATAAAAAACCAATATGATGTATTTAGAGAGATCCTTTGGTGGTTGAGGTGGGATATTCCCCTCCAAATAATCCTTGATTGGATTATAATATCATATTGGATATCATATGAGTAGTTAATAACTTTATAATAAAATTACCTCATGTTTAGAGGGGAGATGTCGTGGACAAATTCAGAGTTGGATGAGATACATATTAAGATATGGAGTCAGGTTATAAAAATACACAATCATTTATGGCTTTAAATTGACTCATAGATGTCTATAAATTAGAGGAATATATAGGAAATATCCTCAACTATATATAGAATCATGTTTTTATCAAGGTGAATCATAAAAGGAAAAGATTCTCGAAACCCCTAACAAGATGTCATGGGATTAATATGTTTTATAAAAACATCATGAATAAAATATGGGGAAGTGAATCAATACCCAATTTTTTAGTAGTATATACTAGAGTCTCGGATGATAGTAAAATCCATATAATTACATTCAATGAAGAAGTTTTAATGGTAAGTTTTAGAGTAAAAAACTTATTTAATGGGTATGTATTATTATTTTTTTTGGAGAATTTGATGAATGATAAGAATAAGTCATATTGATAACTCAATGGATAGTGTCTTTTATTTTTATAACACACACATATTTATATATATGTAAAATCTCACCACTGATGCTCACATAGTAAACTTCCTTATGTTTGATGAAATAGTTTTTGTGGGAAATATGGGATCATACGGATCTTATCATCCATACAATCATATATTCAATGGTGCAAAATGAAATTATAGGAAGTGGAATGATAATATAATGGATAGTAGCTGTCGGTAATATAAATTAGATTACATTACACCATCAATAGTTGCACGTAGTGTTCCCATGGTATTTTATCCTTATGGAAATCTAGGTCACACCTGATGATCATCTCCCCCATTTGTAATGAATTTTAGTGATTATATATATTGCGGTGATCTATAGTGGTTATTATAAATTTTATTTCTCTACATAGCGTAAAATAATCAACTTATCAGATTTAAAATTTAGATTAGTCAAAATCATAAATTAAAATAGTGATATAACCCTGTATCATTTGATTGAGGCCACTTCATGTGGTGAAATATTCTTCAGTATTAGTTTTTACATACACTACTATATTCCAGGGTATCATAAAATATGAATCTTACATATTAACAACTATTTATAATAAATTCACTATATAGTTGTTCCCTTATTACCACTTTTTTGATGTCCACAGACAACTAAAAGATCTCATTTCATTTATTATACATCTAGTTACACATCATAGTAAGTGTAATGCGAATGGGTTTCATTGTATACATTTTTATATTTTAGTATATTATTTGGAGATAGTATTTTATTTCATTGTTAATGTGATTTATATTATTGGCACCATCATTGAGATGGTTTGGCATGTCAATCACCAGCATGGGATTGATTTGTATCATTAAATATTCATGTTATTTTTGGGTTATGGGAGCTCTCGGGTGTTCTAAGGATGGAGGAATATGAGGTCTAGCCATGTAGATCATTTAATCATAGATATCAGGAGTGTTTAACTAATTATTTGGTTGGACTCGATGATGTGTACATTATTATTGATATTACATTGATTCTTCGGTATTATATATGAGTTTCTACCATTAATCTAATATAGTCTTCCTCTAGAGAGGAAGGTATTGATTTCATTCTATTAGGTTCAAGTAATTTAGCTTATTTATTTACACTCTAATCAAATTGACATATAGATATGTATCATCTAAATAATTCGTATGATGGTATTCAAGGGATGAGATTTATTTTTCCAAATGTTTCACCATTAGCATCCAATATTCTCCATGTTAAGAAAAATGATGGTTAACATCAGTTATGAATGGACAATAAAAATCTCAACTCGGTTGAAATTATTAATAAATAACATATTAATTATGTGGATAATCTATTATATCAATTAATTTTTTTAGTGTTTTTAGAAAAATTGATTATCGGTTATGGTATAATTATATCATGTTTTGTGAATCATATGTCCTAATGACATAATTTAGAAGAAGTTATTGTCATTATGAAAATCTTGTGTTTCCTCTAAGATTATATAATTCCATTGTTGTGTTCATGTAATTATTGTACCAAATATTTAATCAATATCTCAAAAAAAATTAATGATATTTATTGATTGTTTAATTTTTTTAAGATCTCATCATGAGCATGAGTGCTATCAGAATTTGGTCCTGGAAACTATGAGATCTCTCCACCAATAAGGATAACTGTCAAAATGAAACTACTGTATCTATGAAGTGATGTATAATATAGACCATATTTTTGAACATGGTATCATAGTTGACCTTGAAATAGTTAATTTTTTATTTTTATAGGAAGAAGAAAATATTTTCATTGAGATATGATTCTTATAATGACTATGAAGATAATATAAATGGTTTATTAAGGATTTATCAAATATATATTAACAATCAAATACTATTATAATTAAAGAGATTTAATTATCATAGAAACCAATATTTCATACATCTTTCTAGGATTTGAAATTAATTATGACATCTACTCATATTTTGATGTTATCAGGAACTAGTATGGGATATATAGTTTATTTGGATTCTTATGTTGTTGGTTTTGGTTGTGTACTCATATGGGATGGTAAAATACTATCATACGACTCTCGTTAAAAATGAATGAATGAGATGAATTTCCCAAATAATTAATTTTACAACAATTTTATTATTCAATTTCTTATATGTGGGTGAATATATCTCATAGGGCATTGGATTATGGTCTTTCTTGATTAAAACATCCTAATATATATATTTTTAGGATGTTCTAGAACATCAGAGACTTATAATGAGTGGAATAAAAATATATATTTGAAATTGAAATACACTACAACCCTTGGAATATTAATTTCATAAAAAATATCATTATGAATTACCAATCTCATGATTCACTATAATAAAAATGGGATTATATCAAGATGGAAATTTTCTCTCATCAGTATCTAGACACATAAGAGAGTGATTGAGGTATTGTTCTGAGTAGTGTTTTGATTTCATCATTTATTAACGAGTCTATTATACATGACTATTAATATGATTACATTTTTAGGTGGTTTATGGAAGCCTTATTTATGGGATACAATTTTTTGTTTGGGTTTATATTTTCGTTGAATTTTATACCTCATAAATCCGTCTATCATACCACCATATTTCATAATCCCGATATTTTAGTATTTAAATATTTCAACATGGTCCATATATCATGGGACTATAAATATGTATTATAAAATTAGGTTGTGTTTATATAAGACAGTTATGTTGTGTGTTACACACATATATTATCTATTTATTCAAATTTAAATATATTTAATCTTCTTTTATGGCATGAAATGAATGCAACATCAAGTCTAAATAGAAATCATTACACTATTAAAATATTATTTAAACATGAAAAATATATCCTCAAAATTAAATTAGATAGTAGTTATATTAATAAATATTTTATAAAAATTATATATATAGTGTACAATATTTGTTAGTTAGTTATATATTATAAATAAAAATTAGAATCAATTTAATAAAAATGAATAATTTTTTTTGAAAAACTATGATTCTTCTAAATTGTGGTTTAGTTAAGAATTTTTTAAATAATATAAATTTTAATATAAATAAATTTAAATTATTTATATAAATAAACTAACATCAATTTTTTGTATAGAACCATAAATATTTTTCCATGGAATTTTTTGGGATATTGTGAAAATTTTAATTTTTCCATTATTAGTTAAAAATCAAGTTATTTATTAAAAAAATTATTTTCATTTATTTTTTTAATATTATAATTAAATTATAAATTGGTTATAATGAAAATTTAGAACAATTATATTATAAATAATAATAATTTTTATCCCTGGAATCAAATCTATTTTTAAATTTTATATAAATAATTTCTATACATTTGAGAAATATCCCTTTGGATACCATCATTTTCATCATGTTTACATGTATAATTTTTAATTGGATTCTACCACATATGAAAATTTAATTTTAAAAAGTTAATTTTATATTTTAGAGGATAATAATTTATATAATATAATATTTTTAAATTTATTTTTATCCATTATGAACATTAATATCATTGAACATTAATTATTGTTGTTATAGTTAAAATTGAATTACTTGTGGTTAAACAAAAAGGAAAACAGTTAGAAATTACTAAAATCGATCCTCCAATAACCATTGGGTGGCCATATTAAGACCATATTTTATTATGTTTTTATGATGTAACCACTTTTTAATCATGTTAAAAAAATACAATTTATGGTGTAATTGTTTCCTTTAAAATTTCAGGTGTGTCCTCTCTCCCACTTATAAAATATTCCAACTCTATTCCCATTATTTCAATAAAAAATCACTTGGTTATCAAAAAATATATCCAAATAACATCTCGAAAAACCATTCTTAAATCTGTTATCTATTATATTTTTCATTAATATTTCTTATCAAGGAAATTATTATAATCCTAATGAGATCATCAATAAAAGATGAAATATTCGGAAACGATCATATTTATTTTATTTATTGTTTCACATATTAAAGATATTCTATAAAAAATGTACTGTAATAAAAAACAATTATGACTTTTAAAATATAATTTCATAATGTTAATTTCAATACCAATATCTATTTATGCATCCATAAAAAGGGATATGAAATATTTGATTGTGTTTAATGTTAACTACAATAAAGATAACTGATTTAATTTATTTTCAACAAACCCACTTTGATGGTGGGAATTATGATATATTTTAAATATTTATATGTAATTTAAGATATTTTTATATTTTTTAAATTCTAATATCAATTATACCTTTTTATGATACATTTATTTCTTATCAGAATACGTCACTTGTAAGCACGCCACATTACAACCTCAGAAAGTGATGTGATTCGTTTTTTCACTTACACATTACGTGGAATGTAATAAGGATTAAATTAATGAATATATGTAATATATATCAATTGAAATTTATTCTTTAAAATTAATATCTCTCTGACATCCAATATATATAACATGATAATGGAAAGATATCCTTTACTTTTGCGTTTGGACGACCAACAATACCATTGATGTAATGTGATTCATTTCTCATATATAACAACTAAAAATGGTTAAAAATGTTTTTACATAGAAACTATTTTAATTATTACAATAATTTATTTATTTATTGGAAGGGAATATATAATATTATAAATAAATGAAGTTTTAATGAAGAAAAATTAATCATAGAATATTGAAATTAACAAATCATACAATGAAAATAATAAAATGTTTCTAAATTTTTAGTGAAATTTTTAAAGGGTATAATTAATTAAATAACAAATAACCATAAGGTTCATTAATAAATTTAAAACATTCATTAAAACATTATATATGTGGTATAAACATGTTCAACCAAAATGAATCTTGATGTAAGGGACATCGTCTCAATTTCTTTTCCTTAACATGTACGGTAATGTTATGCACAAAAGTTCTTATATGTTGTTTATTTACAACACCATTGACATGTACACCATGATTTATTAATAAATCAAGTAATTATACGTTTCAAATTTATTAATTTCATCCTGGGGTAATTGAATTGAAAATTACCAAGTGTTAGCAGTAATTTTACAATCTCATTTTATTTTATGATTATTAACAGTTTCATGAAAAAATCATTTTCTTATGACCATTTTTCATTGGAAATTACTTTTATATTAAAGATTAATTTTATTTTATGAGTTATATAATTATTTATTTAATCTTTTACATTTTTTATATTAAACTATTTAGGTTGAATGTTTTATTTTGTTATTGTGGAAATATTGATTATTTTATGTCATTTATTTAATAAATATGTTTGATGATAATGAATGTTGAGTCATGAATTAATTAAATTATTTGAAATATGATTATTTTTTTGAAATGTATTTATTAATAAATATTATATTTATATATTTCCTTAATACAATGATATGTATCAAGATACAATTTAGTTAGTAAAATTAAATGAGTTTTTACCTATAGTTTTAAAATGAAATTTGAATGATCATAATGTTTAAGGAATCATGTTTCTGGAAATAATTGTCTCAAATAATGATGGATTTAATTCATTTTTATATTAAATAATATTATTATCCATGTGTTTTTTCTATTCTATTATCTTTAGATGTTTTTCATTTTATGTTTTTTGACGAAACTGAAAGTGTCTAAAATAATTGAATTTTATATGATTATTATATTTCATTGAAAAACAATAGATTCTAATTTTTTAACCATCAATTAAAGTTTCAAGATAATCCCTTATTTTGTTCCAATTCACAATTATATGAAGAAGAATTCTAGGATTATGTTCAATGATTAAAATATTCCCATGGAAATGTTTTTTCTTTTCGTTTCCGAATGTAAATTGTGTATCATGTATATTGATTAATAAAACTACTAAAATGATTAGACCATCAGGGTTTGACAAATTATATCTATTCCAATTTAATAAAATAGATATTGGCTCTAGGATTATACAGTTGGGGTCATTATTTTTGGTATCCGATTTACATTAGATGAAAATATAAGAATTAGATTAAGAATATAATATATTTCAGAACATAACCCTAAGATATAATATTAGGATATGTATTCAAGATCAATTAAAAGATCTGGTTAGGATGTTCTTGTATATTGGGTCTTATAAATAAATCTCTTTATATATATTATAAGATGATGTGGTTATAGAATTTTCATACCAATGGCTAATAAATCATTAAAGAGTGCATTGAGATTATCAAAATCACCACATGGTTCATGAAAAAATTCCTTACTGCACATCATATTTAAAAATCCAAAGTGATATGATTACTATAATTCATTTTTAATTACAAGCTATTATTATGGATTTCAATGTAATGATATCTCTAAAGAATCCAATTTTACGATTCCGAGGTTAACACAGAAAAAAATTATATTTTGATCAATGTTTCACCATATTTTCGATATAAATTATGATTTATAATTAATTATTTAAGTATATAAAATATTTTCTTTCATTTCATAGAAAATGAACATAAAATAATGATGGCTATCAATAGTCATCAACAATGTAGATATTTCCTTGATATGGAAGGAAAATAAACTTGTATTGTGAAAAAGAAAATTATTTAATATTATGTAATCATAATAATTTAATGTTAGAAAACAAATACTATATACAGAAAATTGTTATACAATGTGGTTCTCATATATTGGATTGTTTTGTGGAATAGAATCACCCACCATTTTGTGTGACTACAAATATAATTATAATTGAAGAGTGTATAATGTCTGTAAAGATGATATTTATGTCTTGGTATGTCATTAAATAAAATAGTTTTCCATTTTCAAATATTTAGAACATTTGTGAAGTTGTTTAATGGGGTAAATTATCCCATTACACTAATAATGAAGTGTAAATTCAACAGATAGTATCGAATGATATTATAAGTACATTAAACAACAAATATATACTTAATGAGAAAAAATGAAGTGAAGATAATGTTTATTTATTAAATGAAAAGGTAAATGAATTTGTTATAGACAATATGGATTCCATTATAAGAATATAAAGTTTGAAAATGTACTACATATGCAATAAAGAGTGTAAGATTATCTATTTATTTTGATGGATTAATCTATGTCTCGAAAGGGAATTGATCATAATTTTTTTCATCTGATGATAAAAAGGCTTTATGTGCCATAAAAATGAATTTCTAATTCTATATATCATATTTATTCAAGGGAAATGACTATAATACTAGTTTATAAAAACACCTGGAAAAAATGAATATGATACAGATTATGATGAGAAGGAGGTAATTTAAACCATAATAGAACCATGGAAATAATCTCCATGGGTATTGCATGAATGTCATGGAATCATGTTATAAGTGTTGAAATTTGGTTCAAATATCTCATGAATTAACGGGTAAAAATATTTATCAGTGTCAACTGCTTTAGTAGTAATGTGATTGGGGGGATTTTCTGCTAGTTTTGTCAAATGGAATAAGAATCAAATATAGATATTGAAAAAGGGGATATTGACCATCTTATACAATGACGATAGCTAATGCGGAATTCCATAATGACATATTTGTAGGTACATTAATCATATAATCATATTTACTAATGAGTAATTTTGTTTTGGATCCTTCTATTCTTTTATTTCAACCTAGATTTTCCTAAATATTTGATACTTCCTTTTAAAATTAGGATGAGGTTTATTTGTAAATAATTTATTAGGAAGTCTCCCTAAAGAATGATGTGTCAAGTAGTCCCCATTAGCACAAAAATGTTCCTTATTTATGGATATAATTATTATATTAAATGTTCATTTTGATATAATGCATTTCATGTAATATATTTCAATAAGTTATATAAAAACAATATTGAGAAGAAATTTAAATTTATTGACGAAGATGTAAAACCCATTTTCATTAGAGAAGAATTTAACTATTTAAGTCATTTTCAGATCAACACCTACAGGTTCTTATGGATGAAATTAATAAGGAAGAAGCATAATTTTAATCAGTATATGGAGAGGCAAATAATAAAAATAAGGACATACCAATTTTACAATATCACATTGATATATTTATTTACGAATAATTTAAACATTCTCCATTACTGTAATTCATTTCTTCCATCAATTTACTCCCCGATTAAATACATATATCAATGTCCCCATATAGAATGGCCACATTGGAGCAAGTCCATATAGAAAAAAACAAGGTGAGTTTTGTGATAATGGTTTATAATTACCTTGTTTTTATATTATAGATCCCATATTTTATTCAACAAGATGATTCATGGATCCAAGAGAATTCTCATTGATTATATGGAAATAAATTCTATTATAAAAAATAATATGTTTAATCTTCCTCATTTTGATGACTTATTCAATCAACATTGTTTTTCTAAATATTTTTGAAATATTGAAAATCATTATGTGTATAATAAATGTAGAGTATCAAATGAACAAATTTAGAAGATAACATTATATATGAGGTATGGAAATTAATTTTTTACATAAATTACATTTGGATTGACTAATAGAACACATATATCCAAGCATCTAATGAATATAGTATTCATTTAATCTCATGATTTTTTTGTAATTAATTAATGGTATGTTGTTGTATTCTTGAATATATAAGGTCCATGAAAATAACTTTCATTTCCATAGTGAGACTCTTAGATAAAATGATATATAAGAGAAATTTATTAAGTGTGATTTTGATATTCATGATGATACATTTTATGGATATATTGACATTAAAAAGGAAATCATTGTTGACCTTGTGAAGAAAAAGGTGGCCAATTAATGGAAAACACATATTAACACAAATAAGGTACATAGTTTCATTGTTTTGGCTAGTAACTATCAATTATTTGTTCAAATTTTTTGTTTAGTTATATAACACATTAACCTAACATACTTGGAAATGTGTAATGTTTATTTGTACAGATGAATGTGAAGAATGATTAAAATAATTCAAGTGGTGATTAGTTAATAATCTGATATTGACTTTACCATATCAAGAAAGATAGTTTGGTAATATATATTTCTTCATATAAGAAGGGTCCTGGAAGATTCATAATAAAAGTTTATAATTATATTGCATATGAATTAAGGAAATTGAATTACCATGAATAGAAATATTATTCATATGATCTTGAGTTGGAATATATATTTTTTTCATTTAGGATACATATACATATTCACTATTATGAATGATGGGAGATATACATAAACTACAAAACTCTAAAATATATATTTTCATATAAAGTGGTCATCGTGACAAAAAGATGATGTATTGAGCTACTCATGGTTTATGATTTGTTAATACAATACCAAAGAGGGATATATTATAAGGTTAAGGAGGCATTGATTAAGAATGAACAAGGTGTTCTAATCCAAATAAGGGTTGATATGGATTAAATGATCATTAGTGTAGTTAATATAGTTATGTAAAAAGTTAGGAAGAGGATATATCAATCATTTTTCAAGTGATTTGAATATATATTTATTGTAAAATATTAAAGGTCAAACATATAATTACGAGAACCATTACAATAAAAAAATGTTGAATTTTGGAATATTAGTATAGTTCATTTGTGAAGGTGGTGTTTCGGTATATATAAAGCTATTATGTGTTCCATTAATACCTGATCTATAAATGGAATTATTGGATGATGGTCATATCATGTGTTTTTCTAGTCACCCATGTAGTACTATAATATTTAGTGAATTGTGGAATTTTATTGGTAGGATAATATGAAGCTTGAAATTATAGATCATATTTAACGATGATTAGTTTTACAAAATGTTAAATCCATGAGACAACATCCAAGAAGATTCATGATACATCTTCATATTCTTGTTTCGAAATTGGAAGAAATTACATTGTACATTGTCAGTAGACTACAAAGGACTCCAATAATTAATGATTCAATATGGGTTATAATTTCTCTATTATCCAATTAGAGATTTTTTTAAATTAAGAGATAAATTTACTCTTGTGTACATTGAAAGCCTTAATATTGGTGAATTAATAAATCTTCAGGGATCAAGTAATTTTATCATGTCTAATTGTAATTCAATTATTAAATCAAAATTATTGATGAGTATTTAGAAATATATTGATATTAATCTAAATTTTAGCATTATAAATTATCCTCAAACTGTTAAACGTTCTTGAACATCAATTTTTTCAATGTAATATAGGTTTCATCATGGTCACAAGTCATTCAAGGTATTTGGGATCAAAATTTATTGTTGGAAGAGTTTGGGTATAACAAATGTCTGTATTCAAATATTCAAATGGAGTTATATAATGAATTAATTGGAAATAGATTTCATAATCTAAAATGATAGGATAATTATGGGGAAATAAAACTTGTATTATAAGATCTTATTTTTGAGACATCTACAATGGTAAGTACTATTAGGCTCGTATTAATGCAACTCAACATATGAAAAATAATTCTTCTGATTATCTGAAGAATGATTATAAATTTTTTGGGGGACCTAATTTCGTAGATGTTTCTATATGCAATGTTGACATAATTTTCTAAAAGAATAGAAATCTGATCCCTAGATATAGTAAAACCATTAAAATTAGGGAATTAATAAGGTTTTTTTCCCATCATTTGGAAATTTTACCATGTCTATCAAAAGTACATGATCTGTTCTATATATCATTATTAAAGATGTATATTTTCATCCCAACTCATTTGATCACCTAGAATGAAATAATATAATAAAAAATTGTATATTAATTGGAACAACCCATTCATATTCTTGAAACTACAGAGAATGTATTGAGGAATCAGATGAATCGATTGTTAATGGTATACTGGAGAAATCACAACATGTGGGAAGCGAAGTTGGAACCATAGGATGTTATAAAGAAACAATGCCCTTGTTTTCATAGAATTTTATATCCACAAAATTTTGAGTATATAAATTTTTTTATAAGAAATTGATGTAACACCGTAATACTTTATGGTTTATATCTCATACAAAAATCATCATTATTGAATGATTTGTGATGTATGAAACACAGAGTTTAAATGAAACATGATACTATATTAAAATATAGGTTAATCTTGTGAATTATAACCTAGATATTAAAATAAAGGGTATTAATAAATGTAAATAAATTATGAAATATATATATTTTTTTACATTCAATAAATTTTTATTTATTTCTCAGAAAAAAAAGGAATTCATTGAATCAATACAGATATTTTTGGAAAAATGAATTTTTCCAAAAGATGGATTAATTTTTTTTATAAACACATTTTAAATAAATTATAATCAAATTTTTAAGACATATTAAATAATTAAAAAATAATATTTTAAAAGAAATTAAATAAAAAATATTTAATTATAAGGTTTTAGGATATTTTCTTAAATGTAACCTTTTCGAGGTATAGTGAAAATTCTACATTCTAAGGAAAACATGATTATTTTATAAATTATTTTCAGCAATAAATTATATTATAAATTGGTTTTAAATAAAATATAGATAAATAATATTATTTTATAAAATTTAATTCATAGCTAAAATATTCATATTATGGTTTTATATTCAATCATTCTATATGTATGATAATTCCCTCTTTTGATACCCAATTTTTCATCATTTTTGTGTGTATAATTAAAAATTTGAATCATTAAATTCATTGAATTAGTTTTGAAAATTTGGATTAAATATAGAAAATCAGAAACATTTATATTATGAAATAGTTAGACAACATTTTAAACTTTTATGAACGATAATATCTACAAAAAATAATTACATGGTTTCTATAGAAAACATAGTTTCATTAGAATTTATCTAATAATATTGGGGTTACAAATGACTTAAAAATATTTTAAAACACATTTTATATTAATATTTAACTTAACCACATATAAATGTCTATAATGACCCATTAAGATGCTTTTTTACATTATTAAAATATGGGAATAATTAATTCTTTTCAAAAACTCCAATATATTCCTTCTCCACTACATATAAAATGCCCCCACTTATCCTACTCTCATTAAACTCCCAAATCAATTTTAGCATCCCATAACAGCACAAATAACATACATAATTCTCTCCCCTTATACTAGAATCCATTTATATTTAAAAAATACAACCTTGGATGGATTTTGGTTTAATCTAAAAGTAATTCTCTAGGAAATCGGTAATGTTGCTAAATGAAAATTATTATTTTTATTTATTATTACACATTCTTCATATCATATTCAGTAAAAATATTATATAATCAAAATTTTCTAAATTATACGAATACATTATTCATTTAATGGAACGACCTATATCAATCCCATATTTTATTAATTGGGAAAACAAAATATTGATATGTAATGACCCTGACTGAAGTAGATCAGAGTCGGTGCCTTATGTTATTTCATTATCATAGATATGATACTTGAATAAAAAAATATTGATATGTTTAACTGCCTTACAATCCATATTATAAACATGAACATTACATTGCAATTCCAAACATAAAATAAAACAAAGGTATTCTTTTGAGAATGTAATTATTCTCCTTAATTAACCCTGAATATCTATCACAATACATATATTGGAATCTTGGGAAAATAAAACCTAAGATAGCAGTGATATCATATGCTCAGTAAGGGTAAGCATACAATTGAAGATATTATGATTAATAATCACAAACCATTTGTTAGTTGGTATAACTAAAACATAGTCCCATTAAACATAATATTTACCATAATACAGAATGAATAAATAATTCCATAAAAATAATAACATAATAATGAAACCATAACCATTTATATTCTACTAGTCTAATAATCACACTGAATATCAATTACATATTAGTTAATTTGACCATGAAAGATGCCATAATACATAATCATATTGTCAAGGCTTCATCCAAGACATCATATATTAATGAGTAACACAAAATCCAATACCTATAAATTTTTTTCCAAGGATAAATACTTATGCATCAATGGGTTATATAGGGCCCTACCATCACATAATAACTTAAAATTAATTCCTCATATGAAAATGTAAACAAAAAAACATTCATATTTAAAAAATAGAATACAAAACGTGAATACATTAACCATAAACCATGAATGGTAACAAAGTATAACATCCACAATAAAAATAACAAAAAACTAACTAATAAAATATGAAATATTTTATCCTAATAGTTTCACCACAATCTATAATAAGATTCCACAAATGATTCAGACATAGAAGAAAATACTATAATAATTTCGTTAAAAATATCTTGAGAAAAATGGAATTATTGGTTGAAATCATTTATTTAAAATTCTTATAAATTTAAAATAAAACATTTATTAAATAACTATGTAAATTAGTAAAATAATCAAGTGTAAATAAATGAATCGTTATGATATTTGTAGCATCCTGGTTCTAGATGCCGTCCCGAGGTGCCCCGTACCCATTTGGTCACATGGCCTCAAGCGCATTTCCCTGAATGCTAGAGGTTGCAGACTAGCAGCAAGGGCCTTAGAAGTGATAATTGGGAAACTATGATTTCATCGGCAGAGATACACTCTTGAAGTAAAAGAGATAGAAATAGCGGAAGCAGTAAAACATGCAATAAGTAAAAAATTGAAGTGATAAACCAATGTACCACACAAATATATATATATATATATATATATATATATATATATGATGCATGATACATATTTATAGGAAAGAAGCCAAACAGGAGACAATGATGGAAAAAAATTCAATTATAAAGTACTATAGGAAAATATATAAAATGCTCCATAGCATCGCATGCCTCAGCTGGGTCCCATGCTCTCTAGCTCCATAGTAATCAAGTACCTAAAATAAAAGGGCACTTGACCATTTTTATACATGTAGTAATATAATCACTTTTAGCCTAAAAGCATGAAAGAAAAAGGGTTCTAGACTATATCCTAGTAGTAAGCCACTCAATGATCTGTGCCTAACAGTCAGTGCATATATATGGCATGCTATAATCAAAATGAAGTAGTAAACAATGAAGTACTCAAAAGTAAACAATCCTACAGTTTCAAATGCATCCAATTATATGATATCATGTAAGCTGTTGAACATAAGAAGGGAACCCTCTGGGAAGTACTCAATCCATTACCCATCTGGTCCAACCAAGACAAACACAAGCAACCCTATGGAATGTACATATTGTCTAACCCCTCTGGATCAACTTTTCCACAGAATCTCTATGTAAGAAATCACCTTTAATTATCCCTATAGTCTAGTATTAGTAACTAAAAGGTTCTCTGTGGATTCACTCAACATAATATTCCACCTTTGGACCTCCTCGAGGAACTATATACACTCCAAAGAAAAACATAAATCCATTCCCCCTATGGTCTCACATCATAGCAGTAAACATACACTTTGGGGAAGGCCATAATGTCAATTATTACATTGGTCTACTACAATAGGTTCTCACAGCCCTGTGTATATCAATTGAGCACATCAATATATAATGACCAATGTATGCCTCAATCACTACTTGGCTAAATATTCTACAACAAAATAACATGTAAGATAAATAACATCAGTTCATCCAATCAACTCTGGGAATTGAAAGCAAGCAGCCTAACAGGATAAAAAATACCAAACAATCATAAAAACTACAAGCATGGAAAAATCATCTATATTATATCAATTAACCCTATTCAAAGTCAATTAAACAACACTCAAGAAAATAAAGCATAGTAGGAAAATAACAGGGCTAAAAGAGTGAACACACAATACCTTGATCAAGGGTATTGTGCACATTTGGACAGATAACTCTAGACTGTCTACCGAAATTCACAAAACACCTACCTCAGTTTTGTGAGATCGATATACAGGAAAATAATTCCATGAATCATCCTAGAACACTGAAAATATACAAAAAGTACAAAATTTTCAATCGAGGATAACTTGAGAAATAAGAGAAATCCCGAGACGAAGATCTAGAAGAAGGAAGAGCTTAACGTGGTGATCCCAACATAATGGATGGTGGTCGAATCATATAACAGATGCTCTATTGGGGGCTTTGTGAAATATTGTGCATGTACATATGCTCTTGGATGAAGAATGTGAAAAAAGCATGTTCTGTCTGTCAGATGCGACCCCGGTCCGTCTAATAAAAAAAAGGAAGGTCATGGGATGAACATGTATAGTACACAACATGAATTCACTTTATTCCTCCACCACATAAGGCGATATATAGGTCACCACACATGACTATGTGCTCGGCCCTTACATGGCTATATGTAGAAAAAGTGTACACGTTGTGTACATATAAATACACAGTGTGTACAGCAAAAGTTTCTACAAAGTAGGATTTTTCCTAAAATCACTATGAAAGAGACAAACATACCTGAACAGAAAATACGAGTTCTTACAAACATCCCTCCTTAAATAAATTCATCTGTGAATTTCCCTAGCAAGTAGGCGTAGAAAAAGAATCCTCAAAAATCTCCGACCTCTATGATCGTACATCGACCACCCTCTCCCTGGTCTTGTCCTGTACTCGCATGTGCTGTCGTAGCACTAGTACCAGAGGAATAGACCAGCAATGGAAATCTTTCGTACATCCATCAATAATTTTGATAGGATTCTCCTCAAACAAGGCGTGCACCACTAACAAAACCTCCTCAGGTTCAAAAACATGAGACTAGTCTGGAATTAATGTCGAAGCTGATAAATGTGGAATACATCGTGCATCGCACAATAACTCTAAGGTAACTGAAACCAATAGTTGACTGGTCCAACTATCTCCAACATCTCAAAAGACCTATTGTACCTCAGTGAGAGCATACACTACCTCCTAATCCTACTGTGTCCCATCCTCAGTGTGACACGTAGAATAAACAGATCCTCAACTTCACACTCCAGTGGTTGTCTTTGTCGATCATCATAAAACTTCTATCGAAACTGTGTAATAGCCATCCTCTTCCAAATCAACTATATCTTCTTTGTGGTCTCCTAGACAAGTTGAGGTCCCTACACAGCTGCCCCTCCTACCTCTAGCCAGCATAAGGGTGATCGTCATTTCCTACCGTACAAAGCCCTATAAGGTTCCATCTGAATTGTTTCTTGAAAAATATTATTGTAGGAAAACTCCAATTGAGGTATGTTCTTCTCCCAAGAACCTCCAAAATACAAGATAAATGCTCAAAACATGTCATCAAGTACCTGAATCATACACTTGTACTAACAATAGGTCTAGGGATGGTACTTCATACCAAGAAGAACCATTGTACCCAAATCTTTTTGTAATCCCCACCAGCCCCGAGAAGTAAAGTGGGCATCCCTATCGAAAATAATGGATTGTAGAACTACATGTAAATGTACAATCTCTTGGATGTACAACCTTACCATCTAATCGAAAATGGTGGTATCCTTGATTGGCATGAAGTGAGAAACCTTTGTGAGTCCGTAAATGACAAACCACACTGCATCTTCCCTACAAGGTGACCTCAGAAATCATGTCAGGAAAATCATCGCGACCTCATTCCTCTTCCACTTGGGAATGGGTAACAACTGCAAAATCTTTTATGGTTGCTGATGCTCTTATTGCACCTACTGATAGGTGGAAAACCTAATGAAAAAACATGAAACATATATCTACATACCAAGCCACCAATACTAATGGTGTAGACCACAATACATCTTCATGACACCAAGATGAACTGCCAAAACCGGATAAATTAATATCTCACATTAGCACCACACGTATGTCTGCTGGCACCCATACACGCTCATGAAAACATAATATCTCTTCCTATATTACTATCCATCCCAAAATAGTTTCCCCTCCTAACACATATTCAAATAGGACCCGGCATTCAAAATCTGATTGTTGCCTCATTCACACTCGATAAAGTAGAGTAGAGGTAACAACTACATAACCAAGGAACTTCTACACCAACATTTAGTGTACATCAAGATGCATCTCATTGACTAGATTCATAATATGCCCCTAATTGATTTCCTCCGGAACTACATGTATCTGAATCCTCCTGCTCAATGCATCAGCCACAACATTGCCCTTCCTAGACGTATTGGAAAGCTCAATGTCAAAGGACTGAAGGTACTCAACCAACCTTTGTGGTCTCAAATCCAGATCTTGTTGACTGAAGATATACTTGAGAGACTTGTGGTTTATGGAAACCACAAAATTCCCTCCTAGAAGATAATATATTCAATAGTGTCAGTCTTGAACAAATACTCCCAGCTCAAGATCATGCATTGGGTAGTTCCTCTTATGTGTCCTCAACTGCAGAGTCCCTTCTGCAAAAACCCCTTCCCCTTTCATATGCATTGATCCCAGGAATATACCTAATGAATAAAAGTAAACATTATAGATCTTGAACATATCTAGAAATACTATTATCAGTGCGGTAGTAAATCTCCCTTTATACTTCAGAAAAGCTGACTCACATGTGTCTAACCACAAGAACCTTACGCCCTTCATAGTCTGGCCTCTCAGTTTTGCTGCTAACTGTGAAAATCACTATATAAAATGTCTCTAGTAACCAGCTAGGCCTAATAAAATTTTTACCTCAAAGGCATTCCTTGGATGCTCCCTGGAAACTACTAATCTCACTTTCTCTACGTCTACTAATACTATTGAATTTGAGATAACATGACCCAAGAAGTAAATCTGGTCCATCAAAAAGTGTAATTTTGAGACAATAAAATATAATTGATCATCTCTCAGTGTACTCAAAATGATCTCAAGATACGTGGCATGGTAATGTGGAGTGTTAGATTACACCAAGATATCATCCGTGAAGGCTACCACAAATGTATCCTCGTATAGATGGAACACTTGGTTCATCAGTTCCATGAAAACATCAGGCATGTTCATGAGACCGAACGACATAACCACCTACTCATATATAACATACCTACTCTGAAAGGGTGTAAGAGGTACATATGATGGTCTAACATGCATCTAGTGTAAACTGGATCTCATGTCAATCCTCGCGAACACCTGGGATCCTAGAAGATGGTCAAAGAGATCAAAAATCTTGGTAGGGGATACCACTTCTTGACTATCAACTGGTTCAACGTCCGATAATCCACACAATGTCTGAGGGTACTATTCGCTTTCAATGCAAATAGGATATGTGAACCCCAAGGAGAAGTACTAGGTCAGATGAAAACCTTTGCCTGCAACTCCACCAACTGCATTTTGAGCTCTTGTAACTCTAGTGTATCTATCTTATATGGAGGTATGGACACCAATATCGCTCCTAGAACAAGATTTATAGAAAATTCCACCCCTCATTCCAAGGGATAATAAAAAATTTCTTCTGTAAAGAAATCCCTGAAATGATCCACCACTGAAAGAAAGTCTATCTTTAATGTCCGCTGGTCATCCAGATAAAGAATAACAATCTGGGTTGTAACTCTTCCCAACCCATGATGCTCAGGTCTGACTCTGCTTGCTTAGACATGACATTATTTCTTTTGAAGAAACTATCTTCCCTCTGGTGATGTGAAACTCACCATACGGTGATAGAAATCAACAAATTCCAGGAAGGGAACTAACAAATCCATTCCAAGAATGACATCATAGCCTGTCATTTATAGGACACAAAGTTCCCATTTGAAGTGAAACCCACCATTCTTTAGAGGAAACTGATTGAACAATCTTACTCTATCCTTTCTTATCCCCAATGGAGTTTATATCTTCAAGATATCAGTAAGAGAAAAGATAAAGAGTGCAAAACTCTCCACAATGGAGACAAAAATAAAACTATTGGAATACCCTACATCGAAAAGAGCAGAAGTTAAGATGGGATATCTATGATTGTACCAATAACTATAGAGTGATCAGGATTATTCTCCTGCTGGTTCTCCTCTGTTGCAAAAGTCTAGCATGCACCACGACCATGTAACCCTACCTGACCACCTTGAGCTTATCCACCCCATTGTCGCTGAAAGCATGGTGACTGGATTCCATGACCAAAACCTCCACCTCAGCCAGAATCGCTGGAAGAATTCCAGTTCCCTGACTGGTGTGAATATTCTAGGGTTTCTCTTAAACGTAGAGTCATAGAAGAACCCCTATCACCTGTTTCTTATGAGAAGAACTAACAGAATCACTGAACATACCCCATATTTCAGCAAGATCAGCACTCCACTGGATCTATCGAGCAACGAGGCCTCGTATTCCCTCTATTCCCACACTGGTAGCCCATCATTTGGCTACCATCAAAGGTGTCCAACCTCATCATCTCCCCACACATAAACTCCCTATGGAACTTCCTATTGTCAGTAAGAGGGATACCAACTCCGGATGTCAAACCACCCTAGCTCACAACTCTAGAATCCCTAAGATTGTGTTCCGTGATTATCACCTAGTTGACTATAGAAGTGATAAAATTTATCCTGAAGGTGTTTACTTGTGATCATATGTTGTTCCTAAGACCATCTTGAAACATTAATGCCAGAAATAACTCATCGCCTCCTCCGAAATTCATGAATCTCAGTAGAATTGTGAATCGAGAAGAATACTCCATAATAGAATGATTACCCTTCTCCAGAATCATGAACTCTCATGCTCAATTGACCCTCATGGTATCCGAGTAGATGTAGTCATAGATGGAATTCCAGAACTCATCCCACACCATATCCTACTGGTGTACTGCATGTAAGATAACATCACACCATCTCTTGGAAGAGTGCCAAAGCATATATTGTGAAATTATCACCCTCATCTCTGGAGGCGTCTCAAGATGCTCCATGATGGATAAAATTGATTCTAACAATGACTCTGCATTTTGAGGTCCTCCTTCCTTTGTGATGGTGTGAGGTTATTGCTACTGGAAAAAATTCATCAACTCGTCCATATAAGTTTCATTATGCGGTACTTTTTAGAAGGTCTATAAGAAACTCATGAATCCCTTTCGGAATAGTGAATCAGAACCTATAGCCAGTATAACAGTTGGGGCCAAGACAAGCACAACTGGACGATCTACTGGTAGTCCCCGATCAGTCATATCGGGTGTGTGATCATTTCCATGTTTCTGATGGACAACATGAGGACATATCAATGGCATGACTCTACATGGTCATTCACACACCCTAGATCATGATTAACTGTTTCTGAAACTTAATGTTTGAGAATGGAAAAGGGAAAGGAATAATTCATGTTTTTGAAAACATCGATACATGGAGTGTATAATGTCCACACAGAGTATTCCCTTAACCCTTCACATGGGTGTGTACTTCTGCCAACCCAGGTCCTGTAACACCCCATACACTTGACGTGTTGTCCTAATACACGACCTTCACTTGAATAATCTTCCCCTACCGAAGTTCTTATACAATGTTAAGTCATAGAATTCTCTTACAAAAAAGACAACATGGTGTGTTAGTTCCAGACATAGTGTGTACTAGACGAACGTCACCAACCCGTGTTGTTAGTCAAAGATCTAGTTACATGGCTCACTCTACATAGCATGTGAAAGGATGAAATGAACTGTATAACATACTATTTCATCCATCTGTTTTGTTAGATGCATGGGTAGACACATGGTCTACACCACATGGCATGTACTATCAGTACATGGCATATTCCCCCAACTATTTTTCAACCATGTGTCTCTTCCCACACTATCAGTGACACAGTTAGAGACTACACAGCTTGTAAATACAGTACACGACATGTACTCAAGAAAAAAACTTCCTTCCTGAATAGAATGAGACATGGCTTGTATTTAGGATTACACACCATGTATTCTAGGTTCTTCTGTACAGTTTCCCTTAGAAACAACTCTGGGACCCAGAAAAACACTGAAAAGAACATTAAAGTGCAAAATTCTAATCCGTGAGAGCCCATACTCCCCGAGAATCAATTTTTGAAATCTCATTCAGGTCATACACAAGGATTATAGTTCAACGATCCACCAAATATCGGTCTATAAGGGCCCATAACACCGTAAGAACCATATTTTTGAATTCATTCCAAATAAAACATACTCAATAATTAACTTATTAAAAAGAAGTTATTCCAACAAGGCATCTACCACAACAACATGCATATCTAAAACGACATCTATCAAAACAACCTTCAATCACTAATTCACCCTAAATGGAATGTCAAGAATGCATGACATGTGATTTATATCAAGTTACTATATGATGTAGAAGATGGAATACCCTCATGTCATCGGATTTCAAAAGAAATATAACCACAATAATATCAAAAAATATAGCACACAACATGTGAATCACCCAATGGTGAAATCAAACCAATTGTAAAATTTAAAAACCAAAAAAATTACAATAACAAGGTAGATTGGATTTTCCTTATACACAGGTTAGCTACTCCTGGGAAAAAAGTATTTCCATGTTCCTATTCCATTGTATCCTTGGATATTGGCCCCAATAAGTCATGATGAAAATAATTCCTCTGATACCACATTGTAATGTCCCGATTCTGAAACCCGCCCAGTGGTTCCCCATACATAGTTGTTCACTTGGCCATAAGTGAATTTACATGAATGTTAGAGGCTGCCGACTAGCAGCGAGGTACGTGGGTGTGATAGTAGAGAAACTATGCCCTCATTGGATGAGTAGCACTGTGGAAGTAAAATAGATTGCATTAGTTGAAGCAGTAAAACATGCAATAAGTAAACAACAGAAGTAATAAACAACTGGAGAAAACACACACACACCCACACACACACACATATATATATGATGCATGATACATTTGTCTAGGAATGCAGCCAAACAAGTAAAAATGATGGAATACAATAAGAAACAAAAGTACAAAAAGAAAATAGAAAAAATGATCCACAACATCACAATCCTCACCTTGGTCCCATTCTCCACAGCTCCACAGCAGTCAAGAACCAAAAGTAGATGGCTGCTTTCCCTAATCTATAAATACAATAATTTAATCATTTTGGGACCAAAAGCATGAACTATACAGTTTGTGAAACTAAATCCCAGTAGGTATCCACCCAATGATCTATGCCTAAATGTTTGTGAATATATATTTTAGACTATAATAAAAATCAATCAGTAAACAAGGAAGTTCTCAAAAGTAATAAATCATACATTATCAAATGCATTCAATTTTCTGAAATCATATAAGAAGATAAAAATGAGTAGGGAACCCTCTAGGAAGTACTCACACCCTAACATATCTGGTCTAACCAAATGAAACCCATGAAACCCTCTGAGATGTACACACAGTCTAACCCCTCTAGTTCAGCCTCTGCCCAAACACTCTAAGGAAGTACTCACCCCCAATCCTCTTATATTCTCATATTTGAAACTAATGGTGCTCTGGGGAAGCACTCAACAACCAATAACCTCTATGCCCTGCATTGAAAAACCACACACATTCTAAAGAAGCTCTTACATCAATTACCCCTATGGTCTCATATTGTAACAGTAAACAGAAATTCAAGAATGTTCCTAAACATCCATTCACAACATGTCAGATAAATAATATCAATCCATCTAATCAACACTAGGAATGGAAACCAAGAAACCTAATAGGTTGTGTAAGACCAAACAGTCATAAACAATACAAGAATTGAAAAAAAATACATAGCATAAAAATTAACCCTATTCAAAATAAATGGACCTCTAATCATGAATATAAAACATAGAAGGAATATAATAGGGTTGAAACTGCAAACATGCAATACACTGATTAAGGGTTCTGGGACCTTTTGCACATATAACTCAAAGACTATCTACGGAAAGTCACAAACAACCTCCCTCGGTGTCGGAAGATTGATATATGTGATCCTTAGGGCTTGAATCGACATATAACACTGTATATCTACAAAAACGTCTAAAACGTTCAATCGAGGATAAAATGAGAAAGACGAGAATTCAAGAGATGAAGATCTTGAAGAAGGAAGAGCTTACCATAAGGATCTTAACGGAATCGACGATAGTCGAATCAGAGAATGGATACTCAATCAAGGGCTCTAGGAAAGATCGTGGCCATATATACGCTCTTGAACAATGAAGGATTAAATGATGTGTGTTGTCTCCGTCAGACGCTACCCGGTCCGTTTAATGAAAAAAAATAAAGTACGTGGTGAGCACTTTTGTAGTACATGACAATTAATATCCTTATTCGGCCCATGCAAAAGTCAGTCTCCTTGTCACCATACACGACTATGTTCTCGGCCATTACACGTCCAACACAAGGCTACATGCGGCAAAATTGTACATAGTGTGTACATATAAGTACACAGTATGTACATCATAATTTTCTAGAAACTCCTCTTTTTCTCAAAAACAATAGGAAAGAGAAAAACATAGCTGAAAATAAAATCCAGGTTCATAAAATCATAAAATCCAAAGAGTCTATATAAGTTGATGATAAACATTCTATTCGTATTTTGGTTTGGAAAATTTCAAAAAGTACCCCATTTTTTAATGGAAAAAATAATCATTTAAATTAACTTTATGAAAATTTAAATACAGTTAAAATACATAAAATGTATTGAGGATAATAATGAAAATAATGCTGGAAAGTATCTTGAAGAAACATGGAAATGGTTGATAAATATTTTCCAGTAGATACTACAAAATCAAAAATAATGATGAGATTGTGAAATTAACCTTACCTTGTGATTAAATTTAATTAAGGGTGGGTTAAAATAATGTATAATGTTTAAATAATTTTATTAATTTTTTTTCAGATATATATTTACATTTATGATATCAGATAATATCCTATTATATTGTTTTGTTAAAAATATTTCATTATTATCATTGTATCAATTGTTAAATGCATCATTTCCTTATGTTTTTTTATTTAAGTATTATTACATATGAATATGATTTAATTTGTTCATATTTATAATGATACTATGTTTTTTAATATTATATTCACTCATCATATATATTTTTATTAAAATTCTTGAATTGTTAACATTGAGAATGAATTTAATCTTGTCGTGGAGACGGTAGACCGTATGTCCACCCGAGAAATGATATCATACCATTTATGGTACATTGGTAATTAATTGGATGGTATATTTGTTATAAATATTAAATATCATGAAAATATTTATAATTTATATACATTATATTCATATTTATTTTCATTCAAGCAAAGTGGTGGTGAAAAACAAACTACACCACATCATGGAGACAAAAATTCTTACGTATGCACGCATATTGATATTGTTCTCTGTATTTTGGATAAATGTAAGAATATATCTTTACCATAATCATAATAACATATCATAACATATATGATTCCTTATTTATTATTGTAATGTTAAAAAAAATCCATTATCAATATCTATAATATGATATAATTTTGAAGGAGTTGGTAAAGGAGATTTACCTCTTCTTTAGTGAACCTTCATCGGATCTCCTCCCATGGAAATTATGATTTTTGTATTCAGAATAAAATATCATCTAGCATATTTCTAATGAATTAAATAGGGAAAATGGTTAGTTTCTGTTCATGAATGATAGATCAAGGCGGTGTGAGGAAGTAAGGGAGGGGTTATCTTTTAAATTTGAAGTTAGGGTCACTGTCAGATATCCTCAAAATATTAAACTATAATAATGCATAATCTAAATCCAAAAAATTCCAAATGATATATAAATGAGTTGAATGTGTAATATTGGATAATATAATATCCAAATTTTGATTATATAGAATTTTTTTATTTATATATAATTTTTTATTATATTAATTCAATATATTATTAGTATTGTCAAATTAAAAACTGTTAATTTAATTTATCATTAAATACATTAAGAAAAGGTGGTTATGAAAATATAATAATTTCAAAAACCTCTATTATATAATTTAGATCAATAATATTCATCACACATTTAAATTCAACCAAAATATATCAATGATAATATTATTAATATCAATTATATAATTTAATATAAAATAAATAAATAATGTTTTAACATTAAAAGCAGAATATAAGGTAATTATAAAATTTTTAAAATTACAAATAAAATAAATTGATTAAATTGATTTTATTATGATTAATATATAAATCTATATTCTTATATATATATATATATATATTCCTAATGTGGACACACAAAATATAAAATATTAAAAAAGTGATATTTTTTAAAATATCTTTGTTATTAAATAATATATATTTTATTTTCAAGGATTAGTATACAATTAAAAACCCTAAATAGATCATAGGGTGATAAGTATAGGATCCAATTTATTGAATAAGATTAGGATATATTTCATTTATTTTAAACCATGTCATTTTGATTTATCTTTGATGAATCTATTGAATTTTGAATTGTGATAAAAATATTTGAAATATTAAGAGGATATAAATTTTTACATAAATGGTTTCAATTTCATACAAATGATCAATTTATTATGTTTTTTACGTGATCATAATATATTTTTATATTTTTAATTAATTTGAAATATTATTATTTTTATAAAATGTCATTATTTTCAATTTTTACACTACTCACAAAATTATCTTTAAATAAAACCCAAAAAGAAATAAAATTTCAAAAACATTCATTTAAGACCCTTCTAATAGGTCATAGCCCACTTTAAAATTCATTTAGATCCTTAAGATAAATCACATTATATTTTGATTAATATTTATGATATCATATTTTTTCCTTTTATTAATTAACCAAATACAACATCTTTATTGTGTCACCATTTAAGTTAATTATATTATCACTATTATATTTAATTCAATAATAATGTTGTGCATAAATTATTTTTATTCCATATTAAAATTTATAGTAGAATTTATATTTTTTATAACACTATATTAAGAATGTTATAGTTATTAAAAATAGGAGTATGACATTTTTAACTGATCATTAAATAAATTGGAACAAATTTCATATTCGTAGCCAAGAGGCTTGAAAATTTTATTATTTAGTGATATGGTGGATTTTAGTCAAACCGAGCTTATCGATTGAAATTAAGAAATCCTTTAAGGCAGTTTTATAATATTATAATATTATATTAGCCATTAATTACATGATTTTCCCAAAACCATGATAAATTAAAAATTTAGAAATATAACTATTCATAAAGTTAAAAAATTATGTTTATCTTATTAAACCCTAACTATAACCTAGATTACAACTATTTATGTCCCTTTTGTCATATAAAATTAAAAAAAGACAAAATTATGTTCAACAGTAATCCCACAGATGTGGTGAGAGGACGATTTATAGAGATGATCAAATGATCAATAAGTTTTTAAATATAATCGTAAAACAAACATTATTCGAATTACCTATATCAGATCAATATATTTATTATTGATATCTTTTTTCATTAAAATTAAATTTAATATATAATAATTAACAAAACGAGAAGTTAGTTTTTTATCTATAAGGTATCATTTTCAATATTCCTCAAAAAATGTATCTTCTCAAAAAAAATTCCAAAATTTAATGGTATAATAATTTGATATTATGAATTAAAAAATGATGTTTTCATTAAAAAATAAAATGAATTTTTTTTAACATTTAGATTTAAAATATCTTCACCCTTAGAAATTGATATAATTCCTCTTTAAAATATACTTTTTAATCGTAAAATACGATTTGTTCTTATATAATTTCTTATAAAATGCATAGAATAAGTGGAATATATATAATTTTCATAATTTTATTATTAAAATTCATAAAATATATTTAAAGGTATATGTTAATAAGTCATGGTGTTCTCGATCTCAATGTTTTGTGCAACACTTTCTATTGAAGGAATTGAATTTTAAAAAGAGACCTACCTCAAAAATATTGGGGTGATTCCTTCCCCAGTCATTTAATAAATTTCATAATTTTAATTCTTGAATTATGGTTTCATAAAAAATTAATTCTATTTAAAATAATTATATTAAATGACCACATCAGAAGACGGGATGAAAAAATATAACGTTCATATCAAGAAAGGGAAGTTCGAAGTTAATTGGAGATAAGGCATAGTAGGATTCAATGTAGGAAAACATAGACATGGATAAATAATATAACTATCATGTTCTCCAGTAAAATGATAGAAAAAATAATCAAGAGAAACTTAACAATAATAAAGAAATTAATCATTGATGATCAAAGGGACCATTTGATTTATTAAAAAAGAACTTACTAGAAAAAAATATTCAGTATTAAGATCCATTCTCTAGTGATGAATAATTTATTTACATAATAGACTATGTGAATAATTAAACATACAGACATGATAATTTGAGTTTCTTCCACTAATTAACTTCTACCACAAACTCATATTTCTCTCCACAATATAATATGATTCAAAAATATTCAATTATTCAATATTTTATAGGATTAAAAAAGTAACCTATACTCAATCTTCCATAATGATAATTATTTTATTCTAACCATGAGATCATGTAGTCGAGACATAGGTGATTCACAATTTTCACCATTCTATTATAAATTCAAGTCTTTCGGGTTAACTAGATTTTATATGTTATCTTCTGACCTATGGGTTTTCCTTTTTCTAAAACTATATTATTATGAAATTCCATAAATAACCATAAAATTTTCAAAATAAAATAAATATTTTAAACTCAAAAAATAATATCAAATGGTCATTAAAATCCATTAAACTCATTATATTAATCCAAAAATATCCTATCCAAATTAATAGTTCAAAAAGATCACTAAATTTACAAAATAAAAAATAATAATAATTATCAAAACAACATATTTTAGAACCTATTCCACATACCAAATAACGGATAACTATAACAAAATTAATATTAATTTTAATGCTTCTAAATACATAAATTATAATTAAGGTAGTAAAAAACTTATTTGTATCTGAAATTTATATAACCTAAACGTCATTTATAAAATACAAAAAAAATTATCTATTCTAGGAATAATTTTTATTCATCTGTGGTAATATGATATGCTTGAATGTGAACCACTATCTTCTTTTTAGGCATATTTTTTTGATGCTTAGAGAATTCCATTTACGATTTCCCTCTTTCATTGCACTTATATAATTGATTATTCGAAAATTAATTTCATCCATTGATATCATAAGAATGTGGCCTTATTTTTTCACTTGATGCAATATCCACTTCCAATTAACCTTATAAAATGGAATCTCTTTCCACAAGTATCAAATAGTGGGAAATCTATAATTCCATTTTCCCTTTATCCATATTTTCACTTTCATTATCTTCTTATTATGGTTCCTTAGAATGAAATATTAATAATAAATTAATATCTCTACATTTATATAATATGATATTATTTCCGAAACGATAAAGCTATTTTGGAGACTACTTATATTTGGATGATTGTCTTAATTCCATAAATTATGTCACCACCTTTATTCACCATAACACGTTCATTAGTGAGTTTTCAATCCATTCCAAAATGATCCATTTCTAAATAATTTTTTTCACTATATTTTGCAATGAATCATAATTTATAATTTTGAGCTAATAAAATACATAAAAAAAAAGAAAATTTTATGAATAAATAATTTCATAATCATAAACATGGTTTCATTGGGGGAGATATTTAAATTAAAACCATTCATAATAGTTTTTATAAAAAATTTGAATCCTCATAAGCATATCTACCCTGAGTGTCAAACTAGGTACCTAGTAAGAGACATTGTTGTGTATCAGATCATTTCAAGTCATCTCTGACACACCATGTTAGATTTCATACACCTATGATCATATGTGACAGAGCCACATCCAACTGTAGTATCCAGATTGGGATTTATTACTAGTAATTGCAAAGTAATATATAATTTTACAATATTCTTTGACTTTCTTCTATACTTTTCCCAATTATTCTCACAAAATTATGTTAAATAATCAATGATTTCTAAATCTTGTTTCCCAGATGTCCTCTAAAGTTGATCTTATTCTAACTATAACAAACCTGAACATTGAACCTTAGATATGATGCCTTACATTACTAGATTTAAATTGATACACTACTCTAATCCCATAGTATTAATCAATATAAAATCTATTAATCCCAATTAAATTCATTAACATTACATTAAAATTCATAACATAAAATACAATATAAAAATCATTTTAGAACATAATTACTCTTCTTGCTTAACCATGAATATAAGTCATAATACCAGAATGTCATCCATGGAAAATATAACATAATAATGGGTTGAGATCAGATGAAAACTAAATGTAAGTGTATAATGATAGCTATTATGAGTAAATAATCATAAACCTTAAGTAAATTTGTACAACTAAAACAAAATACATTAGAATGTAATTATTAGCATAACAACGTATTAATAAGTTATGCAATTTAAAATAATCACATTATTTAGGAAAAAAATGTATATTCTAGTAGTCAAATAATCATATGGAATATATATAAATAATATTTTCATGAGGTGATTCATAATGCTGGACAACATAACCATATTTTCAAGGCCTCATCATAGAAAGACTATATATATAGTTAAGGAATTAGAAAATTTGAAAATATTTTTTTCCTATGATTCCTACTTATGCATCGATCAATTATATTTGGAACCTCCCACCACATACTATGATCAATGTAATAATTATATGAAAATAGAAAGAACATAAAAATTTTTATATGAAAAATAGCATACAAAATGATAACACTTTATCCATAAATTCTGAATGGTATCAATATAGAACATAAACAATAAAAATGATCATAAAAACATCAACAAATAAATGAATATTATATTATAATATATCAGCCCTAATAAAACAAATGATTCAACAATGGATGATGACAACAATGAAAATACTTTAATAACATAATTAGAAATATCTTGATAAAAATACACTTCTTCTATGAAATCATATTTATAAAAGCCACACATTTCTAAAAGAATACATTTTATTTAAAAATTATATTATAAAAAATAAAATTATTCTTTAAAACATCATTCATTCATAATGACCATAAAATCTACTAATTCTATGTAAGTTAAAAAATATAATTCTTTCTATATTTTTAGAGAAAAATTTATAATGTACCCTACGTAGAAAATGAAAAATATATATTCCTTCAAAGGAATTTATAAAACATATTACATGGTTAAAATACATTTAATATTCTAATGACAATAATGATATTTTTTTAAACAACTTGGACATGGATGATAAATATTTCACCACAAATAATAAATAATTCTGAATAATAAAGAGACTGTTAAATTAACACTTACCTTGTACATTCATTTTGTTGAATGTGTATTAAACATCACTATAATGGTCAAATATTGTTGTTAAATTATTTGAAAACTATATACTTTTTATTATATAATATTAAACTCTCTTATATAATTTAATTAATAATATTTCGTTATAAATTTTTTTTCAGGTGTTAACTAATTCATTTTTTAAGAATATTTTTTCCTGTAAGTCTCATTTATTATGCTTAGTATATATATTCATCATATAAAAAATGATATTAAGTTCATAAATATAATATTCACTCCAAATATAATCTTTTATAATTATATGTGATTAGGAATCATAGAGAATGAATACCATAACATCATGGAGACGGTAGGTCAAACGTACTCACCAGGGATGATATCATCCCTTTAATGGATAAATGGAAATGATAAGTATATTATATTTAATATAAAAAATAAATATGATTCTATATTTATTATTTATTTCCATTATATTATTCATTATACAAATCTATATAATTTAGTGATTGAAAAATATTACACAACAACGTGGACATAGCAGGCCATACTTATGAATATATGGTGATATTGTTTATTATATAATTGATAAAATGATTAATATGGTTTTACCATAATCTAAATAACATTTTTTAATAAATATGATATTGGGGTTATTATTTTATAATAAAAACAATTCTTGAAGAGGAGGTAGATAAAAAATAATTTTAAAGGATTCAATATAGACAATTACCTCCTCATTAGAGAACTTCTTTTGGAACACCTCATTTGGACACTTGGATTGGACTTTTAGATAACCAGAACCTCTAGTATATTTCTAGGGAATTTTATAACGGATGATTTATAGTCATTGGAAAAAAATGATTGGTGTGGTGTGAGGAAGTGAGGGAGTAGGTGCACTTTTATAATTGAGATGAGGTGATCTTATAGAAATTACACAATTATTAATATATAATTATTCAATTATCTTGACAAAAAACTCATAAATGAGATATTAATTAATTACAGGTGATCTTTTAGACTATATCCTATCCATTTTTAATTATTTATTAATTTTATAATATTTATATTATTTAATAATATATTTAATCAATAAAGTATCAGTATTCCCCAATATGTTACTATTAATTTAATTTTACATTAATTACACCAAGACCATGATTTAATTGAATATAATTATTTAAAAAATATATATTATATATTATAGATCTATAAAATTAGATATAAATTTTATTTAATCCAGAATATATCAAAATTAATATTATTAAAATCAATTATATGATTTTTCTATTAATTAAATATATTTTGTATCAAAATTGATGATGTATATATATTAAGTATATAATTAATAAAAATTAAAAATATAATAATATTTTATATTAATTTCATTATTATTTGTATTTATATATATATTTATTCATATAATGGTTTCCCATATATGGACACAAAAACGTTATTAAATAAAAGAGAGTAATATTTTGTAATTATAATTTATATTAATAGTTTATATGTCATTTTTATGTACTAGTTCCCGTTAAACAACTCTAGTTTCATATTAGGGTGAAAATAATCTAATAATATTCCTCAAAAATAAATTTGAGATTTTTTTGTTTATTTTAAATATTATCATTTTGTTTTTCCATTAATTAATCATTTATAATTTAAATTGTTGTATGAAAATTTCAAAATATTATTAGTTATAAAATTATTATTAATATGGGGTAAATTGTCCATAACTGGGCACTTTTTATAATTTTAAATGATATCTTAATATATTTAATTTTTTGAAATAATTTTATTTTTTCTATTTAATTTATTAATGTATTATTGTTATAAAATGTCATTACTGTGAGTGTTGATATTATTGACAACCTTGTCATCAAATAAAATATAAAAATCATGATTATTTCAAAAAATTAATTATTGAAAATTCTAATATAGATTATTTCCCATAAATATATTAAATGAAACTTAATTATTACTCATTATAGTAATTTTTAAAAAATTAATATCATTTCATTGATCCTTTTATTCATTAAAGAATTATAGAATCATCATTGTGTCACCATTAATGTTAATTAATTTATCGAAAATTTAAATATATTGTCATGACATAGATATAATTTTTAGGATTCAAATAAATTTTTATAGACTAATTTTTCTTCTATATAGCCCTATATTACAAATGTTGTAGTTATGAAACATAAGACTATAATAATTACACCTTTTCATTAAATAAAATCTAATAAATGTCTTATTCATACCCATATGGTATAATATGGTTATAATTTTGTTCTTGTGTTGATTTTAGTCAAATATAACTTATCGAATGTAATTATAAACTCTTTTAGGTAAATTAATACTATTATTGTATTATTTTTACCTTTTATTACTTGATTTGCCCTTAATCGTGGTAGATAAAAAATATACTAACGTTACTTTTCATAATATAAAAAAATATTGTTGAACCGATTAGACATTAAATATAATACATAATTAAATCAATGATGACATTTTTTCATTATTAAACTCACATTAGTGGCTAAATTATGTTTATCTCGAATCCCAAAAATGTGGCGAAAGGTCACGTTAAAGATATTTTCCAATGTTCAATAATTTTAATATATATTTTTAATAAAAAAATTATTCCAATAACTTAAATTTGATTAATATACTTATACTTTACAGATTTTTAATTAAAATAAAATTAAATTTATAATAATTATTATAATGAAAATATTTTTTTTACTATAATGCACTATTTTTAACTATTAATTAACAAATTAAACATCTTTTATAAACACTACAAAATATCTATAAGATAGCATTTATATTTCAAATTCAAAAATGGCGGCCATTTTAAAAAATAAAATTTATAAAATTTAAAACATTTTGTTTTAAAATAGGTGTTCCAATAAATGGCGGTGCATTTCTCCTTAAAAATATAATTTTTATGCATACAATCTATTTTTTTATTCAACATTTGTCTAGGGAATGCATAGAATAAATGGAATATGCATAAGCATTATAATTTGGTTATTACAGTTCATTACATTTATTTGAACATCTATGATAAAAAATTGTGGTGCGCTCAAACTCTATGTTGCATTCAACACATGATATCAATGAAATTGAATTTTTAAAATAGACATACCATAAAAATCTTATGGTATTATAGAACCATGTGTAACATGGAATAAAAACTAGAAAAATGACTTAATTTATTTTCAATCACCTCCAATCAAGGATAGATATAATGTTGAATTTTTAAAAAATTATTTATATTTATAATATTATATACTTAATGTATTTTAATATCACATGTATCTTTTAATGATTAATTCTGTTTGAAATACAATAATGTCTCTTGTGACTGAGATGAACTGTGATCTCACAAATAGATGGGTTTTGTTTTATAATTATTATTTACATGGATTGTAAGAAGGTTAAAATTTATTTATATATTATATATATAACATGATATTGATTATGATAAATTAATATTTCTTCCAATTCCTTCCACTTTCAATTGTTAATGGAATGATATCATCGCTTATACGTACATATAACCTGTCGTCTCAATGGAGCGATGTGATTCATTTTTTTGGTAATAATTCATGAATGGTGATAAAAATTCATATAATTATTTCATAATATATGTACTTCATTAAAATAATTTAGAAAATTATGTGACTATATAATATGTGAAAGAAAAAAAAATCATTTCAAACCCGATTTGATTAAAAGGGGAAATATCTCATGAAATAAATAATTTAATTTGATATTATGAACCAATTTGTGGCAAAATTTTATTATTGAATTAGATAAGATATTATAAATTTTTAATATTTTTTTTAATAAATTACTAACTTTTTAAAACAGTAATATTTTATTTTACATCATGATAAACCAAAAAAACATGAGGCGATGGTCTTCACCTCAATTTCCATTCAATGAGAAATATTGAATTGTTATGCACATAAGTTTTTAAAATGATGTGTATACAAACCCTTTCACCATTATATCATGATTCATTAATAATTCATGTTATTTAATATATCAACATGTTTTATTTAATTCGATGTGATAAGACATAGAAATCACCATGTGCTAAAAGTTATTACAAAATATCACCTTAATTTATAGTCGATAACATTATATTGAAACAACCTATTTATTATGATAATTATTCATTCAAACTCACAATTATATTGAATGATTATATATTCTTTTGGGGGATATTATTATTTCCAAAATTTATACTTTTTTACATTTACTGTTTACATTGAATGTTTTTTTAATAATCTGTGAAATATTGTTCATTATGTATCTTTTATTTCATATGTACTTTATTAGAAAAGTCCAATTAATTGATGAATTAGATCAATTAATCAAATAATGAGTAATTATATTGATGTAAAGGGTCTGGCGGGGTCTATAATTATCGATCCCTTTGATGGAATGACATGTCATATAAGAAAATTTATTTATCCAAATTAAATTTGTTTCTTCCTGTTGTATGAAACCATCTTCTAAATAGTATTGAGCAAATAAGTATCATAATGCATGATATCATGAAACCAAATAATTAAGAATTTAATTTATTCAAAATATATCTATTACTATTATACATTATATTTTCAAACATATATTATATCTGGATGTATTTAATTCTGAATTTATTGATTAAATTATTGGCTTGTTTAGTGGATTATAATTCAAAATTGTTTACCCTATATTAATTAATGAAAAATTATATTGTTTTAAAACAAATAATATAAATTTTATATTACCATTATTTTTTACTTTTACCATGATATGAATAATAATTGTAATGACTCCAATTTTTTTTCATTTCTATTATTTATATATACTTTTCCAAATGTATAATTCGTATCATGTATGTATGAGATTTTTAAAAAAAAACTAAAATAAATGGTCTATTTATATTTGTCTTCTTGTATCTTTACCAATATAAAAAAATAAGAACATGATGTTGAAAACTATATCAAGGTCCCTTATAATGGCAGCCATCGCTAATTAGGTGTCACAGTAATACACATGTTAGTAGATAATGACATATGAGCTGAATCATTCCAATCTTCTACAACATATTCTAGTTCCAGTTTAGAAATTTGATGTGGTTTCTGTAACACCCCGAGTTTTAATGAAAAATATTATTTTTAATTTCATTAATGTATTCTGTTGCACGCTACACCAAAAGGAGCTTGCACAACATCCATCCCTGACTTGTCTTGCATTACACGCAAGCATGACCTTCCACAATAGCGTGTGTTGTATGCAATACCGAGTTTCGCTAAACAACGATATGTTATATAAACAAGCCATTATGAATAGTGATACCCAATTTTTGAAATTTTAAAAATATTATCATTCAAAATGGACTTCATTTTTGGATTCAGAATATCAAAATTAGCCTAGGGTGAATTTTTGGTATTTTTCTGAAACTTTCAATTTTTGATGAATAGTGAAAACACTAGGTTACTATTCAAAAACCGACTTTTTATTTAAATAATTATTTATTTTATTTAAATTTATTTTAGGTCAAAATTGATACATAATACCTATATAAGTTCAATTTATGTCATTGGAGTCATTTTATAATAATTTTATATATATAAAAATTTTATTGAATGTTTCACCGTCTTTTACCCACCTACAAGGAGAATTTGCAAATTTACATAAAACATAATTTTACCGATTCTGTGAGTGGAATTTTGAAAATCCGATAGACAAAGTTAATATCAAGGACTAAAATGTGGTTCAATGAGATGAAAATAATTTTTGGTGAATAGTAACTTTTTAATTTTTTTACCACGGTTAAAAGAAAATAGGGCAATTAAGGGTAAAATGTTATTATTATTACACTAACACATGTCCTAATTCTATTGAATAAGGGTAATTCGACCAAAGACAACCCTAGGAATAAAATATCACCATTTAGGCCCACTTGGATTATATTAGGACATTTATTATTAATTTATTTAAAAAGGGTTAAAATAGCTAAAATCAATGTTTGATAACTAAATAATTTTTAATATAGGGTTATACGGAAGATAAGTTAGACTATAAATATTCATTAGAAATATAAAAATATTTCCTACATAATGGTATTTTATATGTAATTCTTAGATAATAAATAATTTAATTTATTTATGACACAATGATGATGCAGTAATTATGTTATTAATGAATTATGGACATAATTGATGTCATAAATACCCAAATATGTGTAATTTGAGACTTTTAATGAATAAAAATAATTCTATAGGTTAATATGACATGTTATTATTGATTTAATTATCCTTTTTCGAACTAATCTTCATGTTATGATTTTCACAAAAATCAATTACCAAATAGTGTCAAAATGGACATAAAATAGTTTTTAAAACAAATATTATATTATTAATTGTTTTTTTATTCATAAAAATATAAGGTTCGGCAAAATGAAATATATAAGGTTATATATATTAATTATAAACATCTTGGGGTTCGTTTGTCTAGTTATAAAGTTTATTATACTTATTGTGTAAGAAAACAGGAAGACACTGTAAAAGATAAATTATATAACATAATGTTAAATCTAAATAATAAGGTTAAAATTAATACCTAAACATGTCTAAATTATATTGGATGAGAGGATTTCGACCCATCCCCACCTCTGATATTAAATAAATCAAATTTGAGCTATTAAAAAACAAATATGTCTTTATAATAAAATAATATTTTTATTTTTTCCTATGGTGCCCCTCTCCTCCCTTATAAAAGGGCACCTCCTCCCTCTCTTCCTCACACCACTTTGTGCCCTAAAACTCAGCCAACCCCTGCCGAATTCTATTCTACACTTCCCTGGAAACATCCTAGAGGTCCTGGTCTTTTTCAAAGACCAATTTTAGTTCCCTAAGAGGAGGTCTCAAAGAGGCGCTTCAAAGAAGAGGTAATGTTTGTTACCGATTCTTTCAACATTATTTCTTCTTTCAACTTCTTCTATAGGTGTTTCATTATGATGTAATAACATAAGTATCACTCATATACTGGTATGTCATTATATGTATGAAACAAAACTATTTCACCATCTATCCATCCAACAGAAAATGAAATCACTGCGCGTGCGTACGTACAGAATACCGTCTCAACGCCATCATGTAATCTAATTTCCGACACCACCTTACTTGGATGGTTATAATTGTGTAAATAATAACTATATATGATTATTATAAATTGATATTTATTATTAAAAAGTATACATAAACTCCAATACAATTCCATGATCATGGGAACGATATCATCGCTCGTGCGTACGTACGGAATACCGTCTCCACGATGTGATGTGACTCATTCTACATGATCTTCATTGCATAATGATTATATAAATTAATTGAATGAATAAATATGATATATATTACACTAATACCATTCATGAAATGAGGTTTCTATAACATAAATAAAATAATAAGAATTTATTCGACAAAACAAGCATAAGGACAAAAAGTAATAAACACGCGGATAACAAGTAACAATGAAATATTACTAATAAGAATATAAGAATATGGCCATATATGATATCATAACAAGTATTATGATTCAGTAATAAGTCAATGACATTATTTAAATCATTATATAGGAGGTTCGGATAATTATGAAGAAAATCGGACCTAGGGTAAGGGAAAATCTCGCAATCTCAATTTTTATCCGAGATTGTTTATACATCAGAATTTACTGGGGAATAATTATCATACACATCCATAATTACCCAATATGTAATATTTATATCCTTCTAAAAAAATTTATATCCAATTTTACCCTTCGGTGAGTTTTTAGTAAAATATATGAAAGGAATCTTTTGTCGTTTTTCGTACGAGGTACTTTTTGACTTTTCCAACAAAAGTACGAGAATAATGTTTTTTTAACTTATGCGGAATGAATGGATTTTTAAAACATTATTTCCAAGAATATTCCTTTACAATATTTAATGTTTATTTAAATCAAATTATTTTAGTTTAAAATTGTATGACATGTTATGAAAAAAAATGTTTTTCAAGTATAAAGGATATTTTAATCGAGAATGGAGTTCAAGTGTTTTATCAAAATTATTTTCCATATAAGATAATATAGGCTTCTGTTTATATACCTATTATTACATTGATTTGATTATGTTGCGATGGAATTATTTTTATGAATTCATATATTTTATATGAATTGTTTTATGATGTCACGATGTTTAAGAATCCCATTTTTATTACATGGGTTATGCAATGATGTATGGTTTTTTTAATTTTGTGTAACACATAATAATGGTATCATTATGAGATGGGTGGGACCTATATCTCCCTAAAATTCATTGGGTAAAGATGTATATCTCATGTGATAGACAAGGATGGAATGGTATATTAATCTGGTTCAGTGTTACCGGACTAAAACGAGGAGTGAACTCGATTCAGAAAGGGAATTTGTCCACTAAGATGGTCTTGGCAGCAATTCCTTGGATACTATGGAAATCAAAACATGTGCTTAATGGTTTCCATACTTACATGTTTTATTACCATTCTATTTTATCATGATTTATGTTCCCTTATGATATATGCCTTACGTACTGCCCAGATTCATGTCTTTTCTCATGATTTTGATGTTTAGATTTTATTATCAAGTTTTTGCATTCAAATGTTTATGGATTGTTTTATGTACTCTATGTTTACCCTTACTGGGAATTTGAGCTCACCCATTTTCTGTTTTATTTTCCCCATGATATAAATAATACTTTTAGGTAAGAAAAAAATGGGAAGATCTTTATTGGGATATGTTGAAGATCTTTTACCACGATTAGAAGATTTTATTCCGAGTTTCCAAAGACACTAAACTATTACGGTCCTTGTGTGTCTGTTTTTGTAAAGTACTAAGTATTCCACAAAAGTAATATAATGTCAATTTATGTAATGTATGGGTCGTTATATTTGGTTTCATAGGAAAGGTTTAGTCAACCTTTGGAGACTAGGATGCGAGAACTTTTGTGAGATCCCAATAAATATTTCTAAGGTATGTCTACGGATGTCCCTATGGTTAAGTATAAGTATAAGTTATAGTCCTAGAATTACGGTAACGATCTTACAATTAAACCTAAGATGTTAGATATTGAAGGTACTCCCCCATTATTATGTTGTTTTCCCTAGCATAATTTTTTCCTCTCACACTAATCTTTTTGGGTTTTAGACAATGTCTAGAACCTGAAGGAACCATGTTGATCAATGCAATGGAAAATGCATTGATTGTCCTCCTGAAAAAACCAATGTTATCGGAGATGGAGTGAAAAATCTTATTTCTATACTTAAACAAGCTATTAATCATTATACACTTCCAAATGAGTAGATAATGGAACAATATTCTATTGAGTCCCTCATGAGGCAACATCCACCTTCTTTCAGTGGGTCTTCTGATCCACTTGTTATTGAAAAATGGATCAGTACCACTGAAAAGATATTTTCAGTTCTTCAATGTTCTGAACATGATAAATTCATCTTAGTAGTATATCATTTGGAAGGTGAAGTTGATCAATAGTGGAATCTTATCAAGAATATGAGGCAAGAGGTGAAATTGAGTCCATGTAATGGGATGAGTTCAATAACATATTTTTTAATAAGTACTTCCCTCGTATTCTTCGAACAAAGATAGAGAAGGAGTTTATTGAACTAAATCAAATGGATGATGATTCTATTAGTATATATGAAGCGAATTTTACAAGCCTTGAAAGGTATGAATCTGGATTTAGCATCCATCCTAAGAATAAAGTTGATAGATTCTTCAGTGGCTTAAAACCAAATCTTCGATGGGCATTAGCTATAAAGGACTTCAGTACCTATGAAGAAATTGTGTGTTGTGCTATCAAGGTTGAAATGGAAGTTGGTGTTACCTATCCATCTCATGGTTTTGACATGAAATGAAAGATGGAGTTCAAGGAGAAATCTCAAAATAATGGTGAAATGAAGATGAATGTTTCCTTATTCTCAATGTGTGGAAAGAAGCATGGTGGAGATTGTCTTAAAGGGACTATAAAATGTTTTATGTGTGGAAAATAAGGTCATCGAGCAGCAGAGTGTTGAAGTAATGGAAAAAGGGTTGCTAATGATGTGAATAAAGAAAAGACTACAGAGAATGATCCACCAACAATTCAATGCTTCAACTGTAAGGAAATGGGGCATTATGCTAATAAATGCCCTAATCCAAGGGTTAGTGATTATCGACATGAGAATCCACATAAGGCAAATGAAAAAGGGATATCACATGCGATCACTATTGGCGATGTTGAATCTGACAATGATGTGGTGGAATGATTGAGTGTTTATGTAATGTTATTCCAAAATAATGTTGTATATTGTATCGTGGAATATTGGAATATTTATATATTGGTATATTGTGGTTTTCAATAATTTTATGGTACCGGTAACCATGGAAAGTGATTGATATATTTTTGGAAAAAAGATGGTATGCACATAATGATGGGATATGGAGAAAATGAAATTTTTTGACAGCATTAATGAGCTCATGACTGATATAAAGAAATAGTTATATCATGGTTTGAGTATATAGATTTTTGGGGTTTTGGTATGTGGAAAGAGTTATCTTTTGACAGCACTGATGTTTTCACTAAGATTCAAGGGGTATTCATTTTTCAAGAGAATACATGATTAAGGCCTTAGAATGTTTGGATTGTGACCAAAAAGACACATCTTATGATATATGGGCATCACTGATGGTGTTTACATGCTTGTTATATGAAATCTTTGGTAATCATTTTCACTATAATATGAGAGTGGACTGCAGTATTATGGATAATCCTAAAGATTGGAAAGGATTATGTTTGACACAAGTTAGTTTTTTTTAAGGATAAATGTTTTTTTTATATTATTGATGGGATGTTATAGTAATGTATTTTTAGAAAATGGACAACCTGCAGGATGGGCGACAACCAATCGCGTCAGACAATGCTGTGGGAATCGAACCCACAACCAAAGTGCGACTGGATTTTATCACCTACCACAGGCCTACAAGAAGTCCCTGTTTAGTAGAAACTAGTTTTATTATATTTACCAGTATGATATATGAAGTATAAGTCCATTTTAGGAACCATATATGATTAATCTACCTATATATGGACATATGTATTTTTGATAACTTTTATAACCTTTTGTTTGAGACAGATGGAATGACCCATCATTCTATCACATGATATGCTAACACATCACGAATGACCAATTCAACTTCATTTTATTATGATATGATGTGGAAATTTTCCAAGGAATGAACAACGGTGAGACTATACCAAAATCCCGAAAGTATTTCTTCGAATTGCAATTTCATCAACTTTAGGGAAATGATCTTGAAAACCAAAAAATGTTGTCCTAGTGCCCTTATATCCGATGAATCAGATGGTACCTTAGATCATCACAAATATATGGTTTTGTGATTGATGGATTTTTTATTGCCATGTTCTCTACCACTCTCCATCAGAACATGATGGTTATATTTTTTTCCATATCCATATATTCACCTATGTTCTCCTATATGGAAACCCAGTGATGAGTTTCTTTGGGTAACCGTTATGTTTCAAACTATAGTTTTTAAATCCATATTTTGGTATTCCTTTTTACGATGTGGGTTTCTATTAAATAAACTTTCTAGTAGTTAAACATTTTTAACCCCAACGAATTTCTAGGGCGAAATTCATTTTAAGAGGGGTAGAATGTAACACCCCGAGATTTTATGAAAAATATTCTTTTTAATTTTATTAATGTCTTGTCTTGTATGCTACAACAATGAAGCTTGCACAACATGCATCCTTTAATTGGCTTTCATTACATGCAAGGGCGACCTTCCATGATAGCGTGTGTTGTACGCAATACCGAGTTTCACTAAACAACGATATGTTTTATAAACTAGCTGTTATGAATAGTAATACCCAATTTTTGAAATTTTATAAATTTTATCTTTGTAAATGGACTTTATTTTTGGATTCAGAATTTCGAAATTAGCCTAGGCTGAAGTTTTGGTATTTTTCTGAAAAATTTCATTTTTTTATGAATAGTGAAAACACTAGGTTACTATTCATAAACTGTCTTTTTATTTAATTCAATATTTATTTTATTTAAATTTATTATAGGTAAAAATTGATACATAATACCTATATAAGTTCAATTTAAGTCATTGGAGTCATTTTATAATAATTTTAGATATATAAAAATTTTATTGAACTTTTCCCCGTCATTAATCCACCTCCTAGAAGAATTTGAAAATTTACATAAAACTTAATTTTACCGCTTATGTGAGTGGAATTTCAAAAATTTAAGAGACATGGTTAATATCAAGGACTAAAATGTGGTTCAATGTGATGAAAATAATTTTTGGTGAATATTACCTTTTTTTACTTTTCTTTACCACGGTTAAAATTAAATAGGGTAATTAAGGGTAAAAATGTTATTATTATTCTCCTAACACATGTCCTAATTACATTGTATAAGTGTAATTCGACCAAAGACAACCTTAGGTATAAAATATGACCATTTAGGCCCACATGTATTAGATTAGGACATTTATTATTAATTTATTTAATGAAGGGTTAAAATAGTTAAAATCAACGTTTAATAACTAAAACATTTTTAATATAGGGTTATAAAAAAGATAAATTCGACTAGAAATATTCAATAGAATGATAAAAATATATCCTACATAATGGTATTTTGTTTGTAATTTTTAGACAATAAATAATTTAATTTATTTATGACACAATGTTGAAGTAGTAATTATATTATTAATGAAATATTGACATAATTGATGATATAAATTTCCAAATAAATGTAATTTGAGACTTTTTATGCATTAAAATAATTTTCTTGGTTACAATTACATGTTAGTATTGATTTAATTAACTTAGTTTGAACAATTATTTCTGTTATGAGTTTCACAAAAAACAATTATCAAATAGTGTCAACATTGACATAAAATAGTTTTTAAAACAAATATTATATTATTAATTGTTATTTTATTCTAAAAAATCTAAGGTTCTGCAAAATGACTTAGTTAAGGTTATATATATTAATAATAATCATCTTGGGGTTCGTTTGTCTTGTTAAAGTATGTTTATTAACCTTATAGTGTAAGAAAACCAGACGACACGTTAAAAGTTAAATAATCTAACTTAAAGTTAAATCTAAATTATAAGTTTAAAATAGATACCTAAACTTGAATAAATTCTATTTTATGATGTTAGTTTGACCCATACCCACCTTAGATTCAAAATAAATCAATTTGTAGCTATTAAAAACCGAATATGACTTTATAATAAAATAATATTTTTAGTTTTTCCTAAGGTGCCCCTCTCCTACCTTATAAAAGGGCACCTCCACACTCTTTTACTCACACCACATTGAGCCTTAAAGCTCGGTCAACCACTGAAAATAATATTATTTACTTCTCTAGAAACATCCTATAGGTTCTGGTATTCTTCAAAGACCAATTTTAGTTCCCTAATAGGAGGTCTCAAAGAGGCGCTTCAAAGAAGATGTAATGTCCATTCACGATTCTTTCAACTTTATTTCTTCTTACACTTCTTCTTATTTAGTTGTTTCATTATGAAGTAATAATATCAGTATCACTCATATACTTGTATGTTATTATATGTATTAAAAACCCTATTTCACCATCTATCCATCCTACAGAAAACGAAATCACTGCGCGTGCGTACATACGGAATACCGTCTCCATGCCGTTGTGTAATCTATTTTCCACCACCACATTACATGTATGGGTATAATGGTGTAAATAATAACTATATATGATTATTTTAAAGTGATATTGATTCTGAAATAGTATATATACACTCCAATACAATTCCATGATCATGGGAACGATATCATCGCTCGTGCGTACATACGGAATACCGTCTCCACGATGTGATGTGACTCGTTCTACATGGTCTTCATTTCATAATGATTATATAAATTAATTGAATTAATTAATATGATATATATTACAATAATAAAATTCTGGAAATGGGGTATCTATAAGATAAAGAGAATAATAAGAATTTATTTGACAAAACATGCATAAGAACAAAAAGTAATAAACACCCGAATAAAAAGTAACAATGAAATATTACTAATAAGAAGATACGAATATGTCCATATATGATATCATAACAATGAGTATGATTCAGGAATAAGTAATTGACATTATTTAAATCATTATACAGGAGGTTCGGACACTTACGAAGCAAATCAGACTTAAGGTAAGGGAAAATCATGCAATCTGAATTTTTATCTGAGATTGTTTATACTTCTGAATTTATTGTGGAATATTTATCATCCACATAAATTTTTCATAAATTTGTAATATTTATATCCTTCTACAATTTTTTATATCCAATATTACCCTTCGGTGAGTTTTTAGTAAAAATATGAAAGGAATCTATTGTCTTTTTTCGTACGATGTACTTTTTTACTTTTCCGTCAAAAGTACGAGAAGAATGTTTTTGTTAACTTATGCGGCATGAATGAATTTTTAATAAATTATTTCCAATAATATTCATTTATAAGTTTTCATTTTTATTTTAATCAACTTATTTTAGTTTAATATTTTATGACATGTTATGAATGGAAAAATGTTATTTAAGTAGAAAGGATATTTTCCTCAAGAATGGAGTTCAAGTGTTTTATCAAAATTATTTTCCAACTAATATAATATAGGGTTTTGTTTCTATCACTATTATAAAATTAATTTGATTATGTTGTGATGGAATTACTTTTATGAATTCCTTTTTATTATATGAATTGTTTTATGATGTCATATGTTTAAGAATCCCATTTTTATTACATGGGTTTTACAATGATGTATGTTTTTTTAATTTTGTGGCACACATAAGAATGGTATCATTATGAGATGGGTGGGACATATATCTCCCTCCATTTCATAGGGTAATTATTTATATCTAATGAGATATACATGGCTGGAATGGTATGTTAATCCGGTTCAGTGTTACAGGACTGAAACGAGGAGTGAACTCGATTCAGAAATGGACTTTGTCCACTAAGATGGTCTTGACAGCAATGCCTTGGTTACTATGGAAATAATAACATCTTCTTAATTGTTTCCACAATTACATGTTTTATTCCCATGATATTTTATCATGATTGATGTTCCCTTATGATATATTCCTTACGTAGTTCCAAGATTCATGTCTTTGCTCATGATTTTGAAGTTTAGATATTATGTTCAAGTTTTTGCATTCAAATGATTCTGGATTGTTTTATGTTCTCTATGTTTACCCTTACTGGGAATTTAATCTCACCCATTTTATGTTTTCTTTTCCCCAGGATATAAAGAATGGTTTTAGGTAAGAAAAAAAGTGGAAGATCTTTATTAGGAGATGTTGAAGATCTTTCACCACGATTGAAATATTTTATTCCGAGTTTCCAAAGACCCTAAACTATTACGGTCCTTGTGTGTCTGTTTTTGTTATGTACTAATTATTCCACAAAAGTAATGTAATGTCCATGTATGTAATGTATGAGTTGTTATAGTTTACATGGATAAAATAATTATATTAACAATGGTTCAATTAGGAATGAAAAAAACATATTTAGGTTTTTTAAGGAAAAAATTCTCACATTTGATTCTAATGATGCAAACTGCCAAGGTTAATTATCTTAATATACTATATGTATAGAAGATTGTGAGGATTCTTGGGGTCCCCATTTCAATTGTTTTAGAAATGGATAAAATTTTTATTCCATTATTTTGTAAATTTCTTAGAGGAAATGGTTTCTCATGTAATATTGAGTACATAATTTTATCGATAGAAATATTTTTAGATGAAGAATGATTTTCAAATTCCAAGGTATATTCTCTATTATTCTATCTTGTAACTCAGCGGAACATTGGAGATCCATCTAATTTTTTAAATTTTTATTTAGTAGTATTTACTAGTAATCTAATATAATTTATTCATTATATGATTTATATGGTCTCTCATGTTAGTCACTACATTGTTCTTCAAATGCAATTGAGGACACTTTTGTGGGACATAGCCACATTCAAGAGATGTTTTTGTTGATTTGAGTTATTTATTAAGGATATGATATTGCATTGATTTAGAATTATTCATCTTCAAGTTAATAATGTCAACCATTATAGAGTCCATTGCTGACCAGGTCATTATAAATGTTCCTCCATAGATGTGTTACCTTAGACACAGGAAACTAGGGAAGCTGGATTTTCAATATTATAAACCATTTTAGATAATTGATATGATTTATATAGATTATTTTTTTAGTAGTTTATAGATTAATTTATAGTCATTCATATTGATTACCTCATTTCCCATCTCATGATGTACCCCCATGACCATGTCAATGTTTGAGTGTACAATATATTTGGTTTCATAGACACTTTTTAGTTGAGGGGGAACCAATATAGGCTTTTGATAATATGTTGAATGTACTAAATGGATATTATTTTATACTGGTCAATGTTTTGTGGAAGTATAGATCATATTCTCATGAGACACAGGAGTGTGAATTTGTTTAATGGATTAGTGGCCTAATTATTTTCTAAAGCAACCTTATTCTTTAAGAATTCATGAGGATATAAATCCATATATTAGATATAAATAATATAATATAAGTTTAAAGTTAATCCTCATTATATGTATGAAAATATAATAAAAGGTGGAAATAAATCAGTTGAGGTATCTTATAGGTTTCACAAGAAGTAAATGAATATAAAACGTTATAAAATGGGATATAAGATTTGGTTTATGTTGTGAAAGTATATTTTTATATTGAAATGATACTTGGTATATGCCATTTTTTTGTATTCATGATAAGAAAATATGGTCATAAAGATAGACATTAATGCCAGAAAAAATATACCTTTGAATTTATAAACCAATGTGAAATATCTTTTATCATATTGGTCTTTCTAAAAATATTATGACATTAATATGAAATTGACACTATTAATTATAACCATACGAGTAGATAAAATATTTTTTTTCACATAATACATTTCCTTTGACCCTTTCTCTACTCTTCCCTACATACTAGGTCTTACCTAGGAGATTCATGACGATTTTTCTCCCTCTGAAAACTTAATCTTGGTATTCTAAACCCAAATTGATTTGTTGGAATACAATTGGTAATTGTGATCAATTATATCACAATTCATAAATTTACCATTTAATATTAATTAAATATTGGATATATTTAGGTGACATATTTTTCAATAAATCTTTTATATCAAATCACTTATAGATACAAAATTTTATTGTCCTCCTAATGCTAGTTCCCCTTTATGTTGTGATCTAAAATGTAAATAATGATGTATATTTTGAATAAAATTTTATGGAGAAAATTTTAATTATTTTTACCAGATTAAATATTATAAGAATAATTTTTATGGTCCCCTATTACTGTGTAACTTATTTTGATTTGTTCAGTTATTGTGATTCAATTTTTTCCTGGTGTGTGATATGATCTTTAGAGGGTTGTTCAGTCTTCTACTTCTGTTTCATGAATCACTGTTTATTTTTATTTTATGTATGAATTTATATTTTAAATGTAATGATCCATAATTTGATTTATTGGTGTTTACAATAATTGTTTTTGGGATAATATCAAATCCCTCCATTTCCCTATTTGAATTTTTGTTTAAAAAAATTGCTATAAAATTTGAATTTAGTTTACAAAACATGTTTTTTATTATATAGGGTTTCATGTATTTTAATTTTATATATTAAAATTGATTTGAAATTTAATTTATTTATATTTCACGTCGATGACCAGTGTAATTTGGTGGTAGGTATAATTTTGGTATTTCACTAATGAAATTATAATTTGTTTCACATTATGGTGTTCTCCCTATTCCCTATACCATAGATAAATATTATCTAAGAATGTTATATTAACATTGATGTGTGGTTCACTTTATGGTATGTATTATTATCTTTAGTTCATGATATGTTGAGTCTAGGGAATTGAGTCCTCACTTGTCAATTTGTTTTATTTTGGAGTATGGTACATATCTATCCAAATAATTTTTATCCCAAAAGTTATTATCTTTGATCTTTCATGGTATAATATTTTTTATATAACATGAAATGATAAATGATTTTAGAAATTAAAATTATAGACAAAAATCATTCTTTATAATTGTATTACCTATTTATTATTTTAAAATTTTGAAAAAGATGAACATTATATATTGAATTTGATATGAAATCATGTAATTGATTGTAATTCCATATTTTATTTATAATTTAAAATATGTTTATCATTTTATATAGAGTTGTTTTGGAAATACATGTCCGGAACCTACATTACATGTTTAATTCAGACTATACATAATCGCTTTATGGTGTATAAACCATGTTTATAGGCTGCGGGAAAAGAAAGACACCAATATGTTGTGGTGGGCTTTATGTTGTCCAGGTATATGATTCTTCTGGAAAATTAGATTTATTTTTAAAACATAGTACACAAAGGGAATATTTTAATGATATATAAATATTTTTTGTTGTAGATAAAATATTACCCATATTTTATCATGTTACATTGGGTATTATCACTGTATTTATCACTAATTTTGTTATGTAATGTTTATTTATTACTATCATTCACTTTTTTTGAATTTACAAACATGAGAAAGGTAAAATCATTCCTAAATGTTTCTTTTCATTTAATAGGAATAAGTGGTCAGCCAGTGGGGATTTTAATCTACCATTATGATTTTCCATTTTCCTATTTGGATCCTAGGTGTGTCATGTATGTCTCTTCAAAAAAATATATATTGTAAGAAGGGAACATCAAAACATTCAGTTTTGATCCTGGATGTAAAAATATGTATAACTATCTATGATATTACTTATTGGGGATGAAAATAATGTTCGATATTACATATTATATATCATTTCCTTTAGAAGGTAAATACGTTAAGGATGAGAGACACAATCGTATATGGGTGTTACAACCATTGCATATAGTATAATGGATGTTAAAAACAATAAAAATGTATTTCTCCATTGTAATTCCCATAATATCTAATTTCCAAAATGATTATTGGATTGTATTTGATCATATTAGAAAAAATACACACATAATTACTACAAATATTGATTTATCTCATAGTGATATTTTTCAAGATAAATATTAATGAAACATTATTGATTCATGGATTGACAAATTCTATAGTATATGTTTATGATATGTGATTTACCTTGATGATATAAAGAAGACCACTATATTATCTATATATAGAATTGATTCTTAGTTTATTTTATCATCCTAATATAAATGATCTGTCTTTTATAAGAATTAAAACCTTGAAAAAAATGATGTGATCATATTCTATATATTTTGTAGGATTTTTTTGGAATAAATTCTCTTCTATATTTGTTTTCTTACAATGAAATCCTTCACTAAATTAGATATATGTCTCCTTTTGAAATGATATTTGGAAATTAGTGTATAACTAAAATTTTTTTGGAACATGATAGAATAAAAAATCAATTATAACTTGATATTTTTATGGAAATGAATGTGAATTTCATCCCCATTCGGCATTAGTTATGGATGCTCAAGGTTGATATATGATTTATAGTGAAAACCCAAGGCAAAATCTATAATTCAATGTTTTAAATGGTATTTATATTAATTTTAGAAGGGACTAAGGTTATGATATTTATAAGGAAAATAATACTGATCCCAATTTATATTGATCCATTTAAAGTTGATTATATTATTTGTATGCCTTTTTATCACCATGAAATTCCCACTAGATGACTATCATGATCAAGATATATTCCTTGATTATCTATTGATAATCTATATACCATATTACTCATATATTATGTACATAATGATTATATTTTTTTTTCAAAAATTTTAAGATGATAAAAAATCAAATGTAAATAAAGTATGATATGGATAATGTCATATGGTACAATACTATTATCATAGTTATAGTGATTTAATGTAATTCAAAATACGAAGAAGTTACAAGGTCTGCAGATGGTTCTATGAAGAATATATTTAATCATGTGTTTATATGGCGAAGAAGAAAATTTCAATATATAAATTAATTTTATAGGGGTTGTAGTGTTAAAGATTAAAATTTTATTATTATTTCCATTGAAATAAAAATGATATGTTTGATAACATTATTTACAAGAAACAGTAAGTCTAAATGAATACTTTTATAATAATGTTTTATATCCTTACCATTGAATTAGATTCTATGAATAGTAACAATTACATTATAAAATAATATATATAATGGAATTAAATAATAAAAAATTATTTAATATATCAAAAAAAATGCACTCAATTTTCTCTAAAGTGAATTAATGCTTGAAATATTTATTTCCTTTTAAAACTATAATTTAATTTTGTGGATAGAAATTATAAACATTATTTTATCATTATATGGATTTTAGCATTAGGTAACTAGTATAATACTATAAATAATCATTCTATTTGTATCTTATAATGATTTAATATGTTTCTTCAAATAATAATATATTTTTTTATTGAATAGTAAAAACACTGTTTTTTTGTAGAAACTATTGTTACATATGAGTAAAACTCCCTATATGTTTTTGTTTTCATCAATGAGTAAAATAAGACTACAAAAATAAAAACAATAAAAATAATTATATAATAATCATCATTATTTTTGATGTGGGTTGATGTTTTTTTCTAGTCATACAAACATATATTTTATAAAAAAAATTAACTGAAATCGGTGTTTTACCCTATAGAACATTTATATTTCCAATATTTATTAATCATTCATATAATATTTATGGGTCATATAGCAAATAAAAAAGGGTAAAATGGATCTTATTATTTTTTACAAGGAAATTAAATTACTTAAATTTTTTTATTTTTAAAAATTATTAATTAGAAAACATGTTTTCATTGAGGTTTTCATGCATATTTGAATTTTAATAAAGAAATATTTTCATTTCCTATTTTGAAATTTTTTACATATTTTTAAAAATTATATTTTATATAATTTGATATAATTAACGTAATTTTTTTAAATAATGAACATTATAAAAAATAAAAAAAAATTATCATGATAAATGTTTTGATTTTGAATAGGGAGTTAATATATGAAAAATGGTCGTAATGAAACTATAAAAACCATGTTATTTATTACAAAAATAAACATGTTTAATTACATAAACTCTTCACAAGATAAAACATGGAATATCGATAGGTATAGTATTTTCAGGGACTAGTAACATTACATAACAAATAAAACATGACCTAAAAACATGCATAAGAAAAGATTGTTCTATAAAGTGTAGTAATAGAGTATAAATGTATAACAAGAATAATAGAATACATGTGAGGAAACAAGAATATCAATTCAGCATAAAATAAACAAGAAAATAAAATCATTGTAAAGCATGGTTATCATAACATGAAAATATGGCAACAACACTTACTATGGAATTACCAAGATCCAAGGCTCATTGCACATAGAGGATTAGTAAACCCTCATTTCCCATGAATCATGATTAAAACCTCACTACAATTGAATTATCATGATTCAACACTCATTTCAGATCATGTATCATGATTCAATACATTACCCAATGCATTAGAGCTCTGTCACGTTGCATTGATTCTTAAAAATTTCAATTCATGCATAAGTGTGACAAATGGATCATAAAACAAGGAATAAATCAACATCATAAGTTATGACATGATTAAGTAATGTGGAATAAATACATGAAAGTACCATTAAATATGTATATGTGCATAAAGGTGCATACCCTTGATAGATACATTGGTATGGTATTCAATACACAATGATATTGGCTTAAAAAAAGGCAGTGCATTTTTGCCAGCATAATAACATGACATAACGATTCATAAAAATGGTTGATGAGAGTGAAATGGGTTTCTCATAATATGTACAAGAAATTTAATCTATGGGGGGTCTAATAGATACATGTACCACGAATTGTAATGGAATTTGGTTACGTAATACCATAGAAATGCTTGAATGTAAATGAGGAGAGAGAAAATCATTACGGAATTTCGGTATGGTAACAGGTGTAAATGGGAGACAATAATGAGAGAGAAAGGGGATATCTCATTATTAAAACACTAATAGGGCAGTATTGTGGAGGTTATAAATCATACCACAACAAATTTTAATTTAACTAAAAAGGATATAACAAAATAACGAAACTTGAACAAAATATTGAAAGGAAAAAACCATTTACATTGAAGTGTGATCCCAAAGGCTTGTGAGAGGCTTCAAAGAGGATTCATGGGAGCATGAGGTGCTTTGGGAGATTTCTAGGGTTATTTGGAATGATTTTGGATGAAATCCAAAGACATTTAGTGACGATTAACTAGGAGCTTGGGTGGGTTTATATAAGAAAGGGGAGGGAATTATTTATTATTTAGGATTGTGACACCACACATTAAACTAATAATGATAATAGTTTATTAAAATAATATTTAATTCAAAAATCAATTAATTTCATCAAAATAAATTTCTTGGTTGAATATTAACTAATCATTTTATTGATGCTTTAAAAACTATTTACAAAGTTACAATAATAAAAATCATCTATATTCTCTATTCAAGAATAATGTATATAATCGTAGTAATAGGGTTTTTGTTACATAAAACCTTAAAACACTCACATTTGACCTTAGGGTAAGGTGTGCGATGGTGACAGACTCTTGGGGTGACTTGGATAACATCACACCAGTGGTAATATCTATTAACATCTGCTTCTCCTGTAGTCAGTTCTGATCAACCATAACGTGTTCAATATCGGCATAGGCTTGGTCAAGAGAAAAACCCAATGACACCACCATCTTTCTGAGCTCTAACAAATGAGCTTCATAAGGGGAAATTCTATTGGATGAGGCCATCGCCTCCGTTGTTTGAGTAAATTGGATTTTTTTAATGTCCTATATTAATACTAATCATGTGATCACTGTTCAGCTGGTATATTATAAACGATAACAATTCATAACAACATTTTTAAATCTAAAACCTAAAACAAAATAAGTTAATATCTTTTACATAACCATAATACTTCATTTAAATAGACCAAGAAGAATTTTCATTAAAGATTTTTTGGGTTGTTACAATCTTCCCCCTCTTAAAAAAATTGCATCCATGCAATTTTATTACATACAAAAAGATCACTAAAATTTAAATATGACATCTGGGTTTCTAACCCAAAAACTTTAAGCATTCCCCAACACTCATTATCACGCTGATAAAGGAGACTGACGTTCCACCTTGTGTAATAATACCTCAATTCACTTTCTATATAATCCAATTTTTCAAGAAATAATCCATGCAACATGGAATGCACTGATGGAAAATATGACGCACTTTTCAAAAATAATTGTTTCATACATATAGTTTTAAAACATAACCATGTACCAAGTATTTGTAAAATATTCTGATAGAGTCGGCTTTGAAATTTTCCAAATACAGTTCTTCTAATATATATCCTAAGTATCCAAAAAGAATGGAAGCCAAGACTATATACATATATTCTTCTTGGAGGTCTCCTTCATCAGCACCTGTCCTAAAATCAAAGTGTGCATCATTCTCTCTGTAAAGGGTGAAGTATTTGAAAATTCCATGATACTCCCTCCCATTCCTAGAATGTTGATAGAGTTTGGAGCTTAATATTTGATCACATGGGATCAATTATCCTTGAGGATTCCACATTATGGAGGAGGATTTTGATATTTCTTAGAGACTTTTGCAAGAATTTTGGACATTCAAAAATGATTAGATACTACGTGTGATTGAATTCACAATAATTATAGCTAGTAATTTCTCATGAAGGGGGAAAAGTGTTGTAAGAGGTTTTTCCCCTTCCATATCGAAACTATACTTACTGAAAAAACATATCAAATTTTAACTTACCATCTAGACATGATAAATTTGTGATATTAAACTAAATTAAGTATAACAATTTATAATTCCATAATGAAAATAATGTAAGGGGTAACACATAAAGGGTAAACCATGTACAAATTTTATTAATTATAAATAACTTTAATTTTCTTATCACATAAAGTGTATGCTTGTGAATTTACCAATGCATATCCCCTGGGAGTTTCGTTACCAAGAGCACAGAAAGGCTCATTGTTCTGTACAAGGATACCCCAGGTCAAGCTTGAAACTCTTTGTCAAGGTTTTCACACCTAGGTACAATTGTACTAGAGCCACCTCTACCTTCTCGTATCCAAATATGGATGTATTTTCATGATAAAACACTTAAAAAATATCAACCAAAACAAAAGGATGTTTTCATTATAATTAATATAGTCTCTATGATTTCTCAAGGTTTTTCTAATCCAAAACCCAAGAATAAATAAACATATCCACTAATACAAAGTATAACAACCATGTTCTTTATTACACACATAAACACGATTTATTATATAAAAACATTAATTTATACAACATGGATGATCGAGAGGTTTAGTTAATTTTGGTCTTAGGAACATTACATGACAACTAAATACATGAAACACAACATCTTTATTGAAAACATCCTCTACATGACCACTACATTCCCTCTTATATAATATTTCAGGGGATAACCTGAGGACATGTATATGAAAAGGGTGAGCTATAAATCCCATTAAGGGAGTAAGAAATAAATAACATGAAGAGTACCATAAATATTATGAAATTGGAATATAAATGAAGCATAAAATAAACATGGACATGATGGAATGATATATCAGTATTATCATAACATTGAAATGTGGAAACAACACTTAACACATAATTAATAATAGCCAAGGCTCATTGCACATGGAGAATGAGTAAACCATCATTTCACATTAATCATGAGAATTTAATCATATTACATGAAATATAAATATTAAACACTCATTTTAAATGATTTATCATGATACTATACTTTACCCAATGCAATGGAGCACTATCAGGGTGCACCATTTCTTAAACATTTTATGTCTTGCATATGTGTGCCACATAGATCATAAAACATGGAATCAAACTACATCATATGTTATTCCATGATTAAGTAATGTTTAATAAATACATTAAAGTAACATTAAACAATTATATTTTCATAAAGTTCTATACCCTTGATTGCGACATGGGTATGGTATTCATCACACAATGATCTTGGCTTCAAAAATTGTGATGTTATGTCGACAACAAAACTGTGTGATATACGGATTCAAAAAAATTGTTGATGATAGAGAAATGGTTTTCACATAATATATACATGAAATATCATGTATATGGGTCATATACATACATTCCCAAACAAACTTAATGGAATTTAGATACGTAATACAAAATAACTGCTTGAATGTAAATGAGGAGAGAGAAATTCCTTACATAATTTCTACATTGTAACATGTGTACATGGGAGGCATTAATTAGAGATAAATGAGATATATCATTATTAAAACATAAATATTTCAGTATTTAGGATGTGAAAATTCATACCCCAAAATTGTTAATTGAAATAAAAATGTTATAACAATATAAAGAAACATGGATAAAATATATAAAGGAATAGATCCCTTACTTGGAAGTGTGATCCCAATAAAATGGGAGAGGATTGAGAGAGGATTCTAGAAATCATGGGGTTCCTTGGGGGGATTCTATTGAGAGTAGGGAGTAGTTTGTATGAACACTAAAATATTTTAGTTAAGATAATGTGGGATCATGGTTTGGTTGATATAGGGATGGAGAGAGAATTTTTTATTATTTAGATAGGGACACCATAGATTAAACTTATCAAAACCACAAACCAGTAAATGGTTTTTCCCATGGATTATGTGAACGGTTATTGGAAAATAATATTTTATAAATCCAATGGCCGAACATCATAAAATAATAAGGTTGCTTATGTGGAGGTGAGTAATAATCTGAAGGCAAATTATTTAAAAATACAAAATGTTTTATAAACCTTGAAAGGTCCACTTAGCTTTGTAAAAGATAAAAAACTAAACCAAAATCATATTATTATAATGGCAAACCATTTATTTTCTGTACTAAATGTTTATATTATTTTATTACATCACTATTGGGTCAATATGATGTCATAAAGCATATTATATAATTTAAACGATATTTAATTTTTACCCAACAATTCAACTGTCCTAGAAAATTATGAAAAATTCATTGTTGGATAATTTCAATGTATTGATTCCAAAAATAATATTTATTTTATATAAATAATTTTATGAATATGTGAATTTTTATTTTTAATATAAAAACTTACATTTATCGATAATTCATGGGTTATGACCAAAACATCTTTCAAACCATAATAAATATTACAATTGAATTCATTAATTTATACAATACTTTAAATTTAATAAAATCTAATTTAATAATAATAGTAATAATTTATTAAAATGTTATTTATTTCAGAAATTTATTAATTCATTAAAGTATATTTCATAGATGATAATTAACTTAAAAAATTATTCATGCATTAAAAACTATTTACAAAGTAACAATAATTAAAAAAAGATATATTCTATATAAAAGAATAATGTACGTAATCATAGTACTAGTGTGTTGTAAAATAACCCATTAAAACACCCTCATAAGACCTTAGGTTATGTTGTGCGATTGTGATAGACTATTGGGATGTCTCAAATAACATTGCTCGGGTGGTAATCTAAATTAACTTCAACTTATCCCGTATTCAATTATTCTCAACCTTAAAATGGTCAAGATATACTTGTGCATTGTCAAGAGTGAATCCCAATAATGAATCCTCAATTAGGTGCTCTGAAATATGGGCTTCGTATGGCGAAAGTCTACTGTATGAGTCCATGGATTTATTTGTATGTGAAATTTGGATTTGTAAAAGCCCTATATTTATACAAATAATGTGATCATTGTTCAACAACTATATTAGAAACGTTAAAAATTCTCAAAGGTATTTTTAAATCAAAATCATAAAAAAATGAATATGTTTATCATAACCATAAGAAGAAATTTAAATTGAATGAGATCAATTCTCATTAATAAAGTATTGGGTCGTTACAACAACATTAATTTTTTGTAATTATTATTCAATGAATATAATAAAAAATTAACTTATTTGATGATTTAACTAATTTATATTTAAAACATATTTCATAATATAATTACCATATGTACATTAAATATTTTAATAAATTTTACTTATATTTCTCCTCATAATAATAAAGGGGCACCACTTTACCTCTATTAATCACAAATTTTTAGCTCAATATATCAGAAAATACTTAGTCAAAATATTAATAGATTTTTTCCATACATCATAGATATTGTGTCTTCCCATAATACCAATGATTTAATATATATGGTTTATTTCATTAATAGTTTATTAACTGTGAGTTATTAATGTTATTGGCAGGATTAAATTTCATTTATTTTTTCACCTTTCTAAATATGGAGGTATCTTTAATTTCGTGAAGAATATAACATCATAAATATAATATTATATTATTAAACTAATGTAATAACCATTTCCCTCATATTTTGCTGCAATTGAGATCTATTTTTATCACTCGGGTGAATGTGTGGACTACATCATCCACATAAATATATGAAGAATTTTATGTCCCCATAATTAGTGGTTGGGTGTTATGACAGATTTAACCTATAGAAATGATATTTAGGATATATAATTTGTTCTTAATTGTGATTTAACATTTAAATTTCTTTCTTTTCATTCATCAATGAGTTTAAATATCACTCATATATAAGTAAGGACTCCAATCCTCATAAATTGATATTCTTCATTTTTTCAACTTATTCACTAAAAGTGACATTTATATAATATAATAAATTAATATCATGATTCATGTTATTAATATGGGGGATCATTTATCCATTTGGAAGGACAAGAACAGACAAATGGAAATAGACATAAAAAATTACGCCCCTACCAAATGAAATTAACATGACTACAAGAGATTGTTAATAAATCAGTGAAACAATTTTATAAGCATCCCAAAATATTGTATTGTTTTTTAATATAGATTTGATATATAATTATAGTATATTTAAAATTATTAATTTTTATGATTAGGAACTAATAATCCATGATGGACTTGAGGTAATCATTTTTCCTTGTAGTTTCTTTTAACGGGGCTTCTTTATGATTAAATTCAACAAGATTAAAATATATGATACATTTCCCCAAATGGTTTTTATATTCTTATAATATAGTTATTTATATAGATTAAATGTATCCATTTCATTTTTCTATTTATTTAATAATTTCACAAAATAACTTATTTTATGGAAACAAATATTTATTTATCTTTTTCAAAAAGGTATATTTTTTTCCTTAACAATATTTTATTTAAAATACTTTCAGTAACTCTTTTATTATTCCTTAATGATTTAATGAAGTTATTTTTAATCCTATATTATATATATATATATATATTATTTAAAATATAACATTTTTTATTTTTAAATGAGGTACATTGTCTTTTTTAGTAGAAATTTTTAAATGAGTGTTTATTTAAATGTTCCTAGAATTAATTATTGTTAAAACTATCCTGATTTATCAATTTCCTCATGTTTTCATAAAATGTATCCATTTTTAATTTAAAATAAATTTTTAATTGATATGGTAATGTTGATAAATTTAAATATTTGTTTTCAAAATAAAATTGGATATTTCTCACATGAAATGATTCATAAGATTATAAATGGTATTTCTATTCTATAATAAAAACCATTTATGTTTATTAATATATACAAGTTATGTGATCCAATTTTATAATCACATTAATTCACTAATGTGTTTTATTATGATGATAAAATATTTGTGAAAATTATTTTCTACTCCATGTGTTTATATTTGATGAAATCACAATTTTTTTCTTGATACTTTTTCATTCATAAAAATTTATTATGTCTATGTGAAGAGTGGGCCCATTATAGGCCTACGATGAATTAGATAAATATTAATGGTTTATTTGAACAAGTGATAAAAAATATATTATTCTAATCCCATAATATGGTACACAATAGATTATCCTAAACATAATAGTGGGCAGATTGTAGGTTATCTTGAGCCTGAAATAGGTATAGAGGTTATTATACCATTTCAAACATGTGATAAATTTATTAGTGTGTTGAATTGACATAATATCCCTTACATTATAGAACCGTTTATGACTTGAACTTTTACCAATGTATTTCAATGATGTATCATGTTATTTTAATCCTTTTTAAATCATGTATTATTAAAAAGTTTGATGTATTCCATGAAATGTGAATATATGAATGGTTTTGTATAAATTTATAATTTTATGATAATACCATTATACACATATATTAGTGATATTCATACACAATATCTTGGATTGATATATATAATTTTTCAAATCATTGATCATCTCGCGTCATTAATTCACAGGTTTCATGTTACCCAAAATAGGAAGAGTTATATTTTTCTATGATGGGTCTTAGAGGGTTTTTAATTGTGAAGTACATAGTGGCTGATGATATAGATATTTTATGTTTTAGTGTATTTAATTATAAAAATTATAAAGACTCAATAAAATTGATTCCCTATAATTTATCATATTTATATATAAAATATATTCATGTAATAAAATTTAATATTTATGTATGTAATGTTTGGGGCTGCTATAGAGGTGATAGTACACAAATACAGATGATTACATATTCATTTATCAAATGTTTGAGTAAGAATGTATGAAAAGGTTGATCTGTTATATTATAAAATTATAAGAAAATTAATAATATAATTTTTTTCATTCTATCATAGATATTAGAAAATTACTGTGCTAAATTATGGAAATAATTATGATTTGTGCTATGTAAAATGATACCTCTTTATTTGGATGAGGTCAATTTATAAGCAATGTAAGGTACATAAACATGGGAATTTCAAAATATATAAAAAATATTAGTTTTATTTTGATTTTTATAGGATACTATAGTATAGTTATTTATATTACTATGGGTCTTTCGAAGAGAATGTAGTTTTAGGGGTGGTTGTTTAGTTAATAATTTATTAGAAGGATATTTTTGTCACATATAAAACTTATATAAAATTTGAATGTATTTTTAAAAGTCATATGACGCAAAAGTGCACAATAATATATTTTGGGAATGGATATGGTCAAAAAATACATAAAAAAACTTTTCCTGAAATGTTTTAATTTTTATCATTTAATCAAAGATTATTTTTATTTAAAATTTTTTCTAGAGAGAATAGATTTTCCCTAATTTATTTCTATAATAATCTTTAAAATATTAATTGAGACATACTAGATAAATAAAAAATATATTAAAAAATATGAGATGTTATTTAGAAATTAAAAGTGTTTTTATCAATAAGAATTATTTTTAGCATTAGCACTTGTAAATCGCAAGATCATGATTTTATAAAGTGTGTATTTTTTTTCTCTAAAATTATGATTAAGACAAAATTATAATTTTTATAGAATATATTGACATTAAAATGATTAATATAATTAATATATTATTTTATTAATACTAAAGTTAGTGAAAAACCTAAATTCCACCATGTGAAAAAATTATTAACATGAATATATGAAAAATGGATTTTTTCTCAAAACATACATATATTTTTTAAATTTTTATGTTATGGTTTAATATATTATTTTTTTCTAAAAAAATAAATTGAAATAGAAAATTATAATTTTTTTATTAATATATGATTAATAATTGAATGATCTTGTGGATGGCCGAAGCGGGGGCCCTGTCAGGCGGCGACATACGAAACCCTAATCTAGGGTGGAAGAAAGACGGCTGATCTTTCGCCGAAGTGGTTGATGGTGGATCTTCGAGTTCTGCTCTGAGGAAGGAGGAAACTATCTCGCCAAAGGTATTCAAGCACCGAGGTCTAACTACAATTTCTTTCTCGAAAGAGGAGGTAAGCGCTCTTGCCTCTGATTTTCATTTTGCCTTGGTCGGGGAATTCTCAAATCATCATCCCCCGCTTCTGTTCTTGCGCAAGACATTAGAAAGGATTTGATTTGTTGATTTTAGCATTGTATTTTTAAACGCTAGGAATGTGTTGTTTAGATTTTCTTCAGAATCTGATTTCTACCGTTTCTGGATGCGTGGTTCATGGTCTTTTGGGAGGGCTATCATGAAAGTTCATAAATGGTCTCCTGATTTTGTGCCGGGTTTTGAGTCTCCCATTGCTCCCATCTGGCTTGCTTTTCCAGATTTTCCGATTCATTTATTTAAGAAGATGGCCCTCTTCTCAATTGCCAAACTATTTAGAACTCCCATTAAATTAGATTATTCCACTTTAAATCTCACTCGGCCTTCAGTTGCTAGAGTTTGCACTGAAATTGACCTTTCTAAAGAGTTTCCTTCTTGTTTCTGGATCCAAAATGGTGAGAGCGGTTTCGTCCAGGATGTGGTATTTGAAAACCTTCCACCTTTTTGTAAAAAATGCTATAGAGCAGGTCATTCTTATAAAGATTGTGGGAAAGATATCTCTCAAATACATGTGAAGCCAACATGGGTCCAAAAACAGAAACTAAGTATGCAAAACAATCAAACTGTTTCTGTTAAGAATGATGCTCAGGATGCCATGGTTGATTTTGTTGATCCTATAATCTCTAACTTGATGGCTAGAGATAACTTTAAGGATAACCACACTGATGGGAGTCAAGTTGAGGTTCTTTCCATGGCTGTCACAGAGGATGCATCTCTGATTCCTGATCCCAATCAGGCTTCTTTTCAAGATCCTGTTAAGGTAGTCATTGAAATAGGGTGTAACACCCCCCTACCTCAAGTAATAAAGAAGGTCTTGTCCAAAATCAAGATGACACACATGTTCTAGAAAGGAATGAAGTTGTAGGAGAGCTTGCACCCTCTGGTTTAAGGGATAAACCAGATCTGATTGCTGAAACATTCATAAATGAAATGGAAAAAAAAGGTAAGAAACCCCTTGTGGATGAGGATGGGTTTATTACCCCACAATCAAGAAAATCTAGAAGACGAAAGGATTTCTCGAACACTGAGGGCACAATTGTGACCAGATCAATGAATGCTTCCAAGTCTGAACCAGTTGAGGCTCCTAAGGAAGAACTCCTGGTTGAGGCCTCCAAACCTTTGCATGGAGAGAAAACTCAAGATAATACTTTAGTTGCTGCTTCTAGTACTCAATTGTACTACTTTTCTCAGAATTTTGATGAGCAGGATTTACAAGTATAGATTCAGTATATGGACGAGCAACAAGAAATTGCCCAGCAATAATTTAAAGAAAAAAAGATATCTCATGCTGAATTCCTTAGTATAAAAAGATCCATTGTCGAGGAAAAAGAAAAGATGAGTTTCAAATCATCCTAATTCTGGATGGTTCCTTTCAGTTTCCGGATGTGCTGATTTAGCCTGTTTTTGGTTGGGGACTCCTTCTCCTCTAGTATTTTACTCTCCTAGTTTCTGTTCTGTGCATGTTTAACCGGGCTAGTTCTGATTTTGAGAAGATTTGATTTGCTCTGGAATTGTCTTGAGATCTTGTCTCTGGTTTTGTGATTTTCTTGTTCACTTGTTTTTGACTGAGCTTGCTACGAACTGCTTTGTTTCGTCAGAGGTTTTGTAGTTGGATCTGCACTTCTCCTGTTCTTGTGTCCTACCTGCATCGTTCAATATTTCTTCTTAGTATAAATGCTGTCTTTTCTGTGCTTTTTTAAGTTCGATTCGGCCAGATTGATCAACTTCTGTTTTTTGGTTATTGCTGCTGGTCTTCTCTTGCTACTGTTTGGCTTTGATTTGCTGAGATGCTGTGCTGTTTCTTAGACAAGATGTTCTAGAATCTACAGACATGGGTTTCAAATTTAGTAGGAGGACCTGTTTTTCCCATGGAAGTATGCATCTGGATTGCTCTGCAGAATAGACTGTGCACTCCATCTGTCCAGTACAGAGTTAGTGATGTTTAACAGCTTGTTTAAATGGATTTCTTTCTTCTCTACCATGATGAAACATTTTGGAATGCTGTCCCGATTGTCTTCATGTTCTATGCACTATTATAATGAGCCACGATGGAATCTCTCTGGATAGATGAATCTCTTTTTCTTTGGGTGGATTTTGATGAGAAATCTGGAGCATATTTCTCACTTTCAAGGAAGTAACACTCACATGAAGTCTCAGTTTTGAAGCAGGAAATGTCATGGAATGGAGGATTATGCATGTCCAAATAGCACCCTAGGATTCTACATCTGTAGTGGAGGCCATGGACTCTCGTTGGATCTTATTTGAGCCTGTTTGAAGACTTGTTACTCGGTACATTATGGTTTTATATGTATTTTGTTGTTTTCTCTGTTTTTGGGTGGTGTAAATCCATTACACCTCGTGTTTTCATTGTAAACCTTGTTTTTAATAAATTCCATTCGACATGAATTGGGAAACCAATTCATGTCACATTCTTCAAAAAAAATATGATTAATAATTTTCCTTTAATTTTTAATTAACAATTTCATAACATTTAAAGTATTATACATAGTTTTATTTTTCACAAGTGACCTTAATGTAAATTATAGTTAACAAAATTAAAAAATTATTCTATGATTATTTCAAGAATCAATATTGAAAATTTATGTTAAATATATTTAAGTCTGATTCTAACATTTATGATTTATTCTTCTAAATAAGTATAAAATATATGAACAAAAACTATATAAATTATAGAATTGTATTTTAAAAAATATATATTCTAAATATAATTGTACATATTAACATAAAATTTAGAAGCTATTAATATGTTATTATTTTTTATAATAGAATAAGTGTGTTAAATTTTATTTATTATGATAAAATATTAAAAGCATAATGAAAATGATATTTCAAAAAAATTAATATTATATGAAATATACATTAGTAAAAACATTTAAAATAATTATTTATATTAAATTTTTTAATTTTATTACTTATTTTAAATTGAATAAAATATTTAAAATTTATATATACATCCTTACAAATCATAATATTATTAATTTTTATTTTTTTATATAACTCATAAATATATAAATACATGTTATCAATATTTTGATATCATAATTTTATTTAATTTGGAGATATATTATTTTAAATTAAAAAATTAAAAAAACATGAAATTAGTATAACTATTGGATAAATGAACAATAATCATATATCAAATTAATATATTTTTTTCACCATATATATAAATAAAATATTTAATTATTATATGTAGACATACTATATTATTAATTTATTCCACACTATCATTAAAGGAACAATTATTATTTCATGTTAGTTATTTTCCATAATTTATTCCCCTGTCATAGTGAAAATCCTCATAATTGGTTTTTTTTGATATTGTAGATGCTACATGTATGAGAGTCTCTATGTGATTCCTTAGTAATGAAGATTTCAATTTTTTTCAATATATTTTCTTCTATTTAATATCTAATCATTAATGAATGTATATCATAAACGGTTAAAAGTAATCTATTGTGTTTATTGCTTGGTGTTATATGGTTTTGTTACAATTTAATGCTTATAAATGAATAATTGGTATTTATATTAGTTAATATATTTTAGATCAAAATTTATATCCATTTCTCATTCATTTTGAAACAATACAGTAACCATTTGAAAAATTATAATCATAAATAACAATTACAATAATTATTAATATAATGGCTCATAAACCATATTTAATTACTACACATGAATACTCCATCCTAACCAATTATTGATCACATACTAATAAAAAGACTATATGTGCCTCAAAATCATAGAGATGGATCATGAAATAATTAATAGATAGATATCATATTTATTACAATGGGAAACTTATGCTCTTCCCTGTATTTAGTTTATCCCTAAAATTGAGTTTTCATCTCACTATTTTCGAAAGAATATAATGTTATGTGCTATTAAAAACCACAATATAATATTTTTCTCATATAATGTTATTAAAATTATTTTATAGAAATTTATCATAGGATAATATGATTTTTTTCTTACTCAAAATAATATTTCCACTGATTTGATGGAAGCAATCCAATTATAAAATTATATTAAATTTATGTAACATAAAGTGAATAATATTTACACATGTAAAAATATTTTATGATTAAATATGAGAATATATTATATTAAAACTAGAAAAGTTCTAAAAAAATCAAATCACTATGGTAAATATTTTATTACTTGATTAATCAATTAGAAATAATAGAGTTCTGAGATTAAGATTTATATATTATATCATCCATTCATGATTGGTTGGTACATATACCTTAAATGTCATAATCCATATAAAAAGTGGATCATAAATACACATTTAATTGTAATCTTGGTTTTTTTGAATAGTGGTTCTCATCACCATTGTTAGTCATTTGAATTTGATATTCACATTCATTAAACCCAAGATCCCAATTATTAAAATATTCAATTACTAATTGGTCATTATGGTAAAATAAATTTTACTCAATTGTATTATCCAAACTATTCATTATACTATTGGTGTCTGATTAATTATAATTACTTTTTCCATGATTAGTGAATATTTATCCACAATTGAGGTAATCTTTCAATTGTGCTTATATTATCATTTTCCAAATAGATGAAATCAATCCTTATTTACATAAATATCTTATTCATCAAAACATTAATGAGACTTAAATGAGAGTCATAATTTTTTTACAATTATATAATATATGGTTAAATTGTATATATTGATTCATTAAATTTAGTTTAGCATAATTCAAGATTTCTCAATATATATCATATTCTGATGGTCTTCTCTTGGAAGCAATTATACCATTTTCCCAAACATCCAATGGTATCATGGTTACTATTTGTAAAATCCACTAATAAAAACATAAGGGTAAATCTGGATGAATAACATTTATCATTATAGTGGGATTATGAAAATAATAAAAAATAGAACTGATTCTACCATAAATAAATTAACTATTTTACATCATCATGTTATACTATAATTCTTATAGTTCACATTATTTCAACACTACATTAACCAACGTAATAATATTTGGTGTCATCATACACTTCTCAACCTATTTTCCTATTCTATCTCATAATTCTGTCCTATATAGTGGTTCATCATGAGAATATGAATATCAAATAATTATCTTGTGGTAGTTTCTATCTAATTGAGCATAATTTGGTCCATTCATCGTGTAAAAGAATGTAATGAGTGAATAAATGCTAAAAATGCGGTATTGGACCTATTTGTATATGTTTTAAAGGTTTCATTACCTTATTTATAACAATGTATCAATGTTATTTTAAGTAGTCCGACAAACAATATTCCCATTAAAATAATTTATTGTGGTCTTGTACACAATTTCATATCTCTTAGAGTTATATATATATATATATATATATATTAATTTTTCTAATTATAATTCATTAAAATCTCTCAATTATCTAATAAATATGCTAATAATATCTATTAAAACACCAACCATAGAAAAAAATATTTTATAATTGACAATGTTCAAATAAACACATTCGTAGGATCTAAAATTCTAATTTCTTAAATATTAGGAAAAAAATACATTATTATAAACATAATAATTAAATATTTAATTAGAACTCCATATATTTGTCCTAACTCCCAATGATCCTTTGAAATTATAGAGGATTTCCAATGAACAATACATAAGGAAACATGTGAGATATAAATCACTGTAATGGAACAAAAAATGAAAAAAAAATCATAACATGACATTCATGATCCACCACATGACATCATGATGTGGATGATCATATTTATAGAATCATTTCCAATGGAAATATTTTTCATAAAATCATAAACATGTGGAAAAAACAAAAAACATGTTATTATAACCATATATCATGTTTCACTCCCAATAATAATATTATAAAAAGGGGATTGACCAATGGTGGTTTTGGATAACTCCCAAATAACTATACTAATATCTCCTGAGAGATAATGTTTTAACATATATATTAAGGGGATATATTAACCAATGAATACCCATAGATAAAAATTAAATCATACATATGTGATACTTATGTGAAAAATAAACCATTCATAAATCCTGATAATTATAAAACATTAATATTTAGAATTGAATGGCATAACCATTAGATGTTTTTGAGTGTGTTTTCATCTGAATATGGCTTAACATTATTTATGATTTGGAAGAATAACGGACTATTTTTTCTTGTATGGACATTTAATTTCATAAGACACTTTTATGCTATAAATGGGTCACTTTGAATAACCTATGAAAGAAATTTATAGGGTATAAATGAAATTGGTCATAAATAAATTTCCTGAAGATTTAAATTTTTCTGTAATAAAAAAATCATTTACAACATAAAATAATCACTTATGATAATTTTAACCAACTATTATGTTTTTTGAAATGTATATTCGATAATGAGGATTTAAATAATAAGTGAAAGGTTTATTTCATAAATCATTCATCCTATTAGGTTTTCTATGTGTTGTATATTTGATACTTCTTTATTTTACATTGTTTTTATACCTAGAACCATGATCATTTATAAAGGAAATTTTAGGTTTATATTATCCTTCCATATTAATTCATTCAGAGATATATCATTATGGAATGTGAATCATATTTTTATAAGAAGAAGGTTTTTATTATTGTTCAATTCCATTTTCCACTCAAATAGTGTTTCACTTCTTTTGTGGATTTTTTGACCTTGTGGTGACATTTGTTTCATTCTTTCATGATCCATTGTTTGATCATCCTACAAAATCCAATCCTTTATTTATTGTGGGGTGACAGGTGCATGTTCACATGGGTATGTTTTCATATATTCTCTCTGATGTCTATTTAATTTTTGGAATGTTCTTATAATATTTTGTATTCAACTATAGGTTCAATGTTGTTGTATAATCATTTCATCTAGTGTTGGTGTATTTTGATATGGAATTTTTATAACACTTAATTAGAAAGTAGGTTATATAAATTTAATTTGTTTAATTTACTAAGACAAATCCTTATTTTATAAATTTATTTATAAATATAATTGAATGATTAATTTGTTTTGTGTAAAATTATTTGGAATAAAATAATTTTTTACAATAGTTTTTCACTGAAAGAAAATTGATGTATTCAATTAATATTGAAATGGGGTTTCAATAAATGTTATATAAATTTGAAGGTTTGATTCATGATGATTATTAAACAACATTGGGAATTAATTGGGGAATGATTCACAAGGGAATAATTAGTTAAATATGTATAATTTAAAAAATAGGTCTATCATCCATTATTTAATTTCAGTGTTCACTAATGTGGTGTTCCTATGATCCAATGGATCATTTTTATGAGGAAATTAATTGAAACTATCATAGGATTCCTTCATGTGGTGTTCCACTAAACATTTTTCTTATTTTTTTAGGTATATTATTGATCCCTAAATGTTGATTTTGGAAATACTAGACACCTATCATCACTTGATGTGATTTTTGTCATTGATTTCCAATGATTTGGATTTATGTTATTATATTTTAGATATACCCATTTTTAATTGATAAATATTTATGAAAATGAGTCTTTGAAAATATTTTTAAATACTTATATAGATTTTTGGAAGAATTGAAATATTTAACATGATTTTGATATAAACTTTTTTATCATTTAACATTCAGGTATCTTTTAAAATTAGAACATTACGATGGATTATATAGAGATTGAATATCAAAAAACTGGATGGGATACTATAGTGCATGTTTATATCATACTCTAAACAATACTTTAGTGGGTTTTATACCATGTTATTTCTTTTTACGAAGGAATTAATAGTGAGATGAAGTGGGGATTTCAGTAATGTTTCATCCAGGGTTGGGTAGCTATGGGTGTGATGATTGGATGATTTCTGACATCATCACATATTGTATTTTTTTGGGTGAGTTGTCATTTAATAATAGGATTTATGTTTTTTCTAATTTCCTAACTACTTTGAATTCTTTCTCATTTGATATTATTATTCATTTAATATATATTATCATATTTCATTAATTGTTTCTTTCTATATATTCTAAATATACCATTTATTTTACTGGATGTTTGTGGAAATTGTTTTATTTGGATTTTTTTGATTTAAGGGACCATTACACAAAACCATGGGGATTGGTAACTACCATTGGGGACATGGTAGACTGTGTTGAGTGATATTTTTTTGTGGGTTTTTGGTTGGTTTAGTACAAATTGGCATTAGTAGTCAGTATGTCCTCAATAGTCATTTTCTTAGGACAATTGTCTTATAGGATACAATCGTTATGGGATATGAGAGGTAGGTTTTGGTGAGTTCATAGCCAAATAATTCCATGAGGATACATTAAAAAAAGTCTTATATTATGATGTATTACATTATAATATTATATATATTTATTTCAAAGCTCGACGTTGAGACATATTTAGATTTCAGGGCCGGTTTAGCAATTAATTAATTTCTAAAATATATATAATTTATTAAATATCACATGAAAATAGGTTTACAAAATAATTGGAATAAATAATAATTGATGATTAGATATGAAATATTAAGATATAATTAAGCTCCATGAATGGTAATTACCAAAGTCATGATATAATATTTTTTTGTATTATGGGCTTGGTTAAAATCCATCACATAAATAAATAATAAAAAAAGGATTAATTTTTTTAAGTTTATTACATTGACACTAAACCCTATTATTTTAAAAATAAATAAATTGACATGAGAATATATTATGGCCTAATTCTAATTATTGATTAACTGAAGGACCAGTGGAGGATAGTATTCTTGGTGGACAACTTCATATTTGACCGAGATTGAGGATCATGACTCCATTAAAATACATGGTTCATGCCAAAGAAAATGAAAAAAAATCATTCTTATGCATTAATCAGTCAATATCAAGGTAGGAAATTGTATTATTTAAATTTTTCAGCATTTCCTTATTCATATAATAAAAATTAATCAATAAATTAATTAATTTATTTGTATATCATCTATATAGAGGTTATGTGATATATATTTTCTCGGATGGAGTATTCGTTTTCTATAATATTATAATATTTTAATTTCTAATTCCAACGCCAACTAATAAAGTATAACATGAACATTAGTGAGGTATTTTCCTCACATTTATTTTTTCTAAATTCAGTCCCCCATTATTAATTCATCACAGGAAAATTATTTTTCCCATAGTTTGATGATTACCTGAAAATCAATCTTCTACACCCATTTCATTGGAAAATCGATTGATAACTCATATTTGGATTTGAATATATTTTGGAATTAATATGAGAAGATGTATTTGGGTTATTTTATTTTGTTTGGGGCATGAGGAACAAAATAATGGAGATGTAATATATTTTCCGGGCATCATATATGTCCATAATAGACCATTGATGACAAAGGAAATTCAGTAAATCTATGATCATTGATAAGCATTGTTTTTAATAGTGGAATTGAAGGTATTGAAGGTGTGGAGTAAGAATCATGAATAATATCACAGGTGTTTATGAAAAACCTAAATACATTTCATGTAGTCATATGAAAACATGAAATATAGTCTACTATTGTGAATTTCTTGGTTTTTCAAATAGATATATGCCTCTAACATTTTATGATGAAACTAAAATTCGATGAGACCCTCATCAAGTAGCTCAGATTGTATAGGTTATATTTCTAGGTTCCCTTGTAGTTTTAAACTCCTTTTGATCCATTATAGACACTATGTGAAACCTGTAAAATGTCTCAAAATGTACATCAGTTAGATGCCCAAGACATCATGTGCCCACATTCGCAATGAGAGGGGACACACGCTGTATATTTGGTCATGGAAACAGGCATGGGATATAGTACAAGTGAAGGACATAGTGATGAAGTTACGTAATAGGTCTCAAAGTACACATCATTTTCCCTCTAAAATAAGTCTTGAACAACATTCCCAATTCATCTTGGATATGTTTTTAGGGTACATTCCATGGATCCATTACCGGAGAGTTCATTATAAAATGACATCTAATTCATAGGATGGTGATCCATTATGATTAACATAAGTGTTGGATAATGATTTTGGTGTCCTTATTTGATGCTCAGAAATAGAGATCCTCTATCATAATCATTGTCTTATGTGGGTTTCTTTGTATCTTCAGGACCAACAGTATCTGGATTTTGAACCCCTACTTATCATGTTAATTAATATTGGGTTTTTGATAAACACTATAATCATAGCTGTGATGATGATTTGTGTATCTATCTCCTCATACTTTTAGCGTTCAATTCTTATGTAGAGACCTGGTGAGAATAACCACTTGGATGGATTTGATCAGATATATCAAACTAATGGAGTGTGTTCTCACATTTGAATTTTATATGGAACCATTGAGAAGGAATCCTAGGAAGGAATTATGATTTTTATGTACCCTATTATTGTTTGTATCCATTGAGTATATCAGGATGTTCATATTATCTATTCAAATTTCATATTCCTATAATAAGACATCAATTTGTAATAAATATTTACTCTTATTGATTTCATGGTGTCCTATTGGGTATTATTTTACACACACCAAAATAAAATTTTCCTTCACAAGGCGTGTCTTATGTAAAAGAAAAATCTTTTCAATGTGCCCTATAGGTACTAGGACTAGGAGGAGCATAGTAATACAGAAATACCATCGTTGGATCCAATTATCACCTCCATAACATTGGTCATATATTATTTATGTCAGATATTTTTTCATTGTTTTTGGTGATATTGTATTTAGATCATGAATTCTAGTACTTCGTTATCATAGTGTGTTTTTTATATTTTCGACATATGCATGAATGGTTAGTGGTAGTTCTACATTTAGGTATTGTATGGTCATATATATGTGGGTGTGGGTGTGTTTTCATGCCTATGTTTATAGGTGCATTAGGAAAACGACTCCAATGTGTTTGATATGAAAACTCGGTTTTGGTCACCTAAAACTATCTTATTAAATGCTAGATATGGTTATTAGGGAATTCCCCCTATTAGTTCAGGTCATGAGGTAGTGGTTTTAGGGGACACAATTCTACATTACTTCCTTAGTTGTTGAGATTTTTTTGGGGAAATAGTGTTATGTGTTTCACGTTCATCTCTTTGGAGAGTGACTATATTGATCCTAAAGTGACCAACATATCCATAGACTAGGAGTCTAATATCTTTCTTTTTGACATGGAATATTTGGACACTGGTTGTAGATAAAAACTATTCACATGCATCATTTAGGATTAGGTAGTAGTTTCCCTGTCCATGTGGAATCATCCCTCTAGATATACTCATAGAAATATTTAAATATTTTATAATTAATGATTCTTCCATGATGTTTTTCACCTACGGTTATTTAGTAGGATCCTTATGATGGTCCATAGGCGATGAGACATTGGATGAGGAACCAGTTCCAGAGGTGTTACCTCTAGGTTGTTCACCCATCCTACCACTAATTTTTTAGTAGAATATAATACTAGAACACTATAATGAAAAGGTTTTCATGATGGGAAAAAATCAGGAGATTCAGAAAAATTGAACCTTCAGTATCTGAGGTGAGATACCACCAAGATGTTGAGGCATGAAATTTGAAGTGACATGTGTTTTTCCATTTCTCAGAACACATTCATACCAGATGGTGGTTCTTCCAGAATTCATTCTTGATTAATCTATTGGATGATAGTGGGTTTTAATGATATTTCCAGATAAAAAAGTGAATATTTCATGTTCATAATTTAAGATCCTTCTAAATTATGAGTTTTATCAAGCTATGTTTGGGGGTGTGTGCATATAGGATATTCTGAATCATTTGTAAGATAGTTTGATTGTGTCGTAGTATTCATCGTGTGTCACCAACCAATCTCGATATTCAATTGATATGGTATGTGATTAGTTCTTTCGGGAGGAGATATTTGATATATGAATATGAATAAACAACATAGTTGTTATGTAACTTGTACACGTCCCAAATTTTGTTAGGTTGTTCAAGAAATATTTTGTGTCCAATAGTTTACTGGATTAAAAGAGGTAGATAGTTTGTGTTATCTATGGGAACTTAGGAGAAGAGACATTGGAAGAAGGGATCCAACAAATGACATAGGGACTTGGATGTGTCTGATGTTTCATAATATTATTCTAGTATATAGGTTATACAATTTAGGGATTATAGGATGGATCTACTATTTCTAGAGGGAGATGGTTCTACTCTTGTAATATATAATTAAATTGTGCATGATATTATCTGTCTTGATGTGCAACTGATAATGATATTGTAAATGGGAAGCCTAAGAAGTGGAAACAATAAGAGAAGGAAGGTTCTCTTGGGAGGAATATGTAGAAGGGAAGATGGGATAATAGATGGAGTTGGTATAAATTTGTATTTTTTACAACCACCACAAACATGTGGTCCAACAATGTATATGTGGTGGTGGTCATGGGTGAGGACACATACTTGTAGTTAAGGATAATGAACCTTAGGATGCATGGGTGATACGAGGTATGATTGGTGTCATTACTAAATTATCTAAATTTTTGATAGATATAGGTCTGAGCCTCTCCATTCTTGAAAATACATTTGTTATAGATTTAGATGTTCTATTTGACCCCCTAGCTCGAACCTTGCAAATCAATACAACAATTTGTGGTTACTTTGAAATCTCTCACTTTTTTATGGTGTGACCTGACATAATGTAGTAAGGGTTTACATAGGGATCTCTTTGTATTACTGACGAGGCCTTACAATTTCAACATAGATTTTGAATGGTTATCAAATATGTCTTCCTAGATAGATTATTTTAGAAGAAGGATATGATGTATTTTTAGTGGCGGTATATGTTTTTACATTGTGGGTGATAATGTAACTCATGAGGCATAAAATGGTCTCATTAATAAAAGGATATGTCCAATTATATACCATTTAGAAAAAAAATTTCTTTGTGAACTAGATGTTATGTGCCTATAGTTTCTAGTAATGGTGGAGGAGTTTGATGATGAATTTCATTAGGATGTTCTAGGCATACATGCATTCTGATAGATTTATTCATTAATTGAACTAAACCCTTGGATGACCCCAACATCTAGTATTATATAACAGATGAAACCCATAGAGCATCACGAGATATGGATGAAATTGGAGGACTTGTAGAGGAAGTGATTTTCCAAGCCATGGGAATTTTCTTGGGTAGCCACAATTTTCATCACTTAGAAGGTGGATAATATATTAAGGTTGTGAGTGTGCTACCATCACCAAATACATGTGAACATAATGATAATGTTACCATTTACAACGATAGATGAACTCTTCGATCAATGGAGAGAGGCATGATAATTTTTTAAAACTAACCTCAGATCAAGTTACAACTAGTTGTGAGTAAGGGAAGAGAATATTCCAAATATTAAATTAATCTTTCTTATATATCTATATGACTAATTATATATTTTTATTGATGTGGATAATTAACTATCAGTCTTCATGGGACATAATATTTGGATCATTTAGAATTTCATATATTTCTTTGTCGATGTATTCATTGATGACAACCAATTTTTTTTAGTATCTTTCGAGGATCACACATGAAACTTGAGGATATACCTAGGTGTACTCTAATATGATAACATTATATGAATCTCCAATAGTTCAATTTTTATATTCATGGGGTCCAAATTCTTGGACATTCCTTCTCATCGGAAGGTGTAGTAGTGGACATAGTGAAGGTAGAGGCCATATTGGCTTGAGTGCCACTGAATTTTATAATGGCGATATAGAGAAACTATTAGATGGCTAGATTGTATCATAGATTCATGGACAATTTATCTAGGATATATATACCAATGAAATATTCAAACCATTAATTAGAGTAATTAATGTAGAAAGGTTGGTGTCATCATGATTTTCAAGAGTTGATGTGGACATTGCTAACTTCCTCCTTCATGATATTATCAGGGGATTGAATCGAGTAGGCAGTGTTCTGTGATCCATCAAGGATTAATTTTTTTGTTTTATAATAAATATGTAGGTTTTGATTTCCATTATTTTATGACATTTTATATCGCGTGATCATAACAAAGAGACCCACTATATTGATTGAGTAGTAGAATTATTCACACCAAAGATGTGGGGATATTACCATATTATGTATCTCTTTTTCATATTTTCTAGCCATAATATTCACAAGTATATCAATTCCCAGATGAATATTAACAGTTGGTAGAAAATATGTCCAATGATCTCCCAGGATTATGACTTCATGAATATCTATAATATATATAAGGGGAATGTGGTAATAAATTCCCTCCACTGAAAATATTATTCATTATTGATGAGAATTATGTCAGATATGTTGGCCTTATTATAATTTACATTTTTTATTGAAAAATAAAATCATACTTCTAGTAGATCATTGTTAACACTATGCTATTATTGAGAGTTAGGGATAACATATTGGGGATGCCCCCTGTGAGACCCTCCATAGACAGTTATCCATTGTACATGAATCTGATGGATTTTATGTTATTATAGAGCACATAATTATTTCCTAGGGGGGGTTATGGTACTAGACGAGACGAAGGTAGGGGTGTTAAAATGTTTTAATACACCATCCTTACTAGTACATCCATGTGTGTCGAAGATGTAAGGATCCCTTCAGTGATTTCTTTAGCAGCCATAGAAGAAGAAAAGAGTTATAATGTTTATCATTGATGCCTTAATTTTCATCATGTATAGGATGAGATCAAAGTGACAACATTATTAGGAAAAAATTCAGGTGATTCAGTTGTATGGGGAGGGTATAAAAGTATATTTTTGATAGGTATACCCTAAACATCCTAGATACACAATTCTATATATGTGAGAATTGACAAACTCATGATGTCGGAAAATTCCATAGTTATTCCAAAATATTGTTTCCCAAATAAATTATAACACCATTAAATTAAAGAGATAATCCATGCCAATTAAGTTCAATCAATTATTTTTAATACCATGATTAACAAATAATTTCATGATTTTAGAGATATTGAAGGAGGCCTTTAAAATTGAGTACTTTTTACCATGGTGTTTTGACACTTGATAGATTGTATGACTAAGAAGACAATCTGGGTGTTGGAAGGCATGTTATGAGATTGAATGATAATCGTATTCTATAGTATAAAGGATCAACTACTTTTGGTGGAGTTTTTTTGAAACAGTTACAACCATTTCATCATTGGCATGTAACTATTCAAAGCATATAAGGGAGAGCCTATAGGTCATTAATATATTGGACTGATTGAGGAGTGTCAAAAATTAAGTGAATAGTGTTGGAGAAATCAACTATAGATTTAGGTAAGATAATCCAAGAGTGGATATGGACTACAAAGAGCCATGTGATTCCCAATGTGGACCAATGTTAGTGGCCTTTGGAGTTTTATGTGGGAGACCATATTGTTTGGAGGGTCTTATATCGACGTGTATTGTTCATATTTTTACTATTTGGAATGATTTATCAAATATTTATTTTATCATTATAGATACTTCATATAGTTGGCGAGGTAGCATACTGATTAGCTTTACCAATGTAGTTAGACAGGGTACATGATTTCTTCTATGTGTCATAGCTAAGGATTTATGCGCCTGAACCATCACATGTTATCAACAGGGGGATCTATACATCAAGAATAAGGATACTAGTTTTGACTACCTAATTAAAATATATGATTTAATGTATATTAGCATCTATGGGTGATTGATTCCCCTACTACATGTCTAATGGAATCATTTGAATCATTAGGTGAGTAGATGGGATTACGGGACAAAGATTCATACATAGTACCCAGATCTCTTTCTTTATCCATTTTTGGATTTTAAGTAAATAATTCGCATATTTAGTGACAATTTAAAGGAAATTATTATTAAATAATTTAATTTGGAATTTGTTTTTCAAATATTTCACTACTAGATTCAAATATGACATGAGATTTTGTGGTCTAGATTTTTTTTGAAATATATATAATATATTTAATGTCACTCATGCATAATTTTCAAGTAATGTTATAATATATTTTTAATGGTGTCTTAGATTAGAAATATATTGCTCTATTATGTTCAAATAATGGATTTACCATATATTCAACAGAAAAAATGTATGTTTTAGATGTTTTTAATAGATGTTTTTTACATTTATAATAAATTTAAAATATTTTTTTACATTTCTGTTCCATTTTCAAGGAATCCAATCTATCCAATATATATATATATATATTATGACGATATATAATGGTAGGCCTCTAAATCAATTATACTTCGTGGATCAATAGAGGATAATTTTCTTAGTAGATGATAATGGATTGGATCATGACAGAGGATCTTTGTGACATCAAAAATCATAGACTTCACCAATGAGAGTGACAGTTATAGCCAAAATTTGATAATAGTTATTGTTTTATATTTGTATTTGGCATTGAATTATTTGGTCGAGGTGTGGGCTAAATGCGATTGTATATCAACGTTTTTTTCTGATAAATGAGTGTTTTGGCTTAACGGGGTCTAGTACACAGGCATGCCACAATCATTGTTTTTTTGATTCACCAAATCAACATGTAGTATTCATGGTTCACTATTAAATAATTAATTAAAAAATTGTGTAATAATGTAAATGAAAAATACAATGAGAAGAATAAAATCATTTAATAATTGTTTAAAAATAATTATAATATTTAAGTTATTATTATTATTATTATTATTTTAAATAGGTTATTAATATTATTGACAATTGTTATTATTATTAAATTAATAACATTATTGTCATTATTTTTATTATAACATTAATTATTAATATTCTAATGAATTTATCACTAATAAAATCATTATTTATCATTATTATTATTATTATTACATAGAAGTTTTTTTATTTTATTACCCTCCACTAGTTTCTAGTTTTCATTTACATTCCATTTATTTTTCTTTTTTTCCTCTCTTCACCCCCCCTTTATGGAAAAATGATCCATCCCCCAATTTTTCCCCTACTCTAACTGTGTCGTGCTTCAAAACTACCTCACTTCCCTTTTCCAGTACTGCCTTCCTCCCTCACATGACTCTTCCTTGCAATGGTGGTCATTACTCATCTAGAGGCCTCAAAGCGGCATCCCAGTGACCCCATGAATATCGTTCACCCATCACACTACATGTACACATCCCACTATACTCATAGATGGTGCCCCACATTTACCTTCTTGCGACTATAGAACTAGTGCATCAAACATCACTATATCTCTTCGACTAATACACACTACCATTCCCTCACACATCCCCTACACCATGCCCTGTTCTTTTTTGGGTATGATTTTCCCATCCTCGATGACCTTAAGTGACACTTCCCAATCGTTACGACCTCCAGTTACCTCCTTTTAGTGCACATCAACCTTCTGGTAGCCTCACATTTCATCCATTTGATTCAACAATGTTTTATTTTCATTATGTATGGATTTGAGATAGGTATTCACATTGTTAAGGGGTCTATTTTGACAGTTTTAGTGTTTAGATTATTATAATATGGAGTTTTTTTTGGTGTTGTTGGTGTCTGATTGGAATTTAGAACCAATTTATGGAATTTATGGCATCAGGATAGGCGGTTCCATGAATAACCAATGATTAGTGAATTATTTTTCATTCATAATTGATTAAATTTGTACCTAATTAAAATTATGTTGGGTGAAATTAATTTTTCAAATGAGTCTTATATGAGTTTTATTTTTTAGAAAAACATTATAAAAATGATGATTTATTTTGTGTAAAACATGTATAACCCCATTTTTATGTGGTTTATAAACTACACAACTATTTTATTCAATGGTTAAATGGATGAATAGACTATTTTAGTGTATTATTGATGTGCGTTTGAGTCTATAACAGAATTATGGAGTGGTTGTTGTGTTTAAATCATTGTGACTCCCTTTCGGAATAGTTTTATAAAACATTTTAATGGTTTATCAAATTAAATTAATTGTTTGATACATGTTTAGAGGCTTTTTTGGTGTGAATATTATTTCAAAATAGAAATTTTGTGTGAATATTGTGTAATTTTTTATTTTTATTTTCATATTTTTTCAATTTATTTTAATATGTCATGTGATATGAACATGGAAATTGTTTAGAACAATTCGGAAGACCATATAGTAAGGAGGGAAGTCTAGGTATAGAGTCATACTGATGTAGATGTGACTTCTTCCCAGATTCACTTATCAGGATTAATGAAGACAACAATTTTAAACATGTGATATTATTGGAGATCCCTAGGAATTGGTATATGATTCCCCCAAGTGGATCATGCATGAAAGAACAATACTTTGTAGTTCCTATAACACTTAAACTGAAACATGAGGTTTAAGGTTCCCATTGCCAACCAGTCCCATAGGGTCTCTCCCATATTTGATGCTCTTTGACTATATGCACACTATATCAGAATATGGTATGACATTTGATATACTAAAAAAGAAAATTTGTTTTTATTTAAAAATTGTTCCTTTAATGTTATTTTCAATAAGGATTCATTCCATCAAATTGTTCAAGAATTTATTTTGTTGTTAGTCATCCATGTTTATTTGGCATTTATTGAATATGCATGGAATATATTCTAGGGTGACATCCTTCATTGTGTTAGCTCATACCCTACAGATATCATTCTGTGTATATATATTTCGTAATGCTTAATACAAGTAAGGGGAATTCCTTTTGAGATGGTGGATTGTGTTTCCAGTTTTCAATCATGTTGTGGGGTTTTTTAGATATAATGAGGGTGGTGTCATCCTTTGATGTGGTGTTTTTGTTATTGTTTTTGGTCAACATACTTTGGAGAAGATTTTGGATTGTGTTTTCACATGTAACTCAAATATTGTTTTTTGTTAAAGGATTGACTAGTTGGGACGTGTCCATTTGGTTTATTTTATATTGATGTTGGTTTTATATTTTTGTATTCTGTTAAATCATTTCAAAACATTATATTTGATTCTAGGAACATGTGAAAGATTGTGGGGATCATGAACTCTCTTTGGGCCTTGCTATAGACTGGGTCAGGCACTAATTAAGATGACAAACATAGTAGGTTCATGAAGAACTATTATTAGAGTTGGATTTGGTTCATATTTGAGTCATTTTTTTGGGATGAATCTGGTTAGAGATGAACTATGACTGTCGAGTCTCCGAGTTCTTGTTTCGAGTAGGGAACTTATTTAGTACACCTCGTGACAGACCTCATGTGATCATGAGATTTTGGGATCATTTCATGTCTTCTTCCCATGGTGGGATGTGCAGGCTATAGAAAATACATGGAAAGTGAGTCGAGGTGAAGTGGTTTGGTCATGATGTGGATTCACATTTTTATTTTATTGATTTTTATTGTTCTTAAAATAATTTTATTTTTCAAACTAGATGTATTAACGATGTCATTAAGTGTAGTTTCATTCTTGTAATAGCATGCCTACCCGAAGAGATCCCCTGAAACTGCTGGAAGAATCCAGAGAGAGTTCCCCATAATCACCTGACTAGAGGTTGGTGAAAGATGTGTATAGAGAATTTCATGATTTTGGACATGGAGAATCTCCTTCTCATAATCCTTCTCTTTTTAACAATTATTTATGTGGTCCTAAAAATGAAAAATCACATGAAATTATATAAAAAAATCCATTCATGATGATGTAGCACGAATCCATAGGAAGTGTGGGATTGTATTGTGTATATAGAGTGCACGTTTGTGTTTTTGGTCACTCCTATAGAGGTCAGGGTAATGTGTGATTTTTCTAGAGAGTCGCTGTCGATGGTGGTGGGCCTCAGTGATCTAGGATGGGAAGCATGATAGGATGAGATGGAAGGGCTTTAAAGAGAACATTAATGACCAAAACAATCCATAATTCTTGTTTTATCCATGAAAATGGGATTTTATCAGTCCTATTAATAGAAACCAGTTAGTTATGAAGTATTCCAACTGATTTTTGGAGCTATTTTGATACATAGTTGAAATATTATCCAATGAACCGATGAAGGATTATAGGATTGGAATGTTTTTCTCAACTAAATATTTACTCATAATTATTTCTATTAATGTTTAAGACATGTTATAAGGTATTATATTGAACTTATATGGTAGATATTGAACACAATGGAAGGTATAGTTCCTATGGGGATAAGTTACTGTTTTGAAGTGGTAGTTCATCGGAGAATTATAGGAAGCATGATTAGAATGGAAAGAAGAGTGGTGGTAGCTCAGACCATCCTTATAGGAAGATATATTTTGTGGATTTGTTGTAGGGTCCATTATGTCCCATCATTGTAGATAGTCTAGGAACACCCAACATAAATGTTCATCTCCAACTAGGCCATATAACTGATGTGGGATAATATATAAGGCCCCAGCCTTAAACCTTACTTAATCTTGAGTTATTACAAGATTACACGTTGAGGATCTTTTCGGGTTTAGAGTTTTAGAGAATTAGATCATAAAACTTGCATTACATTCCACATATAAACAAAGTGGTTACATAAAGATAGTATTCTTCATTCCCATCAATGGAAACACATTTAAAATAAAACATGGATTATTTCTTGACACATCCTTGACTCTATCATCTTATCATGTACCTTTCCCTTGACCTGTGAAAAACATTTCAAAAACTTGGGATGAGCATAAAAACTCAGTATGGGTTATAAAAAAAACATGGAAAGGAAACATGAATTCATATATACATAAGAATGAAATCATACTTTACTCGTAAAACATAGGCACTTTAACATACCTCATAAAATCATGAATAAATCATAGAAGTCATAAGACATAAAGGTAACTTGAGGCATTCATAACATTCTTACATAGGGAGTAACCCTCTTGGTTACGTTTGGAATACCCATCACAATATATTCCCTACAATCTCTTCGGAGAAACCTTAACGTTTCACTCCTTCGCGTTACCCAATGCATTGGAGAGCTATAACGGGCTCACCCGCCCTTAGTTTATCACGGAACCACCCGTTTTCATAATAATGCCCAAGAACCATAACATAATCATATCACATAAAACATGCATAAAGGAAACATAAAATTTCCACATTTCAATCACGAGATATCAATACAACACATTGATATAAAAACATTATGAAAACCATTTTCAATACCAAAGTAAAACATGGTATTTATTTTTCTTTTAAAAAATAAGGTATGGCTTGTAGAGGAAGCTAAAACTCAAATAACGGTTACGACGGAGGAGAAGTCATTGTCACCGCATACGTACGAAAAAAAACATTCCCTTTTGTCGTTTAGTAAACGCTTCGTAAAAAAGATTCCTTTTGAATAAACGTAAAAGTCAAAGGGGTTTATACACCATATGAAAGAAAGTTGTGTATAAAATAAAATATGCCTCAATGAAAGGAGATTGAGACGAAGTCCCATACAAAGATAATTTTTAAAATAAAATAGATATATTATGTGCATTCTCTATAAGTACACATAAATAAAGTAAAAATACAAGATATGACATAATAATATAATGACATACTTTGAAAGTACGAGATTAACCCAAAGAATGGAAATTGGGTTAAGAAGTTCCCATACCTCGTATCCGACTTGACCCGACCGTTCTTTAACCTCCTAAATAATAAACTTGAGTTAATCTCTACTTGCTTATGAATCTTTTTCAAGTTTATTATTCCTTTTATACCATGTTATGAACATCATGTAATCATTTAAGTTAATAATGTTCATTTTGTCGGTATTTTGTTCTTAAGTCAAAAATAGACTTCTTACACTTACATGTTGTTAATTTGGTCAATGTTTCATTATATCCAGAATGGTATTCATGATGTAGATATCATATATGTCATATATATACAGTACATACATGTATTTAAAATATTACATAATCATTTAGAGGTAATAAATGAAATGCACCGTTCATGGAGACGGTAAGCCGTACGTACGCATGAACGCTACTTTCATTTCATTGTCATATTAATGGAATTAAAACTAAATGAGACTTATGTATATTTTAATTCCAGAATTATATTCATCATTTAGATATATCATTAATTATATATATCCATTATATACATGTACTTTTAATAGTACATTACATTTGGGGATAAGAAATGAAATGCACCGTTCATGGAGACGGTAGTCCGTACGTACGCATGAACGCTACTTTCATTTCTATCTCATACATTAATGGTAATAAATGATAATGATTTATATAGGTATATTATAATTCCAGTATAACATCATATATAATAACTTTAAATCCATCCTTTACACGTCCCACATATGGCATTAACGAATCACATCACTTTGAGGGGGCGGTAGTCCGCACTTCCTTAAATGAAGATATCACGTATACCCATAATGGAAGCCATAAAGGTAAGACACAAATGAGAAATACAGAAGCATAAGTAAAACATAAACATATTACATATCATATATAAAAATAGTGACATCATAATGGCCACCTTTGAAGGTGTTAAATGAGTATTGAACAATCATCGTTTCGGGAGGTAGAATTTCGCCATCCACAGAAACCGTATGTTCTTTAACCATTTGATGTAGTTGTGTGAGAGTTTAGATCAAATAAATCTTATAACAACATCCTAGTATATTGATGATACTGGTGTTGTTACAAAAGAAGTATATAAAAAGAGTTTAGGGGGTTGGAGAAGCAAAATAAAACAAATAAACATGAGAGAATGAATTACCTTAAAAAGTGTAAGTCCTTTTGAGTTGAGCCAAAAGGCTTCCTTTGAAAGGATTCTTCCCAAAGGGAATCCTCTAGGTTGAGGAGAGGGATGTGAAGAGAGCAAATGGGCAGGGGTTGGCCGAGCCAAAGGCTTGAAGAGTGTGTGAAATGAGGTAGAGGTGGGGGCCTTTTATAAGAGGAGAGGAGGGGCACTTTTGGAAAGTTAAGAAACATTACATTATTTGAAAATGTGTTTCGGTTTTAAAAGGTCCCAAATTGATAGAATTCGTGGATAAGGTTATAAGGCATCGAAATCCACTCATCCAACTGGTTTTGGCCATGTTTAGTTCATAGATTTTATATTATCTTTCCATTTTATTTAAATCGTCAAATAATGATGTCATCGCTGCATCATTATTATGTCATAAATAATTAAATTTATTAAATGTATAAAAATTATAAAAAAATTACTATGATGTAGGAAATCTTTTTAGCTTTCCAATGACTATTTATAATCTAAATTTGGACTTGTATAACCCCACTTAAAAATTGTTTTCGCAAAACATATTATGTTTGTGTCATTTTCACTTTAACATTTAATAAAAAGTAATTTATGTCATTTCCCAACAAAAGTGGATCCATGGGGTCCCCAAGTTGACCCATGGATTGTATTGGTCGGCCATGACACAACCAATAAGGTTGGGACATGTGTCTAGGTCATTTTATATTATTAAAGCATTATTTATTCCTTAAACTACCCTAATTACCACTAATCGCGATTAAGAACTTAATAAGTTACTATTCGCCAAAAAATTATTTTAATCTCATTGAACCACATTTTACTTCTTAATGACAACTATGTATGTCGGATTTTCAAAATTCAATACACATTAGTGGTAAACTTTCATTTAACTGAAAAATCAGTTTGCTTGATTACCACTTAGTGGTTTCACTATTCATCAAAAATTGAAGTTTTTCAGAAAATTACCAAAAAAATCACCCTAAGCTATATTTGATATTCCGAATTCAAAAATGAAGTCTATTTTACAAAATTCAAATAATATAAGTCACATTAATTAATTCCCGCTGCTAGAGCAAATAGCGTGTTTTTACAAAACAATAAGTATCAAAAGATTGACACCAGTTTAAGTCTAATTTCAAAGTGAAATTGATTCCAATGACCACCATTAGATAAAATGGTAAAAATATATTCTAATTTCACTTTAAAACCAATTAAAAAGATAATGTAATCATATAAATAAATTAGATCAAAAAGAGGTTTTGAATTAAAATGCAACATTTTACACTATTCATAAAAAAAATGAACTTTATCAGAAAGGTACCAAAAATTACACAAAGTAAAATTTGATGTCCCGATTCTTAATAAAAGTTTTATTTGGTCCAAAAGAATGTATAAGAGTGATCAAAACTATATTTAATGACGGTTCACCATTAAAAGGTGATAAGTGAACCTTTAGTGAAAATTAGAGTATAAAAGCCTAAAATTGAACTCTTTCCGTATTTTAAGCCTTTATCTTTTATTGGGTAAATGTAAAAACATCTAAAAACATATCTATTCATATTTTAGTTATTTCTATTCATTCCTGCCAGTACAACGGATACTTGTTAACTAACATAATATTATTATAATACTAGTGTGCTACGTAAGTTTCAAAGAAACTCATCGTTGCGTATCGGGTACGCTATCGAACATAGCAACCCCTTTTAATTAAAATTCATATTTAATTCTCTAATATTAATAAATATGAAAATTATTTATTCTTTAATTACCTGGGATGTTACATCCTTCCCCCCTTTTGGGAATTGCGTCCTCGCAATTTTATTCACTTATCAAAATAAGTGGGGGTATTTATCCCTCATAGCATTTTCAGATTCCCACGTTGCCTCTTCAATCACATGGTTTTTCCAAAAAACCTTTACCGGATGAATCACCTTATTCCGTAACACTTGCTCCTTATGGTCAAGAATTTGGACCGGTTGTTCCTCATAAGATAGGTTCTCTTCCAGGTGAACTACCTCTGGACTCAAAACATGAGATGGATCTGGCATATACTTTCTCAACATCGAAACGTGAAAAACATTGTGTACCTGAGATAAACTCGGAGGTAAAGCCACTCGGTATGCAACTGATCCAACTCTTTCCAGAATTTCGTATGGTCCAATGAACCTTGGACTCAACTTTCCTTTCTTACCAAATCTCATCACACTTTTCCAAGGAGAAACCTTGAGAAAAACATGATCACCTGCCTCGAAAGATAGATCCTTCCTCCGGTTATCCGCATAACTCTTCTGCCTGCTCTGAGCTGTTCTCATGTGTTTCTGAATCAGCTGAACTTTTTCTGCCATCTCTTCTACCAATTCTGGTCCCATCAACTTTCTTTCACCCACTGCATCCCAGAAAGCTGGAGTTCGACACCGCTTCCCATATAATGCCTGAAATGGTGCCATCTGTATACTGGAATGAAAACTGTTATTATATGAAAACTCAACCAAAGAAAGATGTTGGTCCCATCATCCCTGATAATCCATAGAACAAGCTCGTAGCATATCCTCCAATGTCTGAATTGTTCGTTCTGACTGCCCATCTGATTGAGGATGAAAAGCTATACTAAAATTTAATTCAGTACCCAACGACTTCTGAATGCCTTTCCAAAAGTTAGAAGTAAACCTGGGATCACGATCCGATACAATGGAGAGAGGAACTCCATGTAACCTGACTATCTCTTTAAGATACAAATGGGAAAGTTGATCTAGATAGAAAGTATCTCGTATAGAAAGGAAATGAGCAGATTTAGTCAAGCGATCAACAATAACCCATATTGCATTATTACCTCGAGATGTCTTCGGTAATCCAACAACAAAGTCCATGGATATATTCTCCCATTCCCACTCTGGAACTGGTAAAGGCTGAATCATCCCTTTCGGTAACTGCCGCTCTGCTTTAACCTGTTGACAAGTCAAACACTTCACAGTAAAATCAGCAATATCTCTTTTCATTCCATCCCACCAGTAATACTCCCGCAGATCTCTATACATCTTAGTACTGCCCGGATGAACTGAAAACGGAGAACTATGAGCTTCACATAACAACTCTCTCTTCAACTGTGAATCACAAGGCACACATAACCTCTTCACAAACGTCAAAACACAAACACAAACTTATCCAAGAACTCATGGAAAATTTTATTCATAAGGTCCATGAATACAGCAGGTGCATTGGTTAACCCAAAAGGCATAACTACATATTCATAATGGCCATATCTAGTACGGAACGCAGTCGTCTGCTTCTTTTACTTTCAACTGATGGTACCCTGACCTCTAGTCAATTTTCGAAAAATACTGAGCTCCCTGGAGCTGATACCACTTCATTCGATGGACCAACATCTGCTGAAGTTGTTGCAAATGATTTTACCACCCCTTTCTGCTTGTAGTCTAGCTGCTTCCCATCACTCAAGCTCCTTTTCGGACACTCGTTTGCATAGTGACCCATCTCATTGCACTTATAACATTTCACTAACTGTAAATCAAATTTATTCTTACCTTCACCTTGATCCTTTTCAGTGCAATCACGAGCCTTATGTCCCATCTTACCACATCGGTAGCACTTTCCAGAATTCAGAAGACATTCCCCAGCATGCCTTTTGCCACATTTATCACAAACTGGAAACTTAGTTCTCTTACCATCAGACTTTTTTGAAGAATTCTTACCTTTCTCCTGCCACCTCGGTCTCTTCTTCTGCTGGTTGTTATAGAAAACATGGTCATCGGCAAACTCCATTTCCACCTTCTCAGCACATTTAACAAGCTTTTCATAACTTTTAAACTCACGAGAAGCTAATGCCCTTCGATATTTTGGCTTTAATCCTGAGTAAAAACGATTGATTTTACTATCAAGGTCTCGGATAAAATTTGGAGCATACCTTGCCAATTGAGTGAACCTTTCTTCATAGGAAGCCACTGAGTCTTCCTCATTCCTCAATTCCAAGAATTGCTTTTCCATCCTAAGTCGAACAACCTTAGGAAAATACTTCTCATGAAACATACCTTTGAATTCATCCCAGTCAAGAGCATCAATCTCATCGGCATCCCTGATATTTTTAACCATAGACCACCACTGATCTGCTTCACCCTCCAAACGGTAAATAGCAAGACTAACCTTTTGATTGTCTGAACACCCCATGACATCAAAAATCTTCTCCAGTGATTTAATCCACCCTTCAGCTTGCACAGGGTCAGATGATCCTCTGAATGATGGTGGATGTTGCCTCATGAAATGTTCCACCACTGACATGTTCCTCTGCGGTTGATCTGGCTGATCTCGTGCATGGTTACCACCACCATTTATAGCCTGAGTCAACTGTGCCATCACTGCAACAAACTGTTCAATTCCGATTCCGACCATCTCAGGTTGCTGATTTGGAGGGTTGTCTTCCTCCTGATGTCGTCCCATCATAGCTGCTTTGTTTCCCCTACGGAAAGCCATTCTGAACATGGAAATATCTTAGGCGAAGCAACATGGTAATCCGTAAATGCTATATCATTTCAATCATATTATAATTTAACACTTTTCTAACTCCTAAAGTTGTCTAAACCGACCTTTGATACCAACTATAAGGCCCCGGCCTTAAACCTTACTTAATCTTGAGTTATTACAAGATTACACGTTGAGGATCTTTTCGGGTTTAGAGTTTTAGAGAATTAGATCATAAAACGTGCATTACATTCCACATATAAACAAAGTGGTTACATAAAGATAGTATTCTTCATTCCCATCAATGGAAACACATTTAAAATAAAACATGGATTATTTCTTGACACATCCTTGACTCTATCATCTTATCATGTACCTTTCCCTTGACCTGTGAAAAACATTTCAAAAACTTGGGATGAGCATAAAAACTCAGTATGGGTTATAAAAAAAACAAGGAAAGGAAACATGAATTCATATATACATAAGAATGAAATCATACTTTACCCATAAAACATAGGCACTTTAACATACCTCATACAATCATGAATAAATCATAGAAGTCATAAGACATAAAGGTAACTTGAGGCATTCATAACATTCTTACATAGGGAGTAACCCTCTTGGTTACGTTTGGAATACCCATCACAGTATATTCCCTAAAATCTCTTCGGAGAAACCTTAACGTTTCACTCCTTCGCGTTACCCAATGCATTGGAGAGCTATAACGGGCTCACCCGCCCTTAGTTTATCACGGAACCACCCGTTTTCATAATAATGCCCAAGAACCATAACATAATCATATCACATAAAACATGCATAAAGGAAACATAAAATTTCCACATTTCAATCACGAGATATCAATACAACACATTGATATAAAAACATTATGAAAACCATTTTCAATACCAAAGTAAAACATGGTATTTATTTTTCTTTTAAAAAAGAAGGTATGGCTTGTAGAGGAAGCCAAAACTCAAATAACGGTTACGCCGGCGGAGAAGTCGTTGTCGCCGCATACGTACGAAAAAAAACATTCCCTTTTGTCGTTTAGTAAACGCTTCGTAAAAAAGATTCCTTTTAAATAAACATAAAAGTCAAAGGGGTTTATACACCATATGAAAGAAAGTTGTGTATAAAATAAAATATGCCTCAATGAAAGGAGATTGAAACGAAGTCCCATACAAAGATAATTTTTAAAATAAAATAGATATATTATGTGCATTCTCTATAAGTACACATAAATAAAGTACAAATACAAGATATGACATAATAATATAATGACATACTTTTAAAGTACGAGATTAACCCAAAGAATGGAAATTGGGTTAAGAAGTTCCCATACCTCGTATCCGACTTGACCCGACCGTTCTTTAAACTCCTGAATAATAAACTTGAGTTAATCTCTACTTGCTTATGAATCTTTTTCAAGTTCATTATTCCATTTATACCATGTTATGAACATCATGTAATCATTTAAGTTAATAATGTTCATTTTGTCGGTATTTGGTTCTTAAGTCAAAAATAGACTTCTTACACTTACATGTTGTTAATTTGGTCAATGTTTCATTATATCCAGAATGGTATTCATGATGTAGATATCATATATGTCATATATATACAGTACATACATGTATTTAAAATATTACATAATCATTTAGAGGTAAGAAATGAAATGCACCGTTCATGGAGACGGTAAGCCGTACGTACGCATGAACGCTACTTTCATTTCTTTGTCATATTAATGGAATTAAAACTAAATGAGACTTATGTATATTTTAATTACAGAATTATATTCATCATTTAGATATATCATTAATTATATATATCCATTATATACATGTACTTTTAATAGTACATTACATTTGGGGATAAGAAATGAAATGCACCGTTAATGGAGACGGTAGTCCGTACGTACGCATGAACACTACTTTCATTTCTATCTCATACTTTAATGGAAATAAATGATAATGATATATATAGGTATATTATAATTCCAGTATAACATCATATATAATAACTTTAAATCCATCCTTTACACATCCCACATATGGCATTAACGAATCACATCACTTTGAGGGGGCGGTAGTCCGTACTTCCTTAAATGAAGATATCGCGTATACCCATAATGGAAGCCATAAAGGTAAGACACAAATGAAAAATACAGAAGCATAAGTAAAAAATAAACATATTACATATCATATATAAAAATAGTGACATCATAATGGCCACCTTTGAAGGTGTTAAATGAGTATTGAACAATCATCGTTTCGGGAGGCAGAATTTCGCCATCCACAGAAACCGTATGTTCTTTAACCATTTGATGTAGTTGTGTGAGAGTGTAGATCAAATAAATATTATAACAACATCCTAGTATATTGATGATACTGGTGTTGTTACAAATGATGTATATAAAAAGAGTTTAGGGGGTTGGAGAAGCAAAATAAAACAAATGAACATGAGAGAATGAATTACCTTAAAAAGTGTAACTCCTTTTGAGTTGAGCCTAAAGGCTTCCTTTGAAAGGATTCTTCCCAAAGGGAATCCTCTAGGTTGAGGAGAGGGATGTGAAGAGAGCAAATGGTCAGGGGTTGGCCGAGCCAAAGGCTTTAAGAGTGTGTGAAATGAGGTAGAGGTGGGGGCCTTTTATAAGAGGAGAGGAGGGGCACTTTTGAAAAGTTAAGAAACATTACATTATTTGAAAGTGTGTTTCGGTTTTAAAAGGTCCCACATTGATAGAATTCGTGGATAAGGTTATAAGGCATCTAAATCCACTCATCCAACTGGTTTTGGCCATGTGTAGTTCATAGATTTTATATTATCTTTCCATTTTATTTAAATCGTCAAATAATGATGTCATCGCTGCATCATTATTATGTCATAAATAATTAAATTTATTTAATCTCTAAAAATTATAAAAAAATTACTATGATGTAGGAAATCTCTTTAGCTTTCCAATGACTATTTATAATCTAAATTTGGACTTGTATAACCCCACTTAAAAATTGTTTTCACAAAACATATTATGTTTGTGTCATTTTCACTTTAACATTTAATAAAAAGTAATTTATGTCATTTCCCAACAAAAGTGGATCCATGGGGTCCCCAAGTTGACCCATGGCTTTTCTTGGTCGGCCATGACACAACCAATAATGTTGGGACATGTGTCTAGGTCATTTTATATTATTAAAGCATTATTTATTCTTTAAACTACCCTAATTACCACTAATCGCGATTAAGAACTTAATAAGTTACTATTCACCAAAAAATTATTTTAATCTCATTAAACCACATTTTACTTCTTAATGACAACTATGTATGTCGCATTTTCAAAATTCAATACACATTAGTGGTAAACTTTCATTTAACTGAAAAATCAGTTTGCTTGATTACCACTTAGTGGTTTCACTATTCATCAAAAATTGAAGTTTTTCAGAAAATTACCAAAAAATCACCCTAAGCTATATTTGATATTCAGAATTCAAAAATGAAGTCTATTTTACAAAATTCAAATCATATAAGTCACATTAATTAATTCCCGCTGCCAGAGCAAATAGCGTGTTTTTACAAAACAATAAGTATCAAAAGATTGACACCAGTTTAAGTCTAATTTCAATGTGAAATTGATTCCAATGACCACCATTAGATAAAATGGTAAAAATATATTCTAATTTCACTTTAAATCCAATTCAAAATATAATCTAATCATATAAATAAATTAGATCAAAAAGAGGTTTTGAATTAAAATGCAACATTTTACACTATTCATAAAAAAAATGAACTTTATCAGAAAGGTACCAAAAATTACACAAAGTAAAATTTGATGTCCCGATTCTTAATAAAAGTTTTATTTGGTCCAAAAGAATGTATAGGAGTGATCAAAACTATATTTAATGACGGTTCACCATTAAAAGGTTATAAGTGAACCATTAGTGAAAATTAGAGTATAAAAGCCTAAAATTGAACTCTTTCCGTATTTTAAGCCTTTATCTTTTATTGGGTAAATGTAAAAACATCTAAAAACATATCTATTCATATTTTAGTTATTTCTATTCATTCCCGCCAGTACAACGGCTACTTGTCAACTAACATAATATTATTATATTACTAGTGTGCTACGTAAGTTTCAAAGAAACTCATCGTTGCGTATCAGGTACGCTATCGAACATAGCAACCCCTTTTAATTAAAATTCATATTTAATTATCTAATATTAATAAATATGAAAATTATTTATTCTTTAATTACCTGGAATGTTACATAATAGGACATCTCTAACATTTGTGCATGGTGGAACACACATATTAGAGTAGAAATAGATCTATGGCATTCAGGGGAATGAAATTTCTGTCAGATCCTACCTTAATGGGTGGAAGTTTGTTTGGGCATAGGGAATTTGAATTATATCATCTTCTAGGTCGATCCATAGCATTTGAGATCCATAGGTGACCAACCATTATTAGGAAGGAATCATGAAGCATCATGTTAATTATCAGGCACCGATTGGATCATATATTGGAGGTTCAAAAGATCGAGATACTATCATAAATGCATCACTTATAGATGCCGTTTTATTTTAAACTAGTAAATATGATTCTTTTTATCTCTCCCCTTATTTTGAATCTTCAAAATTTACCAAATGAGATGATGAAATTTTAAATGGAGTTAGTAACACCATTGGGTTCGAAGAAGGAGAAAAACAAGAACATCATATCTTTTGTAATCCCTTTTTCATGGTTTGATATGGAGTGGGACATTATAGTCCTTGATATGGTACTTTTTGACATAATCCTCAACATAGTTTTCCTAATATAATTTCAAGAATATATTGATTTCTATAGGCGACGAGTGATTTTCATGGCACCTATTGGGAGTCCTAAAGTATTTATTGGGGAATGGGATCCTTAGTTGGGTCTCACATGTACTCCAGTCCTAGATATTTAATATCATTCCTTTTAGTTATAGTAACTCATGCTAGAGGATGATGGTTGTGATTTATAGGATGGATTACCACCAATTGTGTATGACTTCCCAAAGGCAATTTTAGATGAAATTTCAGGCATACCTCTAGAGAAGGATATATAGTTCATGATTGAATTGGTAAGAGGAAAAAAACTTATATCTCTTCCCTCATATAGCATAGCCCCCATTGAATTGAAGAAATTAATGATAAAGATAGTTGACTTGGAATCCAATGGGTTCATTCACACGAGTATCTCTCCTTGATCCACCCTAGTCATGTTCCCAAATAAGATCGATGGATCCCCCCTGTTGTTCATTTTTTTACTCGAAGTAAAATAAGGTAACCATCAATAATAGTTATCATTTTCCCTAGATTTATAACAATTATGATAAGCTATATTGGGAAAATTAGTTTTCAATGTTTGACTTTTTTTCAGGTTACCACAATTTTAGGGGGAGAGAGTCGAACATCCCGAAAATGGTTTTCCAAAGAATGTAAAACAATATTGAGTATTTGGTCATTAATTTCACATTAAAATATTCCCCATCATTTTTTATATCACTCAATAATAGAGTGTTCCAATAGTATATTGAATCCTTTTTTTGGGGTATTCGTAGAAAAAAATATTGATTACTCTATATCTAAGTAACATAATGTGCATCATTTGTAGATCATTTTTGGAACTCAATGGGATCATTGCCTTCATGAGAAGATTTAGAAGTTCACCTTCTATATTAGATATGTCAGTTTTATTGGCCATATGATTTCAGAGCAAAGTGTTTTAGTTGATTCTGAGAAAATCAGTGTTGTTATGTTGTGGGAACAACTGAATAATGTGTTTGAGATTAGGAGATTATTGGGTCTGGATGATTATTATAGTAATTTTGTTCTAGATTTCTCATGGTTTTCCTCATATATGATCACACTCACCTATAAATGAGTGATGTTATAGTAGAGCCTAGATTGTCAGGAATCCTTTGAGGAGTTGAAGTGGTTGTTGAAGACTATAGTATTGTTGATCATTATTTAGTATGGGAAGGGATACATAGAATATTGTGAAGCTTTAAGTATTTCCCTTAGATTAGTACTTATAAGGGATGGTCATGTAATATCTAATTATTCTTGTTAACACCAACCACTTATGAATAATTAACCATCCCCTGACATGGAGTTAGCAGAGGTGATTCTTGCCTTGATGACATGTCATCACTTCCATATTGGGGATACGTTTTTGTTCTATTAAAATCATAGGAGTTAGCCAATAACTTTTTATTTAAGTCTCTTAATATGAAGCGGTGTCGTTGGATTGAGTATATGAAGGGGTTCGACATTGATATAATATATTCCCCTGGAAAGGGTAATGTGGTGGATGATGCCTTAATTAAGAATGTTCCAATGAATAATTTGAGGAAGTCCAGTGATGACTAGAATCTAATGGGGCTCTTTAAACAAATTCACTTAGATACCATGGAGCATAGTGGAAGTTCAATTTTGGCAAGTGTTCAATTGACTCCTCATATGGATTTGATTATGTGGGATCATCCTAGAGAAAAGTTCTATAATTCATCAAATTATTTTCTTTATGGGTGGGAAACTCCTTCTAAATGTTCTTCATATCTTGAAGGGATATTGTTCTTTAAGGGTTGTGCATTAGTTCTATTGTCTCTTTGGAAGGTGGTGATGAAATATGGACACCATTATTAGTGGACCTTCCACCCTAGTTATACAATGAAGTATTGTGATGTTGATCTATATATATCTTATGTCTATTTATGAGGCAAGACATATCTGACTACATATCATGATGCTATAATTTCCAGTAGGTGAAAGTAAAGCATCAGGGGCCCTATATCTTACCTCATCAATTACCAATTCCTAAATGGAATTGGTATGAGGTCACCATGGATTTCATTATTGAACTTCCACTTACACCTCAAGCATGTAATTACATTTAGGTGGTGATTGAAATTTGAAAATATCATCCCACCTCATTCTAATTAGATATATAGTTAAAGTAGAAGAGCTAGGTAGATTGAATATTCATGTGGTTGTCAAACATCATTGTGTATTGTCAGCGATTATTTCTGACATAGCCCCCCACATTATCTCTCAGATTGGGTAAGGAAATTAAAAGGATTTGGGGTCATAAATCAATATGATCATGTTATACAATTATAAAATACATGGTCACACGAAGAAAGAAATATAGAATCTTTAGTGCTTGATTAATGCATTAGATTTAGATTTCATAGGATTATGGGATATCCATTTGGTATTGGTCGAGTATGTGTACAATAAAAGTTACCAGTCCCAAATTTGAATTTCATATTCTCAGTCACTGTATGGATGGCCTTGTCGGTCTCTTTCATATAATGATGAGGTAGGTGAGACCATGATCCTAGGATTAAAATTTGTGAAGGTGATTTGTAATAATGTCATGTTTAAATTACATTATTTATAATAATCATTGAGTCACCCCAAAATCATATGTTAATAAAAGATGTTGAGAACATGAGTTTTCTATTAGTGATCAGATTTTTTGGATGGTGGCCCCTCATTTGTCACCAACAATTTGGAATGAAGGGAAGACATATGTTGAGGTATGTCAGACCATTCGAGATCACCGTGCAGATTGGAATAGTGGTTACATGATATATTTTGTTTTTAAACATACATAAATTCAACACACATTTCACGTCTTTCAATCGATTTTGTATTGTCTGTATCCTTCTAATGTATTGAAATGGGAAAATTAAGAGATAGAGCATGATTTTTCAGTGATTGAGTTGCCAGTGCAGATAGTGGATTCTTAAGAGAAGGTGCTTTATGGGAAGGATATCCCATTGGTCTGTTTCATATAAAATTATGATAATCATTATCATGATACTTGTGAGAAAATTTCATTGGTTGGGTAGGAGTACAAATTAGTATTTTCCGATCAGGTTTCGAGTTGAATTTATGAGGGAGGAATGTTTCCTTGGTGGGGAGAGTTATAACACCAAACCTTCGGTAATAATATTTATTTTATAATTTTACATGGAATTGAAATATTTTGTCGAGGTGTGGGCCAATCCCAATTTAATATCTTCATTTATTTTTGATAAGTGATCTTTTTTGTCTTAATAGTGTTTTAAACTCAGGTATGGTATGATCAAAGCTATGTGGATTCATCTTATCACTCTAAAACATCCTAATGAACATTTAAATGTTTAATTAAAACAATGAGAATTAAATTAAAAATAAAATAAACTATGAAAAAATAAAATGTGTTATGAATTTTAATAATAAAAATAATAATAATATTGATATTATCATTATTATTGTTGTTGTTTATATTTTTATTATGTTATTAATATTTTTGAATGTTGTAATTATTATAAAATTTTAAGTAGCATCATTATTATTATTATTCCTATTAATATTTTCATTAAGATGACATTGTTATTATCATTAATTATTATTTTTATTTTTATTATTACATTATTGTTTTTCAGGTTTTATCCCCCCTCTATTTATTTTTTAATTAACATATATTTTCGTTTTTTTCCTCCTATTATCCTCCCTCTAGTTGGAATCGTTCCACAACATTATACTATCCCTTAACCCTAAAAGCGTCACTCTACAACCCTCCCTCAATTCTAATGGATGGTGCTTCAATTCTCCCTTGCAAGGATCTTCCTTATAGTAGCATTCATTCCCTTTCTGGTGGCATCAAAATAGAATCTTGAAGACCTCACACTTCCCTTTATCACTTCACACACCATGTGTGCCAACCCCCTCAACTCCTAGCTAGTGAAATAGTAAATCTCAATTCAATGTGACACAAAACACTCCATCTCCCTGACTACTATGTGCCTCCCTTCAAACTCACACCCTTTGTGCTACCCCGCTCCATCTAGAGAAATATATTTTGGATGTATCTCAACTATAGTGACCGTCCCATATTAGCATTATCTCTAGCGTCCTCCTTTTATCTTGCAACTCACATCTGAAAGCCTCCCCATTACATGATTTTCTTCAGTAAATACTTATTCCCATTGCGTAGTGTTTCATAGTAGGGTTGTAATTTCTTAAGGGGTCTATTTTAAATGGTTCTGGATTTTAATTATTGTACCAGGGTTCATTTTATTTTTCTGGTCGTGTAGAATGCATGTTATCAAAATTCTCTCTAATTTGATGACATTTTGGCACCGAGGTAGGTATTTCTATGTGTATCCATAGTTTGGAGAAATATATCACCTGACCGATTAGATTAATGTGTTCTTGATTTTATTATTTATGTTCGAAAATATATTTTGAAATGATTCTCATATGTGTTTTATTTCTTAAAAGTACATTTAAATGATTGAAGTGTGATTTGCTAAAAAACCATGATTAGAACATTGGTTAATGTTTAATAAACTGTTCAACTAGTTTATTAAACTATTAAAGGGCTAAGAATATTACATTTTGGTGTTTTTTTGTGTCATTTTGACATCAAAATATGAATTTGTATGTCTTTTTCCATAAATCATTCTGACATTCTTTCAGAAATGTTTTCTAAAATTTTTATGTGATTTTTTAAATAATATAAAAGGAGTTAAATGTGTGTGGATACTGTATTGGTGTGAATATTTTTTCAATATGAATTTTTTTTGTGCATGAGGTGGTAGTAAAGATACATAGTTCCTTGTTTTGTATTTTTAGTTGAATATGTCGTGTCATATGAACTTGGAACTTGTTTGAGCACAAATGGGAATACCGCGTAGCTATGAGGGAAGGCTTGGACTAGATAGACAGTTATGGAGATGTAGCTTCACCCCAATTTAACTATGTTGAATAGACAATGAAAAAATTTATTACACATATGATATGGTTAGATACCACTGCTTCGTGAGATATGATACCCACTAGGGGCCCTAGCATGAGAACACAGTAGGTTGTAGTTCATATACCACATTCATCGAGATATGGGGTTCTAGGGTCACATTGTTAGCTAATCAAATATGGACTCTCCAATATATGGTGATATTTTAAAACATGTTCTCACTATTGGAATATGTTGTGACTTTTGGGTTAGTTTTAATGAAAATGTTTTTTCATTTAAAAATCACATTCCTATAATGTTGTTTTTACTAAAGGGACTTTCCTTCAAATTGTACAAGCCTTATCATTGTTATTATACATGTGAGAATATTTTTCATTTATGTTTTTTGCATGGAATATAATCTGGGGTGGAATCCTATCTGGAATTATATCACACCCAACACACACATTTTTTAGTATGTATATTTGGTAATGTGTGATATCGGTAAGTGGAAGGCCTTTAGAGACAGTTTTTTTAGGTTACATGTAGTCCTTTTTGGTGCAATGTTGTGGAGATGGCTTGAGGGTGCTGTCCACTTTCCATGTGGATGTTTTGAGTACAGTTTTTAATTACTGTACATTGTATTATTTTTTGGGTTTTGGTTTAATGATGTAACGAAAATATGGTTTTTTGTTAAAGGCTTGTTTTTTTGTGACTACCATCTTTTGTTTATTTTATATTATTTTTTGTTTTAGATTTATATTTTCATGTAAATCATTACAAAACATTATTATGGATTCCTATGAACTTTTTTAAAGCCCGTGGGTACTAATAATTCTCTTTGGGACTTTCCAAGGGTCTGGCCCAACTCCGATTCGAATAAAGACCAAATTTGGTATATGAAAATAATTGTAATTTGTAATTTGTTATTTCTCAATCCATCTTGAGGTATGAAATTTTTTATCTTGATTATTCTCCATTTTATTATTCCTACAATTAATTATAATCATTACAATTATTGAAATATTACTGAATAATATGTATTAATCATTTGGGATTCATATTATTTAGGATTGTGGATTTATTTTTATTATATTTTTATATCATTGGCACAATCAATATTTTTTCATTTTCCAATAACATTTTTAATGGAAATGTGTGAACCTTAACAAAATTCTTAACAAAGTTCCAACCAGATAAAACAATCAGTAAAAAACCACCAATTCCCAATTTTGAATGTGCACCTTCAAACTATGACTACCAGTTCAAAATACAAAAAAACATTGTCCACCACCGCATTGACTCCGCAATGCCGCCACCAAAAATACCATTTCAAAATTTGAAAATAAAAAAGAAATCATCATCATTCCTCTAGTGTTGCCTCGAGATGAACATAATGACAACCATCAGAATGATGTCTCCACCGCAGACCCCATTATCACTGATATCACCATCCTCGTCACCGTAGATCATCACCAGAGTCTTCTGTGCATGTAATTCGACATGATAAACAATATCGGAGGTCGTCATATCGTCGTACCACCACTAAAAATCACATCGTTGATGTCCAAACCAAACGTCATCTCCATAACTAGAACCTTTCGATGAGCTGAAAAGTTCTCCAGAGTACCGCATCACCACCAAAAAAATAAAACACCATCAAAGAGATGTGAAAAAACCCACTAAATAGATCTGCACAACTGAACCCAAAGATGAAGATGAAACCATAATGAGATACTCCACCTGGAATGCCTTCAACTGCCTAAACTCACATCCCAAAACACTGTAAAACCACCGCACAGTTCCAACTAGGAGAAGAGTGGTGGAGTCTTGGAGCCAGATCAGAGTGTGGAATAGAGAATAGCCTCAGTAGAGATCTCATCGCCATGGCCTCCCAACGCCGACGGCCATCACGAAATCCAGAACCGAGCAACACCAAAAACCAAAAATATAGATCGACACCCGCCAACTACATTTTGATCTTCCATGGGAAAAAACACCAATCCTTCAACATGGATTTAGGAAGACATTTCAAGAAAAGTGTCAAAAAAGAACCTGACATCAATGATGTTGGACATGATCTATTCCTCATTTTTTTTCATTGTGTATTAAATCCTTTATTCTTCATTCATCGTGGGAAATTATGTTGGCATGTGGTTCGAGGAATAACTATAAATAAATCATTACAGAAATTTTCAATTGAGAAATGGATTGATAAATTATATTTGGTTTCTTATTGATGATGGTATCATTTAATGATTATAGACCAAGATATTATGATATTGGTTTCTGCAAGAAAAACTGAAGAGGCATGATAGTATGTATTTTCTGAGAACTAGATATTGTTATAATCATCCAGTGAAAATTGATGAGGTATGTTGAACAAGATATCAACAATAAATGTCTTATTTTATGGAGAATTCCAAGGTATTGGTGATGGGGAATAAGAATTAGGAATAATCTTATGGGTTATTTGAATAATCAAACCATGAAATTATTAATCCTATGATCATACTCTATATCATACCATTTATTACGTTACTAATTTTTCAATGTAGAGAAAACTGTCCCATGAAGTGTGAATCAAGTCACACACCATGTTATCCTGACCAGTTCAACATGTAATGGGGAGGGGGTACACAACCAGAATCCAATAAAAAGATACACATTGTGTAAACCATATAAAATTTCTTAACATGGATAGGGAGTACATATCTAGTAGATCATGTGAACAGACATTCTATATTATGGGACACATTTTACAATCCCTGAATATACATAGTAATTTTCCATGTTACCCAATTAAGACTCAATGTTGATTAGAAACATTGTGTTTTCATAGTAAATGCTTTCCACACTCTCAAAGAAGGATAATATCACGTTTCATATTTTTCATTTAAAATTATTTCTATGGCATATTCATATGATTAATTCTCTAATGATTTATTATAAAATCATGAAAACTATATATGATGACGTTCCCTTATAAGGAACTATATTCATGGATAGATTTTTTAATTCCTTTATTGATATCCAGAGTGTGATCCTATTTGATCAATATTTCTCTACAAAATGTTCTTGAAATTTTCATGAATAACACTAAGGGATCATAGATAACATGTATAGAGGTTTAATCTGTATTTAGTTGTTGGTATACCTAATGTTATTCTGTTTGATCATCATATATGTATTGATCTATTTATACATCTAGTGTATACTTTATATGGATACACTCGATGATAATGATAACTCAGATGGACACCATTGGTGATTTTTTAATAATGGAGTGTGTATTACCAAACGAGTCCTATATAAATCCTTTAATGTGGAATCTTATGATAGAATTACGGTAGTGAGGTACAATGAAATTGTTTCTCAAATTTTAGAATGTTTTTATTTTTATTATATATATATATATCTGTGTGATATTATTTTGATGAATTGACTATTATTATTGATGCTTTATGATTATTATTTTCAGGGTGTCCTTTGGGGTATTGTAATTCTCACCACAACATGTGATTTTTCTACATGTGTGATGTATTATGATGATGGCTGACAATTATAATTAGAACTAGATTGACCAGGACTAGGAAATATATGTTGATCCCAAAATTACGAGTTGTGTTCATGTGGATTCTTTGATAGGTTTATTATTCAATTATTTAGTCTAGACATGAATTTCGTTTCTTTTGGAGGGATTTTAATTTGTATTATTTCTAATACTACATTATCATACTCTATTGGATGGATAATTGATTTATGAAACCATATGTATTGGATATTTTACATTTTATAAATTTACACCCATGTATATCTGTGCCTCTATACATGTGAATTTAAATAATGCCACCAATGTATGTGATATTCCTATTGTTCACTTGTAAACACACCATGAACTATAAGTCATTGGATTAGGGTGGTTGTGTCACATGTACCATAGTCCTGGGTAACGAAAAGAAACAAGTTATCATGTTATGATGGTGTGTGTGTTACATATGTTTAGTTATTAATCAAAATGATAGTGTTTTAATTTTCTGTTGTAGTTTAATCTGGTACTGATATGTTGTCTACTAACTTTGTTTATTTTTTGTGTGCAATGACATGCCTCAAGACATCTCCAATGGGTTGCACAATAGTGTGTACTAGATACTTCTCATGTGAATCCCCCTCTTATTCAGAATATTATATACATTACTATGTGAGTGGTCTGTGTTGTAGATGAAATAAAATTTTGGTTTAGAATGTAGTAGTTGAGGTATATCCTAGATCTGAAGGAGATTGGGATCAATATCAAGGGTTCTTGTGTGAAAACCCCCCATCCTCTAATGGTATGAATGAATATAAATGGTATGAGGGAATGTAGGATATGATCTATCAAATATTCATCTTCCTAGATACACCTGATAATTTCTCAGTGAAGTGTGAAAGAGTCACACCTGAGGGTTCCAACAAGCAGTGGTGGGATTCTATGGTATTGGTATATATGTATGAGGGATTTGATTATTCAGGAAACAATACACTCTTCATCCTATATTTTATCTAGAGTCTCTGATTATATATATGTCTATGGTGTTCCTTTATTTATAGAAGGATTAAATTTCATGTCTAATTAGACAATCAGATTTGAGGAGATGGTTTATTTTCCCTGGATTAGGAAATGAAAGATCATTAAAAATTTCAAAACAATGTTCATGGTTTTTTACAAGATGGAAAAATATCAGGGGTTATGCTGAATCATTCCACCATGGTATATATAGTAGGTAAATATATTATGGATGAAGTGAAAATGGAAAAAATATTGTCTATTAATCTCTTTCTCTTCCACACCATAGAATAATTAATGACCACATAGAATAAAAACACATTATCGCCATCAAAGGAGTAGTTGAGGATTTTTTTTGTTATGGGCCTCCACTGCACCATGAGGAAAAACATGATGTATTATCATGAATTTATATAAATTTGGATGTTTTTCCCACTGATGAACCTATTTTTCGGAACCTACAATGATGTGAAATGATTTTGGAAACAATATCTATCTACAAAAATTATTGATAGATGTTTATATTCATCATTATGGCCAGTGATCATGTCCTCCAAGGGGAAAATTTGTTTAGTAATGAAGATCCATTAGCTATAGGGCTCTAGAAACATGCCTCAGTAGTAAAATACCTTAAATAATTAGTTTATTTTCTTATAGAGGATGATGTTGATCCAGGAAAAATGACACATACCATCATTTTTGAATACAATATTATGAATTATATATTAGAAAGTTAAGCCTCAAAAATATTTTGGTATACCTGTTTTATGTGTTTATAAACATCCAGTGGATCTCATGTCCTATTTAGTGATTTTGTGAGATGTATTGAGAAGAAAAATCAATAAGGGTTTATGTGTTAGATGTATAATTTAGTCATAACATATACAAAGTTCTTATGGGATTTACTTGTTCATGATCTAGATATGTTTGATTTCATAATCAGGATAGTTTTTTTCATCACTCATCATGATATGATTGATTATTATCAATTGAATTTCACATTCATTATGATGGAAGTTAGGTATTTAGTGTTCCACAGACAGTGTGATCCGAGGATCGGTCATCAAGAACCTTTCAGGTAAAGGCTCAGTAGATTCTTTTCTACTAATATTATAAATCCTGATGATTATTATTCTCTTATTTGGTTTAATTTTGTGGTCTTGGAAATTCCTATTTTCTTATAGGATGAATTCTATGATATTCCCAAAAGAGTGGTATGTATATTTTATGATAATTCCGGTGTTGGGAAGCTAGTTTATCTTGATATTCCTTTATCACACCAGATGATCCATAAGATATCAAGAGCCAGCTAAATAATCTGATGGAAATGATGTTTTCATAAACATGTATTACATGATGTGTATCACTAACTATTTTTTACATGTAGGAATATAGTTTTATTTGATTGTGAGTGGAATATGAATAATTTTTCTTGGTAATATTTTTGAATAAGTATATTTTTCCTCGTGTTTAGTTTTTTAATCAATTAAAGGGGTGAAGTGGATTTAAAAGATCAACTATTCGTCTGTTTGTCATTTGCATAGGGCATAGAAGTGTTAGATAATGAATATGTCTTTTGGTAGAAAATATGTTTATTTTGAATATAAGGGGAATCATTTTTGTCTATATAATGCTTATTTATTTTTCATGGACCTAATAAAATAGAGAGTCTACCAATATGTAAATATTGATTTTGTCTTTGTTGATGATATTTCAAAGAATTAAATTCCAACTATGAGTCAGATATCTATTTGAGTTTGGTCTTGAAAATCGTAGGGAGTCATCATTCTTATGGAAGGAATTCAAAATGGAATTTTATGATAAATAAATTGATTATTATGAGAATATTGATTTCGTAATACTGAATTATAGTGGACCATCAAATTTTGATGGATTTATTTTCATTGGAGGAGCAATGAAATGTTGTTGATATTTTGTGATTCCTTTGTTTTACGAGATTTTATTAGTGATTCATTAATTTTTATTAAAATATGGGGTCATTCTTAACTACTCATACCACGAATGGGATGAGGTGCACAATGTAATTGAATTTTCAATCATCTGTTGATGATTATAAATGGAATTCAACATCTTCTCTATTTTTGATCATTGCTAATTCAGGTACAGGGTATGTGGTATACTATGAAACTTTAGTTGTGGGTTAGAGGTACATGAATATACATGAAAATCATGCTTTAGTCTATGAATATCCTTATATTTAGATTCATGTGGAGAATAACCCCACTCGGAATTTAGATATTTTTAAAGTAATATAGGTTTTTACGACTTGGAATTATTATCTTTTTAGAGAGATTTTGACAGTCATTTTTGAAAATAATATAACGGGTTTTATATTTTCTATAAATTAAATGATTCCATGGTAGAGGATGTGGGTTGAATAACTTTATATGTTCAACATTGGAATTTACAACAACACAAAAAGGGAAAATTTCATTGAAAACACTCTATGAAATCATGTTCCATCACATGGTTTCTAGAATAAATGGGATAGTGTAACCTGATATGACTCTTCTCCCAGTTGCATTTAGAAAGTCAAAAGGATGTTTCAAGAATGTTTTTGACCAATATTCAGGAAACATTATCTCACCGTGATGTGTTTTTCAGGGTCATCATCATAATTATGTGTTCATAATAATCAGAGAAACATTTGATTTTTTGGATGCACTTTTTAATTTGTCTCTACCTTGTAATATTATTTTATATTTTTGGGATCCATTTTCAAGACCACCATAAGTGAATTTATAACTATTTAATGAAAAAAATAATTCATAAGGGGATACCAATTGTGTATATATGATGATATATTATGACATGACCAAACATTTTTAGTGGATACGTATAATGCAAAACATATGACATTTTTTTCCTATCTATTGTACCATCAAATAAGTAAAGGGGAAGAATCTAAAATCTTATGGGTTTTTTCCAACAAATTTTTGTAATATTTTTTAAATGTAAAGTGGTTTCAATGGAATACATTTCAAGATTACCATAGACTCCTTAAGGGAGAAATTTCATTTTTATAGTGGTTGTTTAGTTTAAATAATTAGGTAATTTCATTTCATTCATGATTAAAAAAATGTTTGAAGATAAATGTATGTTCTATGTGTAGGTGGTTGTGTGGTTAAATGGGGATCTATATACTATCTTCTAAGAAAGATAAACCATTTTCCCCCTCAATTATTGTATATTATCTATGTTGTGATGAGGACTTATGATCAATTGAGCACATATTTCCATCTATAGATGGATGCTAATGATTTTTATACTACACATATCATTGATGATATTAATTTTTAATTAATTTAGGATTCTATTTAATTGTATTATATCCATCTTGTAATGTTTCAATATTCAGATAAAATTTTAATAGATTTTCATTCAAGGTGGCACCATTGGATATTTTTTTTTGTTTTTTCATTAAGATGACCACCTTCATTGCTGAGGAGGAGGATACCTCTATTATATGAAGAAGATTTATTCATAATAAATTAGTGAAGATTTAAAATATATATCATAATATATGTATAGTGTAATAATATAATAAATCATATTCCGATCATTGATCATGTATTTTGGAGTTTTTATAAGTGATCAGGTTGTACTGAAAAATCATTTTTTTATTCATTATCAACTTGGTAAAAATAGAATGATATATCTAGGATTTTTTTGTCTATTTTAGGTCACATAGTGGATTACTAAGGTTGTGTATAATTATGAGTTTCTTGTTTAGTTGATATATTTACATTTTGTTCTATATATATCATATTTCAATAAGTTTCATCATGTCCCCTCTAAATGTTGGTGTTTTGAATAGTTTTAATTGGAACCATATAATATAGTTGTAGATAAACTATAGGATGATATATATTTTTATTTGAATTTATTATATTATTTTCTATCCCTTTTGTTAAATAGTTATGGATACACTTATTGAATCTCAATATTTTGGTGGTGTGAATTATCTGTGAGAGATAAGTGAGCAGACCAGTTTTTGGAATGCCATTCTACAGCATGAATTCCTGGGGTTTGAATGATCCATTCTGGGGTGGTTTTATGAAAATACATTTTATAGAGTAGTTTTTTTATGTTTAAGAGTTTTTTTTCATCTTTTTATTGTTATACAACTAATTTTATTATTATTTTTATATTTTGATACTGGTTTTTCATGCATGAACATAATACAACATAAGACACATTTTTTGTTTAAATTTTATTATAATAACAAGCTATAGATTTTTTTCTGATGATAAATATATTACAATATGTAAATCAAGTTATTATTATTTCAATTAAAATTATGAAATAAAATACTATATATTTCATTATGTCATTTCATTAAAATAATTTATCCCCAGTTGAAATGTTTTTCATCATATGAGAGTTATGGTATATTTATAAACGATGTTTGAGGATTATTCCATAAATCATTTTCACTATTATGTTTTTATAAAAATTCATGACTTAGGTTTCCTCATTCATAAGGACACTCATCCCGTGAACACTATGTATTATTGCAGGTCATGTTGGGGGTCCAATCTCTTTTCATATTTCTTTTTTAGTGATAAATCAATATGGTTGTTTCATCGATTTTAAATGAAAATGATGAATTTATACTTCTTTTTTTTCTATTGATCACAAAAATAACATTGTCTTTTGTTTTTCTATTATTATAACATTTTATGGAAACAAGATGGATGATTTATAAATCCATTATTCCATAGTCTTCTAGTGAACGATCCATTGTTGGTTATGGTGTGGTGAGTTTCATAAATTTTGTGCATTTTATGGTCTATCCTCTCTATCATATTTTTTTCATAGAATATGATTCTAATTTATTATATTTATTTATAGGGTTTTCATTTTTTTATTGTGTTATTTCATGTATTTATTGATTACATTATGGGACTTAGCGATCTCAATTTACGGTCAGTGGTTTTATCCATAACTTTTATTTAATGAACTGTGATTTACAATATATTTAAAAATATATTTAAAAATAATTTTTTTTGTGTTCGTAACAGTATTTAAAATAATAGTCGAGTTTTCCCCTTGGTTTTTGGTAATATAAAATGGGTGTATTCAATGAATTATAAAAATCGTATTGATGGGGGTTTTGATAAATGAAATTCATTTTGGAAATTTATTGTGAAATTTCCATCCAAAATTATTTGTAATATAATGTAGACGAAAATCCTTATTTAATTAATTTGGTGTTATATAATATGTAAATCGTCCATTATATCATTGAAAGGCTCACACATGGGATGATCATATCCTCTCTCGGATAGTTTTTCATAGGGACCTGATTTGACACTGTTAGTGGGGTTCACTCATGGGGTTCTCCTCTACTGCCAAGGTATATTGTTCTAGGGAAATGAATGGGTGTAATTAATTTATTATTCAATTAATAGCATTTTATACTATGAAATTTTTATCGTTGGAATGATTTAACTTTGCATTGGTTTTTATTTATTCTATATTTTATATTCCATATTTCTATGACCATGTACCTGGTGGTGATATTTTTGGTCAATTTCCAATATCATTTACTTGAGTAGTTTGTTTTTTTGTTATCCTTTTCTATTGGCCTTATTATTTAGGAAATTTCTACTATCTTTTAGTTAAATATATTTTGTAAAATATAATCAATTATTGAAAAAATATCTTTTTAGTCATATATAGTTTATTTCATATCTGTATATATATGTCACTTCTTCTACATTAGGATGGAAAAAATAATTCTCTACAATTATTTTTTCTCATATCATTACATTGTTACTCATATAAATATTATAAGTTTTCATAATAATTTTATCATTTAATTATACATTAATACACAAAAAATTAATTTGTTTATTGAAAATATAATCATCTTGAAAATAAGATATATAATGAATAAATAATGATAGTATCAATGGATGATATCATTGTAAAATCATATTTAACATCAAATGATTTTATCATAGGTTTATAATTTATTTATGTTTTAATTTGAATATTTTTTTCCAAAATAACAATTTAAAATTGAAACTACAAACTTCAAAAAAAAAATATTTTGGAAAAAACATTATCTAAAAATATCAATTGGAAAACATTAAAATAATAATATAAGTATTAAGTGGTAATGATGGTGGGAAATTTTTATCATGTTGTAATTATTATATCCAATATTATGTTCACCCCATTAAATAAATCAATTTTTAAAAAGCCTATAAGGATAATAAAATTAATGAAATTAATAAAATTTTGTAAAAATTATATTTTTTTTAAAATAAAAGTCAATAATTAATAGCAATAGAGAAATTAGTTTTGAAAATAATAATTTGGATGAAAATGGTTTTCCCCACCAAAGGAGGAGAAACATGGTTAGATTTTATTAAAATAATTTTCTAAACCTTTTTTAGTAAAAAAGAGAGAAAAATGTCACATGGACTTAGATATTCTATAAGTAACTTAATGATAAGAAAAATCAATTCAATTTAGAAAATATGAAATGTATAATTTTAATATTTAGAATTCTAGCATTATCATTCCCGACAAAAATGTGAATGAAACATAAATCCCTTACATGATGTCTAATCATTCATCATTCATATTAAAATAAAATGAATAATAAATATTAATAAATTACTCATATTTTATTCAATAATATTCATATATAATTTACATATATAATCTATATATAATTTTAAAGTAAATATTAATTAAAAATTTCTTATAATGATCATTTTTCAGTTGTGAATTTTTTTTGCGTATGATTTATGTTGATGGATCTATTATATATACATTTCTCATGTATTAATCATAAAAAAATTCATAATTTTTACTCCAGTATTTTATGTATTTAGATTATACCATATTATAATTATTAATGTATAGTGATGGATAATATTTGTCAACATAAAATGTGGGGATTTATGTTCTTATGTAATCGTGAGTGATGTTTCCAATTTTCAATGGTTTGATTGAATGAAACGTAAAAAATAATTTATTGAATCATTATTATTTAATTTTTATCAGATATATGTATTTAATATTTCCTTATATCCATAAATGTAGTGAATAAAATTTAACCACATCTCATTGTGGAAGGGGTACTCAACATGTATGCATAAGCGATGTTTTAATTTATTAAAATATGGAATGTTAATAATGATGAAAAGATATTATAATTATTTAATTTTAATTATTTAATAAATATAATATATAACATTCAGTTGTTAATAATAGCCATCATTTATTTGTTGGTATGTATATTGAATCACAACTCATTTTGTATGACTTTATCTTACTATACAAATAATGGTGAATTTTCATTTCCCATTTCATGTTATGGTTGTGTAAAATGTATCATTCATAATCTAAATGAAAGATAATTATTTTTTTGATACTAAATTAATTATTTTAAAACATATAACAAAAATTAAAATGATATAGAAGATTTAATAAATTAAATGAGGTATTCTAAGATGATTACACCATCATTAATTGACCACAATTTGATCTTAATGACCATTGTGATGGTATTTTTGGAATAAGAGATCAAATAAATCATGTATAAGGAATTTAAGAAGATCAATGTGTTATTTTTGGTCACTTCATGAGGTTCAATGTTTAGTAATATACGAAGAGGTGGTCTTTCCTTTTAGAAGGGATGTAAGGGGGAAGGTTTGAAATATTTAGAAACATTGAAATATTATAATGTAATGTTAATTTAAAAATGATCTTAATTTTCTAAATACATAATTCATTTTGACATATGATCATAATAAATTCATACAATAGAATTTAGAAATTTTTGGTTCATTTGAGATCTTATCTATTTTTTTTAACCATGTATTACAATTTTTTCATTTCCCTAGAAACAAAACATTCATTCATTATGGGTTATATATTTTCATATATTAGTGAAATTGATCAGACATTTTTATGAGATGACATTTCAGATGATATAAAATTATCTTTGTCATATTTAATTATTATTTTTATTCATAAGTTATTTTAGTAAATATTATATAACAAAAAATATGACTAATATAATTATAGGGAATACTAATTTAATTATAGTAAGAAAAAAAATTTATTCTAGAAAAATTTACCATTTGTTATGAATTATAATTACTAAATAATTTCATGAACAATTGATTTTTTAAAAATAATAAAATTTTATGACTGTTTAAATTATTTATTAATTTCAATACAACATGAAAATTTTATAATATTAATTGTATAAACATTTTATTAAATTATTCCATCATTAAAAATGTAATATAATTTAATATCATAAAAAAATTAATAATTATTAAATGTAATAATTTAAAATTGGCCATAACGAAAATTTTAGCACAAGGATAATGCTTTTTATTTTTTAAAATAAAGGTGACTGAAAATTTAGATTTTTTGACATAAAATTAAAGATTAGTCAATATATAAAATTAGCACAAAATTAAATTTCATATTCCCAAAAATTATTATTGTATAACACCACACATAAAATATATAAATGATATGATTTAGTGTTAATTTAATGTCTTATTCCAATGTTTCAACCATGTTTACGCAAATTACACGGTCCTAGTTGACACATATTTACATTGATTGTTATACATAATAACCAGAAACAAATAGGCCACACTAAATAAATTTAAAATACATAGATCCAAATATATATTACATTTATCATGATTTCATTTCTAGTACTGCATGTTATAATTTTAATATAATTTTATAAAATGTAATGAGAAAATGATATTTGAATAATACGTATTTATGGATGAAGGTTAAATTATATATAATTTTTTAATATTGTTGATTCAAATTTTTCAATCTAAATTATACTAAATTAACATGATTTTACACTATCATAATACAAAATAAAAAATATAATGGGGATTTTAAACTAACGTACTTGATGAATTTAAAAGATAATATTTGAAAAAAATGAATTATTAAATAAAAAAGTCATTTTATAAATATCATATAATTTGACCGAATGATAAATTTGATATGATTATTTTATTAATTAAATTTCTTGAAAATAATATATAATTTTTTTGAAAAATAGATTATATAATTTACTCAAAAAATTCAATTAAACCATTTTTTAAGAAAAAATTATGTTAATACCTAAAATGTATTTATTAAAAATTTAAATATTATTATCTAATATATAACCAAAAAAATTTAATTGGCCATAAGTATGTTGCATATATTTCATAATAAAATTACTCATTTCATACCTAATAATTCAATAGCTAGTATATAATGGTCAAATTTTAATAATAATATTTATATAGTTTTTCAAAATTAAAATAATTCTTTGCGTTTAATGTTATGTAAGATATCAATCACATAAATCATTTAAGATAATTATTATGGTGATAAATTTTCCACCACTTACATAAATCATAGTCTGTAAATTTTTTCTCGGTCCTCTTCGATTCTTCAAAAACTGACATCGTACAAATGGATAATACAACTAACATATGTGATGTTTACTGGGAAATGTAATTGGTAACTTAAATAATACATTTACGGGATCAAAAATATATAGATAATTATGGGGATGATAAAATATTTAAATGGATGAAAAAATAATATATATGAACTATATTAAACTCATATAGAATATGGTTATGAAAATTTAAACTAAAATAATATAATTCAATTAGGTGTTAAAAGAAAATTGAATCATAATAAATTATTGTAGAAGAATAAAATCTTTCTTTCAAGTTCCCATTTTCAATGGAGAAGGATTATATTAATATTATGATACAAAAAATACTTTAATCATACATGATATATTTATATTTAACAAACAAAATTTCATCCTTTGGTTATACATCAGTATATTTCCTCATCATATATAACTCAATGAAATGAATATTAATGATAAATTATTCATGTATAAGTAACAGAAAATTACATTTAACTAATAAGAAGATCCATTACCGAAGACAATTAATTTTGTTTATATCAAAATAATTTCCAAAACCAATGTAGTTTGATGAACATATCAAATCATGATAAATAAATAAAATAATATATTAAATCTCAAATATAACACACTAATGTTCAATATATTCAATTTGACAAATATCTGACCATGTAATTCAATTGATATAGAGTCAAAGGAATTTAAAATCCATAAATCCATATTATTTGATATCATATTTTCATTTCATGATCAGCAGTATCATTTATTCACTGGAAAAATAAATTAGATCATGATGTCATCTAACAATAATGTGATTATCTTGATCATATTTTCTCCTAAAATATGATAATAACCAAAATCAAAATAGAAACTCAATTAAAACATATATTCTTCCAACAATAAACACTTTAGATAAAGATATAACAAACCCCAAGTCTATTTAATATATGATATAAACACAAAAATGAAATAAAAATCATCCTAAATTACATTTCTATAAAATAAAACAAAATCCCAGGTCTCCAATAACATCAATATTATGATATGAGTTTCAATCAACACTTAATCACTAGTAAACATTATTTTCTAAAAATCATGAATGTATTTTGTTCCATACACCACCTCTATGATGTATAATCAAAAAAATATAAACATACCTATAAATTAAATATATATATATATATAATTATTAATATTTTTTATATTTCTTTAAAACTAGTAATCAAGACTATAGTCGAATAATCCATCAATGATTCTTGATTCTCTTAAAAGTAATATCGTTGATAAAAAATATTCCAAACATAATTTTATAATTCCAATATATAAAACTTAAAATATTCCTCTTATGTGCTATGAATTACATAGGCACGTCATTTTTCTATAATTTACCCATTGGGTTAGTGAATGACTCAGTTTATTCCATTATTCCACTTATATTAGACATTAATATATAAATGGAAATTTAGAATGTAGATTTTTTATTTTAAACCATTAATTTTTACGTAAGAATTATAAAATATATTTTATTCATTTACAAACATTAAAAGACTTCATACTACTTGGATACATTTACATGGGAGTTCATTCCATATTAAATGAATTTTAAAGATTAATCTTTTTTATTTCATTGTTTTCATAGAATGATATCTCATAAAAACCCATTTCAGTCTTACAAGGTGTGTCATGAATCTCAACCATGTTGATGTTTTTAAAAATAAAATTAGATAATTTAATGGGTATAATGACAAGGTTTTATAATCTATATCCTATTTCAAATGGTTCTGCATTAGGTTAATCACGGTGTTGTCCATCACATTAAGCATTAAAATTGTACTGTTACAATCATCATATTTTCTAAATCCAAAGATAATTTTCGGGGTAATAAATATAATTATTATAAACCATATAAGAAATAAATTTTATTCATTGTATTTTAAAATTGTTTCTATAGAGGAAAATAAATTTATACATAGATATCATATTTTCTAAAAGAATATTCAATACATTTAATAAACCAATTATTGAGGAACGTAATAGTTTAGTGTCTTTAGGGACTTTAGAGACAATCCATTTTAATTCATGAAATCCATTGAATATATCCTATATATATAATCTCATAGTAATCCTTTAGTTAATAAGATACTTAATCCATTCTTCACACATATATAAAGAAATATATTAAAGGGTGAGTTAACATACTCAATAAGGGTAAACAGAGTATATATCAATATATGATCATATGAAACTATATGATAATAAGAATATTTAATTATCATGAACATTACCTACGATGTTAATACCAAACCATTATAGATTATATATATGATTGATAGAATAAAACATTATTTTTGTTAGAAAACCTTTCCCATGTGAGTGAAACATCATCATAAAACAATTATGAAACATAAAATAATTTCATAGAAGTGTTCCCCCATCATATATATTGATAATAAAATCCACATAATAGGGTTAAAAACCAATGAAATCATAATAGTATATAAAAAATCATCACATTTTATCAAATGTCAATTCATGTTCACCTTTTCCACATAGTGGATCAGGATGAAACTATTTCATATAGTGGATCAATCCCATCAACATTTTTAAAATTATTATTTAATGATATATAATGACATAAACAATTAAATATAGTGATATATATGTAATACCAGTATAATAAATAAAGTAATACTTATGTGTGCTAAAATATAATAGGACATTCATTATATCATCTAATAATGATCATTGAGAGAAAAAAAGGATTAATAAAAATCTCCTCTATTCAACATATCATAACCAATAAAAAATAAATTTGTTTCAAAATTATTTAATAAACATAAAATATTATCATATAAATAACTAATAAGGATTATATCATTAAATAATATCCCTATTAAATCATATGTATCATTAAAGGGTGTCATCATAGATGGTAAATTATTTTGATAGATCACTCGGTTCCTTTATAGTATAATATAGGCATTTCAAATTGAAAAAACAATTCATTACATTTAAAAAATTCAAAATCAATTAATTTAAAAATCAACTTGTAATTATATAAAGGATGTCATACAAATCATATATTACATTTCACGATGAAAATAATATCTTAATTTTAAAAATAATTATTTTTAAAAAATTATAAATAATAAAACATTTTTCATATAATTTTTATCTAAAATATAAATAAGAAATTAAAAAAAAATTCAGAACAATTATTTGGCCGTGATAATGGAAAATATCATTCATGTCATACACATTAATAAATATATTCCTTTCCTATAATTGGTAAAATATAAATAATAATTTCTTTAGAAAATGGCATGAATATTATTTTCTTATAATTTTGTAAAACATTAAAAAATAGGTAAAAATAATTTTTATAAATCTATTCAATTATTTAAAATCATTTTATTAAAATTAAATAAATCATGGTTTTATAAAAAAAATGTAATTTTCAACGATTTGAAAAATAACGATGATTTTCCCAAAAAAATATTCATTTGCACTATTCAGTAGATAAACAATGGAATTTGAAGGGAAAACATGTATTCTTTTGAAATAACCATTAAAGAATAAATTTAATTATTTCCATTAGATATAGGTCATAATATCTTCTTATTGGAAGCTTAATAATATAAATTACCAATGTAGAATAGGATTGAAACATAAAACACTTACCACATTGGTAACATTTAATAGTAAGACCCATGAAAGAATAAAATTAATTTGAAAATATAATATAATAATAAAAAATAAATTATTTATATTACACATAAAAGGGGTTTTATATACACCTAATAATATTATATTAGTGAAAAATATAATAAATGGATCAATGAAGGAAAAATAATAAAAATCCCTTATTATAATGATATCTTTTAAACTGTAAACCCAATTAACAAGACATTAGGATATGGAAAAGTTAATAAAAAAATATTCCATATAATAATCATAAATTATATTTTTCAGTATTATATAATGCATATAAAAGATTCATGTGTTGAATATTACATTTATCTCATTGTAAATAAAAGCGAGAGAGGAATGACTTAGCATAATTATTGAGTTACATTATAAAAAATATATCATCATATATAAAAAATATATGGTTATTATATATAAATTAGAAATCAATATTTAAAAATATGATTCAATAGAATATTTAATTAGGACCTTTTAATACCCATTCATTAGATATTCCATTTTATAGTTATGCTTCGTTCAATAATTGCATTGTTTTTTGTGGATGTTTTTAGTTTTTATTATTTGTCTAAATATATTAATCATTATTAAACAATATATATAATGATAAATATTATATAATTATATATTATATATTGAGTATATATTTATTTAGTTTGATTCATATTATTTGTAGATAGAAATTGAAATTAATATTTCATGGAGACGATATGATGTATGTACACATGAAAAATGTATTTATTTTCATAATGAAAAAATAGATATAAAAATAATATATTTAATTAAATAATAATTTTGATTTCATATATATCATATATTATCATTAAAACTATCTTTTTACAGTCTATGAAAAAGATTGTAAAATAACATCCCTTCATGACACGGTCGTTCACTATGTATATAAACAAAATTATCATATTTTCTATATATAAAAGGATTGAAGGAACATGTGATATAATTAGTAATGAATCATAATAATATAATAAATGTTGTATATAAATAATACACTTGTTATTATATAAATATTTTGAGATGTGTTTATGGAAAAAAAATATCATCATTATGTGAGGTGATAGTCCGCTGTAAACATGAATGATGATTTCCTGACCCATTTGTTTGATGAGGAAAATAATTTAGATTATGAAATTATGTTAATTACTTCTCAATATATGAAGGTACAAATATTAGTATATATACATTTTTTAATTTCAATGTAATGATGTTGAGGAATAAATAAAATAAACCACGTGGTTAGTGATATTAACTATTCTTTGAACATTTTTATTTTGTTTTCAAGAATAAGGAGCCTTATGATATATTTCAGAAAAAATAAGGATTATGAGATGTCATGATGAATATAATAAATTTATTTAATCCATTATTGTATGATCCTACATAAATTTTAATTGCGGTTAAGATAGTTGTGGGGGAGAACTTTTATAAGTGATGTGGGTTATACATTTGTATTTATTGAAAATAAAATAGTATACCCATGTTTTTCAGATGATAAAATTATTTAGAATGGTTTATTCTATATCCTATAATAAATAAGGTACTTAATATAAGATAATTATTTTTTGGAAAAATATTAGTTCAATTTAAACCCATCCCTATTTTGTTTAGACCCTAAGAAATATATTTACCTTAAATGATTCAAATAATATTTGTTATTTTTATTATTTATTATGGAAATAAAAATTGTTCTTATTATATAATATATTATATATTTTTTCAATATATAGAATCTGTTATTCTAAATTCAATTAATATAAATAATATTTTTAAATTTAAAATTAATTCCTCAGACAAGAAAAGGAAGCAGTTTTGCAAAGAGAAAATGTTCAAATATTTTAATTGATTTTATATCAGAATTAAATATGAAATTTAATAAATTAAAAAAAATTATTAATAATAAATTCATTCTCTAATTTTACATTTAAAATTCTATTAAAAATATAATTATGTTTTTGTATATGAAATTAATATTCTAAATTAGAATAATATTGTTTCATGTTAATAAAAAATTCTATCTTCAAAGAATATTTTAAATAATTCACATAATATAAATTTATAATATGATTTAATAATTTAATTTAATTAATTATAATAGATCTTATATTTTTTTATAATTAATTTTAAATGAATTGTTAAAAGGATAAAAGACATTAAGCTTTTAAAATATAGTTTTTTTCTTTAATTTGGATTTTTTGTAATTGATTTTCCAAAAAACTTATTGAAAAAATGTTATAAGTTTTATAAGAAAATAGAATATTTACATTTCATTAAAATCATTAACAAAATAATATTATTTTAATTTACTATGGTAAACCTCATTTTTTTGAATAAAAATTGGTTTTTAGAATCATGTTTCCTTTATTTTCAAATAGGATTGGGTTTAATTTATACTGCTTTTATCCAAAATTAATTCATTTTATATACAATTGTATAAAATATATATAAATAATTTATTTAATATATAAATATAAACGAAATAAATTTCATGATTACAACTAAATTAAATAATAATATCCAATATCGTGTTTTTATTCATTAAAACATAGTTTTGAGTGATCCAAATTCGGAAAACAATTTTTTTTGTAAAAAAAATGTCACCAATATTAAATTTATTTAATAAAATAAATATTTCCCAAAATCTCAAATATTACATTCTAGAAATGTTAAAATTTAATTTTTCTCAAAATTCAACACATTGGAATGAAAAAATAATGATACTAATGCATCATTACATCCTCATTCTCTAATGTTACTACCCCATATTATTGGTTTCACTTAAAAAAGATTAGAACGTATGTTATCATATTTGGTAGAACATTTATTATATAATTCAAAATATCCACCAAATTTCCCTCATTATAAATATGATTATCTTTATATATGTCCTCTATATTCAATACATGTTGTGGATTAGGTTTATATATACTTATAAGAGATACATAGAACACATTCTGAACCTGAGCGAGATTTATTAGAAGTGCAAGTGATAAGAGACAGTCCTGATTTGATTACCAATTTCAAAGGGTCCAATATACCTAGGGATTGGTTTTCATTATTTAATACATAGATAAATTTATATAAAAACATTATCACAAATAGTATATTCTATTCTATATTAATTATTATGAGAATATATTTTTTCAATACTTATGGATTCACTTACATTTCACTTAATGGATCTAAACAACTTAACCATCCCAAATTAATTTGCCGGTCCCAATATAATTATATATACGATTCATTCCAATTTTTTATAGTTAAAAAATGTATTATTTATTAGGATTCATAATTAGTCCTAAGAATTCCCATTTGACAAAATTTTTTCCCGAAAACTTAACAAGAGGATGGTGTTCAACCCATCCACCTTTGAAATTCATAGAAATATACCATAGTATTTTCTATAGGGTTTGATATTTTTTTCTGATTGAACATATTTATGAGGTTGATATATAGTCTTGAGACTAATTTATGTATCAATATCATGCTAAAGACATTTCCAAAAAATTGACTTATTCCATGGATCAGGACTAGATACAATTGAATATGTTACTAAACACATCCCTACCAATTTGTAATGTATATAATGGAAACAAGATGTCTATAAAAAATATTATATAATATCAACCATCTATGATAACATCATAAGATGATCATATACAATATATAATTACCTCAATATCCTATATATTAGTATCTTCATACATTACTAATACTATTAATCATATCACGACATTGTGAAATGAAATTCCTCCTATAAAAAAATCCTCCCTAAAACATATACAAAACTGAAGTATTGTATTACCTTAAATGCCTCTTTAAATATCCTTAATCATAGTAATCAAAAACTATTTATATCCTATAAATGGGTGTTAATTAATTTAAACATATAATCAACCATAAACTCATAAGAACATGATTTTTTCCAAAATTGTTAAATTAATCACAATTGGATACATATAAACAAACAGAAGTTAATTCAAAATTTATTCTTTATTAGTTTTTTGTTATATAAAAAAGTTCATTAGAATATTGGGACCATCCATATACTAATACAATATAAAATAATAATTATATATCAATAATCCATGTAGAGGTAGATAATCACATGTAATTTCACAAAATAATTAACTAGAATATTATTATACGTCTAATTCATACAAAACGAAACATAAAATACCCATATAAAGAGGGGAGGATAAATTTATACTTATTATCATAAGTAACTTAATTCTCTGTTATTGAAAAATACATTCAATTTTTTATTTTTTGATTATATATTTTTTCGGTCTATCAACCACATTAACTCTTAGATTTTGAAAGTGATATGGGTAATGCCCAGACTCCAATCACATCAATCATTATAGTGTGTTTATTTATTTAGTTAGTGTAATCTTCATCTTTACTGAACTATCCTACCCAGTATTCAAATATTTATATTCATGGTTTTTACTATTATATTTTTAATATTTAATGCACATCATTGTTAAATACATGAAACTACATTAATGATTTTCCCATATTTCTAGCATGCTGATGGCTATTATTTCATTCTATATGTTTTATTTTTATGATCATTGATCTCACATTTATTATGAAAACCATAATAATAGTGGGGATATAAAATTTCAATTTTTAGCTTCACTAGACATCATATGGACTATTATGAGCTTCTAAAGTAAATTATATGATAGGGATTTCTATTATTTGGCTTTCTCCCTACAAATATTCATCATATTTTTCTTTCTAGGCTAGTGATTAAACCATAATATTATAATGAATTCACTGTAAAATTAACTACATATGTACCAATAATTTTATTATCATTCTCTACAATATTTACTAATTACTACATCATATATGGTTTAGAATACAAGGGATGTCTTTACTGCGAAATATCCTCATAAAAACATCAAATTACATGGATTCAAATTCTTCTGGTTCCCATATATTTTTAATAATATTCCACCAATGATCAAATTTTTCTTCTATTTAATAAAAGTACAACATGAATTTGATATGATATGATCATTCAGTACCAGAAAATATATTTACATTAATTTAAATCCATTTATCATAACATAGTGCATCATATAAACCACTAAAATAAATTGGTTTTTCCTCATTATAGACTAAAAGAACATTATTATCTCTTTTTTATCATTTGTAAGTCAAACCTGACTCACATCTCGATAATTGTTTCCGAGATTAGAATTATGTTTTTTATTCCATATACCATAAAAAAAATTTATTACAAAGATAATAATTGTATAATTTATCATAGTAAACATTTATATAGGTCCTTTGGGTTCTAGACATTTACTAAAACCAAAATGCATTGTGTGGGGAAAACTATTCATAGTGGAATCCCACTTAATCATGAAAAATAATTTATTGGATATTTAAATCATGACACATAATTTTCAATATATGAAATCATTAGATTATCCAATGTCATTGATTGTCCTTTTTAAATTAATAATGATGGTTTGTAAATTGTTTTTTAATTTAAAAATCATATCTCCTGATACTTCCAAATAAACTGTATAACAAGGTCCATTATTGGGTACTATATTACAATTAATTCATGATCAATACACCCATTTTGGAGTAAATACACATAGGTTACTCTATTTTACATCCATCTCCACTTATAGTACCCTTACAATGATTCAATTCCATACAAACCATTACTCTATCCTTCAACAAAATTGAAGGATATTATATTATACATATAATTATCCTTAGACTTATTCATATAAATATACCTACATATATCCTTTTAAAAATAATTACAAATACCTCTTGGTATTTCCCGAATGTTTTTTAAACATAATATCAAATTTCTAACCAAACATTTTCTATGATTTCAAATATACCAACCATGGTTTATATACATAAATATAAAATCATTTTAAATGAATATTCAATAAATTTTATATATGCATTCTTGAGGACCATAACAGTGTATTGTATTTAGAGTTTAGAAACTCAATATTTTAATTTCATGATTTATCTTCAACATATATCAGATGTATCATCTATCATAGTACTTGTCTTAGTGATGCCGAATAAAAACCTATATTCATCGCATGAAGAAGAGAAAATATGAAAAAGTGAGATCAGATTCCCTATAACTTAGAAAATAAAAGATATAAATCAATGATAATAAAAAATAATAATATAATCATATAGGTATTTGAAAATGAACATAACCCTGGATGTTTATACCAATCCTACCATAGATAAAAAATAGGATTCACAATATAAAACAATTTTTATCAGAAAAATTATACCAATATTGTGAGAAATCATAACAAAAATATCAACAACCACAATGTAATTCTTTAAAAGTTTTACACCATAAAAAATATATAAAAACTTTTTAATATATCATGTTTAACAACTAATATCATCAACATGCTGGATTATGAATTTTCAACTATTTTTTATTCTAGGTTCATATGTACCTATTTCCTATAGTGGATCAAGAAATTTTTTTTTTAGTTGTGGATCTAGCCCATCAAATTATTTCCCCTTATTATATCTTGAGATATAATTCATTAAACACTGTTTTTAGGGATTTATGGGTCCCACACATCTCTTTATATAAAAACATAATTATATTTTACATAAAATCATATAAAAATCATTATATCATCTAATTATATCTCATATAAAGGGAAAAAGATTAATATTCATTTAGATAATTCAACATTTCATGCCCATTTATTATTAAATGGGGTTCACAAACATTTCATAAACATAAAACATAACCATACAGATAAATAATATGGATTGTATCATTTTATTTTTTTCCCAATAAGATTATGTGACATAGAAGGACTCTTCTGTAGATGGAACCTAGTTTTTAATGATCATATGGAACATTTCATGAGGAATATATCCATTCTAAATTGAATAAAAATATAAAACATAAAATATTTTCTAAATACATTTCGTTAAAAAATAATTAAAACTTATAAAGTAATTTTTAGAAATCACTTGAAACATTTCATGAGGAATATAAGAGTTCAATTTATTAAATATTGTTTAAAACTAAAAAATCATTAAAAAAAATTAAATTATTTAAATTGATTTATTTAAATATATTTAGTAATCTTTAAAAAACTATTTTGTTATTATAGTTGAAAGTATTTTTCATTATTCAAATTTTAAATCAAATTTTATATTCAAATTTTCAATAAAATAAAAAAAATCAATCTTTTGAAAATATCTAGAATAATATTTTTCAAAATAAATTTAAAAGGTATAACATGTGGAAAAATTACATCGGAAATAATTTATTATTTAAAAACATTTTTTAATATATTTTAAGAAATAATTGTGTTGGATGAAAATTGATGTTCAACAGAAGAGGGAAATAAAGAATAATTCTATTAATAATATTCTATAAAAATATTAAGTTCATAAATGGTGTAAAATGAGGGGAAACATTTCTTATAATGAAAGTTTTTTTGGAGAATTAAATTTGTTTATTTCTTGAGTGATTGATAATAATATTTCATCATTTAAATCTTATTCATAAACAATCTTGATAGATGATGTTATTATAACATAAAATAATTACCATATTGTAGATGTTGAATAATAAGCCCTAGGAATGAATAACATTTAATAAAATAATTAATATCATGAAAATAAAAACAAATCATGAAATTTCATGTCCATGGAGTTTTGTATACACCCCATAAATGATTATAGGTTCATAACATACCATATGTATCAACTAAGGAAAAATTTGAAAAAATTACATTACAACATTCATATAATTGGAACTATTGACCCCATTAAAGAGTGACCATAAAATATATTCATATACACCCACATGTTTTAGTATATTTATAATGAAACTAATTTATAGGTATTATATACACTACAATAAATTATCAGCTGGTGAATATGCCACTTGTAACACATAAAAAATGTGATAAAAAACAATTTACCAATATACTATTATATCTTCTCACACATTATGAAATCATGTTTAATAAATACATGTTAATTATAAGTTTATTACATAAAAATAATTATATATATCATGCTATATATGACTTAATTATGACATTTATTACCTATTTATTAAAATTTTTATTTTAAAGTCATGTTTATGGAAATAACTGCCTTGATTTTAAGCATTGATTGATTTTTTTAATTTTTGGTACTCCTAAATTGATCATTGTCCAATAATGTATAGAATTTAAAATATCACATAAATATCATAAATTTTAATTATATATATATATATGTACATATTGATCATTAAAAGTGTGATATTGAATATTCAATACATTATTTATTGAGATGGTATTCCGTACATATACATAAACACCATTACTAATTTTCTAATGAAAATACAAAAATATTGGTAAATAATATATTTCCAATAAAAACTAATATTTATTACTAATATATAACCTATTTTATTTAAAGTTTTACTTGTTAACTTTCATGTAAAACATCAATAAATCACAACGCTTTCTGAGCCCATTGCCCACCACACACAAGTTTGATATTATCCAAATCCAAATGACTTGAATGTAAAAAATTAAAATTTTATATGATTTATATAGAATAATAATATCATAAATTTTATATATAAACTACAAATAAATCGTTATATCCATTAGTGATAGGTGGATATACAAAATAAATAACATCGGTTCGCTTGGTTGAAGTCTATCAAAAACATGCATAGTGATTTCATTACCCATTTGATTCATGTGAATATGGATATTTATTATTACATTAAAATAATTACATATCAATATATTTTATATTCTATTTTAATTATATAGTCATGAATTAATTAGAATTTAATATGGTGGTGGAAGAAATAAAAAAACTTGGTTTGGGTTGTTACCTCTTCCAAAGAGAACATTATTTGGTTTTCAGCATAAGGAATAATAGGTTGTGTTATAAACAAATTATAGAATCATTGATGATATTAGTTAATTATGTACTTATTGTTTATTTTTTTCCGTATCTAATGGGGTTTATGTGTGAATCTATAACGGATGTGGATGTCCATTTATAAGTGAGTTGAGTGTTAGCTGTGAAATGTTTTAAAATAAAATGTTTTACCCACATGTTTCACATACCAAAAAGCTCAAAAATGGTTCATTATCTAAAATATAATATATAAGTATACAATAGGGAAATAAAATTTATAATTTACATGCTTTGGATCATTTTTTATCATTATAATTTTAGTTCATCCCCCAATAAATCAATTTTTACATTAACCATTGAAAATTTATTTGTACATTTTTTACCATATATTATTATAAAAAATAATGTATACATTATTATAAAATATAAATAATAAAAAATTAAAATAATTAATGAATTTTTAAATATTCCATTCACATAATTTGAAAAATATAATTTAACATTAATTCTGTAGATGTAGTGAGAAAGTAATTTTCTAAAGTGAAAATATGCACAATTATAAAAAGTGTATTTACCATTCATCATTATTTAATTGATTACAATTACTGAAATTATATTAATTGATAAATAGATTATGTAATTTTACCTATAAATAATTAATAATTTTTTCAATTTTTAAATTCATTAAATGAATTTAAAATTATTAGAAAAAACACGTATTTCTCCCTATTTATCTAAAAAATTACCAACATAAAAAAAATTACTCAGCCTAAGATAATTTTGAAATACCTATTTTAGAAATGAATATCATTTCATAGAATAAATTTAATATATTTGGTCATAAATAATTTTTAAATATTTTTGGAAAATGTGAAAAAAATTATTTTTGGAAAAATACATATTTTAAGGGTAAAATTTGATTTATTCTGATCTATTGTATAAAAAACAAATATGATATGTGTTAAACATTTTTTTCAACATATAATATTAAATTTTCTTAAAAATCAGGAAACATAAGTTTTTTTAAAATAAATTTTCATAAAATAAATTTGCGTCCAGAAAATTTTGTTTTTTAATCCATTATTTAAAATTTATTTTTTATTTCAAATCTAATTATTTATTCAGTAATGATTTCAATTTTTTTAACCCAAAATCCATAGATTACCAAAATTTTGTAAATAATATTCCCACTATTCACTACAATGTCCGTTAAATTTATATAATATTAATAAAAAAATACCATTTTGTGTCATGTTTTTGTAAAACATAGGGTTGCGTGTCATGCAAGATAAACTCAGTGTTGAATTTTTTGAAAATTTTTTAAAACATTTTTTTTATTTGAAAAATAATTTTTCTCAATGTGTGTGGTTATTACTCATAATGATAATATTTTCATCACATATTATATGTATTTATATTATTCAATCCCTTTTATTTTATCAATATGAAACGATTTGCATTAATAATTTTATTTATTTATTATGATGTAATATGAAAATGTATTAATTTATTATTTTTTTCATATTTTTATCACATTCATTGTTTTAGAATAAATTTTATAATAGTTAAAAATTTTGAGAATTTTTTTTCATTGATTCCCATGTTTATTGGAATCAAATTACACTTCCGAATTATGAGAATATTTGAATTTATATAGGCCTAAAAAATTAATTCATTTTTAAATATCATTGTGACTGATAGAATGAACAACTATTTAGTAAATGAGAAATAACTTTGGCTAATTTTGTAAAATATATTTTAGTAAAAATATATTTTAATGAGGACTCATTTATTAATTTGAAAATTTAATTTGATTGATATATTCTCTCATTAATATTTTCATTGAACACTCAAAAGTTGAAGATAATTTGGGGAATCTTCATCCAAAAATGTTTTGGCTCATTATTTATTTCATTATTTATATCATAGGTATCCAATGAAATTAAATTTTATACGGTAGACATAAAAATAAGATTGTAACAATATACAATTACCCATGGAGTTTTTCTGACATCGAATTCATAGAAAATGAGAAAACATTTGATAAACAGATTTAGGAGGATAATTTTTTCCTTTTATTATCACATTATTTTATGTTTTTTATGTTTTTTCCTTTCGAATATAATTTCAATTATTTAATTTTATAAAAGTTATTCATGGATTTATGTATTCAATTTTTAGACACTATATTATTGTATATCACCTTCTCTGACTTTTCCATCATTATACATTGTTTATTTTTTTCTTATTATTCTTACAATATTTATAATGATTTTTTATTTTCTTCTTCTCTCTATTATATTATATAAAATTTATTTATATTTATATTTTATTCTATTATCATTTATTTCCACTATGACAACATTCTATAAAAATTATGGTCTAACTCGAAGCTTATATTAGAGGAAGTAATTCATGTTTTCATTAAAGTTTCATGAAAATTTATATGTTTAATTTATGTTTCTAGTGAGAAAGAGTGTATTGAATGAATGAGGAGATTTTTAACTATGGAACATAACAAGACTCATTCCTATTATTTGTTTAAGTATTTTCACTCCATTCCACATATCATAATTGCTTCATATGATGAAGTTGATTCATTTAATGGATTGTGTGAAAAAATGGGAGTAAGGTATTTGAAGATGTCACACTAAGGATTGAAATGTTCCATCCATAATGATTAATTGTGGAGGTGGAACTCATTCTGATGAAGGAATTCGAATTTTAACACCACTAAATATAATATTATTATTTTAGGTGTTATGTTTTATTATTAATTTATCTAACTAAATTTAAACAGTATAAAATTGAGTTATATTACCCATAAACCAAACCATAAATCCTATGTAGTTTTTTTGTTAACCACATATTCTCATTACATGATAAATGTATTTTTTTAATCATTAGTTTAACTTTAAATAAATTTTAATCACGTATTAAACAAAAAATAAATGTGATTTATTTTAGTTTAATAAATAGTGTAGTTAATCTACTGTGAAAGACCATCAAATGATATGAAACTGGTTATCCAATTCGATGCATTATGATAATAAATTTTATTTTTCCCTACATACAATAGGTTTTCCCCAATTGCAATGACATCATGATTCGGATATATGAATCATCTATTTCATGCTATTATATCGTATAATATAATATATTTAATCCTTCATAATGATTTAGATTAGATGTTTATCTGAACCCATGAATATCTCTGATGAGTATCAAAACATGTGGGAAACAAGGGACCATTTAAAATTCACCATTATTATTGATGACATATAACTATCTAACACTTTTTAATTTTATCATCACGAAATGAATCTATATGAAAACATAAAATAATTTTGGTATATAGACATGGATTAATTAAAATGAATATAAAATAACATATAAATTACCAAAATTTAAGGTTTTTATCATAAACATATGATTATAAAATTGATTCTCAGTGACGTTTTCATTTAATATATCAAAAAAATGAGTAATCCATGTTTAGATAAAAACTAAGAAGACCTAATAACTACTTATGTTCACCTATGTTACTATACGTGGAAACCCAGAGATGAGTTAATTTGGGTAACCGTTTTGTTTCATATAATAGTTTTTAAAATTAAGTTTTCATATTCCTTTTTACGATGTGTGTTTCAATGAAATAAACTTACAAGTAGTAAATGATTTATAACCCCGGCGAATTACGAGGGATAAATTCATTTCAAGGGGGGTATAATGTAACACCCTGAGATTTTATGAGAAATATTCTTTTTAATTACTTTGATATCTTTTGTTGTACGCTACACCAAAATTATCTTGGGCTATATGCCACACCGTATTATATTGTATTATACACAAACATTATTCTTGGATTTTGTTGCACACAAGAGAGACCCTCCTCTACAGCGTGTGTTGTACGCAATACCGAGTTTCACTAAACAACGATATATTGATATAATATTATTATGAATTAGATATTATGAATAGTATTATCCACATTTTTAATTTTATAACATTATGATTCATCTTAAACATTTTCTAGATCATGGTATGAGAAAAAAATATATTTTTCGGGTCAAATAATTATTTTTAAAAAAATGCTATTTTGTCGCCTTTTGATGGAGCTCCTATTTTTAAACTAATTTTTATCATGTTTATAAGGTAAATTTTACAAAATAAACTTCTACTTGTTAATCAAGATATAAAAATATACTTTGGATATATTTTTAACATTATTCCGAAAACCTTCATATTTTGATGAATATTAAAAATACGCCAAATTTTAATTAAAAAATTATATTTTTTTCGAGATACTTTATATAGTTAAATTATAATAATAAATGGGTTTAAAGTATAACTAGAATATATTTTTATAATTTAATATAATTCATGTCTTTAGCATTAATTTTACACTGAATTTATAGGTAAAAACAATTCAATCTTTTGCAACGTTTTAACTTTTAAAACCTGTTTTCTCTATAGTGGGATTTATTTTAAATTAAATATTGAAACATCAGTGTTTTGAATTTGAAAAACATTATTCCATATTTGGAAACATTATGTCCAAATTATGTTAAAATGATACTTTTTATCTTTATGTATTACAAATATTAACTACAGTAAATTTTATTTACCACTGTTAATGGTAAATCAGGTAATTTAGGGTAAAAATAATATTATAAAATTAACCTAATAGTTATCATAATATAATTGGATGATTATATTTCGTCTTTAAATATAATTGGGTCTAAATTTTATATATTTTAACCTACTTGTATGTGATTAAGACATTTAATTTATTTTATTAAAATGAATGTGAAATATGTCTCAGTCAATCTTTAATAAATAAATTAATTTTAATATAAGGTTATAAATAATATAAATTCGGTTATAATTACTAATTTGAAAGATAAATTGCTTTTCTTTATCCTGGTAATTTATTAGTTATTTTTAGAAAAATATATAATTTCCTTAAAATCTTATACATTAATGATTCAAAAAATATTTATTTAGTAAAAAATAAATAATATTGTTTTTATTAAACTATTAATAAAACTAAATTTTCTAAAAGTCTGTCCAAAATGTATTTTTCGTGTATGTAAAAATCATAATCATCTGAAGGTTTAATTGTGGACCATTCGGATCATTATAAAAGAAATAATGACACTTATATTATTTTATTTTAAATGATGTCAAAGTTGTCACCTTCATAATTTAATAAACATTGCATTTTAAAAGTTGGGTGTTTTAGAAGAAAAATTTGACTAAAATTCTTCACATGAAATATATTATTTTTATATTCATCGTAGTATTTTATTTTTAATTTTTAGGCAACAAATAAGTATATTAAAAAGTTATACGAAAATTTTGTTGTAATTATTTTATTACGATAAATATCAAATAAATTTTTTAAAAATACTAAACTAAATATTATATGAACTAATTAATATGATCCACAAATTTTATAGATGAATATGACACGTTATAAACCTATTAAACTTTTTTTTCTACTATATTCTCTATGTTTATTTTATTTAAATTCTAATAAATGAATATTGTCAAAATTTACACTATTGGTATTTTATAAAGATAACATATTATTAAAATATTTAAAAAGCAAAAAAATATTTATAAATAAAAATTGAAAATTATATGGTCTAATAGGTTATAATGTATCTAATTAAGGAAAATTTACAATATATAAGTATGTTATTATTTCAATTTAATGATTATAATATTATTTCCACAAATAAAATTAAATAGATTAAATAAGGATAATTCAAAATGATATGGTTAAAATAAACATAAAACAAGTCCACATTTTATTAGATGATGAGATTAAACCCCTATATCATATAATCTTCTAATTGAGTAATATTTGGAGATTTTAATGTTGGAATTGAATTTATTATAAATTAATATTTTTTTGGTTTCCAAAGGCGATCCTCTCCTCCCTTATAAAAGGGCGCCTCTTCCCTCTCAACTTCACACCATTTTTGAGCTATAAAATACGTCCAAAATCTACCCATTTAACTTATCCACTTTCTAATTAACCTAATAGAGGTCTTTGACTTCTTCAAAAACCAAATTTTGTGCCCTAAGAGGAGGTTAAGAGGAGTCGTGTCAAAGAAGAGGTAATATCCTTTACCGATTCTATCAAACTTATTTCTTCTCATACTTCCTCTATATGTGTTGTTACATTATGAAGTAATAACTCCATTGTCACTTGTATACTGATATGTTATTATGAATATGAAACAACCATATTCTAAGTTCAATACATCACATGAAAAAAATGAAATCACCACGCGTGCGTACGTAGGACTTACTGTCTCCACGCCGTGGTGTAATATTTTATTTCATTACTAACATACATGGACGGATAAAAGGATGTAAGTAATAACTATAAACTATTATTTTAATGTTTTATTTATTCTGAGATATTATTCACCATACAGTTCAATAAAATTATACAATATTGGGAATGATATCGTCGCTCGTGTGTACGTATGGCCTACCGTCTCCACGATGTGATGCGACTCATTATACATGATCTTCGTTGAATAATGATTATATAAATGAATTTAATGAATAAATAGGTTATATATTACACTAATTCCATTATTTAAATGATGTATCAATAACCTAAAAAGAGGGATAATAATTAACTCTACAAGACAAGCATTAAGAACATAAAGCATTGATCCACCGAATAATAAGTATCAATGAAATATTACTAAAAAAAAGATATGAATATGACCATATATGAAATCATAACAATGAATATGACTCTATAATAATTAAATGACATTATTTTAATCATTATACAAGAGTTTTGGATATGTACAAATCATATTGGACCATAGTAATGGGAAAATCTCACAATATCATTTTTATCTGAGAATATTTATACTTCATAATTTACTGGGGAATATTTATCATCCACATCCATGATTCCTCAATATGTATTATTATTTCTATCCTTCTATAATTGTTTAAATCCAATTTTACCTATTGGTTAATATTTTTTAAAAGATATGAAAGGAATCATTTATAATTTTTAGTACGAGAATATTTTTGACTTTTTTGGCCAAAGTATGAGAAGAATGTTTTTTTAACTTATATAAAATTAATGGATTTTTATGATTTCATATAAACATATTTACATGAAGCTTCATTTACATATTTTTCTGTTTGTCTTCAATTAACTTATTTTAGTTTAAATCTGTATGAAATGTTGAGATACAAAAAATTTTATTGAAGTAGAAAAGATATTTTCCTCAAGAATGGAGTTCTAGTGTATTATCAAAATTATTTTCCATTTGAGATAATATAGGGTTCTGTTTCTATAACAATTATTACAATGATTTTATTATTTTATTGTGGAATTATTTTTATGAAGTCTTTTTATCTTATATGGATTATGTTATGATGGCATGATGTTTAAGAAACCCATTTTTATTACATGGGTTATGCTATGATATATGATATATGATTTTGTGGAACAAACAAGAATGGTTTCATTATGAGATGGGTGGGACCTATATCTCCTTGCAATGAATTGGGTAAATATTTTTATCTCAATATATAGACATGTCTCGAACAAAAATCAAAATCTGGTTCAGTAATACGGGGCTGGAACGAATAGTAAACTCGGTTCAGTAATGGACTTTTTCCACTATGATGGTCTTAACATTAATGCATTGGATACTATGGAAATCATATAATGTGATTAATGGTTTTCCATAATTACATGTTTTATTTACATGATATTTTATCATGATTAATTCTTCTTTATGATCTATTCCTTATGTACTATAATATTTTATGCCATTTATCATGATTTTGATGTTTAAATATTATGTTCCTGTTTTCACATTCAAATGTTGATGGATTGTTTTATGTTTTCGATGTTTACCCTTACTGAGCATTTGAGCTCACCCTCCATATGTTTTATTTTCCCAATATATAAGGAACAATTTTATGTAAGAAAAAAAAGGGGATGATCTTTATAGGATATTGTAAATATCATTCAACATGATTTTAATATTATGTTCCAAGATTCCATAGACACTAAACTATTACAGTCCTTGGGTGTCTGTTTTTGTTATGTATTAAATATTTTGAAAAAGTAATGTAATGTCCATGTACATCAAGGTTGGCTCTCTACAAAATTATTCTGAATGAATAAATCTCTATTAATAACTAAAATTTTTCTATTCTTACACAATATCATACAGATATGTTTAACATATAAAAAGTTTACATTTCTATGAATATATCATACAATCTAAAAATAAATGCCCCAATTTAGATGCAGGTGAAAAATAATAACCTCTTTAAAAATACATATAATGGATTTATAGGACTATGTGTTTCAAAATGGGGTGTTCTAATACTCTTTTTTTGAACATAAATAGAATATTTTAACGATTCATTGATTACCACAAATCAAAAAAAAATTATTTTTATTAATATGTTTCATATAATCTCTATTAATTACATGTAGTCTCGTCAACAATTTTTTATTACTAATATATAATTTTCCCTTCATTTTTATAAAATAATAAGTGCTTTAATATATTAGATATATCAAATATAAGAATCTTTATAATTTTGGGAACTATGAAATCATAATGATTCTATTCAAACATACAAATTCCAATGAATTCATCACACTTTTTAAGAAGGGAGACAATATATAATAAATTAAAAAAATATTATTCAATATATATGTATTATGAAATATTAATTGATAACTAATTAGAAAGATATACAATTTACGATTATGATTCAGTACTTTAGAAATTAAAATTTGAATACTAAATTTCAAAGTATTTGATTTATGGCTATAGTAAGTATCATTTCTAGGATTTGTAAGAACATAATAGTGTACATTATTAAATTTTTTCAATTAAATAGGTGATGAAAAAAATTAATTTAATAACCACTATAATAGAGAGTAAATTTTTAATTTATTTTATTAAATTTTTAATGAAATAATAAAATTATTTAAAAAGAATAATACATTTAATGATAACTCATAAGTGATTCAGGTAACTTTGGATAATGGAATAAAAGTATAATATCATGGCCATATAAATAATTTTGGATACTAAACATATAAATAAAAACTCCTGTGTTGGATATATATTTGTATTATATTGTTATGCATCAATGTATTGATTATGATTTTTATTAGGAAAAATGACATAGTGGTAACTTTTTCCCCACTGAAATTAATAAATCCTATGAAAAAATCCCACACCTATGATTTTAATAATGCATATGTTAAATTTATATTTATGATATATTATTAATATCTTTATGATTAAACAATTTGAAATTTATTTTGATCAAAAGAAATTAAATATTACATTCTCATATAAAAAAATAATCATGTTCTAGATGAGTTAGTTAGTGTGATTTCTTATACTGAAACAACTGAATGTTAACCAAGAGGTATCTATACACTACCTCATTTGAACCTCTCCAGATTCCAGAGGCTACCGATTAGTGTAGAGGGACTGAGATTGAGGATAATAATTGGTCCATATAATATGAATCTATAGAATCATGAAATTATATATATAAAATTTACCATGATTAATATTTATAAAGGACACCATATATACATGTTTAAATAAAATAAGAATCTTCATGGGCCTATTTAGTAAAATATAGACAATAATAATATTAAATTTATGATGAATTAGTAAAAAGTTGAGTATCCAATCATAGACATTGAAGACCATGAATCATATATAAGTTAAAATGGAACTGGCTAGTTAATGTTGAACTATTAGAAAAATACCACATCCTCTAACCCTTATAAATTTTTTTCTACATCATCATCATCCTCCATAATATTCTGAACATGTATTATGTGTCTCTATCCTATTATTCCCATTTCATAAGGAAAAATATTTAAACTCTTGAGGGAAGTTTGGGAGTCTAATGACCATGTTAGAATTCTAAAATCGTGGGTAACACTATATGTTACATTGATAAAATGGGCTACCAATATATATGTATATATATATTAGAGAATTTGTGATTATGAAACACACCCTCTTAATAGATATAACACATATTTTATATTCAGTCAGTCTATTCATGTTTTTGTACATTGACCAGACAACCATGACATCTGATCATACCTGTTTCAACTCTCTAATAGATGGAAGTGATTCACCTCATGCCATAATTTGAACCTATGACTAATGAAGCTATGTAGGTTGTTCAATGAATTCCTAAACTTATGTATTATGTTATAGGGTAAATTTTCATTTAAAACCCTTGATCCCACTCCTCTCACTCTAGGGAGGTTATATGTGAAGCATTCATCAAATCCCAACCAAAACTAATAGGTTTTGGGTAAGGAGTCATCCAAACATCGACCCATAAATCAATGAAACATGGTGTAGCTGAAAATACATAATCAATATATATTCCACTATCTGAGGAGGGAGTCCTATCAATATATATTCGAAAAACAATATTACCTATAAATCTCATAACAAGTATAAACCAATCATGATCAACTTGAAAATGTCAACTATATCATCCCAAGACAACTCCATGTATAGTTATAATACTAGGATCCAGGCCTCATCATTCATAGAATTCATAGTACCAAATATATATATTTTCATTTGTGTCCATTTTCTAATAAAAATGAGAAAGAAAAATAGGTCTCATTGTTTATCACCAAACTCACCCGTTCATCACCGAAAAGTTAGTACATCATTCAATATCTCATACATAATAATTACCTAAGTATAAAATACATTGATTATTTCAATAAAAAATTTATAGACCCATAAAATTTAAATAAATAGAAATATTATATATGGTCTACACACTTAAAACAACCCATTATTGAACACAACACCCTTGTTAAACAATTACCTAATGATCAAAAAATGTAAATAATTAATTTGAAAATATAGAATCTCTTACATGAGGTTGAATAGACCAAACAAAAATCAATCAAACCCATCCATTGTCAATAAAAATAATGTTGAAACCACTGTTAAAACCATATAAAAATAAATTCCAAGAAGTCTCACTAATTCTAGTTTATTCCACAAAATATCGTAAATATTCATTTTGAAACTTATTTTTTAGTATTTTAAACCCATTACAAATCCCATTTATCAATTCCCCTATTTCCAATGAAATGACCATTTTATTCAATCAAAATTATAAAATTAATTTTCAAAAATATAATCCCTTTTTATTTAAATTAAAACACAATACACTATAAAATTCATACAAAGGGATTCATTTAGTTATTCAATGAATGAACCACCATTCAATAGATTATCATTCAATGTGATCTATCGAAGATATTAATCCAATGCGAGTCTATCCCAATATATGGTCAAACAACTGAGGGTATAAATTACGTAGAGGATTATAATAAATATGGAACATGAATATTAAATTTCCATTCAAATACGTAATTACTATAATGACATTGAACCCTGCCTCAAATAAATCGGTTTCCTTAAATTAAAATAATTAATATAACATTGGGGTATCATATGGTAATCAGTTCAAATCCTGGGAAAATACCTCACCCCAAAAGATAATCCAAGTAACAAAACATCAAATTAATATCAACAGCCAAAATTGGAATCATTAATGTAAAAATATCCGACGAACATAAGTTTCTAAAAATAATGACAAAATGGTTGAGGTCAAATCTTTCTACACACCTAGACCATGGTAACCCAATATCTCAAAATTAGAATTTAAAATAGATTGTAATGTAATAAAATTCTTTCAATACACTAATTAAATAACCATAAAATATACTGAATTTTAACCAATGATTGGTAGACTAATTTCATCCTCCTAAGACATCATGTTCAATCTACCCAAGATATCCCGATAAAATCCAATTATATCACCTTAATATGGTTTAATAATTACAAAATAATCCCTATAATCATTTCTAAATAAGAGATGAAGGAAGGTTTAAAAAATACTTTAGGGCTCATATGATGGGTTTTCTTAATGAAACGTCCTCAAAAATATCCATATTGATGTTGAATAATGGAATGAAAGGGGTGGGGTTTATCCTCCCAAACTAATGACTCATCTATCAAAGAAAAATAAATGATGTGTGGGGTTATAAATTATTATAGTGGTGATCCCTTAATTTCATAAATTATTATTATATTGAAATATTACAGATTTTACATGTATTATTTTTAAATATTATATGGAATTAATTAGATACTGGGAACTATGACATCATGTGATTCTAAGGTCCAATATTCTTGGAATAAATATTTTATTTATACTAAATATTTTAAATATAATGTACATTTTGGTTTCTTAAAAAAGTGAAATAACATCTAAAGTGGTTCTCATGTGCAAAATCAAATTTACTATTACGTTAATGCATCATGTTTATATTATGTGAGGCATAACCTTGGATGGAACATGTTCTGTGTGAATGTTATTTTTTTACATTTTATGGATCCAAATAAATTTATGATTTATTTTATTTGAACATTTCATTAATACCGCGATGTAGTGTCATTTTTTTCTAAGAATATCGACAAGGGACCTATGGTTAAAATTCACAACCGTGGAGAAATTCCTTAGAGTAATAGAGAGGAAACATGGAAAAATATCTAGACAGAGGATGATGAGATGGTGGATCAAGATAGTTCTTGATGGATCCCCATCGACAATGAATACCTGACACTGAAAAATCCAAATTAATATTAGGAAATTGTGATTTCAATTCATTCTTTCTCATTCTTATAAACAACGATGAAGGTGGATCAATCCATGAACTAATTGACCTATGGTTTGATTGTTCTAGTGTTATGTGTGGATTGTGGGATTTATAAGGGGATGATTCTGATTTTTGTTATGCTTAGTTTATTGATATTTTTTATTGGAAAAAATTTAGGTTGCAATGAACAATGGCCAAGGTTCGTTATTCTGGTTTTTTCTATGAGAACATATTTCCCTATTTCCCAGAGGTTCTTCTTTATTCACTAGATATGAACGGATGACTATTCCTCTTTCAATTCACATAATAATGATATGAGATTTTATATCCTGCATTGGGATGACCTAGCAGATGTGGGATAATGATCATGATGGATGGATAAAAGTATTTATGGGGATATAATTATTTTATCATTATTTATATGGGTGACCAAAATCAGATTTCAGATATGATTTATGCCCCAAACATCAGTGATTTGATGAGATCCAAACAAGAATACCTTGGATCATTTGTTTCAAGGTGGAATGACTAACTGATCAACCACTAGAGGATCAGAAATGTTGTGGGGAGGAAGAAATATTATTCATGAATGTTGATATGAGCACAACATGTATTTAGTGTTACATGATGTGTGAGATCCACTGAGTGGTGGTTAGGGTTTCATGAAGTTGTAATGTGTCATACATTGTGGGAAAGCGATCACATGGAATGTGGACTCGTCACCATGACATGATGTGTATCTTGGGGGTATACACATACATGGGGTCGTGTAAATATAATAAACTCCACCACACTGCTAGACCTATTCTGTCTACATGGGATACCACAAGTATCTATACATGGTTAGGAGGAAAAGTATTTTCACTTTGTACAATCACACATCTGGTGAATAATGGTAGACTCTGGATGGATGGACACATAATGTAAGCCTTTCTAGACACCATTTAAACCTTTTCCTCATGTAAGGCATTCTAGGAAAAGGTTTTTGTACACAGGGAGTACCCATGGTCTATGGACATGGAATTTGATCTTTCTACATGTCGTTTATCACTTTCATCATGACTTAGATACATTTTCTTCTATATCATGGTCATGATTCATTATGGTCTATTATCATGATATTTTCCATAATGGTTGTAGTGTACCATTTCTTACACACCTGAGTATGATCCCTTTAGAATGATTTCTTGGATAGTTTTGGAATCCTCATAGAGGTCTGCTGAGGGGTCATCTATTCATAAATTCTACCATTGGAAGAGTTAGGGGTATAGATATGACTGAAATTATAGTTAGTCAATCCTTTACAAAGTGTGTTATTTCAAATGGATTTGTTGGTGTCTAACCATGTCCCTAGATCTTATCCTCATCATATGTATCATATCTCTCGTAATATCATTAAGTGTGTCTGTATTTCATGATAGTTCTTGATCAACAATACTCCTAGGAAAAATAACTTCAGTGTTATCAGACTCGTGAGTGCGTAATCCCAGATGAATGCATCGTGGAATCATCAAACTAGATCCATAAATGTGGTATGTAGTGGTTATAACATTCCATAGATAGTTTGGTATGGTTTGAGTATATGAATGATTTCCTTGTAATATGTAGTAGACTTATACTTGTGTAGTTTTGATTGTATCATTCCATTGGGTATTGAATTATGGTTTCAGGGTGTCCTATGGAGTATTGTTATACTCACCACGACACATGAATTTCCCACACTTGTTTTGTCTAGTGTATATGAGAGACATCTTGACATAGTCTAGGGAATATTATGACTAAAAGGATATTTTCTAGTTCGGACCTACTGAGGTGGTCCTATAGCTTCGAGTAACATTCCCAATACATGTTTCTTAATATGATGGAGTTTTTAGTTTATAGACTCTTTTGGGGGGATTTTATTTTGGACTGGTTTACTTTACATTCTTTACATCTATCGTATTATATTGGTTGGGATAGTGGTATGATTTAATTTAAATTCATATAGTTTATTTACATTTTGGAATTAGGGGAATGGATGTGTGCTTGTGTGTGTGTAGATACATATGAAATTTCTCCAAAGAAACTGATATTACTAATTTGTGCTAGTAACTAAACACACGCGTATTAAAGGTGGGAATGTGGATTTGAGGAAGGAGACCCACTAGGAATAGCCTTTACCGTGTTGTATCTGATAAGATTGGATATACATTTGAACTAAGAGTCTATGCGATTTTTTGTGGAAACAATGTTATGCATTTTGAGTTCATGCATTATGTTAGGGACTCTAGTGATGTTGTTGAGGATAACATAACCATTTAACATGACTCTAAAAACATTTTTTTTCAAATTGGTACATGATGAAACTTGTTTTAGAGATTAAAATGGTTCATTAATCATATAGTAATAGGTTTTGGATTCCATGTCCTTCAAGCACCAGCAATCTAGATATATTAATTGACTGTGGTATGTATGGTTATCCAATAAGATGAATCCGCAATGTGTACCTTCTAATATTTAAAATATAGATCATGATGATATCCACTTCAATGACGAGCCATCATTACATATATCAATTTCCCATTTGTTAACTCATGGTGGTGAACCAACTACACCTCCACCTAGAGAGATAGCTATTGTACCTAAAGTAATAGCGTACAAGTACTGAAGGATGCGCACGCTCCATGAGTTCCATAGATAAAGACCCCTATGGTTCCATGGTGAGATCAACCATTATGAGGTTTAGAAATAGCCTCGGGCTATTACCCTAATTTCTTTACTAGTGACGACAGAAGCCGATTAGATGGTGATACGAGCATCAAGTATGTTGCAGGGCCCAAGATGGTTATGGTGGAGTTTGGATATGGAAAATCATGATGAGGAAACAAACTCATAGATAGTGTTTGGGTGCCTCTTAAGTGAGGAGTTTCCACTAGTTATAATGGGATCTGGGCATATACAAGAGAATTATTCAACTCTTGTCGGGATGTATGACAGTAGATTATTATTAATCGAGGTCACCAACATATCTAGGTACTCGATATTTATTTTTTGGGATCAATAATTTTGGGCTTTGAATATCAAGATATGTATTCATCAAGACATCAATACCGGTATTATATATATGAGAACCTATAATTATGTTGGGTGCTCGAGCAAGCTTTGGTGGTTGAGAACATCTTGGATGAAATGAGAGAGTATACAATAGTCAGCAATGGATATGCATCTTCATAGAGCTCAACAGCAAGGAGTCCTGTAAAGACTTTGATATCAGGATGTTGGATACATTTCATAATGATATCCCATGAAAATTAATCTATAGCATAGGGATCACAGGGTAGATCTAGTCAGCATAGGGAGGGGTCGTGAAACTCATGTGATGGTAGAGGATATCTTACTCGAGATTGTCTAACCCACCATGTTGTTTACCGGGAGACAGTGGAAGGACAACCAAGGAAGTGGTATACGTTTGATTAATAATATCCTCAAGGTAGATTTCTTGGTAGAGGAGCTGGTAGAGAAGCATTAAGTGGTTGATATTTGGACATGTTACCACTAAGACCTTTTGGTGGTCTGTCTCAGGCTGTTGGAGCTGGAGGATAGGGGTGAGGACAAGCACATGTGGTCAAGGGCTATGACCAAGGGGCTCTGAAAATGATTCAAGGAATGATGTATGTATTTTATATTATACTTATTGTAATGATATACGCATGTTCAAGTTATTCCTCTCTCACCAAGTATCTTGTACGAGACATTGAAATTATCGTAAAATGGTTGACATGACCCCTATACTACGAGAAACCTATTGCAGGAGTCTCAACGATCGCACACATATGTGGATTGAGTGACATTACACTTGGATGTAATAGTTTCATATGGAATGTCTTGGTGGATGCATTGAGGCATTACAACATCATTCTTGTTATGGATTGGTTATATTTATTCCATGACCAAATTGATTGCTTTTGGAAAAGGGTATTGTGTGTCTGCAATGATTGAACAAGGATCATATAATTATTTAATTTAATTATGGAACATATTATTTTAAATGTAAAATAATTATTTGCCAATGGATTATTTTTATAGAATTTATTAAATATTTTTTTGTTATTACGCTGTCATAATATATACCGTACATCGATACCATATTTAATTTCAAATAGAAACATAATCATTCTAAAAAAATTATGAAAAATATACTAGTATATAAAATTAAAATGATAATTTCAAAAATAATATTCATTTGTCAAAATAATTTATTATATCTGAGAATTTTAATATTTATATAAGAATATTAATGTAATTCCCCAGACATCTCTGGTCCATTCCTTTGCGAAAATTTGATGTGTGAGGTGTTTTAGGAGTGCAAGATTACTTATCATCAACACTATTCCAAATATCTCTCTTTGTGAACAGTTCCATCGTTGAACAGTTCCAATGGTGGAACATTGTGACTAGTGCATCAGTAACCATCTGGGAATAGTGTCATTGGTAACTTAATGTGAGCAGGGCAATAGTGACCTTATGTTAACTGTGACATTAGTGACATTTTTCCGTTGCCAAATTTTGAGATTATGAATAGTGCTTCCATAATGGTGAGGTTCTAGTGGAGATGTTCATGAGTAGTTCTTACATAATAGTGAGGTTCCAATGGTGACCTTTTTTTTCCAAATTTCATCTTCGTGAATAGTGTTTCCAACTTCCTACAGTTCTCCCCTTTAATATTTTCTTTTGACATAAAATGAATTTAAAGACTTGCTATAAGGACTCTATAGATGATTAAAAGGCCATAACATAGATATTAACTTTTCTAAGGGCTTAGCATATTTGTACATAGTCAAACCGTGAGGTATAATGCAATCCATTTTTAATTGAAACCAACAGTATCTTAAACCACTGCTCTATAAATCATCAAAAGGGACAAGATATCTTATTCCTTAGTTCTTCCTCCTTGTTCTCGGGTGTGAGACACACAAACATCCCATTCCATCCTATATTTGTTATGAAATCATAATTTCCTCCTAATAGATGTTTCTATTTGTTTTTATGAATCAAATAAATCACCACCAGTCATAAATATAAGCTATGATCTATCTTTATTATTTCTATTTCATCTCATTCATTCTCCTAGATCTTTTTTTGATTTTTTACCCCCATGTTCATAATGGGAATTTCGTGAGAGTTGGCCAATGTGTTGGTGTCTCTGTATCCTCGGGTGGATAAAGTTGTCACAAGGGAGGATGTTTTAACCCATTGTGTGGCTCATTCCCATATAAATAACATCATAAACTGTTTTTGATATTGGATCCATTATGTCTCTTTTCTATTAGGTGGAACTGTAGAGTTCTCATGTTTTATCCCACTAGATAACAATTGAATTATAATAATAAATATTTGACCATGATTAATTAATTGATATCGAACACAAGTTATTAGCTCTAGTTTTGCTAGATAGTGTGATATCTATGCATGAATGCTTAGTTTTTTCATTTTCAATTGAGATTTTTAAATAACGTAATGCTTAAATTAACTGTAAATTGTTTTTCTAAAGATAAAAAAAATTGGATCTGGTCTCTCATATTGTAATTCGATGTTATTCAAATTATTGCAGTAAGCGGTTTTAATTATTTGTAATAGCTTACTATTTAGGTTCCTAAATGTTCTAAACTACGAATAAAAAATTAGTTAATCCAAGATGGATTAAAGATCTAGTTTTTTAATATAATATAATACATTTAGGGTTCTGAGATACCAACATTCTTGTAAGATGATCAAGAGCCCAATTTATATGATGTTTGTTTTTCATGCTGCTTGTGTGGGGATGTGAGCATGGATGACTATTGTGACATGTGGGGGCAGGGAAGCCTATAGTTTTTGGTAGTAGTTAATGACTAGAGTGGAAAGATTCATCAGTTTATGCATGTGTGTGTTACTGAGGACACTGTGGAAGATGGAAGAGGTTAGATGTGAATTTTTGGATACTAGCTGATTCTTATTCGTTGTTAATATGATTTTCATTCCCCACTGCTCAAGGTAGATGATCTTTCTAACCCTTATTCTGAAAGGGATGTATACACATGTGGTACGCCATTTGTTTTTCATATCTATCTTTCCAATGGAGGATGTGTCTACACTCTTACTATAGGCGGATATAAATAGACAGATAGTTCAAATACTCGTCGTGTTAGGCCACCTTGTGTTTAGTAGATTACATTGTTTTTTTAGAATGCACGGGAATATGGGAAAGTAATAATGTTTTTAAAATTTTTTTTAATAAATGATGTCATCCTAAGGTGTTGGAGCTTGATTGGATGAAATATTGGGGTTACAATTTAAAGGGACAGTGGGCTTTGGGTGTGATGTTAATGAAATTTAATGTGGAATTATTGATTGTTAAAGTTATGTTTAAATAATTATGTAATGTAATGTGAAACTAATAAATACGGAATGATGTAATGTAATTAAGCTCTTTTAATGGATGTGAGCTTATAGGATACCTAGTGTTGGATGTGTCAGTCGGGTGTCTAATAGATGTTTGATGCAGTTGTGTCTAAGAAAAGGTTATGACCATAGTGCGGTTGTGAGCAATAGTATATTCTAATCTTTTTGTGTTTTTATACAATGCACTACCGCATCAGTTAGGGAAACTGACACACCAAAGATTCAGAGCCCTACGGTTGATTTCCCCATCATTTTGGTGGGAGGATGGATGACTGAATACCCCATTTGTCCCCAGTCTCTTCTCTTGGTACTTACTTGTGCTGGTTGGCACAGCGAATAGTTTTCCTCATATATGTCTGTAAAGGACTCTAATGGATTCGGGATATTCACATACATATATTATGGATATATTTTCCTATGGAAAACTATAGGTTTTATGTGTATACGTTTTGATGTCTTGAGGAGCCTTACACCATGTATAAGCTATAAATAACTGAGGATTAATATCCGACGTATGATACATGTTATGCGAGTTTTGGTGGCTCCTAAAAACTACCTAGTCACATTGTTCTATGGACATGGGGGTGTGGTTGAACGGGGATCATTTTGTGGTGCTTCACCCAAGTGTCAGTGGGAAAGCCTTTATAGAGAGAGATGATTATGAAGGCTGAAGTTGGGTAAAAGTGGAAAACCAGTGGGGAAGTAGTAGTAGGGGCCATGTATAATCTTTATTAATTATATAATCTTGTATGCATTACATGGTAATATTATTCATGGTGAGGCTATGAACAAAGAATACATGTTTAGGTGACAAATTTGATTCACTTGTTGTTTACTGTGCTTTTTTATGATTACATAACTTTTTTACCAGAGGCTCTAGGGAGGATCCTATAGTGTATTCTGTTATATTAACCCAATGTATATATAAACTTTTTTTTAGGTCACATGGAGCGGTTTGGGGATCATGCATGTTTCTACTATCTTGGGGTTGTACTAGCTATTCAGGCATGTATTTGCTGCTGTTTTCACTTTTTTTGGGTACTTATAGTTTTCCCCATCCAGTTGTAGTAGTTTTGCATGAGATTACATATGTGAAATTGGGTTTTAATATATATTTTAGTCTTAGTTTCAATTGATTGGTGTTTATCTTATCTCTCTCTCTATCGCATGTGTTATCTAACAGAGTAATACCTCCTGTCTTTGTGTTTACTATACTCTCTGTGCTAGTTGCCAACCCGAGGCCTACTGTAGGCAACACTTGGGGGTTCATTATCTCCCTTTTGAAATTGCAGGCCTATGAGTGGTACACATTGTTGGTAGGGGGACATGATAGATTGGTATCAGAGGCCCAGTTGTGGGATAGGATGGAGTTTGGAGTTAGGAACAGGTGAGGTTGAATGGGTTGGTATGAGAACAGTGTCAGTCAAGATTCGTAAGTTATGTAATCACTGGAGACCATCTGAGACATAGGTATTTAACTCCCACTCCAATCATATTTAAGATACATTATGTTTACAATGGATACTAAATTTGGTGATACTAGTTGCAGGGTAGAAACATAGGAATGGATCATTCATCATTATTCTTTGTGCATGTGTTTGAATGGGTAGAACTTGTGATATTTTAATATAAATAAACAAAAACTTATTACATAATATTGAGTCTTCCATATTCTAGGTTTAGGGTCTCTAATTGATTATTATTTTACAGGTATGTCTCTAGGTCTATATCCACATTAGTATCACATAAAAGAAGTCCAGCAGGTTCGGCCAGAAGATTGTCGCAGGGTAGAGGTTGATGATGAAGACACATGGAAGAGGAAACTCTGAGAGTTTCAGCATCAGAGTATCCTGAAGTAATATGGCTCTATTTCAGAATCAGTCACAGAAGACTGGTTGGAGGAGGCTGAGATAGGCTTTAGTTTGATCCATGCTTAGACGAAGAAATGGGTGTCCCTGGTTGTGATGATGTTTCATGGAGTAGCGAGGAAGTTGTGGTTCTTGTGAATCGGGGATCATGAGGAGTCATCGATCTAATGGGAGGAGTTATGAGACATGTTTAGATTTCAGTTTATTTCTTGGACTATGAAAGAATCAAGTCACCCGGAGCATCATACCCTTCGCTTGGGTAGCTTTAGTGTGAGACATTTTTGAATCCAATTCAAGAAACTTTTATTATATAATATAGAACTATTTCTAGATGATGAGGCCATGAAGAGGAATTTTGAGGAGACTTTATGTCCATAGATCCAGCACCAGGTCACCCCATTAATGCTGAAGACATATCTTGAGGTGGTGGAAATAGAATAGGTTAATGAGTAGACATTGACCTGAACCAGATCATCTTGAGAGGGGAGTCATCATGATTTCTCTCAAAGAAGAGTTGTGGTCTGGGGTTCCTGGTTTTTAGGTCCGAAGACTTTCCATTCAGCATGGGGTAGGTCACATCCCTTTGCATCTTGTTTTTCCAGAGGCAGCAGCTCTGAGGCCAATTCTAATAGGCCAGGATCTTGTTTTTCTTGTGTTTTTCGGGGTCATCATCAGCGAGAGTTCCCGACCTTTCAGAGCATTTAACTTGCACTAGGTGTTCCACTCCATGTTCCTCCGTTGAGGCGGTTCCAACAGAGGCAACAACAATAGGTTACACCAGCTTTAGATCAATAGAGGGTAGATTGGGAAGTCATAAGACATCTTTGTGATGCTCCCCATCCTCTAAGTGCAAGGCATGACCATGGTGGTGGTTTTCATCAGGGTCAGAGAGGTCATGGAGAAGGTCATGGATAGCTTCCTATTTTAGCATTACTAGCTCCAGGAGATCCATACGTCATTCGAGGTACCCTTTTCTTGATTTCCACCTAGGTATACGCTTTCATTGGTTTAGGAGTAACACACTCTTTCATATAACCAACCCTTTTCAATGCTTCGGGACTTGAGCTATAGAGGCTTCTAGTGCCCTTAACGTTGACTACGCTAGTTAGAGGATGAGCTAACATATCTGATGTATGTAGTGACTATGAGCTAGTGTTGGGGCAACACCGCTCTTGGAGAGATTTCCTATATTTATGAATACACCCACATGATGTCATTCTTGGTATGGATTGGTTTTATTATGTGCAGGCTATCATTGATTGAATGAGGAAGAAGGTTGTTTTCTTCGATGCAGATGGAGAGCCAATGGTTTTTATTACTGAGCGAGATCCTCGAATGGGTCATAGGCGTGTTCTATCATTATCACCGATGATGGTCAAGATAATTTTGAGTTCTTCAGAGGTTTATCTTTTGGAATTTCCAAGGGTCATTGAAGAGCACACTGACACTACTGGAAAAACGACCTATACCCACGGTTCAAAACCGTGGGTATAGCCCCCAAAACCGTGGGTATAGCCTATACCCACGGTTTTGGGAACCGTAACCCGTTCTGCGCATCTAGCAGCGCGGCCGTCCCGCACTAACAGACCAACCTAGCCACTATTTTTATTTGTTTAATATACATATATCTTAGTATATATATTAATATAAAGTATTTAAATTCAAAAAACCGATCCTTGCGGGTTTCGAAACAGCGTCGCGCGCAAGACCTTGCGTCCGCCGAAACTAATAGACCAACTCTGCTGGAATTTTTCTGTGATAAATGTATATATATTTGCCTATATATATTAATATACGGTATTTAAATTCAAAAAAGGTACCCAGCGGGTTTCGAACCCAGGCTGCGCGCTGAGACACCGGACCTCTCTCCACAACCGGACCAACTCAGCTATGCAACTTTGGATTATTTAGATTTATATGTATATAAATATATTCATCTAAACCGTGAAAAAATGTATCCCCGCCAAGTTTTTCCGTGTCCCGCCTAATTTTATTTACCCGCCATAACGCGGGAAAGCTATACCCACGGTTCTCTAGAACCGTGGGTATAGGTCTTCAAAAAAAAACCCGCAATCCCTACGGTTTTCAAGAACCGTCGGTGTACATCTTCGTAAAATACCCTATACCCACGGTTTTCTCGAAAACCGTGGGTATAGGTCTTAAAAGAAAAATATACCCACGGTTTTTGGCACAACCGTGGGTATAGGTGGCCTATACCCACGGTTTTTGAAAACCGTGGGTATAGGTTGACATGCTATCCCTATACCCACGGTTGTGAAAAACCGTGGGTATAGGGGTACCCTATACCCACGGTTTTTTGTAAAACCGTGGGTATAGACCTATTTTCCAGTAGTGTGATGTCCTTCTAGAAGATGTTGTAGCATAACCCCCTCGATTAGAGATCATGTTTGAGATCAAGCTACAACCCGTAGAGTCTCCTATCTCTATATCTATATATTGGATAATCCATTTTAGTTATGAGATCTATGTTTAAATCATGACGGTCTGTTATAGTTTGGTTCTCTTGAGCGGAGTGTGTCACCGTGGGGGGAAAAGTTTTTTTCATTATGAAGGCTGACAAAAGTTTGTGGTTGTCTGTTGAATATCATCGCTAGAACAAAGTGCCAATAAAGAAACACTATTCTCTTCCACGAATTATTGAATTACCTATCAACTGAAGGGCACATTTTGGTTCTAAAAGATTGACTTGGAGTCAAGATATCATCAGATGCGTGTGAAAGATGGGGATATCCTGATGACTTTATTCTGTTGTCGTAATGGGCATTGTGAGTTCATTGTAATGTTTTTCGGCGTGAAAAATGTTCCAGATGTGTTAATTGGATTGATAAACATTGTGTTCCATGAGTTCTTGGACATGTTAATTGTAGTTTTCATCGACGACACCCTGGTGTACTGCACGTTTGAAGAAGAGTATGCATAGAATTTACAAGCCGTTTTGGGTGTTCATTGTCAATATCAGATATTTCGGATGCAGCCAAAGTGTGATATTTGGGCACGAGAAGTCCGTTTCAGGGGGAATTTTGTCTCCTAGTAATGAGTATTTGTGGATCCATCTAGGATAGAATTGGTTGTGTCTTGGGCAGCCCCAAGACTGTGTCAGAGTTTCAATGTTTCCTTAGACTAACAAACTACTAAAAAAGGTTCATATTCAATTTCTCTCATGTTTTGACTCCTATGACAACTTTTCCTTGGTAGGATATGGAGTTCACATGGACTGATCACTCTCAGGAATCTTTCGAGTATCTAAAAGAGATTCTAGCAAGTTCTCCAGTTTTTTGTCTTCCATTAGAGGGAGTTCAAATTGATGTTTTCTGCGATGCTTCACATCTAGGGTTAGGTTGTGTCCCAATGCAGCATAGGCCTTTTGTATTTAATGGGTCTTGGAAGTTGTGTCTTCCAGAATATAAAAATTACACAGATGATAATTAGTTAGTAGCTGTGGTGTTGGCACTGATTTTGTGGAGACATTACCTCATTTGTGAGAACTTTGTGTTCTTCAACGATCATTAGAGCCTGAGGTATATATTCTCCCAACATGATAAGAACTTAAGAAAACATCGGTTGATGGAGTAATTACAATAATAAGACATTGAAACATCATATACACCTGGTAAGGGGAATGTTGTTGCTGATGCATTGAGTCTGATGTCACAAAATGATTCCATGCGTGAATCAGGTGACTCCTAGAGAGAAATGGAAAAAATGTCAACATTACATCTTAATATGGGTGATGTTGGCAGCTGGGGATGACTTTTTCAGATGATAGTGCAGTCATATATGGTGTAGAAGGTAGAAGAGTCCCAGTTGGTGGATCTAGAGGTGGAGTTCTTGAGAGACCAAGTTGTTTGTGGAGTGACCCCTGATGATTGGTCTGAGGATGAACAACATGGAGTGTTATATCATGGAAGGATTTTTGTTCCTTTGACGTTGCATGGGAAATTTCCCATATAGTTCCATATGTATCCTTTTGTGGTTCATCCAGGCATGAAAAAGATGTATCGATCCTTGAGGAGCCAGTTTTGGTGGCCTGGGATGAAACATGTAGTTTCAAAATATATGTCTCGATGATTGGTCTTCCAGAAGGTGAAAGCAGAAAACTTTTTTCTTGGTGGTCTGCTCCAGCCATTAGATCTTCTACAATGGAAGTGGGAGGACATCTCAGTGGAATTTGTTACTAGTTTACCTCGAGATCAAGGATGACATGATGAAATTTTGGTGGTAGTGGATCATTTTAAAAAATTGGCACACTACATAGCAATCAAGGTGTCATTATAAGCAGAAGATTTATCAAAGAAGTATCAAGAGGAGTTCGTGAGTCTTCATGGAGTCCCAAGGATGATCATTTCTGATCGATATCCCTGTTTTATCTCTAGGGTGTAGAGAGGTCTCTATCATTCTTTTGGTTCTCTGCTGTGCAATAGAACTACTTTTCATCCTCAAATGGATGTTCAGATAAATAAAATCATCTAGACACTTGAAGACATGTTATGCTCTTGTGTCTTGGATTTTCAATTTTCATGTATGAGGAACTTACCATTGGTGGAGTTTTCATACAATAGTAGTATTGACACCACCATTGGTATAACGCCATTTGAAGCCTTGTATGGCCAACCTTTCTAATCTCTATTGTGATGGACTGGGGTCGGACAGTCAGCAAACCTCCAACAAGAACTAGTTCCAACTATATTAGATATGGTTCAAGGGATTCATGAGAGGATGAAGATAGCACATGATTGTCAGAAATCATATGCAGATAAAAGGAGGAGACCCTTAGAGTTTGATGTTGGGGAACTCATGTTTCGGAATGTGACTCCCCATCATGATCAGTGAAGGTTTGGTTGTGGGAGTATGATTTCTCCACGATTTGTATGGAATTTCGGGATGTTATCTCGAGTTATAGCTGTGGTGTATCAAGTATAACTTCCTCCGCAGCTGAGTCTCGTACATGAAGTTTTCCATGTTTAATAGCTTAGTCGTTATCTTCATGATGACTCTCATGTCATCGATTGGGGACAGATCAATGTTGATGATGATGCAACCCTTGAGGAGTGACCAATGGAGATCCAAGACTGCAAAGGGAAGGTTTATTGAGGGCGATATATCCCCTTGGTTTGTGTCTTGTGGCTACACTGTGGAATGGAGGAGAGTACCTTAGAACGAGAGTCATATATATGTGCTCATTAACCATAATTTTTTTATGAATAAATATTTTCATGTATTGATGTATCCATTGTGGTTATATACCATTCATGTTTATAATAAGTATTTCTTTTCCTATTTCATGTTGATTTCACCCTTTTCAGAGGTATCTCTATGGGTTGTTGTTCAGACCCCATTTTTTGTTCCCATTAGGTGGTTTTTTAATTCTTGAGGACAATAATGTTTCTAGAGGTATATGATGTAATATATAAGGCCTCTTTGGTAAATTACTTTTTGAAAATATGGTGTATAAAGTATTTTGGGAGCTAAATGTCACTTATCCCCAACACTTTTCCAAATTTACTTTTTCGTGAACAGTTCCATTGGCGAACAGTTCCAACGGTACACCATTGTAAATAGTGCATCAGTAACCTTATGTGAATAGTGTCATCAGTAACCTTATATGAATTGTGAAACACTGACCTTATGTGAACAGTGAAATCTGTGATCTTTTTTCCTTTGCTAAATTTTGAGTTCATGAATAGTGTTTCCAGAACGGTGAGGTTTCAACTGTGAGGTTCATGAACAGTGTCTCCAGAATTTTGAGGTTCCAATGGTGACCATTTTCTGTTGCCAAATTTCGTGTTCGTGAACAGTGCTTCATGCTTCCTACAGTTTTCCCCGTTAATGTTTTATTTCACATAAAATGCATTTAAGGCATTGTTTTAAGGACACTATAGGTGATTCAAAGGCCGTAACTCCTATTTTAATTTCCCTTATGGGTCGATATGTTTCTACTCGGTCAAACCCTGTGGTATAATGCAATTCCCTTTTAATGAAATACTCAGTGTATCTTAAAACATTGCCCTATTAAATCTTCTAAAGTGATGGGATATCATCCTCCCTAGTTCTTCATCCTTGTTACCGGGGTGAGATGCCCAAAAATTATATTTCATCCCATAGGAGTTGTGTAATAAAACATTCCTTCTAGAATTTTTTCCTCTTTGTTTTAATGTAACCATGAACTATCAATCAGTCTTCGATATAAGGTATGATATATATTCATTATTTTGAGTTCATATTCTTATTTCTACTTTCCATTTTTAATGAATTTTTACCCCCATGACCCTAATGGTATTTTCATGGGTGATGGATGATGTTGTGGTGCATTTTCATCCTTGGGTGGATACAGTTGTCACAAAGGAGGAGATCGTAACCTGTTTTGGGGATCATTAACGTATAAAGAACTTCAAGAACTGTTTGAGGTGGGGAATCTGTTGCTTCTCTTTTCTTTTATGTGAAACTATAGAGTTATCATGTTTATCCCATAGGATCATAATTTAATTGGATTAATAAATATTTGAACATGATAACAAAATTTATATCGATTGTATGTTATTGCCACATGTTTTTCTAGATAGTGTGATATCTATGCTTTCTTGCATCGATTTTTCATCATATATTGATATTGGTAAAGAACATAAAATCTGAATTAATTGATAATTGATTTGCTAAAGAAAAATAGGAATGTAAATGAATATGGTTCATCTTGTTGAAATTTTATGTTAATTAAATTGGTGCAGTAAGCATGTTTAATTAATTGTGATTCCTTACTATTTAGGTTTCCTTAGGATGGAACCTATGAATAATAAATTAGTAAATCCATGTTGGTTTAAGAAACTAGTTGTTTGATTAATATAATACTTGTACAGTTCTGATTTACCCTCTTACATGTTTGAGGGTCAAGATCCAAATGGAGAAGATGTTTGTTTTTCCTGCTGCTACTATTGTGATGTGAGACTGGATGGCTGTTGAGATATGTGGGGGTAAGGAGGCCTATTTTTTGAGGTATTAGTTTATTCCTTGAGTGAAGAGATGCACAGGTTTATACATGTGGGTGTCAGGGAGGACATCACGAATGATGGAACAGGTTGGATGTGTATGTTTTGATACTAGCTAATTCCTATTAGTTTTTTTTCTGATTTACATTCCCCATTGCTCAAGGAAGCTGGTATTTCTTACCCTTCTTTTGAATGGGTTGAAGGCACGCGGTGTGTGACACATGCTTTCCTTGTATAGATTTTCAAGGGAATATGGTTTTATGCTCTTACTACAAGCGACAAAGACTCAACGATTAGTTCATATACTCTCTATGTTGATCCCCCTTGTTTTTATTATCTTAGAATGTTTTTTAGAATTCTAGGGAATATCGGAATGTAATAATGTTGTTAATAAATGATTTAATTAATGATGTTAACAAAAGGGGTTGAAGCATGGTAGGACGCAATGCTGAGGATACAATTTTAAGGGACATTGGACTTTGGGTGTGATGCTAAGGAATTTTAATGTGGAATTAATGATTGTTAATTTATGTTTAAATAATTACATAATTTAAATTGATAATGATAAAAATAAAATGAAGTAATGTAATTATGATATTTAAATGGTTGTGTGATTGTAGGATACATAGTCATAGAAGTGGAGGCCTGGTGTCCGAGAGACTTTATCTTCAGTTGTGTCTTAGAATATTTTATTTACACTGTGTGTTCAGGAGCTATAGTATATTTTATACGTTTTGTGTTTCTATATGCTACTCCACCATGTCAGTTAGGGAAACTGTCACCCCATGGATTCTGATCCCTGGGGGGGGGGGGTGGGGTTTCCCCAACATTCAGTTGAGAGGATGGATGGATAACTGCCACCTTTTTCCCCGTTCTTATCTCATGGTAGTTACTTATGATGGTAGGAACAATGGTTATTTATCCCCGTATATGTGTCTAGAGGGATATAATTGATTGTGTTTATTCACAAACATATATTCTGGACATAGATTTATATGGAATACAATATGTGTAACCTGTATAGTCTGTGATGGCTTGAGGATCCATACACAGTGTATGGGAAATAATGGATTGAGTTTTAATACCCAACATATGATACACATTATAGAAGTTGTGGGGGATACCAGAAACAATCTTGTTGCTTTCATCTGTGGAAATGGTGGTGCAGTTTCACTTGGTGCATGTGGTAGTGCTTCTCCCAGGTGTCCACGAGAAAGCCTTTTGGAGAGAGATTCTTATGATTTGCAATGTTGGGGAAAATAGGCAAACCAGGGGGAAATAATAGTCAGGTACCCTTGGTAATCATTATTTTATTATATACTATTGTATGTGTCACATGGTGTGGGTAGCCATTTTGAAGCTGGGAACATAGTATACCTGTTTTGGAGATGGGTTAGTTTCACTTGTTATTCACTGTGTTTTAACAAGATTTCCTCCCGTTTTCACGAGAGTCTATGGTGACGATCTTACTGAGTATAATGTTATACCCAACTTATGTATATGTAAACTATTTTTCATGTCACTTGGATAAGGTTGGAGATCATGCTAGTTTCTACTACATTGGGGTTGCATGAGTTATTTAAGCTTTTGTTGCTGCTATTTTTACTTTATTTTGCGTACTTGTTGTTCCCCCTTCTAGTTGTAATATTTTTTCATGACATTACATATGTGAACTTGGGTTTTCAATTATATTTCAGTCTGATTTGGATTTGGTTGGTGTCTATCTTATCTCTCTCATTCGCATGTGTTCTCTTAGAGGATAATACCTCCCAACTGTGTGTTTATTATACTGGTTTCTACTATTTTTTACAATACAAAAAAAAAACTCGTCCTCATTAAAATTACATTGAACAAAATTATATTATATAATTATATTATTTTAAATATATAATATTTAATAAATATATATATATATATTAAAAAAATTATTATATAAAATATTAAAAATATTTAATAAATGGTCAAAATTAAGCGTATATATTTCCCACAATATTAATTGTGAATTCTTAGTATCAAAATCTAATTTAAAGTCAAATATTTGAATGATACTTTATATTTTAATAATTTAAGGGAAAAAAATTTAATTTTTAAGGGAAATATAGAAATTTAGATTATTGGGTTTTAGATTCATTACATCTTATTACAACAGCGTATGATTAAGGTTATTTTGTACGATGGTTGTTCAATCCATGAGCGTTTCGATGAACATGGTTTGGGACATGATCTTTAAATCATTAAATACCTAAATAAATAGTTTCACTCAATAATTAGTTGTTGAAATAGATAATTTTTATGGTCATAGAATAATAATTGTAATTTCACCTCTTGTATAACCATAAATTGGCTTCATATGGCATGATCTTATTTGTAATTTCATTCACTTACTTACTTCTACTTCAAGTAGACATTATCTTAAACAAAAAATTATACCAATATGAATTGTAACTCTAGAAAGATAATATTATCATTATTTTATATGATTAATGGTGTTTCAAATCTTACTGATTATATTTTTTAAATATCCAAAATAGATAATTTTTTTATGTGTTTCAATAACTATATTACTTAAAATGTATATCCATTAATCATAAGGGATTTTCATTTCCATAAATTCGGGTCACAATATTATTCCTTAATTGCAGAATTTATACATTGAATTTTAAAATAATTCACTATGAATGATGAAGGTAGCTATGTTTCGTCACATATTCCGGTTCTTGTGTTTATTCCTCAAAATTTTGATTCTCCCGCAACAATTAACCTCGTGATTTGTCATATTTCATTGAATTTTTTCTCTACTATATTATATATTCACTAACAAATTTTCATATGACATGTCCTTTTAGATGATTACAACATCTAGATTAAGTACATCTGTGGGGTATAATAATTAATTCCTAAAACAAGATACCTATAAACACATCATTTACCTAGGAAAGGTTGGGTGGGAGTGCTAGTATATGTAATAGAGCTATGATGCACTAAATGATTAAAAGTGGTCTAATGTTTCTTGGTCTATTAATTCCATTCTTTCTAAATATTATCACATTATTTCATGGTCATATATGATGGAAGACCTTATATAAAACATCCGATTCTAGGACTTATAGAAGATTGAAAAAATATACATTTCATTATAGTTTGTTTAGAATTTATTGGACACTGAATGGTTTTGAACCACCTAAATCATCTATTAGATAAGATCAAGTATAATTAGGTTTAGTTATAAAACATCATCACAACATTAAATAGCCTAAAACATATCACGAAATAGATACTTTTATAGGTTCTATTTGGATGAAACAATAAAAAATATTTTTATAAGAGAACTTTACTAATGGATGTTTTCGATCCCAATAACCTTGAAAATTTCTTTAACTTGATCCCAACATATCTTCAAGTATTAGAATGTTTATTTTCTGACTATAAAATAGGTGATATGCAAAATATAAACCAAGTACTATATAAAATGATTTCTAGATTCTTCTCCAGATCATGAGGGTATTCCTAAAATAACAATCTAATACATTATAGAGTGTCTCTACATATAGTACTACCACTTCCATTAAGTACGTCTTTTGGAATTGGTGAATACATAAATCATAATTGATAGAAACGAAATATACTAACATTTAAAGGTGACTAACAACCACCCAAATGTAATAATTATCTTTAGATATATTTGGAATTGAAGCCATGAAATCCCATATTTTGATTCTTAATTACATATTTTTAAGGGATATAATATAATAATATCATCATAATATTTTCATACATCCTTGAGAAGTTTCCATACGATGAAAATAAATAAAAATTATTTAATCTCAATTTCCATGTTATCCTAGGAAATAAATTGCTTCAGGTCACTAGGTATCTTAGTTATTCATTGATGGTAGATAATAATTAGGTATGTGTATCATCTAGAATTTCACTATTATAACATGGGTTTTTAGGAATACATATATTGGTTTGAATTATTATAATTGAATTCATTTAAATGATTAAATCTATAGTATTAACTTCTTTTTTTTAGTTCCCCTTCAATTTTTAGGATCCCTTCATCCTGTAATGATTTGATGGTTGACTATTTAGGTGACCAATTTGGGATGGAGATCCTTTTATTATTTCCATGTCTTCCCGAATTTTGTTAGTGTAGATTAGATATTTTTCAATACCCATCATGGTTACAGTTTTAGGATCCATACTATTTAGAGAATCCTTTTCTTTTTAATCCTCCCCAATATCGAAATGGAATGTACAATTATAATATGTTATCATCGATAACTGATTTTTTTTGAAAATAATGAACTCATTTTCTGTGAATATAATAATATTTCACTTTTGATATGTATATATGGAACACTTAAATTTTAATTATTATTTCTTGATTCAAAGTCTCACCCCTAGCCTATTAAACATAGCCATGCAACCAACCTATCTCTCCCCTCTTTTGAGCTCTTCTTCATCGCGATTGAGTGCAGAACATCTTTGGGTTTATAAAATAGGAAATATTTGAGGAGGTATGTTATTTCCATCATAACTCTCTAAATTATTAATCTTTTACCTCCATTATAGTTCCTAAATGACCTCTTTATCTTTCTTCTAACATCCCTTGATGTTTTTACTGTTTTAAATTATAGCTACTAGTGTATTTGGGGCGATTCTTCAAAATTCCTCAAGTAAGTGAGTCTCTCCCATTCCTCTTTCAAATTGCTTAGGGTTCCATTCTATTTTATTAGGATTTAATTCCTTTTCCATGGAGTACCAATTTACCAGTAGTTAGGGATTCTAACTTAGGGTTTAATATTGGTTTTTATTGGTCCAATTTTGTGGTTTAGGTCTGTTCTAAGTCCCTCTTGGTGCGTTGGTGGTGCATCTTGAGTTGCACACGTTGATTCGAAGGATTCCATTACATTGGTAGGTTATTACACTTTGTATGAAATGCTTGTGATATGATACTTTTTTTTGATTTAATGTAAAACCCATTGATTTTGTGATGTAAAAATTGGTTTTAGTGGTGTTTGTAATGCAAGTGAATTTTAAGGTCCAATTTCATGTGAAATTGTTTTTTTATATAAATATTTTATTGGTTGATTAATGGCTGTATTTTAATTATTTAGATGAAAATATTTAACTATATTAGGGATGAAAAATATTTTTTTAAATGTTACTATTCTGTGGTTATTTTTGGGAAATTGGCTTGGGTGATGCTTATTATGAAAATGGTTTTTGAGAACCAATTTGGTTTTGAATTGGGTGTTTTACGTGGGTATTCTTTGCGATTCTTATTGGGATTGTTTTTTAAATCATGTAACGAGTTTAATGAAATTTTTAGGGTTTTTTGTATTCTTTTGTGATAATATGAGTATAAATATGGTGTTCAAGTGGGGTTTTCAATGAGTTTTGGGTGCAAAACAAGGAATGATTTGGAGATGTTGTTTTATAGAAACCCGAAGTGTTTTGTTGTCTGTTTTAAATGGAATAAAATGTGTGTAGCTACTATACTGGTTATATGTTACCAGTAGTGGTGTTTCATATGAAAATGGATATATTTATCATTCTGAAATTGTTTGAGCACAAAGGGGGAAGCCCGGGTACATAGTTGGGGCCGATGTTTACTAGTACGGCCAGCGGACCGAATGGGTTTTGTCCTTGTATCACCTAACATTTGGATAACAGCAACTCTAACTAAACTATGTGGATTATTATTGGGTTCCACTCGGTTATGGGTATGTTCCCTACTAGTGGCTCATGCATGAGAATGGATGTTACAATGGTTTCTTTACACCAAGGTATGAGGTACAAAGGCCCGAGACTATCTAGTGCCTAGGGGTGTTCCGAGTTTTTTTTCTCATTGTGTTTGTGGTATTTTAACAAGTATTGGGATGTTTTTGGAAGTAATTTATAGAATATAACATTTCTATTTAAATGTTTTAACATTCTGAAAACATTATCTTGAAAACCGTTTTCAATTTGAATGTTTCATTTCTTAGATTTTATCACTTCTTTTCTTTACGTATTAAAATTGTTTTCTTTTTCACATTATATTGCATGATATTTGGAATCATTGGGTTGTATTCTATTGTTACTAGTATAACACCAAACATACACCCCTTTGGTGTCAGTAGACTTGATTATGATTGACTCTGGTAAAGGAAATGCTAAGGGTGATGGCGGTTTAGGGTGTGAGTCCCCATCCTTGGGGCAGAGTTGTGGAGATGGCTTAGGGGTGATGACTATGACAACCCTGGTTTTATTACAAACTTAAACACGATTTATTACATAAAAATAAACATGAAAAAACAATAATATCGAGAGTTATAGTGTCTTTGGGGCTTTGGATCATTACATAAAAACTTGAAACGTGAAATACAACATATTTATTGAAAACATCCTTTACATGACCACTATATTCCCTCATACTTAGCATTGCATGGGATAACCTGAGGACATGCATATGAAAAGGGTGAGCTATAAATCCCAGTAAGGGAATACACATGGAATAACATGGGAATTACAATACATGTTATAAATTAGGCATATCAATAGAGCACAAGAGAAACATGAACATAAAGGCATGATAAAGCATGATAATCATAACATGCAAATGTGGAAACAACACTCAACATGGAATTTAGCATGAGCCAAGGCTCATTACATATGGAGCATGTGTAAACACTCATTTCACATGAAGAACGAGTAAACCCTTATTTAACATGAATTACAATGAGTCAACACTCATTGCACATGATGTATCATGATACTATACTTTACCCAATGCATTGGAGCGCTATAGGGTGCACGTTTCTTAAACATTTCATTTCTTGCATAAGTGTGCCACATGGATCATAAAAAATTGATCCATAAGACATAATAATTTATCGCACGATAATGGAATGTGTAATTAATATATTAAACTTTATAATAAACAAGTAGATGTGCCTAAAGTAAAATACCATTGATGGATAAACGGTCATGGTATTCACTACACAATGGCATTGTCTTATAAAATAGGTGCAATTTCGGAAGCATAACGGCGTGACATAAGAATTCCTAAAAAATTTTGATGATAGAGAAAGGGGTTTCTCATCATATTGACATGAAATGGACAGTAATGGGGTCATATATATACAAGTACAAACAATTGTAATGGAATTTAGATTCATGATACAAAAGTATTGCTTGAATGTAAAAGATGAGAGAGAAGTTTTTTTTTTCAGAATTTCGGCATACTAACAGGTTTACATGGGAGGAATTAAATGAGAGAGAAAGGGGTATCCCATCATTAAAACATAAATAGGACAGTATGGGGGAGGTTTGAAACTATTCCCCAACATTCAAAGTTGAAATTAAAAGGGAAAAACTACTGAAAAAAAATTGGACAAAAATGATAAAGAAGAAAAAACCCTTACTTGGTAGTGTGCTTCCAATGGTTGAGAGAGGCTTGAGAGAGGATTCTTAGGAGATTGGGGCACCTTGGGAGGATTCTAGAGAGAGTAGGGAAGAGGTTGGAAGAACTAAAAAGGCTTTGAGTGAGGAGGAAGTGGGAGCTTGGGTAGGTTTATATAGTAATGGTGAGGGAATTATTTATTATTTAGGTTTGGGACCCCTTTCATTGAATTAATCCAAACCAAAAAACATAAAATGGTTTTTTAACATGGTTTTTGACCATGGTTTTTGGAAAAAGGAAGAAGAAAATAATATTTTATAAGTCTGTAGTCCTAACTTCTTAAAATAATGGTGTTGCTTATGTGTAGGTGAGTCACACTCCCATGGAAAACAATTTAAAAATAAAAGGTGTTTAATAAGTATTGAAGGGTCCATTAATGCTTTTAAAAGTAAGTATAACAAACAAAAAATAACCTTATTTTATTTTTAAAACATGTATTTTCAGAAAATTTAGCTTATATTATTTTATTACATCACTATTGGGTCATTATGATGTCATAAATAACATTATATATTTAAACAGTGTTTAATTTTTACCCAAAAATTTGATTGTCTTATAAAATTATAAAAAATTTACCATTGGATAATTTCAACAACCAGATTACTAAAATATCATTTATTTTATATAAATAATTTTATAAATATGTTAATTTTCACTTTTAAAATAAAAACAGACTTTTATCGAAAATTCACGGGTTTTTACAAAAATTTCTTTCAAACCAAAATAAAAATTATAATTGCATTCATACTATTATAGGATAATTTATATATAATAAAATTAATTTAATAATAATAATAATAATTTATTAAAATATTATTTAATTCAAAAATCCATTAATTTAATAAAATAGTTTATTAATAAAATAATAACTAAAACACCATTTGTACATTAAAAACTATTTACAATGTATCAATAATGAGAAGAAAGTATATAAATTATTATATACCAAAAATAATGTACATGAACATAGTAATATCGATTCTTTAAATAACCCCTTAAAACAGCCGCATAAGACCTAAGGGTAAGGTGTGCGATGGTGACAGATTCTTGGGGTGGCTCAGATAACATCGCTCGTGTGGTAATCTCTATCATCTTCCACATTTCCCATTGACGGCCCTATTCGAGCTTGACATGATGAAGCTCATCTTGGGATTAGTCAAGAGCGAAGCCCAAGGATTCCATCTCTTTTTCGAGCTCCGAAAAATGGGCTTCATATAGAGAAACTCTACTGGATGAGGCCATCACTTCTTTTGTCTTAGTAAATCGGATTTGTTAAAGTTATATATTTATACTAATCATGTGATCACCTTTCAACGTCTATATTAGCCACGGTCAAAATTCTTAACATAAAACGAAATAAGTTTACATTTTATATAAACATAGAGAGAAATTTAATTAGATCAAGAGGTATTTCCATTAATGAAACTTTTGGTCGATACAATATTCCCCCCTTTAGAAATTTAACATTAGAAATTTTCCTTTTCCCACACTAAAAAAGATGTGGGTAACTCAGCTTCATTATTTCCTCTGATTCCCAATTTGCTTCTTCAAACTTGTGGTTTCTCCACAATAACTTGACGAGGGCCATTGTCTTATATCATAGAACATTTTCTCTATGATCTAAGATCTTCACTGGTTTCTCCTTGCAAGAAAGATCATCCTCTGACTGTACCACCTCCGAAGAAAGTACATGTGAAGGGTCCGATATGTACTTCCATAAGAGGGATACATGAAAGACGTCATGTACCTTGGCCATGGTAGGTGGAAGCTCTAGTCGATAGACCACCGCCCTAACACGATCCTGAATCTTGAAGGGGCCGATGTACCTTGGACATAACTTCCCTTTCTGTCCAAACCTCATGACCTTCTTCCATGGAAATATTCGTAGAAAAACCATGTCTCCAACTTTAAACTAATAACCTCATCAACGATTATATGCATAACTCTTCTATAGACTCTGGGCTACCGTGATATGCTACTGAATGGTTTTCTCCTTCTCCATCATTTCCTCAACTATTTCTGGTCCAAGCAGCTTACGTTCACCGACCTCAACCCAACATGTCGGTGTTCTATACCTTTTCCCATATAGGGCTTCATATGGTGCCATTTGGATTCTTGAGTGCAAACTGTTATTATAAGAGAACTCAACCAGATGAAGATGTTGATCCCATCTTCCTTTAAATTCCATTGAGCATGCTCTCTACATGTATTCAAGTATTTGGATAGTCCGCTCAGATTGGCCATCAATTTGAGGATTATAGGTCGTACTGAGGTTCAGTTCAGTATTCATAGCATGTTGAAGACTCTTCCAAAACATAGAGATGAATCTTGGATCTCAGTCAGGAAAAATAGATAGTGGTAGTCCATGAATCCTTACCACTTCCCATATATATATATATGTGCCAGTTGATCTAATTTGAAATTCTCCCGAATAGGAATGAAGTGTGGTGTCTTTATAAGACGATCCACAACAACCTAGATTGAATTGTTGCCTTTTGATGTCCTCGGATGTCCGGTGACAAAGTCCATGGTGATGTTCTACCATTTCCATTATATTATGGGAAATGGTTGCATCATCCCCTTCGACTTCTGCCTCTCGGCTTTCACTTGCTGACACACCAGGCACATTGATGTATATTCAGTGATCTTATTTTTTCATATTATCCCACCAAAAAATTTCTCGGAGAACTCGATACATCTTTCTACGCCCTGGGTGAATAGAGAAATTTGAACAATTTCCATCATCCAAGAGTTACTTCTTCAGCTCTGGACTTGATGGAACACATAGTCTTTTCCCAAACCGCAAAACTTCTTCTTAATTAACATTAAATACCAAGGATTTCCCTTTTTCGATATCTTCCACTTTTTCTTGAATTCCCACATCATCCTTTTGAGCAACATTTAACCTTTCTAAAAGAGGCGGTTGAGCAATAATTTGTGAAAGGATTGATGATGTTCCCTTCTCTATTGTTCCCATGTCCATCTTCATCAAGTATAAGATGGTTGGATCCTTCTCAATTATAATCATTGATAGAATATCTAGATCCTTTCTACTTAGGGAATCTTCCCCTTGTTCTCTTTCCCAGGGTGTTAATGTATTGAACAATCATAATCCTTGATGAGCTCTATGCATCTTCTCTAGAACATATGAAGATCTTTCAATGTGAATATATATTTAAGACTCTTGTAGTCAATATATATCTCAAATATCTCCACATAGAGATAATTATGCCTAATTTTCAAGGCAATGATCAACGCTTCCAACTGTAGATCATTTTTTGGATAGTTTCGCTCACATCTTTTCAACTGTCTTGAGGCATAAGATATATCTTTATCACTCACCATCAGCACACAACCTAATCCCTTTTTCGAAGCATCACTTAATACGACTAAAAGTTCCCCACTTATGGGTAAAGTGAGCACGGGAGCAGTGATTAGCCTCCTTTTCAACTCCTTGAAGCTTTCTTCTCATTTATCAATCCAAGAAAATATTACTGCATTTCGAGTTTTCATGGTAAGAGGGATGGTCAATCGTGAGAAATTTCTCACAAATCGTCGATAATATCCCGCTAACCCCCAGAAGCAATGGATATATATTACCAATGTTGGCCTCAGCCATCCCACAATTGCATATGTTTTGGAGGGATCCACAGATATCCCATTGGTTGTGATGATATGGCCCATGAATGAGACCTCCTTCAACCAGAAGTCACACTTTTTGTACTTTTCATAGAGCTTATCCTTGCGCAAATTCTCTATTACAGTTCATAAATTCTCCTCATAGTCCTCCTTGGTTTTGGAATATATTAGAATATCATCTATAAAGACTACCACAAATTGGTCGAGGTAATCTCTAAAGACTCTATTCATTATGTCCATGAAGATTTCAGGAACATTGGTGAGTCTGAAAGGCATTACTATGAATTCATAGTGCCCGTATCTTGTATGAAAATTAGTCTTGGGGACATCTTTCTTCATCACCCTTACTTGATAATATCTAGATCGCAAGTCCACCTTGTAGAAGTATTGTGCTCCAAGTAGCTGATCAAACAATTCATCAGTTTTTGTGAGAGGATACTTGTTATTTATCATGATTTTGTTAAGTTCACATTAATCGATGCAAAGCCGCATTGACCCATCCTTCTTCTTGAAGAAGAGGACCGGTGCACCCCATGTTGAAGCACTTGGGGGTATAAACCCTTTATCCAGATTCTCCTGTAGTTGTTTTTTGCAGCTCTTCTAGATCAACAATAGCCATTCTATATGTAGTCTTGGATATGGATAATGCTTTGGGTATATGTTCAATTGATAATTCAACATCTCTTCTAGTAGGAAGGCCAGATAGTTCATCAAGAAACAATTCCGTGAATTCCCTCACAAAAGTCATTTCTTCAAGTATGATTTCTTTTCCGACTCAATCATCTGAGATAGATACGTGTTCTCAAAGGGAAGTAATATCTATGCTTCATATGATGGAGCTAAAGTATATTCATCTTCCTCCTTACACTTTTAAGGAATCAGGGGTCGATTCTCCATATAGAGAATGATTTCCCACTCCCAACAATTTATATTGGCTTTATATAAGGAAATTAAATCCATGCCAAGGATTTCTCCAAATCCCACAAGAGGGAGTATGACGAGGTTCTCTCGGAAATTCAATCCACAGAATATAATAGCGGGGGACTTATATTCATGGGATGCAATTATTACACCATTTTCCGTACTCACCGACATCTTCGCTTCCATGATTTGTGGTGGTGCTAGGATTGTTCTACTAAACATTCGAGATATAAAAGATTATGTAGAACCTAAATCAAAAAGTATGTTCGCTATTCTTGAATGAATAACTAGCGTACCTGTCATCACTTCGTTGTCGGGGTTCACTTCGGCAGAAATGATGGAAAAATCTCTTCCTTGCTGCCTTAGAGGTAGTTGGTTGCCTCCGAAAACCCTTTTATTAGGGCACAAATTCTCAAATTACCATTGTTACTTGAATTTGTAGCATTGAACACCATGTTGAGGTTTGAATGGATCGTTCCTCTACTATGTTGCACTAGCAGGTCTTTCTTGCTGACCTTAAATAGATAGGTGCCCATCTCTTGCACACCTGAAGCTTTTCCTCATCCCCATAAGGCAATTTCCACAGTGCTTCTTTCCGCACTTTTGGAAAGAGGGGTGCTGCATCTTCTTATCACCGTTGGATTTATCCATCGAACCACCAACATTGAATAACACCTTACGCTTCTTATCCCCTTGATACCCCTATGATTTCCCGATCTCCATTTCGACCTTGAGGGGACATCAGACAATTTCCTCATAGTTGTCGATGTCACAGATCGCTAATGCTTTCTGCATGCTAGGCTTCAGCCCACCAAAGAAGTGGTCAACCTTGCATTCTGGGGTAATGACTAAGCCGGAAGCGTATCATGCAAGCCTTGTGAATTTTTCCTCGTACGCTCCAACAGATTCATCGTCTTTTTTCTTGAGGTAAAGGAAGTACCATTCTATCTTAAGCATTAGGGTGCGTAGAAAATATTTAATGAAAAACATCTTCCGGAAATCCTTCCATTCCGATTCCTCGATATCCCCCTCAGGATTCATATTATTGATCAATTTCCACCATTGATCAGCTTCACCCTCCATACAATAAGCCTCCCAGAGAACCTTCTCCTTTTCATAACATTGAAGGATTTAGAAGAACATTTAAATGGAGTTGATCCATTTTTTAGCGATCGTGGGATCAGATGATCCACTAAAATTAGGATCACTTTGTCTCATGAAGCTCTCGATAGCGACTTGTTTTTTCTTAGGGGGGGGGTTGAACATTACATTTGACTAGTGTTTCTATTCAAATCTTGAGTTAGCTGAGAGAGAAGCATGACAATGTTTGTGATTCCCGCTCCCATTAAATTGGTCATCTCATTAGTATATTCATCACACTAATCTTCACAACGGTTGTTAGACCGAGTCCTCTAATTACTGGCCATTGGCTGGAATGAAAGGAATGTTAGGGGTAAAACATAAAGGGTAATCCAAATACAAATTTTTATGACTTATAAATAAACATTTATTTTCTTAACTCATGAATCTATATGCTTTAGTCTAGGCTTTTCAAGATCTACTTTCTAACATATATTCTTAGGGGAATTTTTTTTCATTCCCTTAATAAGGGATCATACTAATATTGTGAATTTATCAAAACATATCCCCCGGGAGTGTCATAACCATGAGTGCAGTAAGGCCCATTGTCGTGCAGCAGTTCCTCTTCGAGTCTAGCTCAAAGCGGTGTTTGTGGGTTTTACCCCTAGGATACATCTATGCCAGAGTTGCCTCTACCTGCTCATATCATGACAGGGATATATTTTCTTGACAAACCACTTACTCAGTACTTACCAAAACTTAGGGATGTTTATATTATACTTAGTCTTGTCTCTAAGGCTTTTCTAGGGTTTTCTAATCCTAATCCCAAAAATAACTAAAACTATCCTCTGATACCAACTATGACTACCTTGCCTTTATTACAAACATAAACATGAATTATTACATAAAACTCCAATTGATAGAACAAGAAGATCGAGTGGTTTAGTGTCTTTGGGGCTTAGGATCATTACATAATAACATGAAACATGAAATACAACATCTTTATTGAAAACATCCTTTACATGACCACTACATTCCCTCGTACTTAGCATTGCATTGGATAACCTGAGGACATGGATAAGAAAAGGGTGAGCTATAAAGCCCAATAAATGAATACACATGCAATAACATTAGGAGTACAAAACATGTTAGAAATTAAGCATATCAATAGATCACAAGAGAATAATTAACATAAAGGCATGATAAATCATGATAATCATAACATGGAAATGTGGCAACAACACTTAACATGGAATTTAGCATGAGCCAAGGATCATTACACATGGATCATGAGTAAACCCTCATTCCACATGAAGAACAAGTAAACCCTCGTTGAACCTAAATTAGCACGAGTCAACACTCTTTGCACTTGATGTATCATGATACTATACTTTACCCAATGCATTGGAGTGCTATAAAGGTGCACCCTTCTTAAACTTTTCATTTCATGCATAAGTGTGCCACATGGATCATAAAACATTAATTCAGAAAAAAAATATCATTTATTCCATGATAAAGGAATGTGGAATTAATACATGAAACTTTAAAATCAACAATTAAATGTGAATAAAGGTGAATTCCCTTGATGGAGAAATGGGCATTGTATTCACTACACAATGGCATTGTCTTAGAAAATCGGGGTAATTTCAGTAGCGTAATGGCGTGACATAAGAATTCATAAAAATGTTTGATGAGAGAGAAAAGGGTGTAGCATCATATTTACATTAAATTGACAGAAATGGGTTCATATAGATACATGTCCAAACAATTGTAATGGATTTTAGATTCATTATACAAAATTATTGCTTGAAAGTAAAAGAAGAGAGAGAAGTTCCTTTCAGAATTTTGGCATAGTAACGGCAGTACACGAGAGGCATTTAATGAGAGATAAAGGGGTATCCCATCATTCAAACATAAAGAGGGAAGTATGGGGGAGGTGAGAAACCATACCCCAACATCCATAATTGAAATTAAAAGGTACAAACAACTTAAAGAAAATTGGACAAAAATGAGAAAGGAAGATAATACCCTTACTTGGAAGTGTGCTTCCAAAGGATTGAGAGAGGCTAGAGAGAGGTTTCATGGGAGCTTGGGGAACCTTGGGAGGATTATAGAGAAACTAGGGTAGAGGTTGGATGAACTCCTAAGGCTTTTAGTGAGGTGGTACTATGAGCTTGGGTGGGTTTATATAGGAAAGGTGAGGGAATTCTTTATTATTTAGGATTGGGACCCCTTATATTAAATTAATCCAAACAACAAACCAGCCCATGGTTTTTGCCTATGGTTTTTTGAAAAGGGAAGAGGAAAAAAATATTTTATAAGGCTATAGTCCTAATTTCTTAAAATAATTGGGTTTCTTATGTGGAGGTGAGTCACACTCCCATGGAAAACAATTTAAAAATAAAAGATGTTTAATAAGTCTTGAAGGGTCCATTAATGCTTTGAAAAGTAAGTCAAAAAAACCCAAAATCACATTATTTTAATTCTAAGACATGAATTGGCCGAACATAAAGCTTATCTTCTTTTCTTATATCACTATTGGGTCATTATGATACCATAAAACACATTATATATTTAAACGGTAATTAAGTTTTACCAAAAAACTTGACTGTCTCAGAAAATTATGAAAAAATCACTGTTGGATAATTTCGACATACTGATTGCAAAAATAACATTTATTTTATCTAATTGATTTTCTAAATATGTTAATTTTCACTTTTAAAATAAAAACTGACTTTTATCGAAAATTCACGGGTTTGGAAAAAAATGGCTTTTAAACCTTAATAATAATTATAATTGCATTAATAAAATTATATGATAATTTATATATAATAAGATTATTTTAATAATAATAATAATAACAATTTATTAAAATATTATTTAATTCAAAAATCCCTTAATTTAATAAAATATATTTCTTAATTAAATAATAACTAAAAACACTATTTGTGCTTTAAAAACTATTTACAATGTATCAATAATAACAAGAAAGTATATACATTATTATATACAATAAAATAATGTACATGAACATATTACTATTGATTCATTACATAATCCCTTAAAATAGCCACATATGACCTAAGGGTAGGGTGTGCGATGGTGAAAGACTCTTTGGGTGGCTCAAATAACATTGCTCTAGTGGTAATCTCCATCAACTTCTACTATTCCCATAGATGGTTCCGTTTGAGCTTGACATAATGAAGCTCATCTTGGGCTTGGTCAAGAGCGAAGCCGATGGACGCCACCTCTTTTCCGCGCTCCGACAAATGGGCTTCGTATGGAGCAATTCTAGAGGATGAGGCCATCAATTCTTTTGTCTGAGTAAATCTGATTTGTTAAAGTCTTATATTTATACAAATCATGTGATCACTGCTCAGAGGCTATATTAGCAACGATCAAAATTCTTAACATAAAACCAAAGAAGTTGAAATTTTATATAAACATAAAGAGACATTTAATTAGATCAATAGGGATTTCCATTAATGAATCTTTGGTTCGTTACAATGACCCCTTGTGATGTGAAGTACATGGGGATGTTTATTTGCTGTTTCAATGTGTCTTTGGACCATTTTTATTGCATTTGAACTTATGTATTTAGTTCTGGATTTTGGTATAAACCTTGCTGGTATGAATTTTTCAGATTCATTTTATCAAATATTTTTTTTGTTTAATGTATACATATTCGGTTTAATCATTCGCAAACCAAGATAAGTGATACCAGAGCACTTGTGATAGCCCGTGGGGATAGAGAATTCCCTTCGGCACTTGTAACGGTCTGGGTTTGGTGCTGGTATTGGTGGTGACCAGATTCGGTTCATGACAAAATAGTATTAGAGGAGGTTAATGTTTTTGGGATATATTTCTATTTTAGGATGAGTGAGGATAGAAAGGAGCTAGGACTATCGGGCTCGAGGGTTTTGGTTTAGAGTAGGTTTTCTAGCATGCACCTCTCGTGGAAGACATTGATTCACCAGGGGACATTGGAATTTATGGATTGAATTCACTTCTAGGTGACACGTGTGGGCTGCAGACCACAAGTGGACATCGGGTGGTGGTGGAGTAGTTGTTTATTTTATTACTGGAATGTGTTTAGATAATTTATACTTGATGTATTTGATGAAATGTTTCATAATTATTATATTGAGTATTGTTTTTTGACTGTTGCATTATATATAAACATGCCTCCCCAGAAAGTTCCCACACACCCACGTGAGGAAGCTAGAGAGAGTTCTCCCACAACAATTGATCAGAGGCTAGTCGAGGCTTTGGTTTGGGCTATCTAAGATATGGTAAAAGGACCAAATCATGTTCTTATTCCATCTAGGGCAGAACAGATGGGTCCGAAAAAGATAAAGATTAGGATTTTCTTGAAAACAATCATCCTACCTACCGAGGCAGCTCAGAACTCCAGGAAACAGTGGAATTTCTAGGCAATATTTGGTGTATGTTTTAGATCTTGGAAACACACAAGGAGCTCAGGGTGAATTGTGCCTCATTTTTGTTTGGGGGTTCTAGCCGAATGTGGTGGGGGTCAGCGCTTCAGATTGGAAAAAATGAGCATATGTGCTGGGGAGATTTAAAGGATGTCTTCAATGAACAATACATCCCTGAGGTCTTGTCTTATAGTAGATCAAAATGATGTCATGGAACTTTTTTAGTTGATTCTATCTGTGATGGAGTATGCCAACCGTTTAACTGAGTTGGTTTGGTATGCTCCAGAAATTGTCTCTAATGTGGAGGTGAAAGCCCAAAGGTTTGAGAAAGGCTTTCAACCAAAGATACACTCCATGTTTTTCATGTTTATGATGAGGACCTATGCTGAGGTCCTTGATCGGGCATGCATGGTGGACATTTATAGAAAAGGTAGAGATAGTTTCTATGTTTCAGTATCAGCAATGGGAAGTGGAAACTCCTCAAAGATGAAAAGGAATTGGGAGGATCATGTGAAGAACAGAAGAGGGAGTTCAGGGCACTCTTCCGGGCACTTTTTGTCTGTGGCTTCTGATGCAAGATCTATCATGTTCCAACATTGTGGGAAGCCTAGGAACATCCAACCAGAATGTACACTTCCTCATATTCCTTGTTACTAGTGTGGATGTATTGTGAATTTGTAGCATTTCTACAGTGTGACACGTCCACTTTTGATTGGGGAAGGGTTAGGGGCTTCAAGAGGAGTGCCAGCACAGTCCGAGCCATCAAGGACTGGGGGATCTCGATTTGGAAGTCATGGTGGCAGGGTTGGTTCATCATCTGGGTAGAGACATTTTAGGGCATAAAAACAGATTAGCGGTCATTCTCTGGAATATACTGGACATTTCCATGCAGTGGATCAAGCACCATAACGATCAAAAGCGGGACCGTCGATAGTTAGAGGTACCATTCTGAATGCGTCTTCTATAGATACTGCTCTTTTTGATACTAGCGCCTCTGTTTCAATTATTTCTGCCCATTTTTGGGACATGGTGAATTTACCGACTGAGTTGAAGTCTTTCGCGATGGAGTTGGTGAGACTGCTAGGAAAGAAGAAGCAGGTTCTCAGGTGCCCTTCATGTACACTTTCTATGTCAGGGGTCAAGATTGAGTGGGACATCTTGGTATTAGATATGGATCCTTTTGACATCATTATTTGGATGGATTTGATAGTATACATCCTGGAAAATATCAATTACTATAGGCGGAGAGTTATATTCACAACACCTGATGGGAGTCCTCAGGTTTTTCGGGGAGAATGGGATCCTCGGTCAGGTCGCGCAGGACATCCACTCCCAGAGTTGAGAACTCTTGACTACCAGTTATCATCACTCATTCTAGAGGATGATGTTATTTTCCCTGGAGGTGCACCACCTCATGTAGTGAATGTGTTTCTAAAGGTATTTCCAGATGATTTATCTGGTTTCCCCCGGAGCGGGATGTGGAGATTTCGATTTATTTGGCACCATGAACACATCCGATATATTTTCCTACTTATCGCATGTCCCCCACGGAGCTGAGAGAATTAATGATACAGCTCGACGACTTAGAATCCAAAGGATTCATTCATCCAACTGTCTCTCCTTGGGACGCTCTTGAGTTGTTCGTGAAAAATCCTGACGAATCCCTCCGGTTGTGCATTTTCTACCAAACACTGAATAAGGTAACCATTAAGAACAAATACCCTTTTCCTAGATTAGATGATTTGTTCTATCAGTTGAAGGTGAAAAGTGGTTCTCAAAAATAGACTTTCATTCAGGTTATCACCAGCTTATGGTGAAGGAGTCAGATATCCCTAAGACATCATTTCGAAGCAGGTACGACCACTTAGAATATTTGTTCATGCCCTTTGGATTGACCATTTCTCCAATTGTCTTTATGGAACTCATGAATAGGGTGTTTCATCAGTATCTTGATTCCTTAGTTATGGTGTTTGGGGATGACATTATGGTATACTCTGGTTTTGAGGAGGAACACAAACATCACTTGGGAACTGTTTTCGGTATATTACGAGATCACCGCCCCTATGAAAAGTTTTCAAAGCGCACTTTTTTGGATCAGAGAAGTGAGATTTCTGGGGAATGTGATATCTAAGCAAGGGGTTTTAGTGGACACCGAGATGATTAGTGTTGTTATGTCATGGGATAAGCCGAAGAATGTGTTAGAGGTCAAGAGTTTCCTTGGAATAACTAGTTATTATAGGCGATTCATTCTGGATTTCTCTCGGCTTGCTTTCCCAATGATTATGCTCACCTTGAAAGGGTTGATGTTTGTATGGGGTCCAGAATGTCAGGCATCGTTCGAGGAGATGAAGAGGCGGTTGGCTACCACCCCCTGTATTGATTTTTCATGAGGCAGAGAAGGCGTATGTTTTCTATTGTGACACTTCAGGTATGGGTCTTGGGTGCGTGCTTATGCAGGATGATCATGTGGTGGAATATGGATCTCGCCACCTCTGACCACATGAAAATAATTACCCGAACCATATCATGGAGTTGGTAGTGGTGATGCATGCTTTGAAGACATGGAGTCACTACCTATTTGGGGAGAATATTGTGGTCTACTCAGATCACAAAAGCATAGCCTATATCTTCTCGAAAAAGGACCTCAACTTGAGGCAGCATCGCTGGATCGAGTAATTGTAGGGGTTTGACATTGACAATGTCTATACTCCTGGCAAGGGTAATGTGGTGTCCAATTCTTTGAGAAGAAGAGTTCCAACACAGGCTTAGAGGAATTCTAGTGATTATTGGACTTTGATGGGCCACTTTTCTCATATGCATGTGGATACCAGGGAACACAGTGGATGGGCATTCTTGGTTAGCATCAAGTCGACTCCTTCTATGTTGGAGTTGATTCAGCAGGAACATCCCTGTAATGAGCTTTGTTAGTGGTCGAAGCTATTTATTCATCGTGGGGAGACATCCTTTGATTGGTCGTCTTCTCCTGAGGAAATTTTGGTATTCAAGGGCCATTCAGTAGTGTTGTTATCTCTACAGAAGGTGGTGATGAAGGATATCCACTAGTCTCAGTGGGCAGAACATCCGGGTGCCAGTAAGATATATTATGATATTCGTCGGCAGTTTTGGTTTCTTGCTATGAGAAATGACATAGAGGACATTGTGTTCAGATGTTACACATGCTATTAGGTAAATGCAGAGCACCTAGGGCACTCTAGTTTACTCCAACCACTATCCATTACAACCTAAATGTTGGATGAGGTCTTCATGGACTTCATTTTTGGATTACCACATACACCTTGGGGTAAAAATTTCATTTGGGTAGTTATTGATCGTATGACCAAATCATCCCACTTCATTCCGATAAAAGATACAACTAAAGTGGATTCGTTTGACCATTTGTATGTTCATGAAGTGGTGAGACTCTATGGCGTACCATAAGAATTTGTCTCAGATAGAGATCCACGTTTCACTTCTCGATTTTTGGAAGGCCTTCAGAAGGACTTGGGGTCTCATATTAAGTTGAGCATGACATACCAACCTCAGATGGATGGTCCGACAGATCGGGCGAATTAGATTATGGAGGACATGATTCATGCTTGTGTCTTGGACTTTGGAGGTTCTTGGGATATCTATTTGGGATTGGTTGAGTTTTCTTATCATAACAGTTACCAATCCTCGATTTGAATGGCCCCTTATGAGGTGTTATATGGTCGGCCATTTTGGTCCCCACTTTGTTGGGATGAGGTAGTAAAGACTTCACAGTTGGGACTAATAATTGTGAAGGAGACTTTTGAAAATGTCATGTTTATCAGGCCACGATAATTGATAGCTCAGAGTCATCATAAATCTTATAATGACCAGAGGCGTTGAGACCTAGAGTTTTCTATGGGTGACATGGTATTCTTGAATGTGTCCCCTCGTCTAGGCCATTGTTGATTGGGGAAGCAAGGTAAGCTGATGTCGCAGTATGTCGGGCTCCTTGAGATCACCGAGCATATTGGAAAGGTGGCATACAGGTTGGCTTTACCTTCTCAGTTGGCATCCATCAATGATGTCTTCCATGTCTCCCAGTTAATGAAATACAACCTAGATCCATCCCATATGCAGATTTGGGAAGAACTGGAGCTAGAGCCTGAATTGCCTATTATTGAGTGGCCGGTGGAAATAGTGGACTCATGAGAGAAGGTTATTCGAGATAATTCCATTTCGTTGGTCCGGGTCCATTTGTAGCAAAGGTAATGATACTTATGATACCTGGGAGCGGAAGTCAAGTGATGAGGAAGAGTATCCGTTCCTGTTTTCTGATCAAGCTTCGGGTTGACATTCTGGGACGAAAAGTTAACATAATGGGGCGAATTGTAACATACATGAAATTTTTTAAAGGTATTTTTCATTTAATTTTATTTCATGCTTTGTTTTGAGGGTTTCCCAAGGTTTTATGAAGGAATAGACGTGTTTTCATTAATTGGGCCAAACCGTGAGCCCAATTCCAGATTTAAAAATAAATTTGTTTTCTGTTATAAAAATTACATTTTTCAATATTTTTTATCTATTACAATTCATAAATTTCATCCCCTGACATGGTAACACCACCAGTTCTATTTTGAGCCTTTATAAGTCCATAAAAATGTGTATATGGGTTTTTATTTAAGGGATTGGGCATGCCCAGAAGCCCAATTCCAGTTTTAAAAATAATATTTTTTTAATTAATAACATATTCAATATTAATGATTTTTTGATGATTCAAAGTCTCACCCAATTCCATTGAACCCATCCTTGAGCCCCACCTCTCTCCCCCCTCTTTGGAGCTCTTCTTATCTCGATTGAGTGTAGAACTTCTTAGTGCTTCTAAAATCATCTTGATTTGAGGAGGTATGTTCTTTCCATAATAACTCTCTCAATTATGACACTTTTTCCAATATTCTAGTTCTTAAATTACCTCCTAATCCTTCTTCGAACATCCCTTGATGTTTTAACTGTTTTAATTTCTAGCTACTGGTGTATTTGGGGTGATTTTTTAAAATTACTCAAGTAAGTAAGACTCTTCCATTCCTCTTTCAAATTGCTTTGGGTCACATTCTATTTTATTGGGGTTTCTTCCCTTTTCCATGGACTAACAAATGAATAGTAGGTATGTTTTCGAACCTAGGGTTTATCCTTTGGGTTTCTTGGTCCAATTTTGTGGTTTTATGTTTGTTCTAAGTCCCTCTTGGAGCGTTGGTGGTGCGACTTTATTTTCGCACGTTGAATCGATGGTTTCCATTACATTGGTAGGTATTCATCTTCGTAAGAAATCCTTGTGATATAGATTCTGTGTTTATTATGTTTTCTTGTATAACCCATTGATTTTGTGCTTCAAAAATTGGTTTTAGTGGTGTCTGTAATGCAAGTGAATTTTAAGGTCCAATTTCATGTGAAATTGTTTTTTATATTAATATTTTATTGTTTGATTATGGGATGCCTTTTAATTATATAGATGAACATATTGAACTATATTAGGTCTGAAAATAATGTTTTCAATGTTATTATTCTTTGGTTGTTTAAGAGAAATTGGTTTGGGTGACGCTTGTAAAGAAAATGGTTTTTGAGTAACAGTTTGGTGTTGAATTGGGTGTTTACATGGGTATTCTATTTGATGCTTATTGGGATTGTTTTATAACTAATGTAATGAGTTTAATGAAATGCTTAGGGTTTTTTGGATTCTATTTTGATAAATATTAGTATGAATATGGTGTTTATGTGTGGTTTTCAATGACTGTTGGGTGAAAAAGAAAGAATGATTTGAAGAATTTGATTTATTGAAACTCAAAGTGTTTTGTTGTGTCATTTAAATGGTATAAAATGTGTGTAGATACTGTACTAATTATATGTGACCAGTAGTAATGTAATATAATAAAATAGATATATGTATCATTCTGAAATTTTTTGAGCACAAAGGGGGAAAATCGTGTACCTAGGTGGGGCGGATGTGTACTAGTACAGCTATTGGACCGGATGGGTTTTGTCCCTATTTCACCTAGAATTTGGATAAGGAAAACTCTAACTAAACTATGTGGCTAATTATTTGGGACCACTAGGTTAGGGTTATGTTCCCTAATAGTGGCTCATGTAAGACAATGGATTTTACTATCGTTACTTTACACTGAGGTATGAGGTACATGGGACCTGAGACTATCTAGTGCCTAGGGATGTTCCTAATTTTGTTTCTCATTGTGTTTGTAGTATTTTACCATGTATTGGAGTTTTTTTAATTACACTAAATTCGCTAACATGTTTATATAAATGTGTGAACATTATGAAAACTTTAGCTTGAAATCTGTTTTCAATTGAACATTTCATTTCTTGGATTTTATCACCGCTTTTCTTTGCATATTAAAACAGTTTTCTTTTTCACATTGTATTGCATTCTATTTGTAATCATTGGGTGTTATCCTGTTGGGCTTAGTCTAACACCCAAATTACACCCCTTGGGTGTAAGTAGACTTGAATATATTTGACTCATGTAAAGGAAAGGCAATGGGTGATGGTGGTTCAGGGTGTTAGCCCCCATCCTTGGGGCGGAGTTGTGGAGACGGCTTGGGGGTGATGACCCCTTGTCATGTAAAGTACATAGGGATGTTTTTTACTGTTTCATTGTGTCTTTTAACCTTTTTATTTCATTTGATCTTATTTATTTAGTTTTGAATTTTTTTTAAACCTTGCTGGTATGAATTTTTTAGATTCATTTTATCAAATAGTTTTGATGTTTTATGTATACATATTAGGGTAAATCTTTCAAAAACAATGATAAATGATACATGGGAACTTGTGACAGATCATGGGGATAGGGACCGCCCCTCAGGCCTTGTCATAGGCTGGGTTTTTTTCCGGTATCGGTGGTGACCATATTCGGTTCGTGACAATAAATTTCATTCTGGCCATACATCAATTGCCTCAATTTATTAAATTTTGGGGCCATTGCGTATTTTTATTATGAATATAATTCCCTATTTGTATATGGTTAGAGGGAGAACCAATTAATAGCATGTAAGAACAGACCATGTGGTCGATGAACACATCATTATGGCCATGTGGTGTGAAAGACAAAAAATACTCATGAAATCCTCTATTTTTTCAAAAGTCCCTTCCAATGAAATGTACTGAAGCACCAGTCAGGAATCTACAATACCACCACCACTTATGTTACTCTGATTTTAATGTACCATGGATACTACAATTATGATATGGTTTCAGGATATAGTTTTCATACAGTATCTCTATAAACCAGTATATTATTTTTTTAAGAAAGGTACATTTGATGGAGGAATATGTGGTTTATCACTCTAGCACCACATCAACTACATGTTTTGGAAGGAGATAAATATATCCCTATAAAATGGATACCATTCCATATTAATGTTAATTTCTCAATATAATACACTACAATACTTTAAATTAAATATTAAATTTCATTTTTTAGGGAACTCCATATAGTATATCAATAATATCATGTTCCTCTATGTTTTTGGATTAGATATTAAAATCATCTATAAATACAACAATAAATTTATCATTGTAATCCCTAATGAATAAAATCATGAAATCCATAATTATAGAAGGTGAATTGGTGATTCCCAAATCGAATGAATATGAACTGATAGACCTTATATCATTTAAAATAATAGGTTATAGTTATATCTCCTTTCATCATAGTTGCATAATAATATCCTAACCCTAGAATATCCTAATGGAAATGTTGAAATATACATAGTAGATCAGAAAGTCATAAATCAATGGTAGATGATACTCTTTTTCAATAGTGGTTTAATTGAGCCCATTAGGATTGATTAGAAGTCATATTGAACCATCTTTCTTGTTGAGTAATATGAATGATGGACCCAATGGTGAAGAACTCATGTGTATAACTCCATTATATAGTATATCATGAAATTGATTTTTTAGAAAATTAAATTCAACTATGGAAATTTTATATAGTGTATTAGATATTTTAAATTCTATGGGTATATTTTTTATCATGAAAAAATGTTATCGTCTTTGAGTAAGAATTAAATTTATTAGGGAATCATAACAACATATTACCTCATAATGAGTATTTCACTAAGGATGATTGTAATGTCCTGACCAGACTCGCCTCTTAGATGGTGTCTAGACGAGTGGGTCACATGACCTCAAGAGAATCTCCGAAAATTATAGAGGCTACCAAATTGAATTTAGGACCTTTTTAATGTCTCTCTTTGTGAAACTATTCCCTAATAGGTAAAAGTAAATACACAGTAGAAGAAAATAAAATTTATATAAAAAATCTGAATCATCTAAATAAGAAAACTCTATTAAGATAAGTTATTAATACCAATAGATTGCATAATTAGTGTAAAACCTAATAAATAAAACCAAATACAAAATGATGTCATTCAATGATTTATATACATAAATATAGGATCAAAAAACAATAATACAAGCATGTTATTAACTGAAATGAAAAGAATCAAAGTGTGAAAATAGTATCAAGAGAAAGGTTCAGACTTTTACCACTAGTTTCTATCCTAATAAGTAATAAAAATTCATGAATTAGAATTATCATGGATCCCATTTTCAATAATTGGATTCTTATAATCTACTCGGCTTTCAACGATGCCTGAGTAGGGTGTGAGATAAAATCCAATATGGCTGGCACCGGAAGTGTCTAAGACATTCCATTTTGTATAGTAATTAAATTAGGTGTGTCATAATGTAGTATTTTTAGAAATTATTTATGAGCAGAAAAAAATAACTCAGCATGGGCTCTTAATGGAACTCATCCTTAATAAATTGCTTCTTCCAAAGATGGGAGTCCGAAAGAAGTACATCACAAATGAAGGATGTACATATGTATATATATATATATATAAACATGTTAACAGAAGGTAATATAAGCAAGTAGATTACTCCCCAATCCAGATAAATAACTTGGGGTCTAAATTATGGTTCAATAGTATGTTCATCAATATACCAGAAAGGATCACAACACTCCTAGGACTCAAGAGACATTAACATAAACCATAAGTGCATCTTAATGAATATGTTCATGTTAAGAGTTAGAGTCTGATCTCATACCAAAGGTATTACTATAGTAAATATTCCAAATTACTTAGTACCACCAAGCATATCAATGGAAATCTCTTGAAATATCAAGTATTGCTTTGTGAAATTCATTACCATGAGTCTGTACAGATATCGAAAAAAATAGGTCGAATATCATCCAAGGATATTCTTAGGAAAATTGACAACAAATCAGTCCATAATGTTCCCTTTTGGACCTGGTATCCCTCATATGTATTTAAAATGATTGGGGAATTCTTTCCCTAGAAAAGCCTTAGACATTGCCTCCCTACGCGTAGAGGTATTTAATCAATAACGGATAGTCAATGACTAGACTTTAATATGTAACCCACATTCTCTCCTCACCCGAAATATAATTAAAATTTCATTGAACAAGTATCATAGAGTAGCATTTATAATTTTAACTAAACTGTATAGGTAACTCTACAACAAAAAATTATCATTTAGACCAAGGAGCTATAACCAATGCAATTTATCAGTGAATGCAATAAATTTTTTTTCTTAATTTATAAAGGTATAAGAAATAATAATTACACAAAAAAATTCATGAGGAAATAATTAGCTAACACAACAAAGGATCATTATTCAAAATTACACTCAAAAATTTATTTATTTAAAACATAACAAAATATACCATGCAACATGTGCAATTAAATAATTTAATTAATTCAGGGGTAATGAAAATAAAGAGAAGAATGTCAGAACACATAATGGGTTATCCAAAAATGTTTTCTTAATATAAATAGGTTTAAAGGTGTCAAAAATTATTAAAAGTTTTAGAAAAATATTTTATTTTATTTATAAAGGGTAAAAATTAGACCACGTCGGTAGGCACTAATGAGAGACACAGTATTCGATTTAAATGACACACCTAAATGAAGGGAAATAGAGTAGATGCCCTATATTATACCCAAAGAGGATCCAGAACTCCATGACGATATTTTATTTGACCTAAAATGGATGAAATTTGATGATTTTATAAAACCACTATTTTAAATAAATACCATCTATAGAAGATCATGATACAAATTGTGAAAATAATTGTACAATTTGTGGTACACGAGGTTAGATTTACCAAGATTTTTAAAACACATTTGTTGACATGGAAAACATATAAGAAACAAAGTCACAATGGCCTTTTGAAACAGAAAGGTTGTGGTGTACACCCCCTATGGAGGGGGGGAACCATGCATAGATGAGAGAAGGAGAGGAGGAGAGGAATGAATGAATGAAATAAAAAGTAATGGAAATAAAAAAAGTATAATGAAAACGACAAAAAATAACAATTATAATAAAAGGGGAGAGAAAAAATTAATAATAAAAAATAATAAAAATGGTTAAACACATATTTATATATTTATATATTCTTCTCATTCACACATTTAATTTTATTATTTATTTTCATTCCATTTCCAGCACATTAAATTTATTTGAAATTTCTTTAATCGTATGTAATTTTTTTAACCCGAGCTATGTTCTACGACGCTATGTAATATTTTACAGAAATCCTGAAAATTTTATTTAAATAATTTAAATAGCTACTCGAGATCCACAAAAAGGTGTGCATGCACATTCCGTAGTTTCCTTTAAGGATTTAAACATGAAAACATAATGTTTCGTACCATAGATTGTGTCGATATGTAACATGAATTTACATAGGTAATTAATAATGTTTTATCTACCCCAAAAATAAATATACACCCATATATATACATTTAATATATATACACACATCTGTGTATTATTATTTATACACCATGATCATTTATATATAACTATATATATAAATTTATTTAATCCCAGACATATATATTAATACATTATATACATATATATCAAAAAAGATCACAGAATATAATAATTTTAACAATTACTAAAGTAATAATAATATAATTCAAACCATCAATGACACCATTAAAATTTTAATGGAAACATCCATTTAAAAACTGATAAGACTTAATAAATTAATATTGATTTCCTATTTTCATTTAATTTTAACAATTTATAATATCAAATTTTTTACAGTTTCAAATTATTATTTACAACACAAAAGAATTTATTAATGGTGGAAGTATATTTTAATTTCCTGCCATCAACGCAAATAATGATACTAATAATTAAATTTTTATTATTATTTCTGACTATCAAACAAAAATAATAATAACCCAAATAAATTTTTTTCAGGTGTGATCTAACAAAACGTCTGATGCTCAAAATAGATATAACATATTTAGGGTAATCCCTTCATGTCAGATCTATCAGTGGTCTAGGATGTCTCATTTAATGCACAATTTGTGAGAATATAATTATGTATCATATAAAAATGTAACAATAAATTAATTTATTAAAAGAGGGTATTATCACATTCGAGGTTTCCAAACACCCGACGTGAATCAATGTTATACACTTCCTAGGGTAAACCTGACATTCTGGACCTAACGGTTGTTTCATATTTCTCATAAAACACACTATTTGAGGGTTATTTCGTTTTTTTTAAAACACACACACACACACACACATATGAATAAAATAAATTTTACACTTTTATTCTATCAATGCCAAATGTCTACGGGTCATGGAATCTTATGCGGACTAATAATCAAACATAGAAAATATTATATAGAATATTCAAATGTATTAAAAAATCTTTTACCCTTCATTTAATTTGTTTCTATTTTAATTTTAATCTAACTAATTTAATTAAATATATTTCAATGACACATCATTGTGTGAACTATCATAAATATTAAGTACTGACCCTTGGTTTTAAAAATGACATGACTAGGTTGTGGAAAAAAAATCAATTTCCCATTCTTTTTCATCCGGTTCAAAACAAAAGACATTAGAACTTTCCCACATTATAACATCCCATCCCGAAAAGACTTTGGGAATAATGAAACCTTAACTCGATCTACATGGTCATGCAGTCGTATACAAAAGATCATTTTGCATCTCCAAATGTTCAACAGACGTTTTAACATTGGTTAGACAAGTGTCACATAATCCATTATGTTATGATCAAATGGTATTTTTCCAACCGAAACACTGAGTCAGTGCCTATCCAAACACATTTATCTACACACATAACCATTTTATAGTCTCGTTAACATCTTAACTACGTTAATTCTAGATTTAGTTTGTAAATATAGCGATTAGAAAATTTCATGTCACAACACCTTCCAGCATCAGAATTTATTAAATTAAAATCCTTTATGAATTATAGTGATGCTTATCACCGGAATTTTGAAAATAATAAAACAGTAATTTACCCATCAACCTTAAGGCCCAAGTCAACACATATTTTTTTATTAAAATCCGTAGTCTACACAAACCTCATTATTCACATTTGATTATGTAGCAGAAATGGTTTTAAATAATCACTCTATTAAACTAGAGAGATATTTAGTTAAGTCACTATGACTAACAATTTTAGAAGGTTTCAGCTTAAATGGACAAAATTTTACAAAATAATCTATGATGCCTTCTTTTATGTGGTATCACATTTACAACAAACACGTCTAAAGAAATTCATCTATGAATTCCGGTGATGTTCCATGATTTTGAAATCATTGAGCCTGATAACAATTCCAGGGTATCCTCGAATAGGCACGACATTCGTATAAGGAATTAACCAAAGGCAGTCCATACACAATGAATACGAGTGGGACATTGGTACAAGGATATGACATAAAAAATATATCATTTACTAATCCCAAAGTGACATCCAACTAGTTATCATGTTAGATTAAATGACTAGTGTACAAGAGTTCTTCCAAATAATTCTTACATTGAAATCTGAGGGTCACCAAGAGTAAAAGATTCTTTCATATGAATTATACGTCAGCATGAAAAACTGAAAAAACCACCCTAATCACACCAAATAATTTTTAATGATTTATCATGGAATAAAATTGATACTCTCATAGTGCATCAGGTAAAATTCAAAGATTGTGGACATGTTCGTTACATAAAAATGTGTACACTATTAGGATTTAAGTATTATTAGATGGAAAACATTAAAATAATTATTATGGAAGCCCCAACAAACTGAATAGGGTTTCAAATCTTCTAATACTCTGGAAGTCATCCAGAGCAATGGGACAAACATGAATATTTTAATACAAAATTCTTTCTAATAAATAGATGATTTGAAAAAAAATTAACATCACAAGACATAATGGTTACCCTAAACTCATCCTATTCATAACAACATTATGCACTCGATGACGCTATGTATTTGAATTAGACAACCCCGAGGTGATACATAAAAAATATGGCATATAACTCAGATGACGATGTACCGAGTCATATATCATGATCGATAAGAGTAGTTCGATCAACTTATAAACGTGTGGACCATGCCCGAGGCAAAACTATCCTACTAAAAATGGACATTACCAGAGGATGAAGCCCGAAATGAAAGTCATGGAAGAAATGACAACGCTTCCGAACAAGGGTGTCATTATAAAATCAATGTACTACTATAATAAATGGTACCCAAATGATATAAAACATTAGGAAGGTCATAATACTATAAATTAATTCAAGTTTTGGGAGTGCTAGCTACAATGTTTATCCCCTTATAATGAAATAGTGTCAACTCTGACATCAGGTAACAAAAAATAAGTCACATGGCTCAAATCACGATGATCTAAGTCATCACTAAATCAAAGAACACTTTTTGAAAATTCCCTCTATTAAACTAAAAGGAAACACAAATAATTTTTTACTACACTTAAATGAGGGTCATAAAAAGATGATACAACTACAGGTTCTATTTCATATACCTTTATATTTAATTAGATATAATCTTTAATCATCAAGATATTTAATCAAAACATCATGTTTCATTTTTTACAAAACAAAACACATGGTACATGATTATAAAGAAATCATCAATGAAAAAACATTGTAGTTTTATAAAACATTTATTAAAAACATTTTATTTAAAATGACATCGATTCATTAATTAAGAACGTTTCACATAATTATTTATAAGTAGATAAGTCGACATACAGATGTCTAAATATGCTAGCCTAGGTTCATTATAATGCAACACAACATAGTGGTTTAATTATTAATGGCCACAATCACCCATAATGGGTTATCTCGAAAGAAACATGGACTAACAGCCTATAGGGTCCTAGTTCTGTCTTTAATATGTTTTCCAATTTATTATATCATGCTCAAACACATAAAAATCCTACAATATGGGTGTACATCTACTAATACATATATCACACATACACTTTACATGTGCAATTTGGATCCAATTTAATTGAAACTAATAAAATTTTGAAAATAAACCAAATTACATATAAAACAAACTAGTATGTCACTACAAAAATATATTTGAAAAAATATGTAGTAATCATAGAAACATGGAATTTTAATCACAGATACATTAAAATATGCATAGAAGCTGATACAAGGGAATTATGCTAGTAAACATACAATATAGAAATAGGTAAGCAAGCTAAATATATCAACAATGTACCATATTTAAACGGGCATGCTAATTAAATAAAAGGCATAGCATGAACTCAAGGAACACAATTTGAACCAACATGCAACTTAAAATGTAACTACATGGAATAGAATAATTCATAAAATTCGAATTCCTATGGGAATATTATGATGTATGCTATGTTATGTCCATTCCGAAATAGACAAAATGTAAAATATCATATATTCCATAAATTCAGAAGTAGCAAAAATAATAACAATTGCTCGAGGTGAAATCATATTAATTGTAACATTGAAAATCTTGAACAATAGTCCAAACCCTAGTCTCATGGACATTTACCATACATGGGTTGATCTATCCCATGCACTGATATTAAACTAGAATGTAAAAAATTCATAGTCTCCATTCTAAAAACCTAAAATAGTATTTTAAAGGAATATACCACCTCTGATTCAACATTGTAATATCCAGACGCGGATCACATCTAAGACAGTGGCCAAACAGTTTGGTATCATGACTACATGAAAATCTCCCCAAATGCCAAATACTTCCATCTAGAAGCAATGTCCTTTTTAATGTGTCTGTGTGAGAAACTATTTCCTAATAGGTAATGGATAATACACAGTAGAAGAAACAACAGTTTATAAAAAAATTGTAAGAATATTAATAATAAAACTGCAATAGATGAAAATATATAATCCTAACCAGATATAAAATAAGTACAGAAGCTGATATATAAAACCAGATACAAAATGATGTCATGTTGTGATGTCTATACTAATGTAATGGTTCAAAAAATAGGAATACAACCATACTATCACCTATAATGAAAAGAAAAAAAGTGTGACAAATTCATCAAGAGAAAGGCCCGGTCCTCTTCCCCATGTCCCCTTCCAAAGAAGCAAGAAACATTCATTGATCAAAAGCATCATCCTTCCCATTGTCAATACCTGAAAACTTATAATCTACTCAAGTGTCAACAGCGTCTAGGATGGGTGTGAGACAAAATCCCAGCATACTGGCACCCATGGTGTATAATGCATTACAATTACTGAAGTATTTAAATGTTATGTGTAATTATATAATAAATGTAGACAATCAATTAAGGGTATAAAAAATTAAATAACTCGGTCCACATTCCCAACGACACTCGTCCCTAACCACCTAATTCAGCCTAAACTGGGAGTTTGAAATAAGTACTTGTAATCCAAAGGACGCACATATGAATATATATAAGGCTAGAAATGCATAGTAAAATCGAGAAGGGGCATACTATAAGGCCCTAGCCTTAAACCTTACTTAATCTTGAGTTATTACAAGATTACACATTGGGAATCTTTTCAAGTTTAGAGTTTTAGAGAATTAGATCATAAAACATGCATTACATTCCATATTTAAACAAAGTGGTTACATAAAAGATAGTATTCATTTTTCCCATCAATGGAAACATATTTAAATTAAAACATAGATTATTTCATGAAACTTCCTTGACACTATCATCATATCATGTACCCTTACCTTAACCTATGAAAAACATTTCAAAAAATTGGGATGAGCATAAAATGCTCAGTAAGGGATATAAAAATATGGAAAGGAAACATGTGTACATGTATACATAAGAATGAAATCATAGTTAACCCATTAAAAATAAGCACATTAACATACCTCATAAAAATCTTGAATAAATCATAGAAATCATAAGACATAAAGGTAACTTCAGGCATTCATAACATTCTTACGTAGGGAGTAACCCTCTTGGTTACGTTTGGAATACCCATCACAGTATATTCCCTAAATCTCTTCGGAGATAACTTAACGTTTAACCCCTTCGCATTAACCAATGAATTCGAGAGATTTATCGGGCTCACCCGCCATTAGTTTATCACAGAATCACCTTTCTTCATAACAATGCCCAAGAACCATAACATAATCGTATCATATAAAACATAAATAAAGGAAACATAACATTTCCGTATTTCAATCACAAGATATCAATAAAACACATTGATATAATAAAAACATTATAAAAACCATTTTCAATACCAAAATAAAAGAAAATTAAAATAGGGTATTTATTTTTCTTTTAAAAAAATTGTTGTGGCTTGTAGAGGAAGCCGAAACCCAAATAATGATCACAGCGGCGGGGAAGTCATTGTCGCCGCATACGTATGACAAAAACATTCCCTTTTGTTGTTTTGTAAACACTTCATATAAAAAAGATTCCTTTTTAATAAACGTAAAAGTAAAAGGGGTTTATACACCGTATAAAAGAAGGTTGTGTATAAAACAAAATATGCCTCAGTGAAAGGAGATTGAGACAAAGTCCTATACAAAGACGATATCCTTGGATTAAGGATAAATCAATTACATAATTATGTGTGACAAACGAATACACCAAATATAAGTGGATATTAAGTGTAAAAAAATCAGAGGACATTCACACATATTCATAGTATGAAATATTCAAGGAGTACAAGTTTATCCCAAAGAATGAAAATTGGTTTGAGACGTTCCCTTGCAAAAATTCGACAGCCTAACAGCGTCACTTCAAAATTCAGAAAAAGAGTTGATGAGAGACAAATAGGGTATATCATCACTTCGACATAAAATTTACATCAATAAGGATGTAGAATATCATATCCCAACATAATAGTATTTGAATTAAAAGACATAACAAAAGAAGGCTTTTTTAAAAAGAGGAGGGTGAATGGTTCCCTTACCGACTTGGGTTACATTCGAAACATACACCCCATGAAAGAAAGACAATCCAACATTGATGTAAATACACATAAATGAAAGTATATTAAACAATGAGTAAAATAATGGGCAGTACATACACCACTCAAAGGAAATTTTGGAAAATGTAGCATAAATATCACGGGAATAAAAGTGAGATGAAAAATCCCTTAAGAAAACTCGGTAGCCTAACGGCGCCACATAAAACATACAAAAAATGGAATTATGAGACAAAATAGGGTCTCCTATCATATTAACATAAAGTTTACAGAAAGTGGAATATAGAAGAACATCCACCAACATAACAAAGAGGAGCATAAAATAAGTGACATAAAGGAGAGTACTTAAGAAGAAAGAGAGAGGTTAGATCTCTTACGAAAATTCGGCACCCTAACGGTGCCACTCAAAAGTTCCTAAATGGATTGATGAGAGAAAATATTGTCTCTCATCATATGAACATAAGAAGTAAAATTGGATTAATATAAAATAACATCCCAATCATACGAAAGATGAGCTTAAAAGTAATGACATAAAAGAGTTTACTTAAAAAGAAAGGGAGGAGAAGGATCCCTTACCTCGGGTCCAACTTGACTCGATCGTTCTTTAACGTCCTGAATAATAAACTTGAGTTAATATCTATTTTCTTGAAAACCTTTTCCAAGTTCATTATTCCTATTATATCACTTATTACCATGTTATAAACATTATGTAATCATTTAAGTTAATAATGTTTGTTTTGTCGATATTTATTTCTTTTGTCGAAAGTGGACTTCTTACAATTACATGTTGTTCGTGTGGTAAAAGGTTCATTATATCAAGAATGATATTCATGATTTGGATATCATATATATCATATATATCCAGAATATACATTTCTTTATAATATTACATAATCATTTAGAGGTATGAAATGAAATGCACCGTTCATGGAGACGGTAAGCCGTACATACGCATGAACGCTACTTTCATTTCTATGTCATATTAATGGAATTAAAAATAAATTATAGGTATGTATATTTTAATTACAGAATTATATTCATAATTTATATGTAACATAAATCATATATAATAACTTTAAATACATCTTTTATACATCCAACATATGGCATTAACGAATCAAATCACTCTGAGGGGGCGGTAGTCCACACATCCTATAATGAAATTATCGTGTTTACCCACAATAGAAATCATAATGGTATTCCACAAAAGAAAAATACAGAAGCTTAATTAAAACATAATCATATTATATATCATATATAAATATAGTGAAATCTTAATGGACACATTTTATGTTGTTATATGAGTGTTGAATAATCATCGTTTTGTGAGGAAGAAATTCGCCATCCACAGAAACAATATGTTCATTAACCATTTGATGTAGAAGTATGTAAGTGTAGCTCAAATGATTCTTATAACAACATAATATTATATTGAATATACTGTAGTTTTTAAAACAGAAATGAATAAAAAGAGTTTAGGGGGTTGGAGAACAAAAATAAAACAAAAGAACACAAGTGAAGACATTACCTTAAAATCAGGTAACTCCCTTTAGTTTGAGCTAAAAGGCTTCCTTGGGAAGACTTCTACCCAAAGTGAGGCTTCAAGGAGTAAGGGAGGGATGTGGAGAGACATAATGGGTAGGGGTTGGCCGAGCCAAAGGCTTTGTATGTGTGGGTACGTTGTTAGAGGTGTGGGCCTTTTATAAGAGGAGAGGAGGGGAACTCTTGGAAAGTAAAGAAATGTTACTTTATTTGAAAATGAGTTTCGGATTTAAAAGGACCCAAATTGATATACATCTAGAATAAGGTGATAAGATTTAGAAATATACTAATCCAATAGGTCTTTGACAAGTGTATGTTATAGTTTTAACATTATCTTTTCATTTTATTTAAATCCTATATTAATGAGGTAATCACTGCATCATCATGATGTCATAAATAATTTAATTTATTTAATGTATAAAAATTAGTAAAAAATTATCATGATGTAGGAAATATTTTTATATTTCAAATCACTATTTATAGTAAAAAATCAGACTTGTATAACCCCATGTAAAAATTGTTTTAGTTAAATAACTCATGTTTGTGACATTTTAATTTTAACATTAAATAGAAAGGTATTTATGTCATTTTCCAACCAAAGTGGCTCCATGGGGTCCCCAAGTTGACCCATGGATTTTCATGGTCGGCCATGACTCATCAAATGAGTGTAGGACATGTGTATAGGTCATTTCATATTATTAAAACATTATTTTTACCTTAAACTACACTAATTACCTCTAATCGCGATTAAAAACTTAATAAGTTACTATTCACCAAAAAATAATTTTATTCCCATTGAACCACATTTTACTTCTTAATGAAAACCATGTATGTCTTATTTATGAAATTAAAAACACAATGGTGGTAAAATTTCATTAAAATGAAAAATCAGTTTTTATAAGGACCACATAGTGGTTTCACTATTCCTCAAAAATTGAAATTTTTCAGAAAATTACCAAAAATTCACCCTAAGCTATATTTGATATTCCTAATTCAAAAATGATGACTATTTTACAAAATTCAAAACATATAAGTTACATTAATTAATTTAACAATTAATTTCTGCTGTCAGAGCAAATAGCGTGTTTTTATGAAACAATCTCTATTAAAAGATTGACACTAGTTTAAGTGAAATTTCAAAGTGAAATTAATTCCAATGACCACTGTTGGATTAAATGGTAATAATATATTCTAATTTCACTTTAAAACAAATTCAAAAGATAATATAATCATATAAATAAAATAGATTAAAAAGTTGTTTTGAATTAAAATACAACATTTTTCACTATTCATTAAAAAAATGAACTTTATCGGAAAGATACCAAAAATTTACACAAAGTAAATTTTGATGTCCCAATTCTAAAGAAGAATTTTATTTTGTCAAATATAACACATAAAATTGTCAAAAAGTGGGTTTAAAAGAGGTTCTCCATCAAAAGGCGGTTAATCGAACTTCTAAAGAACAATAGAATGTTTACGCTTAAAAATTGAATTCATTCGCATTTTTAATCCTATAACATTTATTGTAAAAAGTAAAAAAATATGAAAAACATATATAATCATTTTTTAGTTAGTTCTGTTCATTCCCTCCATTACAATGACTAGGCGTTAACTACCATTTAAAATAATATTATTTTATTATTAGAGTGCAACGTAAGATTCCCAAGAAACTCATTGTTGCATATTGGGTATGCCATCGAGCATAGTGTCCCCTTTAAAGTAAAATTAATATTTTATTCACAAATATGGATAAATATAAAAATGTCATAATATTTTTTTACCTAGTGTGTTTCATCCTTTCCCCGTTTTGGGAATTGCGTCCTCGCAATTTTAAAATTGGGCTTCGAAACATCCTTGAAAGGCCCACATCGGAACAAGAGTCGGTAAAAAATCACTTTAAAATTAAGAAAGAGAAGTACAGAGGTCAACTGAGTTAACCCATACTAGGATTCCATGTATGAAAATATGGACATGGAGGAAAAAAACAAAGGGTCATGTTCTGATGGAGTGTGATAATAAACATGTCTAGGAGAAAGTTAACCATAAAAAAATCACAAACTTGTGATGGGTTAAATGGTATTGGATTCCCCCGTAGGAAAAGTTAATAGAAAATTTTTTTGTTTTAAGTTAATTTTAATTGAGGAATTTTTTTTTGATATTAAGGAAACATACTTACTTTTCATGTTGACTTTCAACTTTTTCTAGATTTCTTACACAAACTCGTATTTTCTCTAAAATACGAGTATTTAGGAAGACTTGTTCACATTAAGAGTACTATAATCAACTTCTAGAGAATCAACTAATCCACATAATAGAAATATATAATTCCCATGTCTTTACACTTTTACCAAAACCAAAACCAATATGGTTAGTACAAGATCAGATAATCCAGAAAAGGATAACCCTTTATAAAAAGAAAATCTATTCTTAATCTCCAAAATTTATCCAAAAAACCCAAAGTTCAACGAGGACCATTTGATAAAAAAAATTTCCATAAAATTAATCAAAGTAAACCAAAATAATATTGAAACCCAAATATTTGAAGGAATTAGTCACATAGTATTCCAAGGTACTAATTAACTTTTATCTCCAAATAACACCATTTGCTCTTAAATTCTCATATTGAAAAGTAATTAACCTAATCACATATCCTCCATGATAGGTTAATAATTTCCATAGATAACCCAAAATAAACTTACTATTGATTCCTAAAATCTTATAACTAAAATGAATTAGTCAAACTAACCAGGGACTTCACGTAGTCCAGTGGTAGGTGATAAATACCAGTCGCACTTTGGTTGTGGGTTCGATTCCCGCAGCTTTGTCCGACGCGACAGGTTTCCACACGGTCTGTGTGTTGTCCTTTTTCCAAAACTATATAATTCTTAAAATATTTCCCAAAACGAGATAAAATCTTAAAAAATAAACATAACATATTTTAACCTCATGTTTATCTCATTCCATTCATTTTCCATCATAACATATAATAACCCATAATTACCTCCAAAGTACAGATCATATAAACTCTAATGGTTACCTTTATAATTATTACCTGAACTTCCACATTGATTGGTCATATCATACATGATGCATTACAGATCATACCAAGGTTCAAGTGGTTGATCATGACTCCTTTCTAGTTGGTTTAGAACAACCACGAGTTTCCTCCATGAATCCCCCATTTCATCCAGTCTCTTAATCAGAGAACCACCACAGTTTCCTTCAAACCAATTATCACTTTGGTGCCTGCTAGATCCTTCCATTCAATAAAAACAAAAATGTCAGTGTGAGTATATCAACAAAACCATCAATGTACTAAGGAGGAAGGTAAACACTAAGATATACTTAATCATTCACTTTATCTAAAACTAGGTCTCTTTCTGAAATCTGAACCATTATGGTAATGTCACTTATTCTTAAAGAATACCCTAACCTCTAAAGTTATCTAAACCGACCATTGATACCAACTATAAGTCCCTAGCCTTAAACCTTACTTAATCTTGTCTTATTACAAGATTACACATTGAGGATATTTCCAGGTTTAGAGTTTTAGATAATTAGATAATAAAACTTGCATTACATTCAACATTTAAACAAAGTGGTTACATAAAAGATAGTATTCATATTTCCCATCAACAGAAACATTTTTAAAATAAAACATAGATTCTTTCTTAACACATCCATGACACTATCATCATATCATGTACCCTTCCCTTGACCTGCGAAAAACATTTCAAAAACATGGGATGAGCATAAAAAGCTTAGTAAGGGATATAAAAATATGGAAAGGAAACATGAGTACATGTATACATAAGAATGAAATCATACATTACTCATAAAACATAAGCACATTAACATACCTCATAAAAATCATGAATAAATCATAGAAATCATAAGACATAAAGGTAACTTGAGGCATTCATAACAATCTTACGTAGGGAGTAACCCTCTTGGTTACGTTTGGAATACCCATCACAGTATATTACATAAATCTCTTCGGAGAAACCATAACGTTCAACCCCTTCGTGTTACCCAATGCATTAGAGAGCTATATCGGGCTCACCCGCCCTTAGTTTATCATGGAACCACCTGTCTTCATAAAAATGCCCAAAAACCATAACATAATCGTATCACATAAAACATACAAAAAGGAAAAATAACATTTCCACATTTCAATCACAAGATATCAATAAAACACAGTGATATAATAAAAACATTATGAAAACCTTTTTCTATAACAAAATAAAAGAAAATTAAAGCTGGGTATTTATTTTTCTTTTAAAAAAACGATATGGCTTGTAGAGGAAGCCAAAACCCAAATAATGGTCATGGCGGCGGAGAAGTCGTTGTCGCCGCATACATACGACAAAAACATTCCCTTTTGTCGTTTATTAAATGCTTCATATAAAAATGATTCATTTTTAATAAATGTAAAAATAAAAGTGGTTTATACACCGTATAAAAGAAGGTTGTGTATAAAACAAAATATTCCTCAATGAAAGGAGATTGAGACGAAGTCCCAACCAAAGACGGTATCCTTGGATTAAGGATAAATCAATTACATAATTATGTGTGACAAACAAATTCACCAAATATAAGTGGATATTAAGTGTAAAAAAATCAGAGGACATTCAAACATATTCATAGTATTACATATTCAAGGAGTACAAGTTTATCCCAAAGAATCTAAATTGGGTTAAGAAGTTCCCTTGCAAAAATTTGACAGCCTAACTGCGTCACTTCAAAATTTAGAAAAAGTGTTGACGAGAGATAAAAAGGGTATCCCATAACTTGGAAATAAAATTTACATCAATAATGATATAGAATAACATTTCCCAAAATAATTGTATGTTAATTAAAAGACATAACAAAAGAAGTCTTTTAAAATTAGGAGGGTGAAAGGTTCCCTTATTGAATTGGTTAACATTCGAAACATACACCCTGTGAAAGAAAGACAATATAACATTGATTTAAATACTCATAAATGAAATTATATTACAAAATGTATAAAATAATGGGCAGTACATACACCAATAAAAGGAAATTTTGGAAAATGTAGCATAAATCTCATGGGAATGAAAGTGAGATGAAAAATCTCTTACGAAAACTCAGCAGCCTAACGACGCCACTTAAAACATACAAAAAATGGATTGATGAGACCAAATAGGTTCTCTCATCATATTATCATAATGTTTAAAGAAATAGTACTATAATAGAACATCCCCTAACATAACAAAGAGGAGCTTAAAATAAGTGATATAAAACAGAGTACTAAAAAAGAAAGAGAGAGGTTAGATCTCTTACGAAAATTCGGCAGCCTAACGACGCCACTGAAAACTTCCAAAATGGATTGATGAGAGAAAATAGGATCTCTCATCATATGAACATAAGAATTATAGTAGGATTAATATAAAATAACATCCCAATCATAAAAAATATGGGCATAAAAGGAATGACATAAAAGAGTGTAATTAAAAAGAAAGAGAGGAGTAGGATCCCTTACCTTGGGTCCAACTTGACTCGATTGTTCATTAACGTCGTGAATAATAAACTCGTGTTAATTTATATGTGATTAAGAACATTTTTCAAGTTCATAATTCCTTTTATATCACTTATTTCCCTGTTATAAACATTATGTAATCATTTAAGTTAATAATGTTTGTTTTGTCGATATTTGGTTCTTAAGTCGAAAGTGGACTTCTTACAATTACATGTTGTTCATGTGGTCAAAGGTTAATTATATCCAGAATGATATTAATGATTTGGATATCATATATATCATATATATCTATAATATACATGTATTTATAATATTACATAATCATTTAGAGGTAATAAATGAAATGCACCATTCATGGAGACGGTAAGTCGTGCGTACGCATGAACGCTACTTTCATTTCTATGTCATATTAATGGAATTAAAACTAAATGAGAGGTATGTATATTTTAATTCCATAATTATATTCATCATTTATATGTAACATACATCATATATAATAACTTTAAATACATCCTTTATACATCCCATATATGTCATTAACGAATCAAATAACTTTGAGGGGGCTGTAGTCCGCATATCCTAAAATGAAATTATCGTGTTTACCCACAATGGAAACCATAAAGGTTTGCCACAGAAGAAAAATACAGAAGATTAATTAAAACATAAACATATTATATATCATATATAAATATAGTGACATCTTAATGGCCACCTTTTAAGGTGTTATATGAGTGTTTAACAATCATCATTTCATGAGGCAGAAATTCACCATCCACAGAAACAGTATGTTCTTTAACCATTTGATGTAGGTGTGTGTAAGTGTATATCTAAATCATCATATAACAACATACTATTATATTTAAGATACTTTAGTTGTTACAAAAGAAATTAATAAAAAGAGTTTAGGGGGTTGGAGAAGCAAAATAAAACAAAAGAACACAAGTGAAGACATTACCTTAAAATCAGGTAACTCCCTTTGGTTTGAGCTCAAAGGCTTCCTTGGGAAGACTTCTGACCAAATTTAGGATTCAAGGAGTAAGAGAGTGATTTTTAGATACAAAATGTGATGGGGTTGTCTGAGAAAAAGGCTTTGGATATTTGGGAATGGCGGTAGATGTGGGGGCCTTTTATAAGAAGATAGGAGGGGAACTCTTGGAAAGTAAAGAAATGTTACTTTATTTGAAAATGAGTTTCGGATTTAAAAGGTCCCACATTGATATAATTATAGGATAAGGTGATAATGGTTCTAAATATACTAATCCAATAGGTCTTTGAAAAGTGTATGTTATAGTTTTAACAATATCTTTTCATTTTATTTAAATCCTTTATTATTGAGGTAATCGCTGCATCATCATGATGTCATAGATAATTTAATTTATTTAATGTCTAAAAATTATAAAAAAATTATCATGATGTAGGAAATAGTTTTATATTTCCAATGATTATTTATAGTAAAATATATGACTTGTATAACCCCATGTAAAAATTGTTTTAGTTAAACAACTCATGTTTGTGACATTTTAATTTTAACATTAAATTAAAAGGTATTTCTGTAATTTTCCAACAAATGTGGCTCCATGGGGTCCTCAAGTATACCAATGGATTATCTTGGTCGGCCATGCCTCATCCAATGAGGGTATGACATGTGTCTAGGTCAGTTCATATTATTAAAACATTATTTTTACCTTAAATTACAATAATTACCTCTAATCGCGATTAAAAACTTAATAAGTTACTATTCACCAAAAATTATTTTAATCCCATTGAACCACATTTAACTTCTTAATTACAACAATGTATGTTGGATTTTTGAAATTCAAAACACAAAGGGTGAAAATTTTCATTTAAACGGAAAATCAGTTTTTATAAGTACCACTTAGTGGTTTCACTATTCATAAAAAATTGAAGTATTTCAGAAAATTACCAAAAATTCACCCTAAGTTATATTTGATATTCCGAATTAAAAAATGATGTCTATTTTACAAAATTCAAGAAATATATGTTACATTAATTAATTTAACAATTAATTCCCACTGTCAGGGCAAATAGCATGTTTTTATGAAACAATATCTATTAAAAGATTGACACTAGTTTAAGTCCAATTTCAAAGTGAAATTAATTCCAATGACCACTATTGGATTAAATGGTAAAAATATATTATAAATTCACTTTAAAAACAATTAAAAAGATAATCTAATCATATAAATAAATTCGATTAAAAAGTGGTTATGAATTAAAATACAACATTTTTCACTATTCATTATAAAAAATGAACTTTATCGAAATGATACCAAAACATTACGCAAAGTAAATTCTGATGTCTGGATTTTAAAGAATAATTTTATTTTTTCAAATATAACGCATAAAATTGTCAACAATGTGGATTCAAAAGAGGGTCACCAACAAAAGGTGGTTAATCGACCTTCTAAAGAACAATAGAATGTTTACGCTTAAAAATTGTATTCATTCACATTTTTAATCCTCTATCATTTATTGTAAAAAGTAAAAATATTTGACAAACATATATAATCATTTTTTAGTTAGTTATATTCATTCCCGCCATTACATCGACTAGGCGTTAACTACCATTTAAAATAATATTATTTTATTATTAAAGTGCAATATAAGATTCCCAAGAAACTCGTTGTTGCGTATTGGGTACGCCATCGAGCATAGGGTCCCCTTTAAAGCAATATAAATATTTTATTCACAAATATTGAAAAATATAAAAATTTCATATTCTTTATTTACCTGGGCTATTACACATACCCCCTAGATATTTCATTAACAAGGGGTCAAAATTATGAGTCAACAATATGTGCTTTAACATACCAGAAATGATCACAACACTCATAGGACTGAGGAGGCATTAACATAAACCTATATTGACTAATCATTGATATGTTAAAGTTGGGATGTGGACTTTGGGGCCTTCTCAATGTTATTGTTTATATACATCCATCTGATTACACAATAACACCATGCCCATCCATGGAATTCTCTTCAAAGGCCAAGTATCGCTAGGTACATGGCATTACCATGATCCTATCCAAATCTCACAATAAAATGGTTCAAGTATCATCTGAGGCATGGTGTCACCACATTTCCAATAGATATGACCTTGATGGACCCTTTTGGAACCGTTATCACTCATATGTATTTATCAAGCCTCGGTAAGTCTTAGTCTAATAGATCCAACGACACCACCCCCATCACATATAGGTAATTACTCAAGAACTGAGATTTGATGTCTAGCCCTTAATATGAAACCCACATTCTATCCCCACCTGGAATATAATTTAAATTTCAAATAATATGTATCGTAGAGTTTCATTTATAGTTGCAACTAAAAAGTATATGTTACTCAACCATAACAAGTGATCATTTAAACTGAGCATCTATAGCCAAATCAATTTATAAGTAAAAGCAATAAAAACGAAGATATTAATTTCTAATGGAAACAATTGAACAAAGAATAAATTAATTAGAAAATAAATAACCAACGCGGCCTAAATTGAATGTTTACAATTTCCATAAATAATATATTTAATTAAAACATAACAAACGGGATCACTACAGATGTGCAATTAATTATTTTAATTAATTTATGTCTAATAGAAAATAAGTGAAATACATTGGCACACCAAATGGGGTATCCAATGATGTTGAAATTATTTAAATGGGTTAAAAAATCTAATTTTTTTTAAGAATCAAAAAATCATTTTATTTATTTTATAAATGGTAAAAATTAGACCTTGGTGGTAGGCATGAATGAGTGGAACAATGTGGGATTAAAATTAGAAAACTGAACAAAGGGATAGAGAGTATAATCCAAACATTATGCTCATAAGGGATCCTACACTCTCTGACCATCAATGATTTTACATAAAATAGAACAAATCAAAGGATATTATAAAAGACCCAATTTCGTGTAAAAACCTTCAGTGGAGGATCAGTCGACATATATTGTATGAGAGCATATAATTCACGGTGTGTATGTTTATCAATATCAATAAATTTACTAGAAAACCCACGGTGAAGAAAATGGATGAGAAACTGGGTCGCATCAGCCTTCTAAAATGGGAAGGAGGTGATGCACACCACATAGGTCGGGGGTGTGCCACGTAGAAGAGAGAGGAGGAGAGGAGGAGAGGAAAGATATAACGAATGAAAAAGGAAATGAATGTAAAAAATGAGATGGGAAAAAACAAAAAAGAAAAAAAAATAATAAATATGGTTAGACCCATTTTTATATATTTTTCTCTTCTTCTCATTCCCTCTTTTAATTTTATTATTAATATTTATAACTATTCAATCTCCTTTAATTTATTTAATTTTTTTTAAATACAATATTACTTTTTAAGCATAAATATGTGCTAGGGCCCTACGTAATATTTTACATAAAACCAAATAAATTATCTATATAATTTAAATAGCTGCCCGAGATCTGCAATAGCGTGCACATGAATGCGTCGTAGTATCCTTTTTGGATTTGAATGAATAAATAATGGTTCGTACATTTGATTAAGACAAGATGTGGCATGATTTATTGTGGGTAATTGATAATATTTTATCTAACACCAAAATAAATATTGAACTATATATATACATATATATATTTGTGTGTGTGTTCTATATATATATACATATATATATTCTTATATATACAACCACTCATGAATATATAACTATATATATTTAATCCCACATATATATACATCATATAAATATATATCAAAAATTATGTGCTAATATAATAATATTAATAATAAAAAAAATTATTTTTAAAATCAAACCATCAATGACATGATTAATATTTTACCGAAAATGACCATTTAATAATTGATTACACCTAAAAAGTTAATATTGATTACAAATTAGAAATTAAATTGACCACTTAATAATATCACATTTATTACGCTGCCCAGTAATTATTTAGACCACAAAATAATTTATTAAATGTGAAATATATTTTCATTTCCTACATTCAATGAAAATAATTATATTACTAATAAAATTATAATTATTATTTATAATGGTCCAACAAAAATATTTATAACCCAAATTAATTATATTCCACTGTGATCTGATAAAGAGTCTCATACTCACAAAAGTTACTCCCTACCTTGGGTAATTCCCATGTCCATGAACTATCAGGAGTCCCATATTTATCATTCGACACACTGTTTCTGAGAAAATAATTATTTACAATATATAATCAGAAAAATAAATTAATTATAAATAAAGAGGGTATTATCACATGTGAGGTCCCCAAATATCCAACGTGCATCAAAGTTATTCTCCTCCTAGGATAGACCAAACATTCCAGAGGTAATGGTGGTCTTCGATTTCTCATAATATGCACCGTTTGAGAGATATATAAGTTTAAAAAAACACAGACACTTATACGAATAAAATAAATTTAATATTATTATTAAATCAATGTTGAGTGTCAAGAGGTCTCAGAATCATGTGATTTCTCATCATTATGATATGAATAAATTGAATTTATGTTCCAAAGTTTTAATAAGGAATTTACACTATTTTAATTTTTTGAGATATTAATTTTAATCAAATTAATTTAATAAATTTTATTACAAAGACACATCATTATGTTAGTTATTGGAAATAAAAATATCTTGATACACAGTTTTAAATCTATCCTACCCAAATATAGGGAAAAAATAGTTTCTTGTTCTTTTTTATCTCGTTCAAAACACGAGACATTACAATGTTCTTCTAATTAGTCTGAATAGTTTTAGAATGATACCCATCAATATATGGTAATAATATAAATTCTTGAGAAGAAGTTACCAAATTATATTAATCCATATCTTAATAAAGATATATAATTAGAGGGAAATTTTTGATACCAAGGGTCATTTCATTCACTCAGAATTTTTTTTGGGTTTAATTAACGAATGTGAATCTATATCTATAAATAAAAAATGTTTTGTAAAAGGGTATAACATAATGTTCATTATGAAATTAAACTTGAATAAATATAATGTTGATAATTTATAAACATATAATTCAATAATCAACCATTTATTACTTTAACTGATATATGAACATCAATTATTAGAGGCGTTGGAAGAATTTTTTTACTAAACATGCATGATGTGAAAGAATGTTCTGAACTAGACTGAAGAAGTATGTAATATATCCTTGAATGATGAAATACTTTAACTATCATCATGATGTTATCTTGGTCCACCATTTTAGAAACTATTCCACAATATGAACCTTTCACTCTTGGGATTAATTATTTTTTTCTCATTTATCATTGGAAAACCATAGTGCAGTGAATTGATTTTCATAGAATCCTTATTTTTTATATTTGAAGCATTATAAACCATAATGAGGGTTGACTATAAAATTGTTTTATTCAATCTCATTGATGGGTTTCTCTCACTAGCTATATCTAAAAAGGATCCTTTCGTTTTCACACCAACATAATATACTTTTCAACATAATTAAATTTCTAAGAGGCATCGTCCCACACTTTTACAAATTTGTTTTTTAAGTTCATTGAACTATATATTTAAACCATCACAACTCCATAGTTAAATCACATTCATTTTTTACTATGTATTTACCTTTGATAATAACTAACCCCCATTTTGTCCTTAATGGGATAAATTTATATTTCCTCGAATTAATAATATTATTGAATCGCCTATCACATACATGATTCCTCATTAGACAAATATATATGATGTTAAATTTACATTTGTGGTAAATGACAGAGCCAGATGTGTATCCCACAAGTCTTGGGTAGTGTTTAACATATCCCCCGATGGATTCATCATTATTTTATACTCTATCCATTTAAATCCCTATAAATTTTCAGTCCTTGTTAGCATGGAAAATATATCTTAACCAAAGTATTTTTAATTCATTACACTCCATAAATTCGATCTCCTCATAGGGATTTATATTTTTATCAATTTACAAGATCTAATTTTTTTCAAAAAAATTGATGAAAAACTTGTATGGACATCTAATGGAAAAATTTTAAAGATGGCTAAGATCATTTCAATAGAGTATCTTGATTGTTACATGATTATTGTATTATAATATATATTTACCAATTATATTTCTTTGTCTCATAAATGATTAAATTAAAACATTTTATTTCATTCTGGGTTGTGGGGTTTTCCATAATTCATGTTTTTTTAATGGGCATTAGTTATTTTATTTGGTATTTCATGTTTTTATTCACTCATTCTCTTATTGTATTACGAAACCAATTTGGGAATTTCCCATCACATTTGTTGTTTACTCATTTCCACTTATTTCTATACAATGATACACATTTAGATTAATCATTTTTATGAAAATTATTAAACTATTAAAAACATAAATATGAAAAATGATCATTAAAGGGATAATTCATAAATTAAATATATTATACAACCATTAAATTTGAAGGAATAAATCTATGTTATTTATGTCCAATTTAATAATATATAATATTATGGGAATTAGTGTTCCCTTTATATTGATTGTAAAGATATTGTGAAATCACCAAAAAATATAGCATGGAATTTTCATACTAGCTATACAACATGGCCTCATTTGTTCCCTACGTGATAGTTATGTAAATGTTTAATGCTCTGTTTTATGGGTTATTACCCCTAGGTACACCAATCCCAAAACCACATCTACGTGTTGTATCCACAATTGGATTTTGATTCATGGATACCTCATATGAAATTCTTTTCTATAATTTATGGATGATTTCTTAAAATATGTAAAATCATTAAATATTTCACTTAATATTTTTTATTATAGTACACAAAAAATAAGTAGGCCTTAATCCTATATTGAATATGAATTCTTTTGTCATAAAAAATCTTTAGTTAAATATTTATTACATTAATGTAAAATTAATACAATACCAGATGACTAAATGTCCTGGTGACATTGGGTAATCAGATAATTAATGTAATATCATAAAATAGGGACTCTATAAAATTACATAACAATACATAAAGTTATCTTCAAACTTAGACATTATTATAATATTTCAAGGTATAACATACTGATGAACATAATAAAGGAGGGATCTGTAAATCACTATATGTGGTTAAACAAATCATAACATGGGAAAAAAATACTATTTAATAGGTCTATCAATGTGAAATAAATGAGAATAGAATCATAAATATATACAAAAAATCATGATAAAAATTGATATCATCAAGGAAACCTATGATTTGGGTCACATTATAAAACATTTCAAAATAAACATATGTCGTGGATCACATCCTATACATTATAAAATAATGAGATTAGTTTAACTATTAATTCACCATTAAAGGTTCCTCATGAGATAAAAATATTACCAAATTAATTGTAGTGCTATATAATTCTAGGTCCACCTACAAAATTAAAATCATATACATAAATATTTGTTTTATATAAATCATACTATATAAAAATTCCACTCATCAAGTTGAATATTATTTTAAAAAAGTGTGAATTACACACATGGATGTCCATAATAAAGTAATTATACATATAAATAGTTTAAAAACCATTATTATAAATTGTGTTGGTTATTCAAAAAATAATTTTGGGAAATGAAAATAAATAGATTATTTTGGAACCATATGATGTTTATATAATAATTATGGATGAATATAAATAGAGGTAAATTTGTTTTTTAATTACATGGTCATCATTTGTACGATTAATGGGATGTGTATAAAAAAATTAATCATGGAAAATCAGAAATATGATTTAATAATAATATTAATTTTTATGAAAAATAATATGGAAAGATAGATCATCTAAAATATTGGAAATATATTCCTATAATATTTAAAAAATATTGGGTAGGAAATTTAGATGATAAATCATATGAAATTCATGATCAACGAGTTTTTAGTGTGGAGGAATATAAATATGGGTAGTTATTTTAAAAAAATGTAGTGAAAGCCATTATTAATTTCTAATCAATGGATTTTAATAGAATATGATAGAATAATAACAACAAAAAATCATCCCAGTGATTTAGACCATGTATTTTTTCAATCCATTGTTTTTATTATTTTATTTGTCAATGAATTAGACATACAAATATAATACCAATATATATGATTAAGTGATTCATTCTCATAGAGAATTGATTATAAAACCCTCAAATTAAATAATTGTTTTCTATAATTCATTATGGGTTTATAAAATTAATATAATAACTCCAAATTTTTTTCCATTTATTGGTAATCCATGTTTGGATATGGATTCTTTTTATATAATATATCACATAAAATTTATGATATTTTTATTTCCTAACACATAGCATATACTTGTACGATATTTATGTTTTAAAAAACAATATACTGTCTCAGAGTTCTAAAAAATGTAATCAATGACTAATTTTGAAATGGAGATTATAAAAATGAATTTCTTTTATCAAAATAATTTCATAAAAATATGAATTTCCAATTATAAATAATAATACTTATTTACTGAAAAAATACTATTTTTCATGATACATAGACCATTATAAAAATTTAAATAATTATATTAGAAACTACTAAAATATAAAATAATTTATATTTAAAAATTATTAAATGATAATACATTATTACACCAGTATACACCCTATAGTTAAGGTGTTTGATGGTGGTACATTCTTGGGGATGTTCACTAAAATTGTTATGTTTCTTGATCATGATAATACTGATCTTCTCCCATTAATAATTTCAGTAGAGCATATATCATTGAATCCAATCATTGTCAAAGTGAATGGAAAATATTAGTGATGCAATTTCCCTTAGAATCTATGATAAATGGACCTATTTGTTAATGATCGATAATTTTTAGGGAATTAATTCTTATATTTTTTTAATTAGAAACTATATTAAAAAAATTATCAATAATAATCTTATTGATAAAATAAAAATGGATTTGTTACCAATGGTTAGGATATATAATTGTGTTTTAAATTAGACCGGCTACATTTGACAATGGTCTAAAATAATCAAAGTAATCCATATATTTTTTATAATAACATTACATTAAATGTTTTCTATTCAGTAAGAATGTCATTTAATTTATATATTTTCATGTTTATAAAAAACATATACACAAGACCTTCCATGATACAATTTTAATGAAGGAAATAAATATCAGAATGACGATACTGAAGATATCCTATAGTTAGTGTCCCATTCGATGAACCAATATATGTGGAATGCTAGTGGTTTTTAATTTTTTTCATCATACTTGGTAGGAATAATTTTGGATGAGAAATAAGTTTGGAGGAAGAAAAATTGGTTAATTCTTTGAAATGATACTGTTATATATTCCCAAAGATTTATCAAAATGTATCAGATCCAATAGCTTTGTGAGTAACATAACATTTCCCTTTCTAGTAAACTTTTGAAAGTAATTATCTATAGAAAAGAACTCCTTAGAATAAAGAACTTCTTGAGAGGGATTTTAAAATTTCAACCTGATAAGGAATTATATTTTCCTAAACTAATATCCATTTTTTGTTTTACATTTGTAGCGCTCGAATTGGTGGGTGGATGTAAGAAACCAGATATATCATAATTGATACTCAAATAAATGATCCCTCATGTTATAAGACTTCCCAAAGAAGAAATTATTAAATTTAAACTAGAATATAAAATTTAAAATATCTATATACATGTCCATTGATCTAAATGTGGGGTGCTGAATCTATGTTTTAGTTTTTGTAATATTCAGAACACATATAATATTAAAGGATTGTTTTAAATATTTATTATCTAAAAAAATTATTTATTATTCATGGATGATAATATATTCTAAATTAAAGATAATAATTAATTGTTTTTTCCTATTTGAATCTAGAATATAGTTTGAACTTATAGGTGATTTAGTCTGGGTTTTCAAGGTGAACCCAATCACAGTCACTTTTTTATTATATTAACAAATAAATAATTTTTTAAAACAACTTTTTGGAATAATAACATTACAATGATGTTGATAAGAAACTCACACTTCTTTTTTATTTGGGGTTTGGTATATGTTTCATCTATATAAACTCAAAAAGGATATGTTGACATATATATATAGAAGTTGAGTGATATTAAATCAATGATGGATCGATTTTAGGGGTCCAAATCTACGATGAAATTGTATAATTTATTTTTTCATATTTAAATGAACTAATTTCATTTTCATCATAAAATATTTCGTAGTTGATTTTATTATCCATTATATTATTGATCATAATTTTTAAATTCATTATACTATTTAAAAAATCTATATTAATTAATTTTTATGTACCTATTTGCATGTAGCTTACATCTATATTATTATTTGTGCTATTTTATAATTGAAACATTGAATCACCCTCATAGTATTTATTATTTGTTGTTAAATTCCTGAGGAATACTTGATAGACATTAGGACAATCGACTAACAATACTATTACCAATATCATTTTCTTATTTCATTGAAATGATTTTTAGAAAATCAATTTCATTGTAAAAGATTGAAGACCTACCTTTGGAAGATTGATATGATGATTGAGGCTCATGATAACCCATTTTATATGTAGTAGTTATGAAATATAGTATCAAATCAAGAGGATTATTTTGGTACATAATTTGTGGAATGATATAGAGGTAATATAGTGGATACTTCAAATATAGGTTTTGGGACATATTTCAGTGCTAATTAAATGTGGATTTATAGTAATGTACTTTTTTAAGGTTTAACTACCACAAATTTTACAGTGTATATTTTCATAAAAATAATAATATGATGAATAAAACTATAATATTAAATAATGACCTATTAAGAAGAACAATACAGTTTATTTATGGAAGTTATTCTAATTAAGGATTAAATTTAATATATTATGTGAATATATTGTTAGAAAAAATAATAATATTAGAAGAGGAATAAAAAAATATGTAACTACATATTTCACTTCCAAACATATTTTTTACTATGGTAATCTCTAAATATCATAACATAGACTGATATAATAGAATTAATGTAAAATATGAAAAATCTAATTAGAATGTTGAGTGTCTTGTAAATGAATATGATGTACAATTACACAAATGTATATATGGCACAATATTAAAATGAAATAAATTAGTTACATGAATATATACTAGAAATAAGGTAATTATTTATATTTTCATTGTCTATATGATCTTTTATATGAATGTATTATATGGGTATATTAGTGTTGTTTAATTATTATTAAATTATAGAGAAAAATATTGTTTCAAAAAAATAAATAAAACTGAATAGAAGTAATTAACTTTTAATTTAAATTCCTTTTTATGATTTTTTTTTCTTTTATTTTTATTATTATTATGAATAAGTATTCATTTAATTTATTTAATATTTTAAAAAACTTATTATAATTCTATTGTGTTGATATAATGTAATTTTTTAGAGAATTATTAGAAATCTAGGGGGTTAGACTATAATAAATTTATTTTTAAATTTTTTTATTTTTCAAAGAAGGGTTTTGGACCATAAATATATTTTTGGACCATGGGCCTCTAGACTTTGGAATTGGACCATACTACATGGTAGTATTCCCCATAAGGGGAATCAGAGCATTAAACCCCCAAACAAGACTAATTGGATTGTAATAATGAGGATTCATGGAAACCTCCATCAAAACCCGGCACTATAAAACAATACAAGAAAAAACACTAGATTATTATACATGTGAGATGGGAATTTAGGAACCATCAATGAAGTAGTTATTTGGGAATTTTATTTACAATGTGTTGAGTCATTGGGACATTAGGCCACGTATTGGGACTGGGACCACTAGGATTAATGGCCTTGAAAGGGTTCCCTATAAAAACAATTTAAAATCGGGATGATAAAAAATAATTATATATTCTAAAGGCCTTTCGACGATTTATGATTTAATTTTAATTAATATGATATATGATTATGACCACTAAATATTGCTGGAAATTGTTTTAACTAAATGGCTACACTTTTATAATTAATTCTTTGAAAAATAATTTTTATCATATATTACAAATTAATTTCATTAAATATAATCATGATTTATAATAATCATATCAAATCATTTTATTTAGTATATTTGGGGGGGATTGTTATTTTGGTATAAAGTGTTTTATCACAGTAATTAGAAAATATGGCAAAACGATATTATCTAAGATTTAAAGACCAATAACATTCAATAAATATTATTATTAAATGTTTTAAAGAAGGATATTTTTTTATACATATCTATATTTCAATTATTTCTTAATTTACATTAATATTATTTCCTTATTATTAATATAATTATTATGAGTCAAAATGGCACTGAAGATTCCCTTTTAATAGGACCCATTATATACCCCTTGAAAACTACTAAAAAATTCATTATATTTATTATTATCATTCTATTTATCATCTTTTAATGATCTTATAGAAATTTTATAGATTCTGGTTCAAAGAAGGAATCATAATTCCATTATTTAGAGGGAACCCATTGGATGAAGTAGTGAATTCATCTATCTATGAAAATAGTTTCCAAAAATACTTTAAAAACCCTATCATATATCATTTTTTTAAAAATATAATCGTATAGTATAATTATTTAATATTTAAATTATTATTAATTTGAAAAAATCAAATAAATATTATATAACAATAACATCTTAATAATTCCCTATAATATCATCTCAAGATGGTTAGACCATCCACATGACATATTCTATTCCAAAAACATATTTTTAGACATGAATAATAATAATGATGCTTTTTATTTTTCTATTTTATATTAATGAGTAATTTATTTATTGTGCATGATTCAATATTTCTATCAAAAAACATATTGGCCAATATATTTTAGGCTTTTTTTATTAGTAACATACCTTAATGATGTTCATTATAGATTAAATTTTAATATACCATAAAAATAGATTACATCAAATTGACATCGGACCAAATAAATATTTTTCATTCCATGACTCCACTACCTTGACTAGTATGAAAAGTATCGACATAAAATAAACGAATGGTAATCCAAAATTCAATTATGAAAAATTTATGAAACAATAAAAATCATTATCATCCACTATTGAAAATAAAAAATTATAATGTAATATCTGTTTAATGAATGATTATAAATCAAAATTCCAAAATTTAGTAAATTTGAATATTTTCAAAGGAAAAATTTATTTAAATGATTATGTATATTATATTCTCAAATAAATAAAAATAATTGAATATATGAAGTGTAACTATGTTTTCTATTTTTATATATTTTATAAATCATGAATGATTATTTTTGAACTTCCTTATTTAGAGATTTCAAGTTTATTTTCTCTAAAAAATTATTTTCTTTACAAAATATTCATTACTATGAATTTATTTTTTCCATAATATTTCACCTCCATTTATATTATAATTAATATTATAGTATTTGTTTAGAATAATCAATCATATCAGATTTTTTTCATTAGGAAACGCTTCACCGCAATTTCATATATATATATATATATATTATTAAAATTCAAATATCAAAATCTATGATTTAGAATTATTATTAAATATACATGAAATTATCTTATAATTTTTCTCCATTAAATATTTACAAAATGATTTTTTAAATTATTTTTAATTTTATTAAAATATTCTATTTATCCAAAAAAATATATATTATTCTATATTCACATCATCTTAATCATTATTCTTTGTGAAATATCCAATGAATGTTTCATTAATTTTAAATGAAAATTATATTCTTATGTTATTGATACAATATTCTATTTTTGAAATCAATGTTTTTAAAATGTAATTTTAATTTCATAATATTTTTTCTATAAAATTTTGAAAAATAATTTAAATTAAATTTCAGCTATTTGAAAATAATTCTTTATGATTCGAAAAAAAATAATGGAGGCATTATATAGTGTTACCATAATATTTTTATCAAATTTATTGTAATAATGTATTATAATTGTTTTCAAGAATCCTATTTATCTTTTACTGTTAATTAATCATTGAAATAAATATTATTTTCATCATTATTATATAAATTACATATTTATAGTTATTCAATAATTTTTTAGTTAGAAAAAAATTATATATCCCTCCAATCAATTGGTTTCAACTTTTTATATCATGGGCTTATATGAATTTATTTTATTAGTGAACTAGATCCACTATAATACTATGACTCTAATTTTTATTGTAATGGGATGTGACCCCAATTAACATTATAAATATATCCATTATATGATATTGTTATTGGTATTTACACAAAACATGGGAAGTTATATTATATATTTTTCCACATTATATAGAAAATGATAATGCTTCATGGAAAAAAATTATTTACCTTTTAAAAACATGGTAATTCCCTATGTCATTTTTTGTGAAAAAATTCTCAATTACATTACCAATGACTTGATATCAAGTTTTTATTAAGAATGATTCATTTATGTTACGTTAATGACAATTATTCCAAAATGTGACCTGTCATTATTTTCTGTCATGAATATTTTGATAGTGAATTTGATATCATCCTTTATTGTGATTATATTTCCCCAGATTATGAAGAAATAATCCTTACATGTTTTTTAAAATGGTAATCATGTTAATAAATTATTTAATATGGTAAATATTGTATTTTAAATATAATGATTATGTATATTTTATACAAAAACAAACCCAATAAGTTATTTTTTCTACTAACAAATATATTGAATAATAATTATAAATGATATTATATAAATATGTGTTCTATTACGATTACCATGGTTTGTATAAAAGTATAGTTTAGTAATTATTGGAGATTATTTCATTATTACAAACATGATAGAACATAAGAAACCCTATTAAGAACCACAATAGTTATTATATGAAACAAAATATTTTATATTTTGAAATGGATATTTTTTACTTTAGGTATCATGCGATTTATTTTCATTGACATACAATTATATAAATTTTTATTGTTTTCTTACATTCAAAAGAATAGTATTCTATTTTGTAAAGGACCAATAATAGAATTGATATATTGGGGGAGGTACCATGCATACATAGTTTTAATAAACCTAAATTTTATCACTTCTTTATAAAATCCTCTATATCATTAAAATATATTAGGACTATTAATTTATATAAATAATAAATATATATATAATAAATATTTAGTGATAAATCCTATTAGTATAATGATTTTATCCAATTTATATAAGTCCTATAAAATATATTATAGGAATAAGATTCACGGAAATATTAATATACTCAATTTAGTGGAGTTTGATTATATAATGTGAATTGATTAATATTCCATACATATAAGCCATATTAAATTTTTTATGTAGAAGTTTAAATAAATATCATAATAAATTTAATAACATATTTATTTATGGATCACATGAAATTCCATATAAAGTTACATTCCATATTTTATTCATCATATCAAATATGGGGTGGTATTTTCCTTATGTTTTTATTGATAAACACTTTCTATATGATAATATTATTTTTTATGAGTACATATATATTAATAAATAAAAGTTTCATAGTTTTACAAAAAATAACAATGTTAGATTTTCTATAGAATTAGTATATCGTTCTATGAATATATCATAAAACCTATAAATAATATCCTCAATTTTATTTTGAGAAACAATGTAAGATACTCTATTTATATATATAAATTGGGTTTTCATGACCATTTTTCACTTAATGGGTTTTTATCATACTCGTTTCAGGGAATATATAAATATCATATATTTTTTTCATTCATTACCATGAAAAAAATTAATTTTTTTAGAATATGTTTCATATAATATATATTAATCACTACTAATGTAGTCTATAACTTTTTTTTCAATACATAAATATCTTCTTCCAATGATTAAGATATCATTAATTATTTTTTAAAAGAGTATATATACTTAAGACAACCATCCATATAATTTACTATAAAAATGAATTGAAAGTGATGTTATACAAACACACACATTTCAAGAAATCATCAAGGATATTAAGAATATAGTCATTTTATTTTAAATTAATAATATATTTTACTCATTATAAAAGAATAATGAAATATTCAAAGAAATATCAATAGCATGAAAACCATTTTATGCTATTGAATCACTTCTTTATAAATTCCAATTTATATACTAAATTTCTAAATATCGAATAATGGATATAGTAAGTATCATTCATATGTTAGGTAAGAAAATGATAGTTTATATTACAATATTTTTCAATGAAATGGGTGATAAAACATTGTACATGAATTACTATTATAAGGAAAATAAATTTTCCTTATATTTTCTGGATATTTTGATCAAATCATAATAAAATTATTAAAAATTCAATTATACATTCAATGATAACTCATAAGGGATTCATGATCCTTTTGGTAGTGGTATATAAATTAAATTTCAAGGACCTATGGAGGTGGTTGGTTACTGAACTTATACATATAATACCCTTTGGTGGATTAGTTTTAATATTAAAAAATGATGAATCAATGTATGGATTAATATTTTTTATCAGAAAAATTGAGATGGTGGAAACTTTTTTCTCAAAAAAATTATTAAATCCTATAAACAATTACCACACCAATTATTTGAGTAATTCATTGGTAAAATTTATATTTATGATATATTAGTATTATCTATATGGTGAAAATATGTGAATGTTATATTGATGAAAAGTTAGTAAATCTTAAATTCAAACATAATGAGATTATCTTGTTTTCGGTGAGATGGTTGTTGTAATTACATATCTTGAATCAGACAAATGATACACAAGAGGGGTCAATACATGGCCTCATGTGACACTCAAATGATTCCTGAGGATACTTATTATTGTAGAGGGACTGAGATAATGGATAAGAGAATATCCCATACAATATGAATCAAGAGATTCATGAATCTATAAATCAATATTTTTGCATGACTAATATTTTTGAAGGATATGATATATACATGTACCAATATTATAAAAATCTTAATGGGCCCTTATAGATCAATATATATATAATTAACAATACGTATATGATGATTTAGTAAAAAATAGATCATCCACTCATGAACATTGTATATCATGAATTATAAATAAGTTAATAGGGAACTAGATAGTAGATGTTTACCTATTACCAAACAATAAATATCCCAGCCTATAACACATCTCACATAATTTTAATATATCATCATCATCCTCCATATCATTATACACATTTATTGTGTTTCCCAATACTATGTTTCCTATTTCATATAAAATTATATATTTAAACTCATGTGGGGTGGGTGTGAGTCCAATGACAAAGTTGGAATTATGTAATCATAGACAATTATATGTCATACTATGTTCAAATATATTGAAATACATTCTATATTTATAAGTGAATTTGTGCTTATGAAATAGACCCACCAAATAACTATACCACATATTGTATACTTTGTCATTGTAGTCATGTTTATGTGCATTAGGGAAGGAACCATGACATCTAACCACACCTTTTTCCACTCTATACTAGAAGGAATTGAGTCCCCTCAGGATCTAATTTGAACAAATCATTAAATATGAAATTTTTGGTGTTTAAATAAAACAAAAAATTATATGGAAGTATGTGGTGTAATATATCATTTCAAAATGATTACCCAAACCCTATCACTCGAGAGATATCAAATGTGAAGCATTGATCAAATCCCATCAAAACCCCAAGGTTTCTAGGAAAGGTTTCATCCAATCCAAGACCCACTACATAATGAAACACGATGTATTTATAAATCAATAATCCTTAACACAACCCTCATCACTTGATGTAATCCAATTGTTATATTTTTAAAGCACAATATTTCCTAGAAATATCACAACTAGTCTATGACCCAATCATGATCACCCTAAGAATTTCAACTATCATGATCCAAGAAATATAAATGTATTGTTCTTATACTCTGACCATGCCTCATTACTAATATAAATCATTACACACAATATATGATTATTCATTTGTGTATATATTATTCTAAAAAATGTGCAAGACATATAGTTCCTATTACTTATCACAGAACTCAATATATCATCACAAGGGAATTTGTACCTCCTAAAATATCTCATTCATAATTAGAACCTATGTGGAAACTATATTAATGGTTATATCAAATCCATCATGATATACCCATCTCTTTGATGTGAATAAAAATATTATCCCAGGTCTGTAAAAATAAAAAACCATAACTGAACAAAACACCCCATTTACCCACTTCTTAGAAGTTCACAAATGAAAATAATACAAAACTAATATGAAATATACCATATTATGTGTAACAAACAAAAAACCAGATCAATTAAACCCATCTAATTTTTCATTAAAAATAATATTGATTAATATTTTAATTCCATTTAACAGTAAATTCCATAGTCTCACTAAAGATAGTTTTCCCAAAAACAAAACATCATTTAGAATCATTTTTAAAACCAATTTTTAATATTTGAATCACATTTCAAACCCTATTTCACAATTCACCCATTTCCAATGATGTTAACATTTTATTCAAAACTAATAATAAAACAAATTCTGGAAATTGAAATCCATTTATCATTAAATTTAAAAAAAGAAACTATACAATTCATAAAAATCTATACTAATAATAATTAAATGAAGGAACTAGCACTGAATAGTTTAGAATTCCATGTGGTCTTGAAAAAATATTAGTCTAATGTGTGCCTATCCCAAACAATGATTAAAAAATTAAGGGAAAAATTATTTATAAAATTATAATATATATGGAAGATGACTATAAAATGTATATTTGAATAAGTTATTAAAATAATTACAATGAACCATACCTCAAATAATTCAATTTCTTATAAATCAAGTATAAAATATATATTTTTGGTCTTGTATGGTCATCAAATAGAATCCTGAGAACTTATCACATCACTACATGTAATCTAATTAACATACCATTAAATCAAAATTAATAACCAAAATTAGATTCATTGATGCTAAAATTTTCGAACGAAAACTATATTTAAACATAATGAAAAATGGGTGTGTTCCACTCTTAACATAGAGGTAGACCATGGTCACACAATATCTAAAAAATAAAAATATAAATCAAATGAATGTTACATCGAAATTCCCTAAATACCCAAATTAGAACACCATGAAACATATTTAATACAAACCAGATAATGATGGATTGATTTCATCCTATGGAGATACCCCCTTCATTCCTCACATTATATCCTAATCAACTATCATTACATATCCTTACTATGGTGTAATAATACCACCAAAAACTATAACATTATTTTCTAATCAAAGATGATTGTTGGTTTAAAAAATAAGTGAGGGATGAACTAATTTTTCTTTCTAATAAAGAATCAAAAAACATGTAATGCCCCGACCCTAGTTACCCAGAGTCGGTGAATTATTTTAATACATTGGAATGAATACAAGGAATCCAGTCCTGAAGGACCGATCAGTTTAGAAGTCTTGTAAAATAGATTATATACATTAGCTTTAAATTAAAATTTTAAACATAAAAAACATTGTAGATATTTCTTGGAGAACTCCATTATTCCCTTTAGAATAACCCTACATATAAATCATAACACACTTCTTGGAATCCGAGGGAAAATAAAACAAAAGAAAGGGGTGAGCTCAGATGCCCAGTAAGGGTAAATAATTTAGCAGAAGCTATAACCTTTTAAGGCAAGATGTGTGATAAAAAACAGACTTTTTAAACATAAACGTAAACATAATATGGAATAAATGAATCAAAAATTACTATCTAATCATGCACATGGATATTCTACTAGTCAAATAATAACATGTAATAAATAATTTCATAACGAGGGAATTCCTAACACCGTAAATCATTACAACATAGTCAAGGCCTCGTGCCAAGACTACATATAATTTTTTTTCAAGGCCTTATGCCAAGACAATAGTTTTTCTCATGAGACCTACTGATGTATTGAGGATCTATAGCAGGCTCCACCTGTCCCTTACTAAGTGCTATGCATTCCTCATATGAAAAAGTTGAAGCAAAACATAAACATTCGTATTAAAACTACCATAACAAATTTCATTACATTAACCATAAACCTTGAATGGTATAAAAATAGATAATACAAAGTCATAAATGTCAAAAATAATTATATACTACATGGAAGATTGTATTATAATAAATCAACCTTAATAAAAAATAATATCCACTAAAGGATGCTGACATAGTTGAAAATGATGAGTAAAACATTTTGAGATAAATATCATTTTTCTAAAATCATTTAAAAATCACACATTTATAAAGGAATTAATTTAAAATATATTTTTGAATAATGTGTCCCATACCCCTTTGAAAATTTTGAAAATAGTTATCATTTCAAATCATTTAGTTCCATATAAATAAATCCTTAAAATCATTTTGAAAACATGGATATTAATTAAAAATATTCAGAAAGATAAATATTTAAATCATTTAAAATTCTGATATTGATAAATAGTACATTTAACAAATCCTTAAAATATTCATTTTGAATTAATTTTTATGAAAAATGGAAATGGAGGATAAAAATGTCCCAGTAAATACTTAAACATAAACAATCTCAGATAATAATGAGATTGAGGAATTAACCCTTACCTTGAACATTACATTAGTAAAGGGTATGTTTAACCTTTTATATGAAGATCGTAGTATGTTATTAAATTATACCAGAACCATATTAATATTTATTATATCATACGTGATTCATTTATGACTTTATACTACCCATTTAATAATAATTTCAATGTTAAATTATCATTTCAGGTAATAATTTCTTTCTTTATCATACGTGTTTTAACTTGTTACTCTTGATTGTATAACTTAGATCCAGATTTAAATACATCCACAATATAAATCATTAATTATATATCATATATTTATAGAATATAAATATGTATAATAGACATATATATATGTAATGAAAAACACCGTTTATGGAGATGGTAGTCCGTGCGTATTCATTAACGCTGTTTCCGTTTTCATATCTTATTGAAAAAAACTAAGTGAATAAGATATATGGAAGTATATATATATATATATATCTCTACAGTAGAATTATTATGACATATATTACATACTTATTATTAATGTATATTTTTATAATCGTTGATGAATGGTGAACGTGGAAATGAATCTCACCGCGTCGTGGAGACGGTAATCCGTACGTACACATGAGTGAGAATATCATTTCCATAGAGGTGTGGAATTGGATAAAATATTAATTGTACAGAGATATAAGAATGTTATAATCATTATATTTATACATATTAATCATCATTATATCCATCCAAATAACTTAGTGTTGAATAACAAATTACACCACAGCGTAGAGATGGTAAGTCGTACGTACGCACGCATGATGACATTATCATTCATAAAATGGATATAATATTGAATATAGTTTATCATTATTTATAATAAAATACAAGTATATATAAGATACTGAAGTTATTATTTTAAAATGGAAACAACAAGGATGAGTATGTGGAAGAATAAGAGATCCTGAAAGAGGGTGGTGAAATCATTACCTCTTCTTCGGGTTCTTCCTTTTTATTTGATCAAAAGGGATCCTTAAGTTGGATTTATGCCAAACGTAAGGCCTCTAGGATGAAGGTAGGATTGTTGGGAGGATATTTGGGCTGGGTTTGGCCTAGACAAATGGCTTTGGAGGTGTGATTTGGAGAGAAGGGGAAGATCCCTTTTATAAGAGGGGTAAGGGTCACTTTAGAAAAAGATTAATGTATTAATTTATTATTCAATAAAATTCGGTTTATAATGGTTCAAAGTGAATTTATATCGACCATTAAATGGTTATGGGTATAAATAATCTCAACCAATAGGGTTTAGATACATTTAGGTTACCATTTCAACATTATCTTTTTGATTTAACTCTTACTTAAATAGTTGAACTTTTACCATGTCTTCTGGTATTCGTAGTCTATATGGTAAATAAACTTACTATAAACATCCAAGAGAACCCCAAGTGGATCATTAATTCCATATATAGTATACTTTAAGAACATTTTCCTAACCATACATATTTAGGAATATTATATCACCAATAATATAGTATTTGTTTTAAATATTAATTTATGTCAATTTTGACACTATTTGGTATTTTGTCTTTGTGAAAGTCATCACAACTTGATTGATTCGAACAAGATACATTGAATCATCCCTAACATGTCATATTCACCTTGAAAATAATTTTATGTCATAAAAACATTGTAATTATATTTATATTAATATTTATTATACCATTTATTTGATTCTTTCATTAATAGAGTAATTACTGCATCATCACTGTGTCATTAATAAATTTAATTATATAATCTCTAAAAATTATAAATAAAATACCATTTTATATGAAATATATTTATCTTCCCATTGAATTTTCATAGTCGAAAATCTAATTTATATAACCCTTTGTAAAAATTAGTTTACAAAAAGATAATTGTTTTGCCATTTTTGCCTTTACTTTTTGTTAATTAATCTAAATTGTCATTATCACTTCCATGTGGCTCCAAGAGGACCAAATATCGACCCAAAGATTTCCATAGTCTTAAGTGACTACACTAAAAAGGTTTGGAAAAGTTTTTAGGTAATTATGAATTATTTTTAATATTCTTTTTACCTTGAATTTCCCTATTTACCTTTAATCGCGGTAAATAAAAGTCAAAATTTACTATTCATCGAAAATTATTTTTATCTTATTGAACCACCATTTAATTAATAATAACAACAATGTATGTCGGATTTTCGAATTTCAACTCATAGAAGTGGTAAAATTAATTTTAATGAAAAATTACATTTTTTAACTACTACTAAGTGGATTCACTATTCATAAAAAATAGTAGTTTTTCAGAAAAATACCAAATATTCAGCCTAATATATATTTTATATTCCGAATTCTAAAATGATGGATATTTTTATAAATTAAAAACATAGAATTTTCATTAATTAATTTCAAATTAATTCATGTTTTTAAAACAAATAGCGTTTTTTTAAGATACAATAAATATCAAAAGATTTATGCCTATTTATGTATAATCTCAATGTGAAATTAATTCCAATGAACAAAATTGGATTAAAGGGTAAAAATATAATATAATTATACTTCCAAAACATTAAAATTTATAATTCAACTCTATAAATTATTTTGATAAAAAAATTTGTTTTTAGTTAAAATATAGCATTTTTCACTATTCACCCAAATATGAAAGTTATCAGAAAAACGCCAAATAATTATTGAAACTAAATTCATATGTCCCGATTATAAAGAGGATGTTTATTTTGTCAAATTGAATATATAAAAGTTTCAAATATTAGATTTAAAAAGGGGTCTCTATTAAAAGGTGGTAAAATTGTATTTTTTTAAAAAAAATTCTTTTATCTGAAAAAATGATTTTTTTCTTACATTATGTATAAGATGCTAAAAATATGGATTCTAAAATTATAAGGATTTTATAATGTTTAAAATTCAGTAAATACTATTATAATATCTTTTGAACGGCTAATTTGGTATGTCGTGATGCCCTTGAATTCAATGTGGCGCGTAGTGAAAGTTATTGCATTACTTAGAGGAAATAACGTACTATAAAATCTTAGGGTGTTAAAAAACATATCCATATATATGGGGAATAATATAATTAAAGGGGTAGACGTTTTTCCTCCCTGAATAATTACTCTTCCCTCCTAGAGAAATGTAAGAGAGGGTCGGTGGTTATAAATTATTATAGAAGTGACCCCGTCAGATCATACATTAATATTACATTGTAATATATTGTATTTTCAATGTATTAGTTTTATATTTTACATAGAATTAATTTGACACTAGAAACTTGTTTGTGAATTTGAGGACCAGTGTTCTTGGAATAATTGTTGGAAATATATTAAACATATTCAATAGTGTGTGCAAGTTGTTTTCCTAAAAAACTAGAGACAAATTTTAAAAGGTTCGTTGATCCTAATTATGAGGGGACCATTGAATTCCGAGTTTCTTTTTTATCTTAGGGATGGCCTAATATTTTTCAGCATGGGGAAGCAGTGAATGTAAGTTTTTATACATTTTTTGAAATAAAATAAAATAAAATAAATATTATTTTAATATTTTGTCAACAAATTGATGCATCCCTGTTTCATTTTATAAAAGAATATCAACATGGGACCCATGATATGATATCGAAACCCTAAAGAAATTCATTAGATCTCTAGTAAGAAAACTTGGAGAAATATCTCGACAGACTACAACGAGATAGTGGATAGAGATTGTTCTTGATGGATCTCCAATAAAAAAATCCTCTACAGCGAATTATCCAAACACCATTAAAGAAATTTTGATTTCAAAACCATCATTCTCATTCATTGAATCCACAATTAAAATGGATTAACTCAAAAACACGTTGACCTGTTGTTCGGTCATTCTTGTGTGATATATTGATTGCAGTGTTGATTTGGAGATGATTATGAATATTTTATTATTATTTTTTTATCATTCACAGCAGAATAGATTGCAGCTATTGTGAATAATTTCCTTGGATAATTTCATGGGTTTCTTATATGTGACATTATTTCACTTTTTCAGCCTATTCATTATTCTTCATGAGATTAAAATGGATGATCGTTGCTCCGTCAATTTGTTTCCAAATGATAAGTGATTGTATATCCAAAATTGGGGCGCCCTATTAGAGGATAGACAATGATGGGAAAGGATGGTTTGAAGTATATCAAGAGATATAATTCATTTTTTTCTTCACGTGCGTGATTGAAATCATATTTTTTATCTGATTAACGTCTGGAAACTCGGTGATTCGGTGCTATGACAACAAGGAATTATTGGATCATTATGTTTAGGAATGAAAATCTAAAGGATTGAGCACCTGAGGATCGACGGTGGTTTGTGGAAGATGAAATGTGATTCTAGAAAATTTAAATGAACATGGTGTTTATTCTATGATACACAATTATGGGTCCTGTTATGTGACAATAGGGCTTTTGGATTCCATAAAGTGTTACATTATATGTGGAACGTTCCATAGGACTCAAGGTGTTTGTAGGGGGATACATAAACATGGGGTGGATTACATGTCATATACTCCAAAACACAGCAAGACCCAAACCCTCTACATAGGATACCTCGTGTATTAGTACATGGGTAGGAGGAAGAAGATTGAATTCATGTACCAGCACATGACTGGGGAATACATGGGGAATTCAGTTTGATGGACATGGTGATCCATACATTATACATTCAATGTATACCTTTTCTACATGTAATTTTTTTTTTCAGACATTTTCTATTATACACGGGTAGTGCCCAAGGTATAGGGACTGAATGTGTGATCAATTTGCACATAGTGTATCCCTTTATAAATTATTTACACCCCTTTTCTAATGTATATTGGTTATATTTCATTAGGGTGTGTTCCCTTGAACATTCCCCTGATGGTTGGTGTGTATCATTTCCTACACCCCTTAGTATGGTCCCTTCATCTGAAAGTACTAGATACAGTCATTAGAATTCATTAAGTGGCACAATGATGGATCATGAATTCATTCTTTGTACCATATATATATATTTATGGGTATCTACCTGACCAAATTTACCAGGAATCGATCCTCTACAATGAGGGTAATTTTATATGGAGTTGTTGTTGTCACCCCATGGCCCTATATGTGATTCACATTAGATGTATAATATCTCAATTCAGATCATTCCATTAATATATCAATCACGATCGTTCCTAATGAAGAGTACATCTTGGAAAAATTCCACTGGTGTTATCACAGTTAAGATTTCATTGAATTGGACTATTACTTCATGGAATCATCAAGTTGGTTGTATATCGATTGTATGTTGAGGTTATGTCTTACACAAGACAATATGGAATAGTTTGAGTATAAAATCAAGTCCTTATTATATAATGTAGACATAATCATGTGTATAGTTGGCTATATCATTGCTTAGTTAATTTCTTTCTTGTTTCAGGGTATCCTACTGAGTATTGTTATACTCTCCCATGTACGGGTTTTCCCTCACATGCAGGGTCTTGTGAAGATGTGTGACCTTTTGATAGAGTCCATGGAAGACCGTGACTAGTAGGAGATTGGTGAGTTTAGAGAGACCCAGATGTTCCTACAACTTCTATAATATGTCTATGTATATATTTTTTATAGGTTGTACATTCTATTTTATAGAAACTTTTGGTCAAATTGTATTTGGAACCATTTCACTTTACAATATTTACATTTTTTGTACTCTGTTGGTTGGGATATTTGTATGATTTCATTTACGTTCCTAGTGGGTTTTTATATTTCATCTTTTCAGGCCTGTATATGTGTTCATGTGTACAAATACATAGTTAATACCACCCCTGATTGTGATATCCATATTTTGTGTAAGTCCCTAGCTCCTATGAAGTTAGAGGGGGATTAGGGTGTAACATAATGGTCCCCATTAGGTGGGTCATGATAGAATTCTATTAGATATGGTAGGTTCTGAATGTTGACCAAGGGTTTTTCACATTTGGTTTTGGAAACAAGGATACATGTTTCAAGTTCAGATGTTAGGGAAGGGACTCCTATGTTGGTGTGGCAGCCGACATATCCATACCTCAAGACTATGATAACCATCCATTTGTCTCAGTACATAAGTACACTAAATTCATAGAAAAAATGGTACATGCATCATAGAGGAATGCGAAGTGGTTTTAATGTACTTCATCAGTCAACTACCAAGATATAGTCAATAATTGTGGTACATATTTTTTTTAATAGGATTCCTCTACAATGCATGAAATCAATAATATAGTATATCGATTACAATTTTCACCCACTCTGTGACGATGATTTGGTACAGTGATCTGTTTCCCATATGGTACCTCCAAGTGGTGCACTAGCTATACCACCACCTCTGGTGCTACACATGGTACCATTAGTACCATAAAATGTATAAAGAAGATGGACTATCTTCTTATGAGTTCCATAGATATAGATAAGTCGGGTTACAAGGTGAGTCCAACCCTTAGGTGGCTGAAGACTAGATTAATGTGGTGAACTGATATTTTTGACAAATTTGGACACTAGATAATTAGATGTTGATAATAGTGGTGATCCTATCATATGTCTAAGTAGGGAGATGGTGGATTTTGGCTCTCCAGACTCACTTAGAGGTGACACTCTCTAAGAGAAAGTTCGATCACCTATTCAAATATGAATTTTCAAAAGTTATGCCGATAGAGGTTAGTATACAATAATTTCATCAGCTCTATTAGAGATGTATGATGGCAGATGATTATTCATGTAGATTCACCAACCAACCCATGAAATCAAATGATATGGTTAGGTACCATTACATTAGGGCTCTGACATTCGAGCAGTGTCTTCACAGAGACAATCGAGAAAATATTGTCCCTCTAATCAGGCTTACTTATGTTATAGTGCTTGATTGATATTTGGTGGTCAATAACTTTTTTGTTGAGAATAGACAACCAATGATAGTCAACAAAGGACAAGTAGGTGTAGAGAGCTCAGCAATAGTTTGAATTATAGGATCATAACAATAGTTTGAATTAAAATAAACTATATCTTTCACGTAATATTATAGTTTTAATAAAAATATTTTACAATTAAATATAAATATAAAATACTAGTTTTTCTATAATATTATTACGTGTTATATGCACCTGTCTTAATATATATCATTCAAAACCATTATCCATATTAATTGAGACAATTATTATATGATATAAAATAATAATATTATTATTATTTATTGGTTTCATTGTTAATAATTTTCAGTTATATGAGTTAATACGGTAAATAATTATTTAGCATGGAAACATAAATTATAGAAACTATTAAAGGGTTTTAAGTGAATTATATCAAAATGATACAGTTATCTCCCAAAGTGGTGGATGAGGTTAGTTTCATTCCAAAATAGCTATCCCTTTCATTGTTGGTCATTATTTATCCATTAAATATTTAAGAGTAAAATCACATTAACGAAAATGTTAATTGTTCTTCCAAAAGTTCCATTATCTTCACTAATATGAAAGTGAAACATTTTCATCTTCACGACTCACCCAACCTTTACATTTCAATTTTAAAATATTTAAAATGTGTCATCAATGATCTCTATCATACATACAAAATATTGAGGTCATTATTAGTCTTCATATGACCATTATTTTAAAATAGAATTTCTGAAAAACATTATTGTTCTAGATGTCAATATCAAATTTTTATTAGTGATTCCTTCACAAGTTTTCCAATTATAACCATATATAAACATATCAATATAATATAATAAGTATAATTATTATAATTAAATTTGAATAAATTAATTAAATAAAATTTATTCATTCAACTCTATCTAGAAAAAAAATTATTGATCAAGATTATATGAAGACAACCACCCCCAAGATGCTATGAGGTATTATTATTGAGTTGTATTTTTGGGATGGTTTTGTTAACATTTAAAATACTTATTTATAAGTCACTCTAAAATAATTAAATATGTAGAGAACATGTTTATTAACATTAATATTTTAAAAATTCAAATTCTGAGTTTCCTAAAAAAATACATTAATAATATGGAGGTGGATGGAATCGTTCTCAGAAGCAAATGGAGGTGATTTCCTACACCATAATTGAGTCTTTATTAGATTCATCAATTTTTCGTGAGTATGAGTTTTTTCAATCCAGAATGGGAGTTCACCTTCATGGGTGATCCAGTTTCTTCCACTAATTGTAATTTATATTCTCCTTCACTTCAATTTGTTGGAGTTTCGTTTGCAGAACCCCAATCAGGTTTTCTAGATCCGGTAAAATCAGATATCCACAATTCTTCTTCTATCATGAAATTTGTATAAGGATCATTATCAATGGTGGAGGATCCATATTTCTTGAAACAATGAATTAATATTTACCATATATCACTTCTAGGATGAATGATACTCTCCATGGGTGGTAAAACTTTGTCGTATGCTGACACCAAGAATCAAATTTTCATTAGTTGGGGTATATGTGCATATAGGATCATCCCGTTTAGAAATGGATACATCCATTTGTACATTCATAATTTTGATTATATGTGAATTTCATGGACAACTTGTAATCTCCACCTTCAATGAGGTCTGTTTTGAATCTCTGAATGGGAATATAATTTTGATCTTTTTAATCAAATGTAGTCTAATGCACATATTTGGATCCGGCTTCCAGGACTCTATTTGGTGTATTGTAATCTGAAAATTTTATACGATCTTGGTTCCTATTTTTTTTATCTTATAAATTTGATCCTCTGACATTGGAAGGTGATTTATTCCATTATTCTAGAATTCTAGTGGATATTAATTTTTCCCTTGAATGACAAACGTCTATTTTTAGGATTGAAAATGATTATAGAATTGAATTTAAGTTTTAGTTTTATAGAATTCCCCCTTTCTGTGACTTCTGAAATATTTTAGTACATTCAATTAAATAATGTAGGGTTATTCAAATGAAATTTAGGGTTTCTTTTAATTATAATGATTCAAAATACTATATCATTTCTATAAAAGTATAAAGGGCTTGCCCTAGAGATATTTATTCCTAGAAATCCCACGAGGAATGATTCTAATTCACTTCCTCCCACATTGAGAGTCACCCTAGATAAGTCATGGTCTTATATTGTTAAAGAAAATTAAAACTCTATTTTTGATCCATACCCACACATTCATCCACTATTATCTGGAATGAACAATGATGATAGTTCAATTTCATTAGAAATATCTATAGGAATAATTGAACAAGTTTACAATTTACAATAGAGTTTAGATGAGAAATTAATATCCACTTCTATTTTTTAGTATATATTAGATTTTGTTTTATGTTTTCACCCCCTCAGTCCTCTAATGTCATACCATTGGAGTAGAATTACTCTATTTAAAATTTGAGACTGTCCATAAATATTGATTTCATTCCTAAAATTATAACAGATCAGACCCTATACGATTTATCCAGAAAAGAGGACATCATTTCGTCTAGAATATATGCTCTTCTAAACATGGACCCCCCAACATTGTTTAATCTTTTCTCAGACTTGTTTTAGTGAATCTAAAAACAAAAAGACTGATTTTCCGACATAATAATATTGGGTTTACACTGGTCCTAGTGAATATGAACTAGAAAAAAAAGGCATCTTCTATTAATGTTTCCCAAACCTCAAGAAAGGATGATTTGAGTTCATCTCAAGAGTAGTGAAACATGTCAAAATATATTTTAGATATCACTTTTCTAATTCATAATCTTGATATACCCATGATGAATTTAGGGAACCGACCTAAAATTACTAATAAAATGAGGGGGATGAAAATTAGAGGGGGATCCACCCCAAATCAGGATTCAAATGACGATCCACTTTTAGAATTTACCCGACATGGCTAATAGAGAAATAGTTAGGTGTCTTAAGCTTTGTGTAAGACATTATTGACCTATTTTAATTGGGATTTTAGATCCAAAAAATGTTTTTTCTAATTTCCTTTCTAGTTTGGAAAATATGGGGTTCACTTTATTAGGTTTTTAATGTAGTTTTGCGAGGACAAAATTCATTGGGTGTTGGTTAATTCTTCTCTTTTTCTCCCTCTTTTGGTCGGATCAATCAATCAACATGTTACTTACTACTTTTATAATTTCAGATTCAAGATAGATTGTTCTTAAATTTATGATAGTAATAGTTATCTAGATCAAAGACCTCTTTTGGGTGAAATTTTTTATCCTAAAAACAGTGTTAATAATCCATGGATCATTCTTGGGGAATTTTATTTGATTATCAATCTAGAAGAAAAAATATGTCTAATGAACCAGTAAATTTATTTTACTGAATTAAAGGGTTGTATTTTTCAAAATTATTTCATTAAATTTAATCATGTTGTTGAAAATATAACATGGTATAAAGGGCACCTCAATGGTATCATGTCCAGTAAAATCAATAAGGATTTTGTTAATTATTTTTCTTTAAGTTCATGTGATTCCATTTCTTGTATGTCATTATCTCGGGTTTTACTATGATCATCACCTTATTATTAATGACATCTCAGGAAAGGGTATTAAGTCCCCATTCCCCTTTAGATTTAATATATATTTTGTTATTCATCCGGAATGTGAAAAGCTTATTCTAGAAGTTCGGTGTTCGATAGGTGGTATAAAGAATGACTTTTCTTGTATTATTAAACAAAAGATTCGGAAGGGAAATAATTTACATTGGAGTAAGGATATGTTAATTCATCTTGACTTGGACATATCCATTCTTGATGCCTCTCTTCTGTCTTTCCAGGAGATATGTACCCATGATGATTTCTCAAGTGTTGTTTCATTGGAATCTGAGATGACTCTTAATCTTAACTATTTTCCCAATATTTAGGATGTAATAAAAAACCCTTATTCTAAAGATTATTTAAAAAAGTATTGTGTTTTAAATTTCAATTTATTTAATATTCTTCAAATTTTTTATAAAAGTTATAGGCCTTTTTCTTTACTAAAAATAGGATATCAAATTCTGGAAAATAGACATGACCTTTCAGAGAACATTATTTTTTATAATGAAGATCTCCTTAATGACTCATATAACATCATCCCCCCAATAAAGGGTATTATATCCAAATTGGTAAATCATGAATATAATACTATACTTTTATCAATTCCTTTGAAAAAAGAAATTAGTGATGTAGTATTCAATTTTAGGCCGGATAGCTCCCAGGGTCCTAATGGCATTAGAATTTTTTTTTCAGATTTATTGGGAGATCATTAGAGAAGATGTTTTCAGTCTTGTTCTTTATATTTTCAATGGGAACCGTAATCCTCAAGGTTAAATTTCTCAATTCCTTTATCGGATTCCAATGATGGAGAATAAAATTGAGATACAATTATTAAGGCCTAATTCTCTTATCAACAATTTTAAAAAAGTTATTACAAATATTATTTCAATTAGACCTTCTACCATCTATAATAAAATTGTCTCATCCATTAAATTTTGATTCATTAATGGATGGTCCATTATTGATTGTATTGTTATGGATTTAGAGTGACCCAATCTCTTTAAAACCCCTATTCATGGTGGGAATGTTTCTAGAAAATTAGACATTAAAAAGGAGTTTGATACCATGTATTGGGAATTTATATTTAAAATTCTTCTCATGTTTGGTTTTGAGGACAAATTCATTAATTGGATTTTGATTAATTTTACATCTCGTCGTATATCATTTCTTGTAAATGGATCCCCAGAGGGATACTTATCTTGTTCTATAGGAGTTAGGCAAGGTGATCCACTTTCTATTATTATTATTTTTATTTCAGTAAATTATTTTTGTAGACTGTTTTCCCTCATGGATAAAAATGGAAGGATGTAGTCTATTAGTGATGGTCATGGTTCATTTACTCCTACCCAACTATTTTATGTTGATTATATCATCATATTCACTAAAGGGGATAAAATAAATATCTAGAATATCATGTAAGCTATTCTGTAATATAATTATGTTTTGTGAAATAGGTTAGTTGTAATAAGTCCATTGTATACATTGGTAGAAATATCACAAAAATTGATAAATCATAAGTCATCATGGATTTCGTTATTAGTGATGTTTTCCATATATTCCATATATTTTTGTTCTGATGTTCAGTGGCTGACATAAGGATTATTATTTTCTAGTGATAATTAGTACGATCAAAAATTAGCTTGCTGCTTGGAATGGAAAATCAATTTCAATTGCTGTCATTTCTATTTGGTTAAATTTGTTATTGTTTCTAAATATTTTTATTCCCTTATAGTTTATAAATGATCATCTTCTTTTAACAAGTCTATTAACGTGGCCATCAAAATCCTTATTTGGACTGGTAGTATTTTGGAAAGAAGATTGATAACTATGCCTTGGAACACCTGTTTCAAATTATTTGATAGGGTGAGTTGGTATCAAAAATATCAGTCTTCATAATAAATCTGTTTACACTTATTTTTATTGGAAACAAGTAAATGACCCCTCAAAAGCTACTGCATTGCTATATTCTAAATTCATTATTATTCTCAAAAGTGAAAACATAAATTAAATGGATTCCTCTATTTGGACTTCCATTATATCTACATTTTCCCTTATTGATGTTTATTTTAGATGGTGTGTCTCTTAGGATTATTCTCTCACTGCTTGGAAATATAATAGGACTAGTGATCCTCTTGATGATTCTATTATTCATGAATTTTCAAACCTATATATTGATGTTTCTATTAAGGATCAATTTGATAATTTTTTTTATACATGACCATGTTATAAAATTTTTTAATAATAACTATTTTTCCTCTGTTGGTGATTTATGGATCATGGAGCCACACCCCAATATTATTATCCCCAATAAATACTTATACACTCATTAAAATTCTATTTTCTATGTTTCTATTGGAAAGGGGTGCTTAATTAGAGAATCATTCCTCCTACTCGACAAACTTTCTTGCAGATACTAGATCAGGGAAATGACCCTACTGAGTCTTATTTATAGGTCTGTAGTTTTTATCTTTATTCTATTTGTATTCTCTTTCATCAGCACAGGGAGAACATGGATTCCCTAATATGGAAATTTTGTATAGCAGCCTCTATGTGGAAGGCACATTATGATATTTTAGAGGTTCAAATGCATAATTTTTCTGTAGTTCGAGACATTGATGAAGGAATGTTATGCGTTCCTTTATATTTTATGTTGATTACTCTTTTCTATGTTTCTAAATCAATACATGTTCATTATCTATGGATAGTGAGAAAAAAGGGATTTCATGATATAGCTGGCTTCAATCGTTAGGCTTTCCTGTTTGGAATTTATTTATGTTCTGAAAAAATAAATCCTCATCGCAATGTTTATTATCACAACTAGGTGCATGATTTATTTAGTTCATAGGCATATCATGGTTAATGGTCATTGAAATCCTCCATTGGGTAATATGATGGTTTTTTAGGCTGCCTCATTTTTGATTGTTGGAGAGAAATTAATATCGATAGCTCTTCCTAAAGAAATCTCAATCATTCGGGTTATAGTTTTATTTTCTGGAATAGTATTGGTGATGTTTTGGGTTGCTCCTACGGCTCTTGTGGTATTGCCTACTCCCTTGAGGCTTAGATGATAAGAGTCCTTTTTTCATTGATCGTGGTAAGAATAAGGTTTTGAATATGATATGGTTAGACTGTAATTCCACCACATTTCTTCATAAAATCAGTCTATCTTCTACAAATATCATTTGGAGGCTTTTTAATAGATGGATTAATTTTTTGCAGCTTCTCTCATATATTGAATTCATTATTACCCATGTTTTAAGGGAGGGAAATGATTTGGCTGATAGTTTTCCTAACAAGGGAGTATATGTAATGAAGCTTTATTGGTCTGATCATATTCTAGAGGATGTCATCCTGATTATTCAAAGGATAAATGTAGTTTTCATTATTTTAGATTTGTTTGATTTTTTTCCCTAGCATGATATGTTTTTCTATTTTGAATAGTGTTATCTGGGTTGGTTTTATTTGTTTTCAAAATTGTTTTCCCAAGTTGTATTTTTTACTTCTTCTTTATCTCTCATCAATTTTGTAGTTTTGATTATATAAATGTTTTTTCATGTATAATGGTTCTTATTTAGATAGGTTATTTCTCATGGGTTTCCTCAGATTCTTGAGATGATTCTTCTTGGAGTCACAATAGAGATATGCTTCTTCAAGTCGTGATAGAGGCATGGATGAAAAAACTGGTTTATCTTGGGTGATGTCCAGTTGTTCCAGGGTTTCTACGAGCAGGTGTAGCGGGAAACGAGTTTTTTGGACTGGAGAAAAAGGGCTCATTCTACCAATATGCACCACCCAATGTCGGTGAGTTTTTCCTCCCACAACCATGTGGGATTGATCTTCATGCACTTGCGCACTCCCTCGGGCCTTGGATCAGTTATACACATCTTCTCTATGTGCATGTGCACTTTTGATTGAGGTGGTGGTGACGTTTGTATTCTAGGTTATGTTTTATATTGGTTTTTGGAAATATAGGATTGGGGTTGTTGATGTTATGTAATTTTGTGACTTTGGTATGTGGTTTTTTTGGGATCACCCATTACTCATTTCCTATAAAAGGGGGTTGTGTTTATTTCAATTTAATAATTGGGATTCCACCATCTTTTAAAAAATCAAATTCTTATACTTCAACTAATGAAATTAGCATATAATTAATTATTATAAAATAATTATTACTATTTTTTTATTGATAAAAAATAATTTACTTGAAACTACATAGTTAATATTTGTTCCATCATCATGATGTTTATGAAATAACATGAAAACGAATGTAATAAATTATGAAAAATAAATTAAAGAATAAAAGTAAAATATACGTTTAATAAATGGTTATAAAATTCGAATAAATATTGATTTATATATTTATTATGGTTAGGATATATGTGATTAAGATAGTTATATTCATTATATAGGATATATTTAATGATCATGTATGATGGAATAAATGGAAAGGGTCTGTCATGACCAATTAATCACTTCATTAAAGTTTTAGTTTTAAGAACACAATTACATCTATAGGTTTTATAAAATACCTATTTTAGATATCAACTATTTATTTATCAAATTATCAAGGAATTTAAATTTTATCGATGGTCCCAATTTTTAAGGTGTTTATGTTGTAATATTTCTAATGATGTAAGTTATTTCTTAATCTCAAATACATTTTTGAGACATGTATCATGTTATGAATCTCATTAATTTGTATGGTTCTATAATAAATAATCATTCCATGAAAATTTTATACATTTTTTACTTGTATTTTGTTGGATATACTAATCCAAGTCATTTTTATTCAATTACATGTATATTGACACACGTGTTACCCCATCAATAAGATTTTTACAAAAATAAATATTATTTCCATTTATTTTTAATCATTATACATAAAACAATTCATTTAATTTGGGTATAATATTCCCTTTCATTTTAATGTATTTTATTTTGTAATTTTCTCTTTAGAAATATACAATACTACACCAAAAATTGTTAGAAAATATATTTTATATTATTAGGATATTATTAATTTAACTGATATTGGTATCATAAATTTCCATTATATAGTTATAAAATTTTACATGAAAAAACATTAGTTCATTATATGGTTATATAAATCTAATAATATATTACACTTTAATATATAGTCCTCTTTTTTGACAAAAAAATATCCAATATAGTCAATTTTTTATTTCTATTTCTATTTTTTATTTATTTAGAATGTATTTCTATATATATATATCTGTGTGTGTTTTATACATATAAAATTCATACGTTTCATCTAAATATACCAAATACACTATGGGAGTGTATTTATTTGTATGACCCTAATAATTATTTTTTTCATTGGTTTTTTCACTTCAATTTTATGAAAAGAAATTAGTTGTATACCATCACCTCTAATATATTTGTAATGCTAAAAAAATTATATATCTCTTATATGTTTTCAAATCCATTTCTGTTTTTTTTAAATGATTAAGAATTTTAGGTCAGAGTGGATACCCAAGAGGGATGAATTGAGTTCCAATTAAAATTTTTGTTAAAAATAATGTCTTTTAAAATCCACCAATTTATAAAACAAGTTAAACTGTAGTGAATTTTTAAAACTGTAGTGGATAAATTAGGTTCTCAAAGATTGATTTGGTCTCAGTGAATTTAATTATAAGATTAAATTGGATTTTTAAACTAATCTACTGATTTACAATAGTTAAAATAACATTCTAGGTTAAATATCAAAGTAACATTAAAATAGTTCGTATTTCAATGTAATAGCAGTAAAATATATACGATATATATAGTATACATTAAACATAAGATAAAAAAGCACAACAGATATCACCAAGAGGTTTTCTCTCAAGCTGAGACTTAGTCCTCCCAAAATTATATATAAAAGTAATCCACACCCTCGTTCGGGGTTAACAATAGTACAAGATTGTCTAGGACACATAGGGACCTCTACAACTGTTCATCATGGGAAAACAATGACAATAACGCACAGGTTTTCTAGGTCCTACTTGACCTCTACCACTCTCCTCAATGGGACATGAGAAGGTGTGGAATGGTTGGAATGAGGATTTAGTATCCTCCAGTTCAGCACAAGAGACCGTGTGTGTGTGTAAGATATATAGAGTACACACACTACTCGAAAAATTAAATAACGAAATCACTTAGAGAGAGTATATGAATGTTTAGAAATCTCTATTGATTGTCAGTGCATCTATGGACTCATTGGATTTAGAAAAAATATTTTTGAGTCCTTCTCTGGTTTTTCTGTTGAAAAATAGAGTATCTTGGTTCATCTTGTTGTCTTCCACATGTGAATAAATTCTCTTTATTCTTCGTGTGTTCTTCAGTTGTGTTGGATTTCACACAAGGGAGTTCTTTGAAGATATTTCAATGTGTTCTTTAGTGCTCATGATTTCTCTTCTCTTCAGTACTGATCACTTCACATGTGATGTATTTAGCTTCCCATATATTCTGGTATGTGTATTTTTGTGTATCACCCCCTATTGCAGATCAATCATCTATATATTCCTCGAGCTCTGGTAATAGGAATGATTTTCTTTCCATAGGTACGAGGTATGGTTTCTTGACATTCATCTACTATCATTAAATAACATTAATTGTATTAAAAACATCAAATATGACTGTTAGCAATATTTTAATAATATTGAATTTTTTAAGAAATAGTGTCACAGTAGTTGTGTAAACGATTTCTCCTTCATGGTGGGTTCTTCACTGTATGACCTTCATGGTATGTGGCACACGGTGTTTCCATCACGATGTCTCTATGTCACGGTGTCTGAGTCATGGTATCCGACTCACGATGTGTCCTTCATGGTGTCTGGATTACTATCACGGTGTGTTCTGGTCACGGTATTTGAGACATAGAATCTACTGTGTCAGGATTACTGTGTCTGTATTACACTTTACAGTGTCTATGTTTTTCACACAGTCTGTCTTACTGTGTCAAACGTCACAGTGTATTGATACTTGAACAAATAACTATATTCAAACATAAACAGTAATATTAATAATATGAATTAAGCATAACCATTATAAGGTAAGATAACTTGAATCATAAATACAGAGGTTTGATAAGAAAAGTAATATTGGTGATCATGCATAATAATTGTAAATAATAATGAGATTAATTAACATTAATAAGATTTCTGATCATTAAAACATGATTAATACACAAGGACTCAAAAAATATCCCTGTTTCTGATGATCTCAAATCATGTATAGTTATAATATAAACGAAATGCAACATTAGAGAAAATAAAATATATAATAAAAATAGAGAAAATACTAAGAGATAACTCTTCTCACTATTTCTCCCCCTTTTGGGATTTTCAAAAAGTATAGACAATGGAGTGAAACACTGCATTTGTCATTAAGAACATTCAGAATAAAACATACATAAGAAATAAAAATAGTGAACAACAAAAGACATCCCATCAATAATTAAGAAACATTGGTTGGCATCACGGATTGGATTTCTCTTTTCCTTTATTAGCAGGAGATGGAGCTGATGTAGAAGAAGTCGTGGAGGTAGTAGACATAGATTGTAAAGTTAGACCTTCAAATATGGAGGGAGGCAAAGTAGGATCTGTAGACGATCTAGTCTGTGGTTTCTCAAGAATGACTGGTCTGATCTAGAAAAGGGCTTGGATGACTGACATAGCAGTTGAGGTAAGGGCAGGTAGACCTGGTTGAAGAGGGGAAGCAGCTAGTGCAACTATAGCTATATTCGACACATGAATATATGGCTTCAAAATATTGATGAAATCAGTAATGATTTCTCCACTATATTGCATAGGCTTTTCAAAATCATCCTTATTATCCATGAATTTTTCAAACAATCGGGTGAACTCTGTATGTTTCTAAACCTGAGTTTTAAAATCTTGAGTCACTGGAGGGATTTTCCAATTCTCCACAAGATACATAAAGTGATTGGTCATGTCACTTTTAGAGAGAATCCAGGTGGGATAAAAGTCTATCGTTTTTGTGATATCATGTTGTGCATTATTGGCAATCATAGAATGAATGTGAACCAAGTCAAGTGCTGTATCACTGTTCTTAACAACTTCATATAAAGAAGAAAAATCTAAACCACTAAGGGAATTCTAAATTTCTACCTTGATTAGGGATCTGAGCATATAATCACCCAACGAAGGAACATAAGATTGACCAGATGGAGGAGAAGACTTTACATATACATTTAGAGCTTTGAGCTATTTCAAAACATTTTGAACGCATCCAGTGTACTTATCTGTGAACTTAATCATATTTTCTACAGGCTCTCTCATGCATTGCAACATGTTTGTGTGCCTTTATCCAATCTTCTCATCAAAAGAAAATAGGTAGGGATGCATCTGAGATACTATCTCTCTAGAAATTTTGGAAACATTTTGATTAAGAGAAGTAGCAGAAGGTGTAATAGAATACTTTGATCATGAAGAAATATTTTTTTGGAAGTCGGCTACCATACTTTTAAAAGTATCAACATCAGAACTAAGAAGTTTGTTTTCTACCCTGACATCTTGAATTTCACATATCATCCTTTGTTGACTATGAAGAATGATATTTTCCAAAAAAATCCAGGCATCTTCCTGACTTAGTTTTGTCACAGGACGAGGTTGAGAGGATATAATCTTATCAACTCCAGCTAAGATAGTCTCTCCAAAGACTTTCAAATCATCTCTGATTACAAAATACTTTTTCTCGGGTAAGAATGCAGGTGAAGGTAGTGGTACAGGTTCTGGTGCAGATTCTGGTTGAGGCTCAGGTTCAAATGCAGGTTCAGGTTGACCGACTGATTTCAATTGAAACAAGGTGGAGAGATCCATTCCAGTTGCAGTCACTAGCTGTGATTCACTCATATCATAAAATCTGGGGAATTCTTACCGAGTTTAGACAGAGTGTGACTTACTGGAAGGAGGTGCATCACTAGGTTCAGGTTCAGATTCATCAGACACAGCTTCACTAGGTTCAAGGTTTTGAGGTCCCCCCCCCCTCAACAGGTGGTTCCATTTCATGAACTATAGGCTCAGTAGCATAGTCAAGATCTTCATGATAAAATATATTTTCTTCAGCCATTTCTTGCCTTGCCAACTGAATGGAAATTTCCATCCTCTCTTCATTACAGTGTATGTACTGAACAACTAATTGTTCCATAGGCTGTGCTTCCAGACTTTCTTCTTGCACATAGGTGAGATATTCTATATTTTCTTCTATATTTTCTTCTGGCATTGCAAGGAGGTTTTCTGCACCACCGGACACTTCCATGGATTTCTTCTCTAAAACATCAATAATCATATCACTTTCATCCTTAGGATATGTTTCTGGATCAACATCATCTCTAAAAGTATGAGATTCTTCTTCTCAAAGAATATCAATATATTCTTCTTCTCTAAAAACAACAGAAACATCCTCTCTAAGAGGTATTTCCATAGGAACATTATCAGGGATATAAGTCATTTCTTTCTCAATAGGAGCTGCTTCATCAAGAGTTATTTTAGACACTTCTCTAGGTGGTACTTTATTTGCCACTTCCTCTTCTTCTACCTCTTCTGGATACTCAACCACTTCATCTGGTTCCAAACTAGGATTAGTAATATTCTTTGGCCTTCTTGGATAATCAACAGGATTATACTTCTCATAAACCTTTTCATTATCTTCAACCCACTACTTCTTCGAGGGGTTCCAATTTATTTTTATCCTTCTAATAGTAGTATTGGACAAGAAAAAATCAAAATCCACAAGCTTTTCTTCATTCGGCCCAACAACTCCTTTTCCAACCAGCATATTTGAGATCATCCTTGAGTAAAACAAGGAGGTGGATTTGGAAGTGACCTTAATCAGTTCACCAATGTGGGGAATGATATATTTTCAAAGATTGATAATTTGGCCTTTCTTCATTAGATTAATTAGGAACACATCCTGACACTTCAAAATAGTGAAATCACCATACCGTGGGCTAATAAAATTATGAAAAAATTTAAACAGGAGCCTTGTCTGCCCATTTAGCTTTGCAGCTATGACCCTTCTCTTGGTGCCATTTCCAGTTATGATTTCCAAGGAATTTTCCAGATCAAAGACATCTTTTGTTGGAGGAGGATCTCTCTGGTAGTCATCACATATTCCTTCATGAGAAATCCTCAGCCATGCAGCCCATAACCTCGAAGAGAATGATCATTTTGTCCATTGATCAAGCATGTTACAATAAAATATTCTCCAGCATTAAAGGATATCTTTACAAACAGATAGAATTATGGAACCAACCTCGGGTAGATATGTCTATCTTTTCTAGTGAACCATTTGATCCTTCCTTGTTCTCTTAAGATTTTTATAACCAAAGACTTTCTAGATAGCAGCCACTCAGTGAAAATCTATTTCTCAAGAACTACAATAAGACGTACTAGGTTAGGATTCAGGGGACTATTATTAGATATCTTCAGTTCTCTTTTCTGTTTCTTCGTGCGGTGCTTCTCATATGAGGGTGAAATGGATGCTTCATCCTGGGCATCCACTGAATATTCGAGCGAGAGAGAAGCAGAGAAGGTTTTCAAGGTAAATACGGTTCGAGAGAGTGGGAAGGAGAGTGATCGGGTACAGAATCGAGTGAAACCCCTTATGTTTTATCATTTGGGAATGTCAAACGTCATAAAAACAAAAATGCGGGAAATCAAATAGTGGTGAAATAAAAATTACAATGATACGTGTTATAATAAAAGTACAAATAATCTTCATGGAGAGACCATGATTAGACGTTATAGTGTGATGAAAAGCAGTCTTCACTGAGAGATATTTGGTGGTCGTCACGGTGAGACAGTGACTATTCAATATAGTCCCAGTAAGACAGTAAGTGAACTGATCTGTCATGGTGAGAGGGTTATGTGATAGACTGTGAACACAAGGTGTTAACTATGGTACCATAAGAATGATAAAATAACTGAGAAACCGTGAATCATGAAACTGTAAAGTAAAATATAGTAAAATATTAAACAGTAAGACCTGTAAGATATCTATTTATGATTGATCATACCAAGATCTGGTATGATGTAATCTAATCTCTCAGAATTTATTGGATTAGTGAATATATCAGTAAGTAGATATTTAGTACCAATTAATTCTAAAGTGATATCACCCTTTTGAAAATGATCCCTCAAAAGGTGATTTCTTACATCAATATGTTTTGTCCTAGAATGTGAAACATGATTCTTTGAGGTGTTAATAGCACTTGTGTTGTCACAATTTATTGGTACATATCTGAATTGATATCCATAGTCTAGTAATGTGTGTTTCATAAAAAAATTTGTACACAACAACTTCCAGCAGCTATGTATTCAGCTTCTGCAGTTGATAATGCAAAATAATTTTGTTTCTTTCTACACCATGATACGAGCGACTTACCTAAAAGGTGACATGTGTCAGAGGTGATTTTTCTATATAAAATACATCCAGAAAAATCATCATCAAAATAATTAACTAATTAAAATGATTGTCATTTTGGATAGAACAGTCCTAGATTGGGAGTATGCTTGAGGTATTTTAAAATTCTTTTTACAGCATTTAAATGTGATTTTTTAGGATTTACTCGAAAACAAGAACACATACACACACTAAAAAAATATCAGGACGACTCTCATTCTAGTATAGTAGACATCAAATCATTCCTCTATAAGTGGTTTGATCAACATATTTACCATATTTTTCATGATCTAACTTACAGCGGTACTCATGGGAGTGTCACTATTTTTTGTTCTATATATTCCTAAACATTGTAAAATATATCTAGTATACTTACTTTGAGTCAAAATAATTCCATCATTGTATTGAAATATTTGAAATCCAAGAATGAATTTTAGTTAACCCATTAAACTCATTTCAAATTTATTTTGCATCATTTTAGAAAAATCAGTACACAATGAAGTTTTTAATGATCCAAAAATAATATCATATACATATATTTGAACAACTAAAAAATCTTCAGAAATTCATTTCATAAAAAGGGTAGGATCAGCTATACCTTTTGTAAAACCTTTAGAAATAATAAAAGAACGTAACATGTCATACCAAGCTCTTGGATCTTGTTTTAAACCATATAAGGCTTTTGATATTCTGAAAATAAGATTTGGAAAATGAGGGTTTGTAAATCTAGGTGGTTCTTCAACAAAAACATTCTCAGCTATATACGCAATTAATAATGCACTCATTACATCCATTTTATATAGTTTGAAATTTAGATGTGTAGCATAAGCAAGTAAGATCCTAATGGATTCTAGTGTGGATACTAGAGAAAATGTATCCTTATAGTAAATTTGTTCCTCTTGACTATAACCTTGTGCAACTAATCTATCCTTTTTTGTAACTATGTTTCCAGATTCATCTACTTTATTTCTAAACACCTATTTTGTGCCTATTGTGAAAGTTTCCTAAGGACATTAAACAAGTTTACAAAACATTATTTCTTTCAAACTGATTGAGTTCTTCATGCTTAGAAATTACCCAAAATTCATAATTAATAGCATCATCAATGTTTTTATGTTCAAGCTGTGACAAGAAGGCTTGATGTTCAACTTGATTTCTCTAATAAGCTCTAGTATGTGTCCCTCTATACAGATTTCCTACAATAGCATATAAAAGATGATTCTATTGAATCCATGTTAATCTAGTAAAGGTAGGGATAGAAATTTCAAGTTCTTTTATAGGTTTGGGTTCATTAGGAGAAGATTCAGAAATATTTGCAGAACTGGTTGTATTTACAGCAGGTTCATTGATTTTATCATTAAGTTTCAGAAGAAATAAATCTTCTTCAAGATTTTCAAGAGATGACTTAGGTTCATGTGGATCAGTTTCATCAAATTTGATGAGAATATAGTCTTCCACACACTTGGTTCCTTTATTGAAAACTCTATAGGCTTTTCATGTTATATAATATCCTAAAAAGATTCCTTCATCACTCATAGAACCAAACTTATTCATATTGTCCTTAGTATTGAGAATAAAGACTTTACATCCAAAGACTGTAATGTAAATAACTTTAGGTTTCCTATTGTTCCACAACTTATAAGGGGTCTGTTTGAGAACATGTCTGACTGAGACTCTATTGATGATATAACAAGCTGTATTTACAGCTTCATCCAAAAATTAAATAGGCAGGACATACTCATTAAGCACAGTTATTGCAATTTTTTGAAGGGTTTTATTTCTTTTTTTGACTACACCATTCGGATGAGCTGTCTTAGGGGCAGAGAAACTGTGAGTATAGACATTTTGTGAGAAAAAGGAGTCAAAGTCATGATTTTCAAACACATGTCCATGATCACCTCTCAGGGACCTAATCTTAAGTCCACCAAGGTTCTCTACAGACCTATATTATTTATCTAAATAAGAACAAGCTTCACTTTTGTGAGCTAAAAATTATACCCAAGTATATCTAGAAAATTCATCTACTAAGACATATACATAGTTCTTCCCATTTATGATAGAAACTCTAGATGGTCCAAACAAGTCCATGTGAACCAACATGAGGGGTTTATAAGGTGACAATTATTTCTTTGGTTTGAACTATATTTTGTGTTGTTTTCCCTTTTGACATGGATTACAAACTTTGTCATTTGGAAACTCAAGTTTGGGTAAATCACTAACTAAGTTCTTACAAGTAAATTCCTAGGTGAATTTATATTACAGTGTCCTAATATTCAATGGTAAAGCCATGATTTCTTTATGAAAATCATTTAAACAAGTAATGTTTTGTTTAGCGAAAGAGTTCAAATCAACTGCATAAACATTTTCATTTCTCAAAGAAGAAAATATTAAAACATTCTTATAATTAAAAACATTAATTGAATCATTTTCAAACATAACATTAATCCCATAATCAAATAATTGAGATATACTTAAGATGTTATATTTTATCACATCAAAAAATAAAACATTAGATATTAAAACTGACTTAGTGTTACAAATTTGGCCAAGGCTGATGATCTTTCCTTTCGAATTATCACCAAAGGTGACATGGCATCAATCAACCTTGATTATGCTCTTGAAGAATGAGTAATACCCAGTAATATGCCTTGAACATCCACTGTCCATGTACCACATCTTCCTATGGTAACTCTTCAAGTAGGTTTCATACAAAACAGTTTTAGATGGAATATGATTTTGGTACCCATATTCTCTTGGGTCCAGACCGGTTTGTAATCTAGGATTTTGGTACCCAAATTTGTCTTATTGGTTTCATATAATTTATAGAATCAAAAGATTTTGAAATATAAACTCTATTTGATATATAACTTTGTGAATAACTAGTTGAATCATATGAATTTACAGAACTAGAAATGGCAGAATTTTTTCCAGATTTAGGAATAAATATTGTTCTAGTAAACTGTCTCTATCGATGTTGTTATCCCAAAAGAGTAGTATACATTGGTGCAACTATTTTACCTAACATTTGAGTAAGTGTATCTTTTCCCATTGTTAATTTTTATATGTACTTTCTATGTTTATCAATAGACATTTTGAATTCAGTATTTTCCTTCAACATTTGAGCATTCATTTATTTTTCTATATCAAGGGAAGATTTAATAGAAGCTGTGGGGGCATTTTATTTCTTTAATGACTTTTATTTGTCTTTAATTTCATTGCATGTTTCTTCCATCTTGTTACAGTATTCAGAGAATTCATCTTTATTAATGACTTCAAAATTAGATTCATATTCGACATCAACTCCATAATAATAGGAATTAAAACCGGAGTTTCTATGGTTACCTCAGATGTATTGGTCATGAAACACATGTTTGCATGATTCTTTTCAGAATCAGAAACATCAGATTCACTTGTGCTATCTTTTGAAGAACTCTAGGTAGCTTTCATAGCTTTCTTCTAGTTACTGTCCTTGTAGTCATGTTTCTTATGGAACTTTTGTTTTGGACAATTATCTTTTAATGTGGCATTTTCTTTTGCATTCATATCAGACTACTTCCTTAATTTTATCTGGACATTTCCAATCCTTTTTCCAGTGACCTTTGTTGTCATATTTACCTTTGTTGTTTTTTTCTTAAGAATTTATTCTTCTTATAGAATTTCTTAATCCTCCTGGATATCTGTGCCAATTCAGCATCACTGTCAGAGTCTGAATCATCACTTGTTGAACATTCAGATTGTATTTGATCTTTGTATTTGTCCTTACTCTTTGATACAGTAGACTTAAATGCCACAAATTTTCACTTTGGTTTATCATCTTCTTCCTTATTCACCTTGAGTTCTTCCTCATACATCATAATCTTACCAATTGGTTCTTTAAGAGGCAGAGGTCAAATGTCCCATGATTCTCTTATTGAAGGAGAAGTTCATCTCTATCTATCTGGGAAACATCTCAGTATCCTCATGATTTTTTCCTTTGCTAGAACCACCTTTCCAAGTGAACTCATTGTATTGACTATCTCATTAAACCATAGATACATATCAGAAATAACATCATCAGTCTTCATTTTAAAATTATCATATTTAATAACATATGTATTTAATCTCATTTCTTTAACATTTGTTTTTCCCTCATGAGAAACACCTAAAGTATCCCTTATTTCATAAGCTATTTTATATGAAGATATTCAATTAAATTCCTTATCTTCTAATGCACAATACAAAGCATTCATAGCTTTACATTAATTATGGTAAGCTACTTTAGTAGGTTCATCCCAAAGAGTTATTTTAGTTTCTGAATATTATATTGAGATTCTATAGTAATCTAGATATCAAAACCCATAGTTTCTAAATGAATTTTCATTTTATGTATCCACTGGGAATAGTTTGTACCATTGAAGAAAGGTGTCATATTATTAGCATCAACCTCTAGTCTATTGTCCATAGCTATATTTTAGAAAATATATTTAAAGAGAAAAAATTTAGAACTAACGGAAATTTAAGATCATTAATGATGAAACTAAACTCTCAGTTGTAAAAATAGAGTATATTGAAAACTTGGAACAACAAAAACGAAACCTCTGATACCAAATGTTATTTGGAGTGGATACTCAAGAGTGGGGTGAATTGAGTTCCAATTAAAATTTCTGTAAAAAATAAGGTCTATTAGAATACCCCAATTTATAAAAAAAGTTAAACTGTAGTGAATTTGTAAAACTATAATGGTTGAATTGGGTTCTCAAAGATTGATTATGTCTCAGTCAATTTAATCAGAAGATAAAATTGGATTTTGAAACTAATCTACTAATTTACAATAGTTACAAACAATTTCTAGATTAACTATAAAAGTAACATTAAAACAGTTTGTATTTAGAAGTAATAGAAGTGGAATGTATAAGATATATATATTATACATTAAACATAAGCTAAATAGCACAGCCGATATAACCAATAGTTCCAGTCTCAAGCTGAGACTTAGTCCTCTAAAATATATATATATATATATAAGTGATCCACACCCTGGATCAGGGATAACAACAGTACAAGACTGTCCAGGCCATGCAGGGAACTCTACCACTGTTCTTCATGGGAAAACAAAGACAATAGCGCACATGTTGTCCATGTCCTACTTGACCTCTACCACTATCCTCAGTGGGACACAAGAAGTTGTAGAATGTTAAGAATGAGGATTAGGTATCTTCCAGTTCAGCGCAGGAGACAGTGTGTGTATGATATACAGAGTACACTCACTTCTCGAAAAAATAAGTAAATAAATCACCTAGATAGAGTATATGAATGTTTAGAAATCTCTAGTAATTGGTAGTGAAGCAATGGACTCATTGGATTCAAAAGAAATTCTTCTAAGTCCTTCTCTGGTTTTTCTGTTGAAAAACAGAGTTTCGTGGTTCAGCTTGCAGTCTTTCACATGTGAAAAAATTCTATTGATTCTTTGTGTGTTCTTCAGTAGTGTAGGATTGCACACAAGAGAGTTCTTTGAAGATAATACAATGTGTTCTTAAGTGCTCAAGATTTCTCTTCTTTTCAGTATAGAGAACTTCGTGTTTATTGTCTATAGATTCACATATATTCTGGTATAAGTATTTTTGTGTATCACCCTCTATTGCAGCTCAAACCCCCTTATATTCCTCGAGCTCCGTCAATAGGAACGATTTCCTTTCCATAGGTACGAGGTACATTTTCCTGACAGTCAAAAGCTATCATTAAATAATATTAATTGCATTAAAAACAACATATATGATCTATATCGTTATTTAAATAATATTGACAAAAAGGTTAAGAAATAGAGTCACAGTAGATTTGCAAACAGTGTCTCATTCACGGTGTGTTTTTTACGGTATGACCTTTAGGGTATGTGGCTCACGGTGTGTCCTTCACGATGTGTCCTTCAAGGTGTCTCCATGTCACGGTGTCTGAGTCATGGTGTCTGACTCACCGTGTGTCCTTCACGGTGTCTGGCATACTATCAAGGTGTGTTGTGGTCACGGTGTCTCACTGGTCACACTGTCTGAGACTTATAATCCACAGTGTCAGGCTTACTGTGTCTGTCTTACACTTCACGGTGTTTGTGTCTTACACACATTCTGTCTTACTGTTTAAAACTTCATGGTGTCTTGAAACTTAGACAAATAATCATATTCAATCTTAAACAGTAATATGCATAATGTGAATTATGCTTAACCATTATAAGGTAAGATAACATGAACCATAAATATAGAGGTTTGATAAGATAGGTAAGATTTGTGATCATGCATATGATTTGTAAGGAATAATGAGATTAGTTAACAGTAATTAGATTTGTGATCATTAAAACATTATTAATACATGATGTGTCCAACAATAATAATAGAGTTTATGATTCAAATTTCACACTCCAATATATATTTTTTTGGGGGGGGGGATTAACTCCCATTAACAAATAATCATATTCGAGATACATTCATGTTTGGTATCATTTAGGGTTCTTTTATGATTATTTTTCAATATATATCAAAATACTTCTTGTTTTCCGATTTTAAATTGGGGATTTCCCCGAATAAAATGATAAATATTATCTCGTAGTATAGTTTATGATCATTTTATTCTTTTATTAGTATATTTATGTACTCATTAATCTATATTTCGGTAGAAACCAATTTTATATAATTTTAATTGGTTCATGTTAAACTAAAATGAATGTCATTCAATTGACTCTGGGAAATTATTGTTGTTGCAATAAGGGTAATTATTTGAAAATTTAATATTAATTTAATAAACACCCACATTATACATATAGATGTGTTATGATCCTATTATCCATTTTATTTACATTTTTTAATGTATTGGTGTATTTTTTGACATTATTATAACATGAATGGTTAATGAAATATTTATGCCATACAGTTTCACTATCCACCTTCATTCTTTAGAATAGTAATTATCATTGGATCTTTTTTATTGATATGGGAAAAAAAGGAAATTCTTGTTGATTTTTAACTTATAATAATATTTTACTTTTAATTGACATTGTATATTGTTCATTATATATATATAAATGTTTTTCATTATGGAGAGGTTTTTTAGAGAATGGTATGCATAGTCTTTTTGACTCCTATAGTGAATTTAGTGGAAGTAATATTATTTTATTTTAGTAATTTAATTGTATTTCCCCACAATTCATTAATAGGTCACATGAGATACAATGATATATGTGTTGGTGTATACCTCTAACAAAATAAATATGGTGTTTTGGAACAAGTCCTTGACATCAGGTTTATGATATTTAGAATAAAGAAATAAATCAATATGAGATCAATTATATTAATATAAATGGTGTTTCATTTATTTTAATTTAAATATAATTCTTTAAATTTCAGTGATTTATAGAATTATTATTTCTATTTATTTATGACATATTGATATTAATTTTCAAAAATATTTGGTTAAACGTTTTAATTACTATGCATTTAAACTCACTCTATTCTAAGAATAAAAATACGCTAGGTTATGATGAAAAGTATCACACATAACATGGATTTAAGGACAACATGTGTTAATCAATTTATGGGATAAATTGCAAACTCATTATGATTAGGTGTCATCAGATTTTATGAAACCCAATAACCATTTAATACAAAGTACATGGGATTTTATTGGTATTATTATTTTCTAAATATATAAATATCTAGCACTAATCTAACAATGGGATAGAAAAAATAAATAATAGTAGTTAACTTAATAATTATATATGTTTATACATAAGATTTTAGACATGCATTTAAATGGAGTTGAAAATTAATTTGTTTATGTAATCAGATCATAGAGAGCTCATCATGGGCATCATTGTTGGTATTTTATGAAGTATTTATATAAATTTAATGATTAGATATCATTTTTAGGTTTATTTAAGCACTAAACAAATGTATGATTATAATAGATGACCCTTTTTATTATTTTAGGATTTAACAATAAGTAAATAATTTAGAAGTTATTTGTAGATTACAATGAGAGAATATTTTCCTTGGCATTATTAATAAGTTAACATTGTGGATAAAGTCCTTATGCTTAGGTAATATAGTGATTATGATTTTTTCCAAGCATTACAGACCTGTATATGAACGGGATGGTTCTTATGGAAATTATAAAAATGTACCTTTGGGTAGTCACAAAAAATGGTCGAAATTGTATTCAGTCATCACATTAATGCATGATGAGTGAACCTAAGAAGATAAACCAAGATTTAAAATACATGGGAATATTATTTGGTCATTGATATTCAATTAAAATCCTATTAAAAAATATTTAAGAAGGGTTTTCACTAATTTGGATTGATTACTTGATTAAAAAATAACATGGGATAACCATGGATTGGATATGGATAGTCATGGGGTTTTCTAAAAATTTCATATAATAAAAGAATATTTTATATATTAAAAAATATTTGAATACAAGATTCCTTATTGAATTTTCAGATTATATAATAACATTATTTAGTAGTAATTTATTGACACAAGACAATCAATATAGTGCAGAAAAGGTTATATATCTATGATATCTTGAAACCAAAATAATGGAGCTCATGAAATTGGTTAAGAATATTTATACATTTATGTTACAATGGAAAATGAGAACCACCTAATCATATCAATTCGAGTGTGGCTGATTTCATTATTGAAACCTACACTTGATATTTTTATATATTTTAATTGGTGAAGTGATATTTATTGATGATTTTTTTTATTTAAAATGGTATTGCGGATTTTATGAATCATCTAAAGAATATTGTTCATTAGTTTTTCGTTAATGAATTGATATCTTATATATTTTTTAATTTATATAACTGATAAATCATTTAATATTAATTTTATATTTTTGGAAAAAACTATTGAAGAACACATCATTAAAGTGTTGATATGTTTTATTTATATTATAAGTTCGATGTGGATTTAATAAGGGGTTGGGTGGTATTAAATTTTTATATTATGTGTGTCAATTTACTTTATATAGCTGATAATTACAAATATTTTTTGTAAATAACATTAAATTTTTTATAATAAAACATAAATTATAAATTGTATTACATTATGATCTTATGGTTTTATGATTTGAGGATACCAATATAGTTAATATTTTTAGAAATGTATAATTCCATTGTTGTTAAATGAAACAGAAAAGATAATATTGTTTTTGAAATGTATAATATAGGAAATATATGATTATGTTGTATGCATAATTTTTTTTAAAAATATATGAAAAAAAAAATGTTTATTGAATAAATATGAGTATATTGACATAGTTTAAGAGATTTATGTTGATGTAATGTTAGAGGTTATTCCATAAATGGTTAATATGTGAATAATTCCATCTACTACATTATAAATGTGTAATAATTTAAATAATTGGGATGAAATTTATTTATGGGGTGTAATTTGACTACATTATATAATAAAATATGAATACCTTTATAAATGTCAATTTGGTCGATATCATTCTACACATAAAATAATAAACTAAAATAAAATCATGATATAATTAGACAAAATATAAATATTTATTTGTTTTTTAAAATAGGATCCCGAGACCCAACTTCTATTGTTCATTGATTACTACTATATGTATATATTTTTTATAATACATGTGTTTATCATACAATAATAGTATAGATACATCTGCATCCACTTTTTCTATGGCAGTGTCATTAGATTACATGTCGTATCAAAGGGTTAGAGTAAATAAAATTATTTATTGGGAACCCTTACATGCCATTATAGTAATAATAATCTAATTTCCTATGGTCTAATTACATCATTATAAAAGGTCACATATGATTTGTGACCATCAGGTGTTGGGGGCTCGTAATCATTGAGACTTATTCTCATGAAGTTTGCACTTGATGATCTCTAGTAGTGGAGATCATGAGGACTTACCCACATAATAGGAACACCACATGTTTCAGGTGTAATTGGGCGTTCCTATCTTTGGACATGTGTAATGGTCTCCGGACTTGAGAACGTGATCAATGAATGTAATCGAATTGTCCACTATGATGCATAGATAAAATAATAGAGTTAATATTGTGGATATGTTGTTTGGGATGGGTACATCATTAATGGAATGACATTGATTGAATTTTCATGATTGGATTCGCCTCTTTTGAGTCCAGGAGGAGATATCTCAGGCCTTGTTGATTAGGATGGTTTAACCTTCATTAAATACATGTCCATGGTAGTGGATGGAATGATCATCCAAACGAATCAACAAATAATATAGGGCAAGATAATGGATGATTACACTAGTGTGTGTTCTGCTCTATTGAGATATCGATGACAACAAGATTATATTACATAGTCTATGTTCGTACGAAGGAAGTCTTTTCATTGAATTTACCTAATCTCTATAAGGGCCTCAATGGTTTGCTAGACCCCTCTCTTGGTTGGTGGATATTATTCATTTCTATTGAGACAAAGAGCCTAGAGTGTCATACTCAATTTCAATTTTAAAAATATTCCCTATTCTGGGAATATGAATATAGAACATCGCAGGCCCCACAGAAGGGTCTGAGTACTATCCAAGTTCTATGGATCACCAAAGAATAAATAAATTTTTTACATTATTCAATCATGGAATAATACGTTGAATTTATTTATAACATGTATTTATATGTAATTAATTAAATACAATGATAACATATTATTCGATCAGATTTAAATATCTAGGTATCGTTTAATATTATATAGAGAAGTTAGTCAAGTTATAAACTCTTATCACACAATGTAAATTTATTTTATATTTCATTTAGTGATAAAAATTATATATATTTCTTATGTTATAATTCTATTTTATATAAATAATGATTTAAAATACTTATATAGCAGTTATCTATTACAGGGTGGTCGAGAACCCATACCGAGTATTTAATATATACTCTATATATGTTAGAGACATGCTCACTCCCTAGAACGATTGATGTGTCAAATATGAGAGCCTCTCTCTCCTCCAAGATTCTAGAGAGAGATCCTCTCAAGCAAGTAAGAACTTCAAGATCTTCCTTCATGGCTCAATGTTCAATACCTTGCGGTGATCAACAAAGCGTCAAAGTGATCTCTATTGTGTCGCGCTAGCAACCGAATTCAAATGAACTACAAGCCTTCAGATTCAAATATTGTTTGTGGATGATCTAGAGAACTTTGACATCAAATTAATTATGTGATGGTTGTAGGAAACCTATGATATGCATTCTTACATCAAATATGAATGAGGTACTTGTTTGTTTTTAATTTTTTGCTCTGTTAAATCCACTAGTGGTCATCAGACCATATCAGGATAGATCATTTTAGTTAACGTCCCAATGTTGATCTGGTGATGCGAAAATTTAAATTTCCCAGACCATTTGCATTCTCGGCCCATCCCAACACCTGAAAATGGTATCAAAAGGATGCATGATTATTTAGAGTTAATAGAAGAATTAAATTTCATAAGATTCAAATACATGAGGATTAAATCGGTTCCAACACAACCAAATAAACCTCAATCCATTTTTCAATGTCCATGTTATGGCCATTTGAAAATTTTAATTGGATCAACTCGTTGATTTCAATTTTCTTCGGATTAATAGATTTACAAGAACATGGTTAAATTTTATTAATGTATTGTCATAAAATATCGAAAGAGGGCTATGATATGATCTAAATTCGATCACCACAATTTTTTCAGTGGTTTTTTTGGAGTTAAAAAAATACTAAGAGATAATAATATTTTATTTTAATTAAAATTAAATAATATAAACAATATTGGGGGGGCTCAGTAGACTTGAGGTCAATTCATTCTTTTAAACTAATAACAACTATTGAGACAAAAACACCATTTTGGGGTCTTCATCCTTTTTAATTTAAAAAAGGGGAAAGAGGGTGTTTAATTTTTCAAAAGTCAAATTAAAATTTGGGGAAGAAGAAATATTTCCTCTACTACACACAAAGACCAACACACTACAACCCTTGAAGAGGAAACCCTAGCCGTAAGAGCATCCCCTTCCCTCTTCCCTCTCAGGTCGCACAATCACACGTTTGTCTGCCTCCAAGCCACGACCTCCCATACTATCAAACCATGGTGATATGTGCTCAACAAACACCTCCCTACAACCACACTCATGCTACCCCACCACTAGCTCACCATTCTAGAAACCTCATGGCCGTAGAACCGAGTTGTCACGAAACGTCACACCGGACTACGTTGCACGTGGTCCAGGTGATGTCGGACCGTGAAGCTATGGAACTAGTCATGTCGGACCTGGCTGCGAAGGACCAGGTAGCCATTAGACCAGGCCTCCACCCAAGCAGCTTTCCATTGTGGCATACATCCACTCTTGTGGCTGGTCGGAGTGGTGCCCGACCCAATCCCTCTACCATTTCACCGCTCTGAAAGTCACTGTCGTTGTGGTAGTTTCTAGACCGAGCGGTTATGTCTAACTCCTTCCATGTTCATGCCGCAGTTACACTACAGTCATGATGGGATCACCATGCTATCATGTCATGGTCATGCCCTGGCTGCCCTGTGGTCGCACAACTTTTACACCTTGAATCAGCTCCTATAACAGTCCCTTGCAGTGGTTCGCAGTCATGTCTGTGTACAAACCTGGCTAGAGGTATCCTCATTTATTTAATTTAAATTACACCAATTTTTTTAATTAAAATAAATAGAATTAGATTGGGGATTAAATTCAATTTAATCTGAAACATTAATTTAATTAGATATGAAATTAAATTAATTGCATATTTTATTATTATAAAAAAATCTATTTAATATTATAATTTAATTTAACTATTAAAATTAAATTGATTGTTTAATTTAATTAATTTAATGAAAATGAATTAAATAGTTGGAATTGATAAAAATAGTTTTATTAAATTTATTTAAATTCATTTAATTTATAAGAGTTCCCTGTACTATTTAAATTTCATTGTAGTTTAATTTTAATCATGCATTATGCATACTGACTAATCATGAGGAAGCGACCTATCCATGCATGTCTGGATTATTTAATTCTTTAATTATTTATTCAAGGTCTGTAATTATTGTAATACTTAATTATTTAAATGGCAGTCTTTTAATCGTCATTTTAATTCAAATATGTATAAGGGATTTTGTGTCCAATGAACAAGCTATAATTGGAACCCCTTGTCACCCTCACATTCATGGGAGTATATTTGTAATAGAACAATGATGATATGAGATGCAGAACACACCAAAGTGAGGTGGTAAACTAGATGTGACCCGAGCACATTGCACTGGGAATGGATGTGAAGTGAGTCATGTGTCGGATTAGGTATTGATACCCCTAGGTCAAGATTGTTCTATTATGGATCAACCTTTATTGAATGCTCAAGACCAGTCAGATTGAATGATTTACATTTTTGCATCGTTTACTATTTTATGATAGTGCATGATTATTTCTTCATCATATAGAATCGTAAACTAGAAAAAAATATATAAAGTTGTGAATATATATATTTATTGCATGTTTAATTGTGAGCACTACAATACAGTTTGAACATATATATAGATAATGATTATTTATCAACAAAAATTATAATTCATCATAGATATATTCAGTCTAAATGCCTTTTATTTCCTACATCTATTCCAAACTGACTTTTTTTGGTGCTCGTCAGCCATTTTTGTGAGTGCATTTTACTACCAGGGCATTTTCATGAGAGAACTGGGTCAACATAACTAATGTGAGTAGTCATGTTTTTGTCATGTCTAACATTATATCACATTAGAGGAAAGATTTTTAGGGAATCAAGATCATACTTTAATTGGTGGGACATTACATATCAACACATGAAACCAAAATTCAAGTGGTTGGCAAGACTAGAGCCTACCTTGAAACCCTCCACGTAGTGTCGTAGCCATAGATTGTATACTATGAGTGAGGATTCGGGGATCGTTGCCATTATAATACTCAAGAGATAGATTATTTTGAATTTAATAGTGATTTGTATTATGGTTTTCTAAAAGAGTGGGAGTCATTAAAATGATATAATAATTTATTAATCATTGATGTCAAAAAGGCAATCCATAAAAAATACTTACTGCTAAATGATTATCTGATGTAGATTTAAATTGAAATCACACACAACACAAGTAATTTATAAATGTTATCGATTTTGGATAATGAAAATATCATTACCTGCAATAACTTCCCGGAGTGGTATAGGTGCATCCGCATAGTACTAGGCCAGGAAAAATGTTATATGTGTTGGAATCACATATTCCTACTGATCCTCCTTAGGGAGAATGCAAGGTGGAAAATGAAAAATAGAGAATGAATGTAGACTATGTGCTTGATGTACAATGCATCGTGTTTTAATTAATTTTCTGCCAATTATAAACAATTCATGAGGATGAGGATGCCTACAATATGCATTCACCTATCCGAGAATATATCTGGATAGGTAATGGAAGGAATGGTATATGATCTCATGTGCTCTTTAAATGTGGAGGCTAGTAGAAGGGAACCAATCCAGTACTCATGTACTGAAGATGAATGGGTATACTGAGAAGCATTAAGCCCCTAGGTTAAAGATGAACCAATAACAAGAATTGGATCTCATTATTTCATATTTACTATCTATATTCTCTATATTTATTGTCAATTATAACATTAATGATATGACTAAGTCTCTCCTAGACCTTTTTTCTTTATTCTGCTATGCTGATAAGGATATGAAAAATTCCAATTCATATGTTCTTATAGTGAACAAGTAATACAAGGGCTGGGAAAAGGGTATATTGCCAATTCTTGGACAATGAACCCAAAGCCTCATCCTGCAAAGAAGCCAATGATTTTGAGTCAATGTAATTAGAAGGAAGTTATCTTCTTTGGATGTTCCAAGAAAGGCTAGTATAAGTTGAATTGCAGAGCTAGGAAGAAGAAGAAAACTGATTCTTCTACTTCAGTTATTTGTTTCATTGAATGCAATCTATCATTATATACAAGTTTGGAATTGGATATGAAATGTGTCTCACTCATTGAGGATCACAAACATTGGAAATGTTCATGTGGATCTACGATATGAAAATGGTGCATGTTTGACATCCTTGGCAGTGGAATACTATCACATAAGCATGCCAACTAGTTTTTTTCTATTTTTTAACAATTGATATTATGTGCCTTCTATTACTAGAAACATTATCTATGTGACGATGATAGAAACTGTGGTTTTTTATTCAATTATGGAAATAAATGTTGTCTCTTTTTTTGGGATAACATAAGTTGTGGTATGGAAGAACATAACAATGGTTTATACATGATAGAACTCAATAACCTTTTAATTGAAATCAATGAAAAAAACAACCAACATTACTCATATATCACCCACCAATGGAAATTCAGTCATGGTCATTTAAACAAGAAGTGATTATGAAGATTACATCAAGAAAGATATTTAGACTCGGTATAGTTCGAACCCTTGGATGTAAGTCAAGTTTGTTAATAAGGGAAGATGAAGAAATCACCTTTATTTGGTGAGGGAGAAAGAGCCAGAGTAGTACTTGAATTAATACATACTAATGTATGTTGTTCCTTTCTATTAAGTAAAAGGGTTGTTTTTTTGTTCTTCATTACATTTACCAATGACCATAGTAGATCTGTCTATATTTACATAATGTTGTATATGTATGATTCCTTTGGATTTTTTAAGAAATACCAAAATGAAGTAGAAAACAAACATGGTAAAATGATAGAAGCACTCTGCTCAGACTAAGGGGGAGAAATTATTAACCAAGATTTCATTGATCACTTGATGGTGTGTGGTGAGATATTATCCCAACTCACTTCTCCTTATACACCATAATTTAATGGTGTTATTGAAATGAGGAATTGGAACATTAATGGAATGGTCTGACCAATAATGAGTCATACAACTCTTCCATTATCCTTTTGGGGATACGCTTTGTAGAAATCATCATATACCCTTAACCGAGTAACAAATAAAGAAGCAGATGTGATTCCCTATGAGTAATGATATGGAATGTTCCCCAGTCTAACAAACACATATATAGGGGGTGATAGGAATTTTTCAAGATATTATGATGTGACATATTAACATCAAGAAGAACAAAGTGAATCATTATAGGTTATCCTAAAGAAACTAGATGATATTATATATATAAACCATTAGATAGATAAATTATTGGGGCCAGATATGCCATATTTCTTCAAAGGGAACACATTTCAGTTAGAATTAGTGGGTGCAAGATTGTGTTCATTGAAGATAATGTTCCTGATCCACATGAGTTTGTAGAGTAACAATCTCCACCAGAGAATGTGGAAGATGATGTTGTTCTTGAGTCACAAATATTGTGTAGCTCTACACAACATGTTAGTGAAATAGAGAGTTATGGTTTTCATGTCCCCAGTTTAGGTTACAAATTATTCATTGAGGATGATGAACCTATATCCTACAAGGAATATGTAATAGGAAATGATGCTACTAAATGGAAAGAAGCCATGAATTCTAAGATGTAGTCCATGTTCTAAAAACATGGTTTGATTTTAGTAGACCCTACAGCTGATGTAAAACCCATTGGATGAAAATGGGTATTCAAGAAGATGATGTACATGGATGTTGATTCCAATACATTTAATGTAAGACTGGCTACAAAGGGTTTCAAGCAACATCAAGGCATTGACTATGATGAAAGCTTCTCACTAGCTACAATGCATAATTCCATCGGAATATTTCTTGGATTAGCATCCTTTCATGATTATGAAATTTGAAAAATGGATGTCAAAACTTTTTTTCTAAATGTAATTTTCATTGAAGACGTCTATATAACTCATCCTCAATGGGTTTTTCAAGTAATATAATTCCAATAATTTATTATTTTTGAAGATATACATTAATGGATTGAAGAAGACTTTAAGATCATGGAATGTTGTTTTTGATGAGTTCATAAGAGAATTTGGTTTTGTCAAAAATGAAATTCATTCTTATTTCTACAAAAAGGTTGAATGGAATTCCATAAGTTTCTTAGTATTATATGTTGATGACATATTACATATGGAAAATTAGGTACATGTCTTACAATCAGTTAATACATTGTTTAATGAATGATTCTCCATGAATTACATAGGTGAAAACCTACATTTTAGGGATTAATATCTATTGAGATAGATCTCAAAGGCTTCTTGGGCTATGTCAAAGTGCATATGATGACACGGTAATTAAAATGTACAGTATAAAACATCCCAATAGATGATTGTTACATATGTCACATGGTATAAATTGTTCCAAGAAAATGAGTCCACAATCACTGAAGGATATTGAAATAATTAGTATAATCCCTTATTCCTTGGTAGTTGGTTATTTCATGTATGTCATGCTATGCACTACATTTGATGTCACCTTTTATTTAAGAATAGTTGGTGGATACCAAGCCAATCAAGGAGATCTGTATTGGAAAGCTTTTAAGACTATCCAAAAGTACTTGATGGATACAAAGGATATGTTCTTGGAGTGTGGTGGAGATTAGGAACAAGTAGTGATTAGATACACTGATGCTAGTTTCCAAAAAGATGATCTGAAATTGAAGTCAGTCTACATCTTTTGATGAATGGTGGTGCAGTGAGTTAGACATGCTCAAATCTATCTTGGTTTCTAATTCTATAGTAGATTCTGAATATATTGCAGATTCCGATGTGGAAAATAAATCTATCTTGATACATAACTTTATCTCAAACATTGGTGTCATTCCTAGCAGTGGAGACCCTCATCCAATTAATTCAGATAAAACTACTACAATGGAGCTTTCCAATGAGCCTAGGTATCACCATTGGACAAAGCATATAATTTGTAAGCTTCATCTGTTGAGGTATTTAACTCAAAATCGTGAAGTCATGGTTCACAGAGTAGAAATATAGGACAATGTGGCAGCCCCTTAGAATAATGTAATTTCTCAGTATCAGAATGATTATCAAGTGAGAGTTAGCAGATTAAAGCCTTTTAGCAGTTGGCTATAGTGAAAGTGGGAGTGCTGAATGTGCGTTCCCTGGACCTAAATTGTATTATACATTGATTACCGCTACATTATATAGTTATCTATAATAAATGTGTTTATCTTGACATAATAGTGTAGATACTTATACGTCCATTTTGTCTAGGAAAATAGCCTTAAATTACATGTCATATGAAAGGGTTATAGTAGATCCCAGGATATAATGAGAACCAATAGGTTAAATTAAATTAATGTTGAACAATTATACAATGGTCCAGTTACATCATTCTCAATGGACACAAGTAATGTGTAGTGATTAGGTTATGGGGGATTAAAAGCATTAAGACTTCTTCTCATGATGTTCTCACAAAATTATCCCTAGTAGTTGAGATCATTAAGAATGACCCGAAAAATAGGAACACCACATGATTCAGGTGTGATTGGTCATTACTATCTATAGACATGTGCAATAGTACCCAAACATGAGATCAATATTAGTGAATGTCATTTAATTACATACTTTGATGAAAGGAAAAAAACATATAGATAAAGTCATGGAGAGGTAGTTTGTGTTGGGTATGTCCTCAATGGAATTCATGGATTCGATGATCATTATAAGAATTTTCTCTTCTGAGTTTAGGAAGAGAAATCATGGGCCATGATGATTTGGATGGTTGCACCTTCATTAAATACAGAGCCACTGTAATGGAAGGTAAGACCGTCTGGAAAAACCAACAAATTAAATAAATCAAGTTAAAGGATGATGGTACTAATATGCATTCAACTCTATTGAGATATCGATGACAAAGAGATTATATTACATAGACTGATTTTGTAGGAAGGCATTCTTTGCATTGACGTTACCTTATATCTATAGGGGCCTCGATGGGTTTCTAGACCACGTACATGGTCAGTGGATATTATTCACATCAATTGAGATAAGGGTGTAGAGGGTCACACATAGTATCTCTTTGAGAATCGACCATATTCAGTGAATATGTATATAGTACATGGCATGCCCTGCTAAATGGTTTGAGTTCTATCCAATTTCTATTGATCACCAATGTATAAATAAATTAATTAATTTATTAATGCTTAGAATAATAAGTTAAATTTATTTATAACATGTATTTACAAGTAATTAAGTAAATACAAATTTAAAATATTATTCGAATGGATTTAAATATCCATAGATCATTTAGTATTTTCAGGATAAGTGAGTCAAGTAATAGAATCAGGTTTATCACATGATATATATTTATTATATATTGTAGTTAGTGATAAATATTATAAATATTTTTTATGGAATGATTTTAGTTTAAATAAATAATTATTTATAATACTTATATAGAGGATATCTATTACACGGGACCGGGAACCCAAACCAGGTATTTTAGATATCCCCAATATAAGTAAGAGAGAGTCACTCTCCTTGAAATGATTGATGTGTCAAATTTGAGAGCCTCTATCTCCTCGTGGTTTCTAGAAAGAGATCCTCTAAAGTAAGGAAGAACATCATGATCTTCCTTCATGGATTGAAGTTGCTTACCGTGCAGTGATCACCGCTGCATCAAGGAGATTGTTGGTGGGTCATTCTAGCACTCATTTTCAAATAAACGACCCAAATGCATATTCTAAAGGCGTGTTTGGATGAGTTAGAGGAATTCGAGATCATTGTCTTCAAGTGATATTCATCGAAAACTTGTGGCACATATGTTCACATCATATCCGAATGAGGTACTTGTTCAATTTATTTTTTGTGCTATGTCAAATCTATGTGTGTTTTTTGGACCATAATGATATATCTCACCAGTAAATACATCCCAACATTGCTCTGATTATGCGAATCATTTAATTTTCTAACCTATCAGCTTCCTCTGCCCATCCCGGTACCTGTGATGTGTGACTATTAAAAACTATTTGTGGAATTAGAATTATTGAATTGAACTTACCACTTTATGAAATATATTTATTTATAGAAAATGTGTACATTTAATGTTAATAAAATTCAATTTTTTTATAATGAATAACTAATAAGATCATTTGTTTTTAGAAAAATAGTTATTCTAAAAAAATTATTTCTATGTGATATGAATATATATTTTAATAATATTATTAATAATAATGATAATTTCTATTATATAATAATAATTAGTTAACACATATTTATTTGTAACATGGTATGAAAATAGATAATAATCGTTAATATTTTAAAATATAACGGACCCATAAAATTGTTTTCCAATATATTTACTGATTTTATAGAATTATTATTAATATATATTTTATTAATAATTTAAAAATTGTTTAATATTATTTGGATGTTTAAATTATTTTTATTAGTAATATTTGGGTAATTTCCAAAATATTTATATTTAGTAAAAAATTATGTTTTATTAAAATAATTATTATTATATAATTATAATATAGATTTTTAAAAGACATATTATTTAATTAAATATTTATATTAAGAATATACTTCTGAATTATAATATATCATGTTATTTTGAATCCTTTTTCATACATTTTTTGAAGTAAAATAAAATTTTTATTAAATGAAATATTTATTCTTTCATTTCATCGAATCATGTATATTTAAGGTGAGCCATGGTTTTCTTCCTCCTGAAAATTCTTTTAACATTATTATATTAATTGTCATGAAATTAATTGATTTTAATACATAATTTTTATAATAATTACATAATTTGTTTGAATAATAATATAATTTTTTCTCAGATATTCTTCAAGTGTTATATACGATAATCATTGAAAGAACATATCAACATCATTGTAATTATATCTATTAAAATTATTTCAATATATTCAAATGATAATTTTTAACATATGTATCAGGCTAATTATTAATTTTTTCAATGATATTAATTAATAACGTTAAAAATAAATAACACAGAAAATGTAAATATTAATAAAATATAAAAATATAAAATAAAATGCCTCAAAAAACAATATATTGACTCCCAAATGACGGTGTAATGTGATTTTTGACTCACACACATACATTAAATACAAATTAAATAGATATTTTTATGAATTTATATTTGAATATTAATGTCATATTATTGAAAATGACTAATATTCTTCCAAAGGATTCCTTATAATAACTTATTAAATGTTAACAATTCAATCACTACAAAATTCTCTATTACCTCATATTTACCCTTGTGAAAATTCTAAATTTACCTTCATATATCCCTCTCACACTTAAAATATCCCCAATTATATAATTAATAGAACAATATTTAAATTTCAAAGGGGAACTCCTAGAGAAAACACATGTCATGGCGTCATTATCCCCAAAATCTGATTATTTACTTCATAATTATTAATATCCATTCCTTCTTTCACAGTATTAATATTTTTAAATTAGTATCATAAATATATATATTTCATTATATTAAATAATTAATAAATATTTATTCCATTACATCAACTAAGAAAAGACAAATCATTGGTTATGCTTATGTGTGGTCTATTTCTCCCATAATGTGTTGTAGTTTTCTTAATCGTCACCATTAAATGATTTGTGTCAAGAATTGATTTAAAAAATAATTAGATTCAATATTAATCAAATAAAATACTAAAATTAAAATTTTAAAATACCACTATTTTTCTAATCATTGATAATCAAGTTCGTTAACTATACAGACAAGTGAATTACCACCTCCAAGAATGTGTAATATAATTTTTAATCCCCATATATCAATATTGGATCCTAGTAATAATGATTTATTTATTATAATATTTTACTATATGGGTTGACATTACCTCATGTATAATAATTGTTAAATGAATTATTTAAAAATGATCACCATATATTATATATTTACAATAACTATTAATAATGATTGATTTATGATGTTTTAATAATTATTTAATAGTACTTACAACTGTTAAAATATTTTTTAATATATGACCTATAATTAGTTACAATTTCCAAATAACATGTTAATTGTGATTTTCATTTTCATAATCACTATTTATTTATTTAACCATATGAAAAAAGGGAAAAATAATACATATATAGTAATTATTTTATCATGAATAATATTTTATAATAAACATGAGAAAATTAACGAAATTTGATATCATTTTTTAGGATAACTATACAGAGAATAAAATTGAATCTTTTAAAACATGAAAATGAAAATAAACCACATTTGGTAATTATAATTCTATGATATGAATAATAAATAATTATATATTTGTATTTTTAATTGTAAGGAATTTTTAGTAGAAGTTAATATATATTTTATCATTATAAATGATGTGGGAACATGGTTCAGTTTGATGTGATATAAGATATGGGGATTTTGACATAGAATCATGTATATGATACAAGTTTTCTATTATAAACCTCATTTCATTAATGATGGATATATAATACCAATTTGATATATCATGTAATGAATAATTTCTTAAAAAATTCTTGGTCAGTTACATTTTATCTATTTTCAATGATTTTTCTTTGATATTTTATAAATCTCTAAGCCTTTACTTCATCTCAGTTTTGATTCATTGAGAAATATTACATTTTTTAACCATGGTTTATTTTTATGATATTATAATTGTTTAATATATTATAAATTTATCATATTTAATTTTAATTTTTAATTAGGGGATATTATCATTTAAATCATGTTATTTTTATAAAATTTATGTTGACTAATGTGTTCCCCCAAAGAAATGTATTTTTTATTTCTTAATTTTTATTTATCAGTTTTTATCATTATCCTAAAATAATTTAATATAATTTATGTAAAATATTCAACCTAATATTGCATTAGGTAATTTATGACATTGTTATATGGTAATATTTATTACTACCACATTATCACTTTTACAAATATATATCACTTTATGAGATATTTTACACATAATAGATACTGGCATCTCAAACCTCTTTTCTATAGTTTTAATGTTTTTGAAAATAAATTATTATAACATTAATGGGTTCACCAACCATAATATATTATTATGTTATATTAATTAATCAATTTTGTGTAAATACTATTATAATTATAATATTTTTTTTCATTGATTTAAAAATTGAGAATTGAAAATTAAGAATTTTCCCAATATTAAATTCGTGTTTTCATTATTAATTCATATGTTCTTTTTTCCTCTACCCCATAACCTATGATAAACAATTTGTTTTTTCAAGAACCAATAAATTATTATTATTTTCATTTATATTTCAAATCTTCAATTTAAAAATTCATTTTAAGTGATATTTAACATTATATATTACATTAATGAAATTTTTTATAATATAAATTTTCTTTTTTCACATAATTTTAGAATTTTGTCATAAATTTATGCATAAAACGTTTTATGTTTCACCATTTAAACATTAAAATATATATTTGTATATTGGTGTAATAGCATGATGTTACTAAATAGCCCATGTCATGTTCTCTTTATGGGTGTAAGAGATTAAAATTCTTTTCTGAGAATGTTTTTCCAAGAAAAATGTATTTTTTAGGGTTTTTGTTATATATGACCTCAAAATTCATGGATTAATTTAATACACATGGGATATAATCCTTTGAAATATCCAATATTCATTATATATATGTCATAAGATCATTTTTTTCTTGTATCACTTTCTATTATTCCACTTCTCTATATATTGTGAAGATTAAAATTTATATTATTCATATCAGGTGATGTTCACCTAGAAATAATACTATTATCTTTAAATTGTAAAATTATTAACATTACTTGATATATGATTATTTTAAAGTTGTGCATGTATTGTTAAAATATCCAACTTATACATTCTAATTTCTTCTAATCATGTGTTCAATTTTATTGAGATGCTGAAAATTATTAATGTTCATTATGTTATTATTCCAATACTGAAGATTTTGAAAAGTTGATTATGATTTGTTTGACCATTCATCTTCTTTAACAGGATGTGTTATTATGATATTATATTTTTTCTTGATATGGTTAAATTTATTGACATTCACAAAGACTATCTAAAACAACTATATATTGATTATGTATATTCATTCTATATTCATCATTATATAGAAATCAATGGGTTTATTTAGAAATAGGTTCCTTAGGGAATTATATTTAATGTATTGTTTACTCTTTTTTTGAGTTAAATGGACTTCATTAAGTAATTGGAGGGGACTTAAATTTTATATCCCTCTAATACCTCAAATGTCCTTGTGGGTAAAACAATAAAGGATTTTATGTATACATATCTACATATATCTATAACAACTTTGAAAATTCCCACGATTGTGTGATGTTGATGCCTAACACTTTGTATTATTTTATTAAGATATTATTATTACTGGAATCAATGTTTTTTTATTTCCATGGATATTTACTATTCTAAATTATAACTGATTATTGAATAATTTGTAATATATATACATATATAATTAATCAAATGTTTTTTCAACTCTTTTTACATTATATAATTTCTAATCATTTAATATAACACATTTCTTATATTTCCATTGACATAGATATGATGAATAGTAGTACATTTGATATTTTTATAAGGTCTAATCATCTGATAAGACTTAAGGGAGATGTCAAAGTCTTATTATAGTAATGATAGATTCATAAAAAATGAAAAAATATTTTCTATTTTATATGATAAAAATGGTATTTCCTATTTATTGACATTCCCTTATTCAAAATCTAATTAAAATTAAATTTTATTTTTGGGATGTATAAGGGAATATAATTATTATTGATATTTTAGTTAATAAGGCGTATAGTTTGGCTTTAACACTTTGTAAGAAATTGAAATTATAAAGAATTTGTTTGTGGCAATAGATTTGGATTTTAAGGATTGTGGTATCAGAAATTGAACTCTTTTAATTTTTTCCTATTATCCAATAATTTAATAATATAATGATTAATATAAATCAGTAAATTCTTTTTAGGGATATTTTTTTATTTCAGATTTTAATAAATCATGATACAAATAGAACTCAAATATAAATAATTTTACAATAATTTATAATATATAATTATATATTAATTTTAGGATATACCTCATTTTACCAAAAACATTTTAATTTTATGGATTCTAAAATAATTTACAATGATTTTTCAACTATTTGAAGATTCATTGAATCATTCATCGGTAAGAATTTTGTGTAATTATATTGACACGATATTCAAAAAATAAATTAACAAAAAGAAATTTATTCATTTCTGTATAAAATAATACTTTATATATTTTCATAAAAAATTTTATCCTTATGATAACACATAAGTGAAATTATTCATGGAGAGTGTCATTTTAGTGTTATCATTTTTATAAAAAAGTAAAAATTTGATGATCAATATAATGGTGAATAGTTTTACAAATTTTCCTACCAAATTGGGATTCACCAAAAAAACATTCTTATGATAACATTAATCCATGTGGTAAGGATAATTTTTAGATGTATCTCCATCTTTTAATCCCATTCTCCCAGATTTACCCTTACCATGGGGACACATATTTACGATAGTTACTTTTTATAATGACAAAAAAATTGTTTTTAATTTATAAAATGATATCCTTAGAATAAAATATATGTAATCCATATTTTGTTATTAAACTATAATTTGTAGACATAAATTTATTTTTAAAATCATAAAATTCAATGTAAATCATTTTTTTATAAATTTTTTTTTATAATGATAAAAATAGAATTATAAAAAATTATAATATAATATTTATTCATGTTTAATTATTTATATTATGCTTAATAAAATTTATCATATTTTACTTTAAATACAAATAAAATAATAACGGAATTGTTAAATTCATTAATTTATAGTAATAATAAGTATTCTCTACAAATATCATTATTTCATTTTAATCATTGAAAATTGATCCTCATTATGAAAATCCTAAAAACACCCTAAAACAAAATATTGATATTATTATTAAAAAATTAGATAGATTATGTCCAATATAATTTATAATTAATGAAGAAATTAATGATAATGTTAGTCCACATAATATGATTAAACCAATTTCCAAAGAATACACTATTTTATAGTATAAAATGTCATTAATGGAAATTGACTAATTATTTATTTTCAATAAAAAATTATCATGACCCACCTTCACCAAGATTAGTGAAGGGACACCAGATTTCTAGAGACATCCATCCTCATTTTGAAAGAGATATAATGACCCTAGACATTCTTACTGCAGTCCAACTTCCATAACACAACAAAAACCTTTTGGGACACCAAAACCACATCATTTCACAAAAACACCTGGGTCACCACAACCACATGTAACAATGCCCGTAGACACCTGGGCCTAAACAACTGTTTCCACGCCCGAAGAATCCTGGTCCTCAACCTGAATACAATTGGGAAACAACCTTCCCACACACACCTAGACTAACCACCACAACATATCATGCAATAATATTATTTTTTTATAATAAAGCATAGGCTGTAGAGACCCGTATCTTGACGTACATGTATATTACATTACTTTTGCGGAATACTTAGTACATAACAAAAACACACACACAAGGACCGTAATAGTTTAGTGTCTTTGGAAACTCGGAATATAATCTTCTAATCGTGGTGAAAGATCTTCAAAATCTCCCATAAAGATCTTCCTTTTTTTTACCTAAAACCTTTCTTTATATCCTGGGGAAAAGAAAACATAAAAGGGTGAGCTCAAATGCTCAGTAAGGGTATACAAAAGAAATAAAAATCATATCATATCTTTTTGAAAATCATAACCTGCAAAAGAGATCATAATATCTTAACATGGAACAAATCATAGAAGTGCAAATGAGATCACCATAATCATAACATGAAACTTGAAACTTTGTGGCATGCACAAATAATCATGGAAAATCATTTCTTGTTAGTCATGACTCATTGCCAAGACTATCTTAGTGGACAAAGTCCCTTTCTGAATCGAGTAACCCTCGTTTCAGTCCTGTTTCACTGAACCGGTATAACCTACCGTTCCAGCCCTGTCTATCTCATGAGATATAAAATCTTTACCCAATGCATTGGAGGGAGATATAGGTCCCACCCATCTTATAATGAATCCTTTCTTATGTGTGCCACATAATCATAAAACATACATCATCGCATAACACATGTAACAAAAATGGGATTCTTGAAACATCATGACATCATAAATCAATTCATATAAGATAATGGAATTCATAAAAATAATTCCATCACAACATGATCAAATCAATGTAATAATAGGGATAAAAATAGAACCCTTTATTATCTTAGATGGAAAATAATTTTGATAAAACACTTGAACTTCATTCTTGAGGAAAATATCCTTTCTTCTTCAAAAATAATTTTCCTTTCATAACATGTCATACAACTTTAAAATAAAAGAAGTTGATTAAAAATAAACTTTAAAACATGTAAAGGAAGCTTCTTGGAAATAATGTTTTAAAAATACATTCAAGCCGTATAAGTTAAAAAAAACATTCTTCGTACTTTTGTCGGAAAAGTCAAAAAGTACCTCGTATGAAAAACGACAAAAGATTCCTTTCATATCTTTTACAAAAAAATTTACAGAAGGGTAAAATTGGATATAAACTATTGTAGAAGGATGGAAATAATATTACATGTTGAAGGAACATGGATGTGGATGATAAAATACACCCCAGTAATTACCAAAGTAACTACAATCTCGGATAAAAGTGAGATTGTGATATTTCCCTTACCTTAGGTCTGATTTGCTTCGTATGTGTCCGAACCTCCTGTATAATGATTTAAATAATGTCATTGACTTATTATAGAATCATATTCATTGTTATGATATCATATATGGTTCACTTATGACATTATATTACCCGTTCTTTTGTAAATTCCATGTTAAAGAAGCGTTTTGGGTAAAATCGTTTCATTTATCGTAGGTGTTTTGACTTGTTGTTCTTGGCATTATTATTACTTATATCATGATTTACTTACTTCCAGAATATAAAATTTGATTTATATATCATATATATTCAGTATATATATATATATATAATAGATAGATAAATAAAATGAAAAACACCGTTCATGGAGACGGTAGTCCGTACGTACGCATGAACGCTGTTTTCCATTCCTTATTGTCTTGAAATGGAAGTAAGTAGATGACATACATATATATATATATACATAATCCAGTAGCTTTATAATGTCATATATTTCATTATTATTTCTTATATATACTTTATAATCATTCTTAAATGGTTAACATGGAGAATGAATCTCATCGCGTCGTGGAGACGGTAGTCCATACGTACGCACGAGCGATGATATCATTTTCATAAATATTGAATTGAATCGGAGTGGATTATACAATATATCAGAATCAATATGATGTTGTAATAACTATGTATAGTTATTCTTTACACCATTATACCCATCCATGTAAGGTGGTGGTGGAAAATAGATTACACCACGGCGTGGAGACGGTATTCCGTACGTACGCACGCGCAGTGATTTCTTTTTCCGTAGGATGGATAGATGGTGAAATAGGGTTGTTTCATACTTATAATAACATATCAGTATATGAGTGATACTTATGTTATTACTTCATAATGAAACAACCTAATAAGAAGAAGTGGAAGAATAAATAAAGATGAAAGAATTGGTAACGGTAATTACCTCTTCTTTGAAGCGCCTCTTTGAGACCTCCTCTTAGGGCACTAAAATTGGTCTTTGAGGAAGAAAAGAACCTCTAGGATGTTTCTAGGGAAGTGGAGAAGAGATTTTGGCAGGGTTTTTCCGAGCTTGAGTGCTCAAATTGGTGTGAGGAGGAGGGGGAGGAGGTGTCCTTTTATAAGGGAGGAGAGGGGCACCATAGGAATATCTCAAAATATTATTTTATATTAAAGTCAAAATCGGTTTATAATGGTTCCAAAGGGACTTATTTCGAAGATAAAGTGGGGATGGGTCTCAATCCTATCAACCAATAGGATTTAGACAAGTTTAGGTTATTATTTTAACCTTATCAATTAGATTTAACTCTAAGTTAAATAATTTAACTTTTACCGTGTCTTTTGTTTTCTTTCACTATATGGTTAATATACTTACAATAACATGCCAAACGAACCCCAAATTGTATATTATTAATAACTATATCCTTAGCTAAGTCATTTGGCCGAACCTTAGATTTTTAGGAATAAAATAACAATTAATAATATAATATTGGATTTAAAAACTATTTTGTGTCAATTTTGACACTATTTGATATATGATTTTTGTGAAAGTCATAACAGAATTATATGTTCGAACCAAGTTGATTAAATCAACACTAATATATCATATTAACCTATAAAATTAGTTTAAGTCATAAAAAATCTCAAATTACATTCATTTGAGCATTTATAACATCAATTATGTTAATATTTCCTTAAAAGGGTAATTATTCCATCATCGTTGTGTCATAAATAAATTAATTTATTTAAAGTCTAAAAATTATAAATAAAATATAATTATGTAGGAAATCATTTTAGCTTTATAATGAATATTTATAGTCGAATTTATCTTATGTATAACCCCATATTAAAAATGTTTTAGTTATTAAACTTTGATTTTAACTATTTTAACTATTCATTAAATAATATAATATTAAATGTCATAATCTAATCCAAGTGGACCTAAATGGTCATATTATATTCATAAGGTTGTTTGTGGTCGAATTACACTTATCCAATAGAATTAGGACATGTGTTAGGGTAATATTAATATCATATTTACCCTTAGTTACCCTATTTACTATTAACCGTGGTAAAAAAAAGTAAAAAGTTACTATTCACCAAAAATTATTTTCATCTCATTGAACCACATTTTACTTACTGACATCAACTGTGTCTCTCGGATTTTTGAAATTCCATTCACAGAAGCGGTAAAATTATGATTTATGAAGAAATTAATTTTTTTAACTACCACTTAGTAGTTTCACTATTCATCAAAAATTGATGTTTTTCAGAACAATGCCAAAATTTCATCCTAAGCTATATTTCATATTCCGAATTCAAAAATGAAGTCTATTTTACCAAATTCATATCATATAATTTTCATTAATTAATTTTATAATTAAATCCCGTTGTTAAAACAAATAGCGTTTTTTAAGAAATAATATCTATCAAAAGATTGACACTTGATTATGTCTGGTTTAAATGTGAAATTACATCCAATGACCAACATTGTATTAAATTGTAAAAATATATTCTAAATATACTTTAAAACCACTCAAATTAATAATTTATCACTATTAATTATTTCGATTAAAAAAGTTGTTTTTAATTATAATTTAGTAATTTTCACTATTCATCAGAATATGAATGTTATCCGAAAAGTACCAAAATTTCACCTTAGCCTAAATTCGATACTCCGAATCCAAAAATGAAGTTCATTTTGAAAAATAAGATTTACAGAGTTTTAAAAAGTGGTTATTACTATTCATAACGGCTAGTTTTAATAATATTTTAATAGCATATCGTTGTTTAGTGAAACTCGGTATTGCGTATTACACACGCTATCGAGGAAGGTCGTGATTGCGTGTAATGCAAGGCAAGTCAAGGATGCGTGTTGTGCAAGCTCCTTTTGGTGTAGCGTACAACACAAGACTTTAATAAAATTAAAAAGAATATTTTTTATAAAATCTTGGGCTGTTACATTCTACCCCCCTTAAAATGAATTTCGCCCTCGAAATTCGTCGGGGTTATAAATGGTTTACTATTCGAAAGTTTCTTTAATAGAAACCCACATCGTAAAAAGGAATATCAAAACCAATCTTTAAAAACAAAAGTATGAAACGTAACGGTTACCCAAATAAACTAATCGTTGGGTTTCCACATAGGTGAAAATATGGATATGGAAGAGAAATCTAACCATCATGTTCTGATGGAGAGTGGTAGAGAACATGGCTATGGAAAAGCCAGTAATCACAAATCCATAGATTTGTGATGATATAAGGTACCATCTGATTCATCAGGTATAAGATCACTAGGACAACATTTTTGGTTTTCAAGATCATTTCCCTAAAGTTGAAAATTTGAATTAGAATAAATACTTACTTTATTTTGGTACAATCTCACTGTTGTTCGTGCCTTGAACAATTTACACTTCATCTCTTAAATAAATGAAGTTGAATTTGTTATTCATGAAGTGTTAGCAGATCATGTGATAGAATGATGGGTCATTCCATCTGTCTCAAACAAAAGGTTAGCAAAAATTATATGCATAAGTCGATTTATAGTGAGATTAATCATATATGGTTCCTAAAATGGACTTATACTTCATATATCATACTGCTTAATATAATAAAACTAGTTTCTACTAAACAGGGACTTCCTGTAGGCCAGTGGTAGGCGATAAAGGCCAGTCGCACTTCGGTTGTGGGTTCGATTCCCACAGCCTTGTCCGAAGCGATGGGCTGTCGTCCGTCCTGAAGGTTGTCCTTTTTCCAAAACTATATAACATCCCATCAATAATATCGAAAAAAACAAACAATACTAACTTATGTCCAACATAATCCATTCCAATCTTTTAGGCTTATCCATAATACTGCAGTCGACTCTCATAATATAGTGAAAACGATTCTCAGAGATTTAATACCATCGTTGATCCCCATATATCATAATATATGTTTTGTTGGTCACATTCCAAATATTCAAAGGCCTTAATCACGTATTCTCTTGAATACCCATTGAACCATAGTGAAAACATGAATGCTGTCAAAAGTTAAATATATATACTCAAACCATGATATCACTTAGTCCTTATATCAATCATGAGCTCATGAATACAATCAAACATCTCATTATCTTCTTATCCTTTCATTATGCACTTATCATCTACTTTCCAAAAGTATCTGAATAACCGTTCATGGTTACTGGTACCATTCATCATACACTTTCAAAACTTAAGGAAAGACAACAGTGTAACAATCCTTTGATGTCTCCTTATTCCATGAGATTACTTATACAACATTACACATGATAAACATGTAATCATTCCACTACATTCTTAAACCATTGACCGAGCTTCAACAATTCTTTCATCTCACATATCATTTGTAGTCTCTTCATCATCATTTACATAAATACTTCCCATACGACCATACTGATTATCTTCATGAGACTTTCCCTTAGGGAATTGGTTTGCATAATGCCCGTACATTCCACATTTAAAACATTTAACCATTGTTGATGTCGTAGCAATGCCATTATCCCCATCCATGTTGTTAACTGAACCTTTTCCTTTGCATTTACTTGCTTTGTGTCCTTCTTTTCCACACCCAAAGCATCTTCCAGTTCCTTTGAAACATTCTCCTTGATGCCTCTTCCCACATGATTTACATAGGGGAAATTGAACTTTCTTTCCTCTATGATCATCATGAAACTCCATCTTTCTCTTATTAGCCGAGTCAGGAAACTTACCAAATTTTACTTTATTGATCATATTATGAGATTGCTGATTCGGCATAATAATGATGTTTGGACTTCCAAATCCCATTTCATTATGAAGAATATCATTCCATTGTCCATCATATCCTCCATTATCGTGAATCATCTTGTTTCCACCCATTTTCTAAAACCCAAAAGAATAGTGTGAGAGGAAAAAATCATAATAAAGGGGGAGTAACTTCAATATCTAACATCTTAGGTTTAATTCTATGATCGTTAGCATAATTCTAGTACTATAACCTATACGCATACTTAACCTTAGAGACATCCCTAGACATACCTTAGAAATATCTCCAGGGATCTCACTAAAGTTCTCGCATCCTAGTTTCCAAAGGTTGACTAAACCTTTCCTCTGATTCCAACTGTAGAGACCTGTATCTTGACGTATATGGATATTACATTACTTTTGCGGAATACTTAGTACATAAAAAAAACACACACAAGGACCGTAATAGTTTAGTGTCTTTGGAAACTCGGAATATAATCTTCTAATCGTAGTGAAAGATCTTCAAAATCTCCCATAAAGATCTTCCTTTTTTTACCTAAAACCTTTCTTTATATCTTGGGGAAAAGAAAACATAAAAGGGTGAGCTCAAATGCTCAGTAAGGGTATACAAAAGAAATAAAAATCATATCATATCTTTTTGAAAATCATAACCTGCAAAAGAGATCATAATATCTTAACATGGAACAAATCATAGAAGTGAAAATGAGATCACCATAATCATAACATGAAACTTGAAACTTTGAGGCATGCACACATAATCATGGAAAATCATTTCTTGTTAGTCATGACTCATTTCCAAGACTATCTTAGTGGACAAAGTCCCTTTCTGAATCGAGTAACCCTCGTTTCAGTCCTGTTTCACTGAACCGGTATAACCTACCGTTCCAGCCCTGTCTATCTCATGAGATATAAAATCATTACCCAATGCATTGGAGGGAGATATAGGTCCCACCCATCTTATAATGAATCCTTTCTTATGTGTGCCACATAATCATAAAACATACATCATCGCATAACACATGTAACAAAAATGGGATTCTTGAAACATCATGACTTCATAAATCAATTCATATAAGAAAATGGAATTCATAAAAATATTTCCATCACAACATGATCAAATCAATGTAATAATAGGGATAAAAACAGAACCCTTTATTATCTTAGATGGAAAATAATTTTGATAAAACACTTGAACTTCATTCTTGAGGCAAATATCCTTTCTTCTTCAAAAATAATTTTCCTTTCATAACATGTCATACAACTTTAAAATAAAAGAAGTTGATTAAAAATAAACTTGAAAACATGTAAAGGAAGCTTCTTGGAAATAATGTTTTAAAAATCCATTCAAGCCGTATAAGTTAAAAAAAACATTCTTCGTACTTTTGTCGGAAAAGTCAAAAAGTACCTCTTATGAAAAACGACAAAAGATTCCTTTCATATCATTTACAAAAAAACTTACCGAAGGGTAAAATTGGATATAAACTATTGTATAAGGATGGAAATAATATTACATGTTGAGGGAACATTGATGTGGATGATAAAATACACCCCAGTAATTACCAAAGTAAATACAATCTCGGATAAAAGTGAGATTGTGATATTTCCCTTACCTTAGGTCCGATTTGCTTCGTATGTGTCTGAACCTCCTGTATAATGATTTAAATAATGTCATTGACTTATTATAGAATCATATTCATTTTTATGATATCATATATGGTTCACTTATGACATTATATTACCCGTTCTTTTGTAAATTCCATGTTAAAGAAGCGTTTTGGGTAAAATCGTTTCATTTATCTTAGGTGTTTTGACTTGTTGTTCTTGACATTATTATTACTTATATCATGATTTACTTACTTCAAGAATATAAAATTTGATTTATATATCATATATATTCAGTATATATATATATAATAGATAGATAAATAAAATGAAAAACACCATTCATGGAGACGGTAGTCCGTACGTACGCATGAACGCTGTTTTCCATTCCTTATTGTCTTGAAATGGAAGTAAGTAGATGAAATACATATATATATATATATACATAATACAGTATCTTTATAATGTCATATATTTCATTATTATTTCTTATATATACTTTATAATCATTCTTAAATGGTTAACATGGAGAATGGATCTCATCGCGTCGTGGAGACTGTAGTCCGTACGTACGCACGAGCGATGATATCATTTTCATAAATATTGAATTGAATCGGAGTGGATTATACAATATATCAGAATCAATATGATGTTGTAATAACTATGTATAGTTATTCTTTACACCATTATACCCATCCATGTAAGGTGGTGGTGGAAAATAGATTACACCACGGCGTGGAGACGGTATTCCGTACGTACGCACGCGCAGTGATTTCTTTTTCCATAGGATGGATAGATGGTGAAATAGGTTTGTTTCATACTTATAATAACATATCAGTATATGAGTGATACTGATGTTATTACTTCATAATGAAACAACCTAAGAAGATGAATTGGAAGAAGAAATAAAGATGATTGAATTGGTAACGGTAATTACCTCTTCTTTGAAACACCTCTTTGAGACCTCCTCTTAGGGCAATAAAATTGGTCTTTGAGGAAGACCAGAACCTCTAGGATGTTTCTAGGGAAGTGGAGAAGAGATTTTGGCAGGGGTTGGCCGAGCTTGAGTGCTCAAATTGGTGTGAGGAGGAGGGGGAGGAGGTGTCCTTTTATAAGGGAGGAGAGAGGCACCTTAGGAATATCTCAAAATATTATTTTATATTAAAGTCAATATCGGTTTATAATGGTTACAAATGGTCTTATTTCTAAGATAAAGTGGGGATGGGTCTAAAGCCTATCAACCAATAGGATTTAGACAAGTTTAGGTTATTATTTTAACCTTGTCAATTAGATTTAACTCTAAGTTAAATAATTTATCTTTTACCGTGTCTTTTGTTTTCTTTCACTATATGGTTAATATACTTACTATAACATGCCAAAAGAACCCCAAATTGTATATTATTAATAAATATATCCTTATCTAAGTCATTTGGCCGAACCTTAGATTTTTAGGAATAAAATAACAATTAATAATATAATATTTGATTTAAAAACTATTTTGTGTCAATTTTGAAACTATTTGATATATGATTTTTGTGAAAGTCATAACAGGATTATATGTTCGAACCAAGTTGATTAAATCAACACTAACATATCCTAGTAAACTATAAAATTATTTTAAGTCATAAAAAGTCTCAAATTACATTCATTTGAGCATTTATAACATCAATTATGTTAATATTTCCTTAAAAGGGTAATTACTGCATCATCGTTGTGTCATAAATAAATTAATTTATATAAAGTCTAAAAATTATAAATAAAATATCATTATGTAGGAAATCTCTTTAGCTTTCTAATGAATATTTATAGTCGAATTTATCTTATGTATAACCCCATATTAAAAATGTTTTAGTTATTAAACATTGATTTTAACTATTTTAACTATTCATTAAATAATATAATATTAAATGTCATAATCTAATCCAAGTGGACCTAAATGGTCATATTATATTCATAAGGTTGTTTTTGGTCGAATTACACTTATCCAATAGAATTAGGACACGTGTTAGGGTAATAGTAATATCATATTTACCCTTAGTTACCCTATTTACTATTAACCGTGGTAAAAAAAAAGTAAAAAGTTACTATTCACCAAAAATTATTTTCATCTCATTGAACAACATTTTACTTACTGACATCAACCGTGTCTCTCGAATTTTTGAAATTCCATTCACAGAAGCGGAAAAATTAAGATTTATGAAGAAATTAATTTTTTTAACTACCACTTAGTAGTTTCACTATTCATCAAAAATTGATGTTTTCAGAACAATGCCAAAATTTCATCCTAAGCTATATTTCATATTCCGAATTCAAAAATGAAGTCTATTTTACCAAATTCATATCATAGAATTTTGATTAATTAATTTTATAATTAAATCCCGCTGTTAAAACAAATAGCGTTTTTTTAAGAAACAATATCTATCAAAAGATTGACACTTGATTATGTCTGGTTTAAATGTGAAATTACATCCAATGACCAACATTGTATTAAATTGTAAAAATATATTCTAAATATACTTTAAAACCACTCAAATTAATAATTTATCACTATTAATTATTTCGATTAAAAAAGTTGTTTTTAATTATAATTTAGTAATTTTCACTATTCATCAGAATATGAAAGTTATCCGAAAATTACCAAAATTTCACCTTAGCCTAAATTCGATACTCCGAATCCAAAAATGAAGTTCATTTTAAAAAATAAGATTTACATAGTTTTAAAAAGTGGTTATTACTATTCATAACGGCTAGTTTTAATAATATTTTAATAGCATATCTTTGTTTAGTGAAACTCGGTATTGCGTATTACACACGCTATCGAGGAAGGTCGTGATTGCGTGTAATGCAAGGCAAGTCAAGGATGCGTGTTGTGCAAGCTCCTTTTGGTGTAGCGTATAACACAAGACTTTAATAAAATTAAAAAGTATATTTTTTATAAAATCTTGGGTTGTTACATAGGCTGTCACATCATACTTGAAGAGACATTGTATACTCACGAAAAGGAGTATAAAATGACCTGATAACCATCCACTCAAATGAGTGTTGGGAAAAACACCCTCCCACATGAAAAGGGGGAGTTTGGCACAATTTTCTCAATTTTGGAGAGGCATGAATATGAAAAATAATACCTTAAATATATACATATAGGTGAACAAGCACGCATATGATCCTAGGGTTTCCAAAAAAACCCCTTAAACAAAATCCCTAAATATTATTCATTCATACAAAAATAACAACATGAACAACACAGTCACACTCATTCTTGGAAAACAATTCCCCATTTAACACATTCTTGTTATCATATTCATGTGACTCTATTTAAATAAGTTTCACTACCAAGCAACTAAAATGAATTGCCACAAGACAAAAAAGGAAAAACATGAAATAAAAATTTTAAACATTCACACCCAGTTCACTTGTAATGTCACATCATCAAAGGGGATCTATGAGAACCATCAAAGTACTAAAACCAAACCAAGCACCAACATACGTCTCCATAAGGCCTGAAATTCGAAAACCAACAAATACACTACAATAGGGGATCACATCACCATCCACATCACCCATCAATAATCAAGAAGAACTACTACACCTTCCACTAAGATAGAGAAAGGGAGTTTATAGTTTCAAACACAACATTACGTCTGTTCCGTAATTACATTTGGTTAACAAGGCGACCATAGAGGAATTATTATTCATTGGGATTCCATATAATCAATTGAGTTTACATGATTAACTAGTATCTATGTTATAGACATTCAATAATATAATTATCTAGAATATTGTACTTAAATAGTGTGTAAGAAAGAACAAAAAATGTCCACGATTTTCTGGGGAAATAATCCCATACAATTCAAAATATATAATCATTGATAAAATAGTAAAACAAAATCATCAAACACACTCATTTATTCATTAAAAACAATTTATTATCATCGTTAATGTTTGGTTTCATCTATCCCTAATGGTACATCCTCATACCCACCCCGGATTATACACTGTAAAGATAGATGAAGGAAAAGAACAACCTGTATGATCAATGATTATTATTTTTAACCTATCGCTAATAACTGGGGATTCACAACATTCCGGGGAGGAACTCCGAGGACTCTAAGTGTGATAATGAATGGATCCAGTAAAGTTGCACCAATAGCTTAGGGAAGGGGGACTCTAAATGCAACAAGGAATGAAAAAGAGACCTTCCAAGAGGACGAATGAAATCTCGTGTGACTAACGGTGAGGTACTAGAGTGATGGGATATGAATTTTTAATGGATTTAAAGGTGGATTGTGGTTTTAGAAAGTGGTTGTATGGTCACACATAATGGAATTCAGTGTTATTTAATAATTCTCATCAGAGAGGTGTCCATAATAGTTGTGTGTTAAAGGATTTTATTTAAAGAGAGGAAAATGGGTCTATTTAGGGTTTACCCACTCTTATGGGATTAAAAAATTCTTTATGGTGCTGTAAATGGCTTTAAATAACTTCAAAAATGTTAAAAGACTTAAAAGTGGCGTTTTGGGGGTACTGTGGAAGGAAAACATATCCATCCCCCATGACACTGATCGGTGACACAATGATGGGTGACTCACCGACCAGAGACACAGCGATCAAAGACTCACCCATTAGTGATTCACTGATTGGGGACACACTGATTGGGGACACAATCATCAGTGAGCCAGATATGCAACTCACGGATCGATGTTAACGATGGGTGACACCACGATGACATCCTTCCACCGACACACCACCGTCCAGAAAACCTGATGGGGTCCAGGGCATCCCAAACACCAGAAATTTAAAAAGTAATGGACTAGGAGAGTCTATTAAATTAAATTAGAGACCTATCAAACTATTCTCATACTCAAAAATTAAAACTTACCCCTATTCAACATAGAGGGATCCGAACAACTGCCTAAAATGTTACATGTCAAGGAAAAACCACCCAATACATATAGTAACACATCTCTCTCATGTTACCGGACAACATATAAGGATTAAAACAACCAGTCATTTAAATTAGAGAGTCCCTTCCACCATGATAGGATAATATCCACTTTGGGTGACACTGACTCTCCCAAATGGGTTTAATTATTTCTAACATTATGCTTCATGATTAGGGATCATGTCATCCCATTTAAACTGTCATGACACTTCACACACACTCATAATAAAAGGAGAAAAACACATTTCATAGTTATCAATGTCAACCACTACATCACATACAAGTATGAAACAAAACAGAAAAAAACTAAAAACAAATCTTGGTAGTGGGTGAAAATTTGTGTCTCCCATTCCCAGGTACCCTCTTCGAGGCAACCATTCCTCGAAACACATGAACCAAGGGAATGTTTTATTCCTAAAGAACCTTCTCTACATGATCCTTGATCCTCACTGGTCACAATATGAATGTGATTCCATCCTCGATATCCAACTCACCCTAGTCGAGGATGTGTGAATCCGGGTGTAGATACCGATATTTTTTAGACACATAGATGTCGTGCACCCTAAGTAGTAGTGGTGGTAGCACCTGCTAATTAGTCACCTCACCGACCCACCGCAACACCTCAAAGTTTCCAATGAACCTGGGATAATCTTACTCTCCCTAAAAATATTTTGTTTCCCACACTGAGGCGAGACCATCAAGAACACAATGTCCCCAACCTCTAACTCCCAGGGTCCCCTCTTATATTCTTCGTACAACTTATGTCAGTCCTTAGACACCATCATCATATCCCTTATAATCAGAACCTTCTCCATCATGCTATGCACTTCCTCGGGGCCACAAACACCAAATTTCCTAACCTATGCCCAACACTAAGGTTAGTGGCATGAACTCCCATACAAATCATATAATGAAGCCATTGTAATGGTAGAGTGATAACTATTGTTGTAGGCAAACACTACCATAAGAACATATCATATCCATGATCCCCTAATGTCTAAAAAAGATGCCCGAGCATATCCTCCACTGTTTGGATGGTGCGCTATGTCTGCCTATTTGTCTAGGAGAGGAAAGCAGTTCTGAGGCATAACTGGGTTCCCAAAGAATGTTGTAATAGATTCCAAACCTGTTAGGTAAACGTTTTATCTCAATCCATGACTTTGGATCTTAAACTCCATGCAACCGCACCACCTCGTCCATGTACCTCTATGATATGGTATCCACCACACTAGACTCCATTATTACTCGAAAATAAGCTATCTTTGTTAGTCAGTATACTGCTATATAGATATCATCGCAACCCCCCATTGAACTCAAGGTAGTTATATGACGATATCCATCGATATGTCATCCCACTTCTACTTGGGTACATCTAATAGTTAAAATAGACCTCCTGGGACGTGGTGATAATCCTTCACCTTCTGTCACACTTAGATCCCTTCAACATACTCTACCACTGCATGTATCACACCGGGCCACAAAAACTGACACCTCAAACTTCGGTTCATCTTGGAAACTCATTGGTGCACCTCCAGAGGTGATTTTTGGAACTCACTATGTACTTTATCAAATATTTCCATAGGGACGAACTAATCCAATTTTGTCCAACATCCAACCATCATTCTAGAGAATTTCCCTTAATAACATGATCACACATCACTTAATCCTCAATTTCTCCCTACTAAGACTCCTCAACCTATGACAATATGGGGGACTACACATTCTTCTGGACCAAAAAACAGTTTCCATCATCCACCCTTACATCTATGTGTAAGGTAGCCAACTCCTCCATCAACATCCAACCAACTACCAATTCGAGGACCACATCTTTATGTGTCTTTCTTCTCAATGAATTTTCCACCATGATCCCCTTTACTGAGGTGTTGAAAATTTCGAATTTGTAATCCTGAAGAAACTTTATCCACCTCTATTTCCAAAAGTTCAGGTCTCACTGAGAGAAGATATAACTCAATATTTTTTGATCCCTGAAGACCACAATGCACCCCCTGATTAGGTAGTTCCACCAAAACATTAGAGACAACTCAACTACTATGAGCTCCATGTTATGTGTGGCATAGTTACTCTCATGGGGATGTATCTTACTATACCCATAAGAGATCAACCCTATTGTTTCATCAACACACACATTATGCCTTGGCCTGAAGCATCACAAAATAACTCAAACAACACCCCTTCTTCTAGAAACCTCGGTACTAGTCCACTAAAAAACATTACCTTATGATAACTAAATGATATCCAACACTAATCACTCCACATAAAGGATTGGTTCTTTCTTGTCAAATATATCAGATGAGATGAAACTCAAGATAAGTCTTGCACAATCACTTGATAATATATTTCCTTACCCAGGAAACAACAAACCTTTATCACATTCTTGGGAGCTTTTTGAGAAACAACTGATTCAGCCTTTGTCTGATCAAAAACTATTCCTAGCTTGAATAACACATATCTATGAAAGGGAACCTCTCAATTCCATAACATGCACATGGATGAATTTCTGTAGAGCTGTTGTGGTTGGAGGACCCCTAATACCATTATCATATGCTCAATGTGATCCTCCTCTAATCTTTAGAAGATCATTCTGTTGTCAATAAACACCACTATGAACCAGTCTAGATATTCCTGAAACATGGAGTTCAGATGACCCATGAACATAGCTGGTTAGTTCGTAAAGTTGAACGACATGAAAACAAACTCAAAGTTTCCATATCGTCACCTGAAGGTAGTTTTTTACATGTCACACTCCTTCACCATGAATTGGTGATGTCCTAAATGTTGGTCGAACATGGAGAACCACCCTTCCCCATTCAACAGATCAATGATATCATAGATCCTTAGGTGGGTGAAATGGTTCTGGACCATCACCTGGTTCTGCCTTAGGTAGTCTAATCACAACCAGAGACAACTATATTCATTATTTTTGAACAAGACTAGGGAAACCCATGGTGACATTCTTGGTCAAACAAAACACATCATCATAAGTTCATCAATACGAATCCATAACTAATGTAACTTAAAAGGTTCCATATGATAGCGAGTCATCGAAATCAGACGAGCACTAGGATGCTAGTCAATCCTGATCTCAACATCATGTTGAGGGGGTAGAGTCACCACCTCTTTAGAGGAGATGTCCATGAACTCACAAAAAATTCCCAAAACATCCACCATCTCTGAGTCTTCTGACTCAACTGATAGATCAGGTAACATGGAATGAGGGGATCCACTCTTTAGCTACCCTCCTATCAACCTCGCTCGCTGACGAATGTCACATGTTAGCCACCTAAATCTGAAAACAAAATTGTTCTCCAAAAGTTGTCGATAACACCAAACTCAGAGAACAACCAATATGTTCCTATAATGACATTGTATGGCTGCATCTATATCAAAACAAGGTTCCCACTAGACTGATGTGGCCCTTCAATTTGAATACATCCCAACAATCATAAGAAAAGTATGTTGGACCTCCGACTAACATACTCAAGTTAAGTGTTATGGGGATTCTCACTTCCTCTTGATCCAGAGCATGTGCTAGATTTGGTGGAACAAATGAACGTGAAGCTCATGAATAAAACAAGGCACTACGAAGAGTGACAAACAAGATTATTGTAACACGAACTATTTCTGTCCTTTCCAGAACTACATCCTCTGTGGCGTGAAACTACCCCTACCCAACTCCTCTTACCCTTAGTGTCGAAAGATTCTCGGACAACACCCTTGTTATGGTCCATGAGGAGCACCCCCAGGTTGGCCTCCTCCAGCAACATATACTCATAGAGGATTGGGAACATGCTTTCCTTACTACTCCATATGAAAGGGCCCTGTTTATAACTATCGTTGTTAAGGTGCACACGGAACCGACCAAACCCCAGTATAATGTGCTCAATCAGGGCACTCATTCCAAAGGTCCTCAAGACTTCTGCAAATGAAGCATCTCAGTCCATGATCTGTAATGATGGGGTGAGGACTGGGAGATAGAAACTGGAACTGCTAGGGCCTACTCCCCATTGACCAAAACCTGGAAGGAACTGACCTTGCAGGCTTGATGCTGACTGTATTCCCCTTTAACGAGCCCAATTGAATCCCCTCTCATGGAACTACTACAATATTGTCCATCCTCTCAACCACATCGGCATTCTTCAATACCTCCATGTATGCCAGTATAGTGATGAGAGAGACAATATAATGAAGAGAAGGTCAAAGTACCTCCTCTAAACATCTCATATGAGACTCTTCACCCAAAAAATGTATAGAGAATGGCATTAGAGACACTTGAACATGTTCTTCTACTCGCTCACTAACATGTCCCTTGTTTATGGATTTTTATCCCTATCCACTTCCCCGAATTCATCATGGAAGAGATGAATTCCACCTAGAACTCCATCGCGAAGTACATCAACGAAACTCGAGCCTCCCTCTTCTCCCCAAGATAGTGCATCCACAAATGACATGTCACTCCCCAGATTTGGCTTATTGGTAGAGGAACCCAGTACCCAGTAGGATCCTAGATATAGTCGAAAGCTATCACTATATCCTCAAATGTGCTCTCTATTTTCATGTTCGAGACACATCGCCTGTACTTCTCAAGGGTCGGTTTCTGAAAAGCACAGAGTGTCTTATTCCACTGGTCGTCCTCAACCAATTAATCTTCTCATTGTGGATCACCTTGCTATTCATTCTAGGCATCGATCTCCCTGACTACTCATGGTCATCATCAAATTTTTATAGTTTCAAGGTTAACAAGGAATTCTTAATCCTGAGTAGTGTAAAACATTGTTTATAAATTTTTCAGAAACTTTTAATTTATTTTATATTCCCAATGTACCCAAGACACATAATAACACAATTAATTATGATTAATTTACCTTTCATAGGGTCTTTAACCTAGAATCAGTATATCCTTACTTGGTCGTTCAGTGGGTCTATAGTCCATGCATTAGATCAGGTGGGTCCTTTAAATCCCGTGTCCTAGTCGTTATTCCCTAGAAAATTTGACGCGCCAATGTTTTTTTACTCTATTTACCTACCATCCCATGGAATCCTCACCATGATAAGCTAAAAAATAAATCCTACCTCTCAACCTGCCTCTAATACCATTCGGTCATGATCCACCATCACCATGATAAGAGAAGGGGTAACATATTTATAGGCCCTTTATTCTCTCATGTTTAAATAGAGATAATGTGTAACGCCCCGACCCCAGCTACCCAGAGCCGGTGCATTACTTCGTAACATTGGCATGATCACAAAAGATCAAGTCTCGAAAGACCGATTAGTTTAGTAGCCTTGGAAACACTAGATACATTCATAAGTCTTTCATTACATCAAAAGGTGAAAAACTACAAAAAAACATGGTCTTCATAGTCCACACTCATATCTTCACTGATTATTCTTGCAAGTCAGTCATAAAATACTTCTTCACAACCTGGAAAATTTTTAAACATTGAAAGGGGTGAGCTCAAATGCTCAGTAAGGATAACAATAATGCGGAAGCTTTCATAAATAAACATTAACATTTAAGGCAATGTATAACCAAAACAAAAGCCTCTTAAACATGAACTTCAACATAATATGGCAAAAGTAAAATGAGATAATGCCATTTACTTCTTCACATGGATATTCTACTGGTCGAATAATCACATGTAATATCAATAACCACTTTCATAATGAGGGAATGTATAATGCCAGACATTCTGAAACACTTTGTCAAGGCCTCGGCCAAGACGTCTAAAATGATTAAGGCCTCGGCCAAAACCATAAATCAAATTGGGAAAGGGCCTCGGCCAATTCCACGTCTAGTTGTCTCATGAGACCTACCGATGCATCGAGGAGCTATAGCGGGCTCCACCCGTCACTTATTAAGTCCAATACATTCCTCATATGAATAGGTTTAAACATATCATAAACCATAACATAATTGTATCACATTAAACATACTTAAAGGAAACATAACATTTCCACATTTCAATCACAAGATATCAATACAACACATTGATATAATAAAAACGCTTTCAAAACCATTTTCAATAAAAGAAAAGTAAAACATGGTATTTATTTTTCTTTTAAAAAGAAGGTATGGCTTGTAGAGGAAGCCGAAACTCAAATAATGGTCACGGCGGCGGAGAAGTCGTTGTCGCCGCATAAGTATGGAAAGAAAAACATTCCCTTTTGTCGTTTAGTAAAATGCTTCATATAAAAAAGATTCCTTTTGAATAAATGTAAAAGTCAAAGGGGTTTATACACCGTATAAAAGAAAGTTGTGTATAAAACCAAATATGCCTCAATGAAAGGGGATTGAGACGGAGTCCTTCAAAAGATCATTTTTAAAATAAAATAGATATATTATGTCTATTCACTATAGGTACACATAAAGAATACAAAATAAGACATAATAATATCATGACATAATTTGAAAGTAGGAGATTAACCCAAAGAATGGAAGTTGGGTTAAGAAATTCCCTTACCTTGTGTCCGACTTGATTCGACTGTTCTTTAACCTCCTGAATAATAAACTAGAGTTAATATATACCCTATTAAGAACCATTTTTAATTTCATTATCCTTTTTATAACACTTATTACAATGTTATGAACATTATGTAATTATTTAAGTTAATAACGGTCGTTTTGTCGATCTTTGGTACTTGAGTCAACAATAAGCTTCTTATAATTACAAGTTGTTTATGTGGTGAAATATCCATTATATCCAGAATTATATTCATGATTTAGATGTCATATATATCTTATATATCCAGTATATACATTCATTTATAATATTACGTAACATTTAGAGGTAAGAAATGAAATGCACCGTTCATGGAGACGGTAAGCCGTACGTACGCATGAACGCTACTTCCATTTCTATTTCATATTTTCTGGAATGGAATCATAATGATATGAGAGTATATTATAATTCCAGTATAATAACATATATAATATCATTAACTTTATCCTTCACACATCCCACATATGGTATTAACGAATCAAATCACTTTCAGGGGGCGGTAGTCCGCGCTTCCTAAAATGAAGATATCGTGTTTTACCCATAATGGAAACCATAAAGGTATGCCCAAAATGAAAAAAACAGAAGCTTAAGGAAAACATAAACATATTATATATCATATATAAAAATAGTGACATCATAATGGCCACCTTTGAAGGTGTTAAATGAGTGTTGAACAATCATCGTTTCGGGAGGCAGAATTTCGCCATCCACGGAAACCTTATGTTCTTTAACCATTTGATGTAGTTGTGTGGAAGTGTAGCTCAAATAAATCTTATAACAACATCCTAGTATATTTAAGATACTGGTGTTGTTACAAGAGAAGTAAATAAAAAGAGTTTAGGGGGTTGGAGAAGCAAAATAAAACAAAAGAACATGAGAGAATGAATTACCTTAAAAAGTGTAACTCCTTTTGAGTTGAGCCTAAAGGCTTCCTTTGAAAGGATTCTGCCCAAAGGTAATCCTCTAGGATGAGGAGAGGGATGTGGAGAGAGCAAATGGGCAGGGGTTGGCCGAGCCAATGGCTTGAAGAGTGTGTGAAATGAGGTAGAGGTGGGGGCCTTTTATAAGAGGAGAGGAGGGGCACTTTTGGAAAGTAAAGGAACATTACATTATTTGAAAATGTGTTTCGGTTTTAAAAGGTCCCACATTGATAGAATTCGTGGATAAGGTGATAAGGCATCGAAATCCACTCATCCAATTGGTTTTGGCCATGTGTAGTTCATAGATTTTATATTATCTTTCCATTTTATTTAAATCGTCAAATAATGATGTCATCGCTGCATCATTATTATGTCATAAATAATTAAATTTATTTAATGTCTAAAAATTATAAAAAAAATACTATGATATAGGAAATCTTTTTATCTTTCCAATGAATATTTATAATCAAAATTTGGACTTGTGTAACCCTACTTAAAAAGTTTTTTAGTAAAACACTTTATGTTAGTGTCATTTTCACTTTAACATTAAATAAAAAGTAATTTATGTTATTTCCCAACAAAAGTGGATCCATGGGGTCCCCAAGTTAGGCCATGGCTTGTCTTGGTCGGCCATGACACAACCAATGAGGTTGGGACATGTGTCTAGGTCATTTAATATTATTAAAGTATTATTTATACCTTAAACTACCCTAATTACCACTAATCGCGATTAAGAACTTAATAAGTTACTATTCACCAAAAAATTATTTTTATCCCATTGAACCACATTTTACTTCTTAATGACAACCATGTATGTCAGATTTTTGAAAATCAAATCACAGAAGTGGTAATATTTCATTTAAACGAAAAATCAGTTATTTAACAACCACTTAGTGGTTTCACTATTCATCAAAAATTGAAGTTTTTCAGAATAAGGCCAAAATTTCACCCTAAGCTATAATTGATATTCCAAATTGAAAAATGATGTCTATTTTACAAAATTCCAAACATATTAGTTGCATTAATTAATTTTATAATTAATTCCTGCTGTCACAACAAATAGCGTGTTTTTAAGAAACAATTTATATCAAAAGATTGGCAATTGTTTATGTCCAATTTCAATGTTAAATTAATTCTAATGACCACCATTGGATAAAATGGTAAAAATATATTCTAATTATACTTTAAAACCATCAAATATTATAATTTATCACTATAAATTATTTTGATTAAAAAAGTTGTTTTAAGTATTTTTCACTATTTATAAAATTTTAGAAGTTCTCAGAAAAATACCAAAAATTCAACATAGGCTAATTTCGATATTACGAATACAAAAATGAAGTCCATTTTGACATATAAAATTTATAATATTTCAAAAAGAAGGTATTACTATTCATAACGGCTACTTTGATTAGTCGCGGTGTTTTAGAACACGAAGTTTCGTACAATGCAAGCTATTGTATTACTGAATGAGAAGCGTATCGTGGAAGCTCGGGGTGTTACATTCTCCCCTCCTTCAATAAATTGCGTCCTCGCAATTTGAAATTTTTCTTTGATAATAAAAGGTTGAAAATAGAAAATATCTTTGTGGAAAACCCACATCGGAAATAAGGTTAATAAATATATAACATTAAAAGAAAGCATGATAAGTACAAAGGTCACCCGATATAGCCCATTCTAGGATTATATAAAAATATGGATATGGAGGAGAAACAAACCATCAAGGTCTGATGGAGAGTTATAGAAAACAGGATTAGGAGAAAGTTTAACCACAAGAAAATCAAAAACTTGTGATTGGTTAAACGGTCATTGAATCCCCAGTTGGAAAAGTTAACCGACAACATTTTTGTTTTAAGTTACCTTTTATAATGTTGAGGAATTTATTTATGAGATTTACTAAGAACGTAAGGGAATATACATACTTGTTATGTATACTTTCATTCGTTAATAAATTTTTACCACAAACCCAACTTTTACTCCAAATGGTAACAGAACTCAAAAATATTCTATTTATCCTAATTGTATAAGGTTCAAAATGTTAACACATACCATTTAGATTAGTAAAACTATTTTTTAATAACCAGGGACTTCCTGTAGGCTAGTGGTAGGAAATAAAGGCCTGTCGCACTATGATTGTGGGTTCGATTCCTGCAGCTTTGTCCGACGCGACGGGTTATGCCCCACCCTGCAGGTTGTCCTTTTCCCAAAACCATAGTATCATAATATTCCAAAAATAATCTTCATAAATTTTTTAACCTTAAACAATACTATCCATGGTTCAACTTAATCCATTCCAACCTTAATAGTTATCCAAAATACTTCTGTCCAACTCACAGTCCAAATTTTATAAGGAAGGTAAACATAATGAAGATCCTTTATCCCACGTAACAACATGTGAACACCTTCATCATGTATTCTTTTTAAACATACTGAATTACCATGATCCCCTATTCCTTATAGAATACTAGATACACTCCTTCTATCCAAAAATGTATACAAAACATCAATCAGTTTCAAGGAAGTTAAGTATATCCAATATAATTTATCCAAATCAATCACGTCTTATTCCAAAATCACAATCTCAGTATCAAAACCATATTATGGTTTATCTTTCTCTCAACCATATATTTTCCAAAAATTTAACCTACTGTGGAGTCACTTTTCTTGGTTCCACACAATCTCAAGTCCTTGATGAAATAGTACTGCAGTACAATCCTTATATACTCCATAATTATTATAACCAGTACATCATTGATACAACACTCAAATTAAAAAAAATCTTTAATAACAACATAAGAACTCTAATCATTACTCCTCATCTGTGGTAGTATCATAACTTGATTATTATCCAATAACATCATTTGGGGCATGCTCTGATGATTTGGACATTGGTTTGCGTAGTGTCCCCAATCCTTGCAGAAGAAGCATTGTACATTTGAAACCATTTTCTTACCCTTGCAGTCACGCACTTTGTGTCCTTTTTCTCTACACTTATAACAAACTCCCATTCCCTTTAGGCAAGTTCCATGATGCTTCTTCCCACAATTACCACATATTGGAAAATTCTTCTTTCCCCTCATCCCTTTATCCATCATTCTCTCTTCCATCCCTTTCATCTCTTCCTTCGCTTCAAAGCCATAGGACTCAGAGAATTCTTTACTTATCCTATTAACACATGTTACTATTTCTTCATATGTTGAGAACACATGGGAGACTATTTCCCTTCGAAATGTTGGCTTAATACCGTGAAAGATACTATCCTTCTTACTCTTTGGATCATACGTACTGCTGGAGTTCACATTCCTTCTACTGGGCGCCATTTCTATACAACGGCATAAACTAGGTTAGTTTATGAATCAAAATACATAATTCCATACTTGTAAAACACTTTACATAAATTGAACTATTTATGGATATAATCCATAATCATAAAAAGAAATGTTTTCTTTGAGAAAGTATACACTCATAACCCTTCATAGTGGTTTGTAAATAAAATGAGAATTATCCTAAGCATATCCCCCGGGAGTGTCGTAAACAAGAGTGCAGCAAGGCCCGTTGCCGTGCACCAGTTCCCGTTTGAGTCTAGCTCAAAGCGGTGTTTTCGGGTTTTACCCCTAGGTACATCTGTGCCAGAGCCGCCTCTACCTGCTCGTATCCAGACAGGGATGTATTGCTCGGAAAACTCATAACATCTCTATAATACCAAAATTCTAGGAAGTTCTTCTATACTAATCCTCAAAGTCTATCTTTGGGATATGTGCTCTAATCAGAGTTTATCTAAATATAGCTTCCAAGGTTAGTACTAAACTGCCTCTGATACCAACTGTAACGCCCCGACCCCAGCTACCCAGAGCCGGTGCATTACTTCGTAACATTGGCATGATCACAAAAGATCAAGTCTCGAAAGACCGATTAGTTTAGTAGCCTTGGAAACACTAGATACATTCATAAGTCTTTCATTACATCAAAAGGTGAAAAACTACAAAAAAACATGGTCTTCATAGTCCACACTCATATCTTCACTGATTATTCTTGCAAGTCAGTCATAAAATACTTCTTCACAACCTGGAAAATTTTTAAACATTGAAAGGGGTGAGCTCAAATGCTCAGTAAGGATAACAATAATGCGGAAGCTTTCATAAATAAACATTAACATTTAAGGCAATGTATAACTAAAACAAAAGCCTCTTAAACATGAACTTCAACATAATATGGCAAAAGTAAAATGATATAATGCCATTTACTTCTTCACATGGATATTCTACTGGTCGAATAATCACATGTAATATCAATAACCACTTTCATAATGAGGGAATGTATAATGCCAGACATTCTGAAACACTTTGTCAAGGCCTCGGCCAAGACGTCTAAAATGATTAAGGCCTCGGCCAAAACCATAAATCAAATTGGGAAAGGGACTCGGCCAATTCCACGTCTAGTTGTCTCATGAGACCTACCGATGCATCGAGGAGCTATAGCGGGCTCCACCCGTCACTTATTAAGTCCAATACATTCCTCATATGAATAGGTTTAAACATATCATAAACCATAACATAATTGTATCACATTAAACATACTTAAAGGAAACATAACATTTCCACATTTCAATCACAAGATATCAATACAACACATTGATATAATAAAAACGCTTTCAAAACCATTTTCAATAAAAGAAAAGTAAAACATGGTATTTATTTTTCTTTTAAAAAGAAGGTATGGCTTGTAGAGGAAGCCGAAACTCAAATAATGGTCACGGCGGCGGAGAAGTCGTTGTCGCCGCATAAGTATGGAAAGAAAAACATTCCCTTTTTTCGTTTAGTAAAACGCTTCATATAAAAAAGATTCCTTTTGAATAAATGTAAAAGTCAAAGGGGTTTATACACCGTATAAAAGAAAGTTGTGTATAAAACCAAATATGCCTCAATGAAAGGGGATTGAGACGGAGTCCTTCAAAAGATCATTTTTAAAATAAAATAGATATATTATGTCTATTCACTATAGGTACACATAAAGAATACAAAATAAGACATAATAATATCATGACATAATTTGAAAGTAGGAGATTAACCCAAAGAATGGAAGTTGGGTTAAGAAATTCCCTTACCTTGTGTCCGACTTGATTCGACTGTTCTTTAACCTCCTGAATAATAAACTAGAGTTAATATATACCCTATTAAGAACCATTTTTAATTTCATTATCCTTTTTATAACACTTATTACAATGTTATGAACATTATGTAATTATTTAAGTTAATAACGGTCGTTTTGTCGATCTTTGGTACTTGAGTCAACAATAAGCTTCTTATAATTACAAGTTGTTTATGTGGTGAAATATCCATTATATCCAGAATTATATTCATGATTTAGATGTCATATATATCTTATATATCCAGTATATACATTCATTTATAATATTACGTAACATTTAGAGGTAAGAAATGAAATGCACCGTTCATGGAGACGGTAAGCCGTACGTACGCATGAACGCTACTTCCATTTCTATTTCATATTTTCTGGAATGGAATCATAATGATATGAGAGTATATTATAATTCCAGTATAATAACATATATAATATCATTAACTTTATCCTTCACACATCCCACATATGGTATTAACGAATCAAATCACTTTCAGGGGGCGGTAGTCCGCGCTTCCTAAAATGAAGATATCGTGTTTTACCCATAATGGAAACCATAAAGGTATGCCCAAAATGAAAAAAACAGAAGCTTAAGGAAAACATAAACATATTATATATCATATATAAAAATAGTGACATCATAATGGCCACCTTTGAAGGTGTTAAATGAGTGTTGAACAATCATCGTTTCGGGAGGCAGAATTTCGCCATCCACGGAAACCTTATGTTCTTTAACCATTTGATGTAGTTGTGTGGAAGTGTAGCTCAAATAAATCTTATAACAAAATCCTAGTATATTTAAGATACTGGTGTTGTTACAAAAGAAGTAAATAAAAAGAGTTTAGGGGGTTGGAGAAGCAAAATAAAACAAAAGAACATGAGAGAATGAATTACCTTAAAAAGTGTAACTCCTTTTGAGTTGAGCCTAAAGGCTTCCTTTGAAAGGATTCTGCCCAAAGGGAATCCTCTAGGATTAGGAGAGGGATGTGGAGAGAGAAAATGGGCAGGGGTTGGCCGAGCCAATGGCTTGAAGAGTGTGTGAAATGAGGTAGAGGTGGGGGCCTTTTATAAGAGGAGAGGAGGGGCACTTTTGGAAAGTAAAGGAACATTACATTATTTGAAAATGTGTTTCGGTTTTAAAAGGTCCCACATTGATAGAATTCGTGGATAAGGTGATAAGGCATCGAAATCCACTCATCCAATTGGTTTTGGCCATGTGTAGTTCATAGATTTTATATTATCTTTCCATTTTATTTAAATCGTCAAATAATGATGTCATCGCTGCATCATTATTATGTCATAAATAATTAAATTTATTTAATGTCTAAAAATTATAAAAAAAATACTATGATATAGGAAATCTTTTTATCTTTCCAATGAATATTTATAATCAAAATGTGGACTTGTGTAACCCTACTTAAAAATTGTTTTAGTAAAACACTTTATGTTAGTGTCATTTTCACTTTAACATTAAATAAAAAGTAATTTATGTTATTTCCCAACAAAAGTGGATCCATGGGGTCCCCAAGTTAGGCCATGGCTTGTCTTGGTCTGCCATGACACAACCAATGAGGTTGGGACATGTGTCTAGGTCATTTAATATTATTAAAGTATTATTTATACCTTAAACTACCCTAATTACCACTAATCGCGATTAAGAACTTAATAAGTTACTATTCACCAAAAAATTATTTTTATCCCATTGAACCACATTTTACTTCTTAATGACAACCATGTATGTCAGATTTTTGAAAATCAAATCACAGAAGTGGTAATATTTCATTTAAACGAAAAATCAGTTATTTAACAACCACTTAGTGGTTTCACTATTCATAAAAAATTGAAGTTTTTCAGAATAAGGCCAAAATTTCACCCTAAGCTATAATTGATATTCCGAATTGAAAAATGATTTCTATTTTACAAAATTCCAAACATATTAGTTGCATTAATTAATTTTATAATTAATTCCCGCTGTCACAACAAATAGCGTGTTTTTAAGAAACAATTTATATCAAAAGATTGGCAATTGTTTATGTCCAATTTCAATGTTAAATTAATTCTAATGACCACCATTGGATAAAATGGTAAAAATATATTCTAATTATACTTTAAAACCATCAAATATTATAATTTATCACTATAAATTATTTTGATTAAAAAAGTTGTTTTAAGTATTTTTCACTATTTATAAAATTTTAGAAGTTCTCAGAAAAATACCAAAAATTCAACATAGGCTAATTTCGATATTACGAATACAAAAATGAAGTCCATTTTGACATATAAAATTTATAATATTTCAAAAAGAAGGTATTACTATTCATAACGGCTACTTTGATTAGTCGCGGTGTTTTAGAACACGAAGTTGCGTACAATGCAAGCTATTGTATTACTGAATGAGAAGCGTATCGTGGAAGCTCGGGGTGTTACATAATGAGACCCTGAGACCCTCATTCTCTAGGCCCCAGAGTGTTGACTTGCTCCAAGGTTATAGAATCACTCGTAATATAGAAGTCATTACCGTTTTTATTTAGTTCGATCAAGAGATAAGATAGTGAATCCTAACCAACTCCAAAATGGTATGTAAAAATATGGATGAAACAATCCATTTCAATATGCATGTTCCAATAATAAGTGTTATAAAAATAGCATAGAAACACAAATGGTAAGTACCAAATTCAAAGAAATGAAACGTCAATGGTATTGGCGTCTGAGCTAATGGTGTCTAGAACAATCCTTGATGTCCTACTAGATACATGAAAGCTGTTTTATATCTGTAGGGTGAGCATACATGTATACTCAGTAGGGAAGCCAAAATCTCACATGCACAGGTGGGGAGGCATTCTAATTCCCAGTGAGAAAAATATATAACCAAAGCACCTTAAATGAAAACTATCCCCCAAAACTCACTAAGCCACACTCCCCAAATAATGCAAGTCTGGTAAAATAATAGTAATAACACATCAATGTTTGGGTGCCCCGTAAAACATTCCCACAGGTTATTTAAGACATCCTAAGTGTCAGACCTCAACCAACATAACACTGTAGTCCTACTGCCATACCCCAAAAACATCAGTTTGGGCCACCACAACCACAACTACACCTAAAATATCCTTGGAATCTAGAACCACATGTAACTACACTTCCAGTCTCCTATGCCTGAACAACTACTGCCACACTAGAAGACAACTGAGACTCATCTCAAAGACACATGGGAAACAACCTTCCCACACATACCATGTCCAACCAGCAAAACATACCCTACCTAATGAATCTTGTGCTATAATGGACCTCAAGCCATCACAACTTGTCCTAAATGTCTTTGGCTACTTAAGGAATTGATGAATAAAGGAGTTAATAACCAGGCACTCATAGGAATGTTAGAAAAAAACCATCCCCCATGAAATGGTGGTGTTCGACACAAAGTGTTGAACATGGATGGGGTGAAAATAAGAAACATAAGAAAAAAATTAAATATATAGGTAAAAAATAACTCATCCCAACATAAGGGTTCCAATACCAGCCAATACACAAACACCCTCATTACTATTTATTCATAAAAAGGCACACCGGTCACAACCCAGTCACAATCATTCCTACAAAACAATTACCCATTGAACCGATTATTTTTATCATATTTCAGTGATTTCATTTAAATATTTCTTCACTATGAATAAAATAATAGGCATATCCTCATGCCAAGGAAGGAAAAACAACACTGAAACAATTTAAGCCTTCACACCTAGTTCTCTTGTTATGTCACAAAAAAATAGGGATATGTGAGATAACTTGAAGTATTGGAACTAATACATGGCCCAACATTTGGCCCCACACGACCTCAGATCAAAAAAACATCAACTAAATGACAAAAGTGGAACCCACCCTCATCCATTTTACAAAACAAGCATCATGAAGAACAACCATACATGTCACCAAGGTAGAGCATGTGAGTTAAAATATTCAAACACACCATTCCTTTAGTTCAATATTACTTTTTGGATAACCAGGGTGACTTAATAAGGATTCCTATTAATTAGGAATCCATTTAATAAATTGGGATTACACGATTAACTGGTTTACATGTTACAACAATTCAATCATAGAATTGTATAGAAAACAGAGGTTTGTTAGTGGGAATAAAAGGACCCCAAATGACCTCAATTTTCAATGGACATAATCCCGTACAATTCACAACATATAAGAAAAGTAAAAATAGTACAACATCATCATCAAGCACTCCACTTTATTTTTTTAAAACTATTAATTATAATTGTTATAGTTTGGTTTTATGCATTCCCAAATGAAAATCATCATACCCACCCCAAATGATACACAGTAAATAATGACAAAGAAAATACTCTTTATGGAAGATCAATGATCAATCTTTTCATGATCACACCAATAACTAGGGATGTGAGACTTGTAGTGGAGGATATATGGGTACTCCAGGAGTGAGCATTAATGGCTTCAGCACAACCACACCACTATCATTGGGAAGGGTGACTCTAAATGCACCATGGAATAAAAATAGACCATCCAAGAAGAAGAAACAATTCTCATGTGATAAAAGGGGAGGTCATGGAATTACGGTATATAAAATTTGAACAACATTAAAGTCTAATTTTGTATTCACTATGTAGTTAGATAGTTACACTTGATGGAAGTATTTTTTATTTAATATTTCTCATCGAAGAAGTTGCTATAAAATGTTGTGTGTTAAATGAATTAATTTAAAGAGAGGAAAACAGGTCCTTTGATGGTTTCCCCACTCTTAGGGAATTTAAAAAATTATTTATGGGGATAAAATGGATTTAACCTACTTTAAATAGTATAAAAGACATAAAAGTGGCATTTTAAGAGAACTGGAATAGGAAAACCCCATGAACCCCCATGGCACTGATCGGGTGTGGTGCTGATCGATGACTCACCGATCAGTTACACCCCGATTGGTGACACAATGATCAATGTCACACAGAACAAGGACACACCAATCACTGAATCACCAATTTCTGACACACCAATCGCATACTCATCGATCGGGGACACACCGATCACTGACTCACCAATCTGGGATACACAGATCGATGACCCACCGATCGATGACTCATCGATAGGTGTCACGAATGGGTGACACCATGGTGACATTCATACACTAACAAGCCACCCTATGGACTTACTGATGGGGTCGAGGGTGTCCCAATCTCTAAAAATTGGCAATTTAATAGACCACGAGGGTCCGGGCCATTACATAAACACAATAATATTAAATAAAACTTTTTTACATATTTTTATTAATTTTTTATTCTATTTATTTTTCATTCATTAACGAGTTGTTTATAAATGTCACATTTATTTATAAATATTCTTATAGTATATCATAGTTTTAAAAGTCATAGTGGTGCATGGAATGAACGAAATGTCGAATATTAATATTTTATGATAAATTATAGTGTTTTTATAATAACTAAGAAGATGAAAACCAAACCATTAAAATAACTATCATATATATTGTTTGAGGTGTGAACATATCACTCATTATGATGTATGAATATATGTAGTTGTGTCACCCTCCCCGCGTTTTGTAATATTTATGTAGTTACATGTGGGAAGAAACTTAAAACACCCTAGAGTGAATAATAATCTATGTCTTGGTCTTTTAAGAGTATTCTACTATATGTGGTGTGACATCCATCCCTATATTATTTTATATAATGAAACATTTTATATTGGGCATGATCTACTACAACAACTAGTGAATTATACCAAGGCCACTATATCACGATTAAATGAATTATGTATTGAATAGATGACCATCATATCCAACATCCTACTCAAAAAACATCCTATTATGATGTCCAATGACTTGGAATCTCAGTTTGAGTCCCAATTCTCAAAATAGCCCCTCACTAAAATATAATTCAAATTCCTTACCAAATTTACCACCTATAATAATGTGGATTGGAAAAAAAATTCCACATTAAAAATTCTCTTTGATGAGAATTCATGTTATTTCTCAGACCATGAACCCCCCAAAAAAAAATTTATTATCTCAAGAATTTCTCCCCAAATTTCATCAATGTTCTTGTAATTTGGGTCGACTATAATTCATTAAAAATTAAAACAACACATAATGAAATTTTCCAAATATCATATATCAATATATAAAATACATAAATCCTACCAAATTTGATTCTATTGAATCTATTTCCAACTCAACATATCCATTTCATAAAAAAAATATTTAGTTTTTTATGGGCCAATTTATACAAAAACACTTTTTTCTCATCCACTTTCTCATTACCATATCATAAAATTATCTTATCATAATACCTTAACACCTTATGAAGTGAAGGTGTGATATTATCACCCACCACAATGTATGAGTACCACTACTAATGTAATTTCTATAGAAGAATTACTAAGATACCCATATGACACTCATTTTTAAAACATGTTCACAAAAAAACCATCCAACCTGATGCACTCATAGATCACCTCATATCCATCTCAATTCATTTTCAATAAATTGTGAATATTACTACCATAATAAAATAAAAATTTAGTTATTATAATTTATTAGTTTTATATTACCCCTTAAATCATACAATGGTCTATTTCAATAGTCCCCTGACCCTTCTTACAGGAGTTTCATATAATAATAAACTGATCATATGATCTTCACCCCATGTGTATCAATATATCTATCTTATAAACCACATACATTCTTAGAATCTAAAACTCACTCATATGAATTACAATCCCCACAACTAAAAAACACTAGGACAAATCATAATCATACCTATTAATAAAAACACTAAATTTTCAATTCATACATTTTCAATGATATTTTACCCATTATCTATAAACACTAGTTCAAGCCCATTGTACTGAATTGAAAATATAACTGTTAACATTTTAATATTAAGTACTTCTATTCAAAATTTTGAGTGGTAATTTATTAAATGAAACATGAATTTACATTCTCATTATTGAAAAATCTCTATGATTTGTTTTTGGAAAATTAAATATACATGGATGACATTTTTATGCATAGTAGTGAATGAGAGAAGAATTCAGGATACATTTGTGGTAAAATATTCGAGTTAAAACCATTAAACAAGGGTTCTAGTCGTGATAATGTTTACAATTAGGGGGGATATATGTTGTGTTTTACTCTAAGAATGAGGAAATCAATATATGATGACGAAACATACCTAGATGGTATGGTTATTCTACAAATCCATTCAATTCATAAATAATGATGTATTCAATGAATGTGTTTTATAGAAGGAAGTTTACTTATACCATAAATATACATATGTTTAACTAATTTCTAGGCTATATAATGAAATAACTATACTGAATTCACCTTAGGAAACCACTATTAACATTATTAGTTTTTAACAGGTTGTTATTTTTCAGAAAAAGATTGTCCTAAATTAGGGATCAAGGGACATAATGGTTTTGGGAATTCAATGCCATAATTTCCCATTTTTTCATTTCACATCCCTTATATTACTCCCATTAGACACCCTATAGTATGGGTTCATTTTTTATTGTCACATTTATTCAAGGTGGGCATCACCTCTTCCACACAATTTTAAGAATTTGCAGAATTTTTTAATTAAAATATGAAAAAATAGATATGATTCTTAATCTCATCAATCATTTCATGGTTTAATCAATCAAGAATGGTTGAGAATACATGTTTAGTTCCAATCATCATTCATGAGTGTTCAATAATACAATTTACATCATTATAATTATTAAATTAAGGAAATAATTAATACTATTTGGTGTTTTTGATTATTTTTGTATTACATTGATAGTAAATAAGGTCTTTTCTAACAAGGACCGGTCACATGATTTTAATGTGAGTGTGTTATATACTGTCTATGGGAAGTTAATTGTAGATTCAATATTTTTGGGGATGAAATGTGAATTTTTTGAAAAATAGTTCAAATTGTATTAAAATTAATAATAAATTTATACAATAAATATAATTATTTAATACTAATGGGTTGAAAAAAGATATAGGGTGGTTGTACAAGCCTAAACAACACACAAATAGGATAATGGATGGGTGGGGATTTGTTGAGGTTGGTAACTCTATAATTGATATAGGTGGCCCCATTATTACAAAAAGACATTTTATTAAAGCATGATTTCATATTGCATTTATGTTTCTTGTATTTGGAATAATTTATTGTGATATAGAGTAATTTATAAATAGATTATGGTTTTAATATGGACACTTATGCTCAGGATAATAGATCATTATAATTATAATTGTTTTCGATCGCATGATGACCTTGTCACCACAGATGGAGTATATAGATTGAGAAAATGAGAGACATTTTATACGTATAAAGGTATGATATGCAACATAGGTTTCCAATTATGAGTATCTTAGGGATATCCATAAGGTTTTAATGGAATTGTCCAAATGTTGAATTGTGGGATGTCCCTCAGCCTCAAACATTGAGAGAATCACCCACCAATGTCTATTAGGATTCTTGATGTGAAATGTGATTTATATGTGTTATTTAGGGAAAAATGAATTGAATTAGAGCTTGATTTCTATAAATTTATGTATTCAGTGATTTGATTTTGGAAATGTGAGATTTTGCCTAGGTTATTGTCTTTGTAATTTTTCGGGATATGGAATTATGATGAAAAGGAAATTAGAGTATCTTGATTTTTATATTCACTGAGTAACTTTTCTAGGAGTGAATATGATCTTTGGTTTTTTTGGATAGACCCTGAGGATTTGGTTAGGGTGATTGAACAACAAATAATTTCATAGGCTGGTTATGGGTATGATATATTATTCATGAGTATATATCATTATGTTATGGAGGACACAAAAATTTTTCTAATGAGGGAAGTGACATGCCATTTGTATAACATTATATCTCAAGTGAGTAGTTGTAATGCCTCAGGCAGTGGCTCTTTGATTAGTTTTCCAAAAACATGGTTCCATCAAAAGGTTTCACTGAAATAGTGGCACCGGTCATGGTCTAACACCGAACCAGTGGAACGGAATATGGTGACAACGTGAGGGTGGAAACATGAAGGTGGAACTGTGAAGGTGGCACTGTAATAGTATGTGGTCCATTAATGACCAATATTCTTTGGGCGGTGTAGTTGTGGAGGTTTTCCCATGTATTTTGGGCAATATGTTTTCCAATTGTCATTGGGATGAGGCCTAGGTGTCATCGGGAATTGCGTGTGGTTATGGTGGCCCAGATGTTTGTGGGCAGGATGTGAGGTTGCGGCCTAGGTGTTTGTGGGTGGGATGTGTGTTTTTATCCCATGTGTGTGTGGGTGGGGTATGGTAGAGGGACTGTGATGAGAATGGTAAGAGAGGTTGGATGCATAAAATGTCTTTAATAACCAGTGGGAAAGTGCTGCAGTGTACACTAACATCGATGTGGTATTACTATAACATTACATGACTTGCGTTTTTTGGGGAGTGTTCTTTGGTGAGGATGGGGTGGATTTTTCTTTGTTTGGTTCCCTAGTTATCTCTTATTATCATGAGGCATTGAAATGCCTCCCCACTTGTGAATGAGATATTTTTGTTTTCCCTACTGTGTATACTTGTGTACTCACCCTATTTATATAAACAGTTTTCAGGTTTCCAGGAGGACATTGAGGATCGTGCAGGACCATACTACTTTAGACATTCGGACAACTACAGTTGATATTTATTACTTTTCATTCATAATTTTATTTGGAGTTTTATTATACTATTGTAGAATTTACATTTGGACATGCAAGTGTGAGTGGTTTGGTTTTGGCTTTAATTTTACCTTCAGTTTTGGTGTTGTTGGGATTTACTATCTTATCTCCCGATCCTACTAAATAAAAAGGTTAATGCCATCCATCTTGTGTGTGATTTTATACCCTTGGTGTTAGTCACCACTCTGGGACCATTTGAAGGAGGGTCTAGGGGGTCATTATCTCTTCTTCAACATGTAATAAGGAAGGGTCTAGAAATATGTTGTTCATTCCCTCATCTTGGTGAAGGGGGGTAGTAGAAGAATGGTATCAGAGGCTTAGGATGAGAGAAAGGATAAATATCAGGGTTAGGAACGGTGAGGATTTCATGGGATGGTACGGAAACAATGTTGGGAAAACATGTTGTGTGAAATAATCTAGGGAAGACCGGCTAGAACATGAGATTTTAGGGCCCCCCATGATATGATGAAAGGACTATAAACCTACCAAATGATCAAGTGAGGCTACAATGATTTCAAGGTATACACCCTAGGAAAGGTACATGCATTATAATGACTAGTGTTCTTGTGTATCTTGTGTATATTCAGGATTTAAAATGAATAATAATCCTATGGAAACATAAAAGTATCTTCTAAACTACTTGGTATAAGGAATTCCTTGTTTTCCATGTAATTATGGCACCTAGACGACGACCACGAGTGGTGTGGCCAATCAAGACCTAAGATGTTTAATTGGATGATTGGAAGAGGACTGAGCAAGTGGACGAGGATGACGAGTGGAAGAGGACGCTTCATGCCTTTCAGTAGTAGACCCCCTTGAATTATGAGGGTAGCACCTCAGTCATGGAAAAGGGGAGCTGGTTTGAGGAGATGGTGATAGCATTCATCATGATTTGGGCTCTGATGGAGTATTTGGTTTCTCTGGCTGTATGCCAGATGTAGGGAGCAGCGTGTCAGTGGTGGAAGATCTACCATGGGGAGAAGAGGGAGGTAGAGGTTGTGTGGATTGACTTTGAGAAGGTTTTCTATGCGGAATTCCTCTCTTCCACGATGAATATTTGGAAAAGGCAGGAGCTGATTTCCTACCAAACGAGGAGCATGTTGGTGAGGGAGTTGAGGATCAATTTCATGGATCTCCTTCAGATTTTTCCTGACCATTTTCCTGATGAGGTGTCCTGGGAAAGATTTTTAATGGTAGAACACCGAAGTTCTATTCAACATGCCGTTACTCCGATCACCATACAGACATACCTGAATGTCCAAAATAATGATTAAGTGGTGGATAAGATGCACACGCTGGGATGTATTATGTGAGAGGGAATCAATTTTGGGATTTTCAAATGGTACGGTAGTTAGAAGAATGCCTCCTACATCAGAGTATTCTATGTTTCGACTTGTGGGGAGTAGGAGACAATTGTTCATGTTCTAATCTCCCAGTCCTCACCCTTTTATTTTGGGACCAGGACCGAGGTGCTTCATTTTTTGCAGCTATGGGAACCTTCAGAATCAGTGCCCGGAATGAGTGTAGTACAGTGAGGTAGGCCGGTTCAGCACACACCTCAACAGTAATAGTTTCCATCCCGGCCAGTTCAGTAGAAGAAACAGGTACAATGAGCTCCCGCTAATCAAGAGCTGATATTTCAGGAGGATTCTATCCTCAGGGCACTCCTCAGGGACCTTGACCATGGCATGGTCAGGGAAGCAGTCGTCCGCAGAGGGGCATAGAAGTTGGGCATGGGCAGTTACAAGCCTTAGATGTAGTAGTTCTAGTAGGGTCAGAAGTAATTTGATGTATGATCTACTTGTTTAGTACTCCTTCCTATAACATTTTCAATACATTATCTTCACACACCATTGTTACTCAAGGTCCGTCCCGTGCTATGGTTTTAGATGCTGAGAGACGTCTAGTGCCTCTATTGTTGATTACCCCAATCAATGGTCAGACCGACTAGTTTAATGTTTGTCAAGGGTGTAGACTAATGATAGGTCCACATCAGTCAATAAGGGATCTTATATTGTTGCAGATATAACCATATGAAATCATCCTAGGCATCAAGTGGCTATATTCTGTACACATGGTTATCAAATATTTCTAAAGAAGAGTCATATTCTACGAAGAGTATGGCCAGCGCGTGACTTTCTCTGGGGAGTGGGGTTTCCAAGAAGGCAACCAGCACGTTGACCCCTACTTTCCTTGTTCGCTAAGATGTAAGTGGAGTCAGCAGATACAAAGAAGTTGGATGTCCCGATGATCGTCAGTGAGTTCATGGAAATATTCCTTGAAGAAGTGGCGACTCTAACCCTCGATGTGATGTTGAGTTTGGAATAGAATTGTAACCCGGTGCCCATCTGATATTGATGGCTCCCTATTGGATAGCACCTTATGAATAGTGGGATTTACGATTTCAGATTGATGATTTGATGAAGAAGGGTTTTGTTAGACCATGTGTGTCATCGTGGGGTTCCCCAGTCTTGTTCTAAAAAAAGGCGAATAGTGGTCTCAGGCTGTGCATAGACTACCATAGACTGAATCAGGTAATGGTCAAGAACCATTACCCCTTCCCGAGGTTATACAACCCTTTTTAATACTTAAAGGTGGAAGGATTGTTCAACAAAATTGACATGAGATCATGATATCACAGTTGAGGGTGAAACTGTGGGACATCTCGAAGACAGCATTCACGTGCAGATATGGGCACATTGAGATTATAGTAATGTCGTTCAGTGTTACAAATGCACCAGGTGTGTTCATGGGAATAATGAACTCTATCTTCTGAAAATATCTAGACCAGTTCATAGTCGTGTTTATTGAAAACATTTTGATCTACTCAAAATCAGAGGAAGATCACACTGAGCCTCGAAGAATGGTTTTAGAGGTCCTCTATCACCACCGACACTAGGGTAAATTGTCCATGTGTATGTTCTGGATGTGAGATGTTCAATTCCTTTGACAGATGGTGTCTGAGTACGGTACAACGGTGAACCCATCAATTGTGGAAGCGGTTATTTCTTTGGAATCACCCAAGAATGTGGAATAAGTTCATAGTTTTCTATGTCTGGCATGTTACTACTACTGTTTCATGCCCTACTTCTCCCGAGTTGTGGCACCTTTGTCATCATTGACCAAGTGAAACTAGTCTTTCATGTGGATTGGATAGTGAGAGGAAGCCTTTAGTAATCAAAAGGGGAAGTTGGTTAGTTCCCCAGTGCTATGGTTTCTAGAAGATGGAGTACCCTTTTAGGTGTTTTTTGATTCTTCTGGACTTGGTCGGGGTGTCTCCAGATGTAGTAGCGGGGAGTGATATTTATGGGTCTAGGCAGTTATGTCCTCATGAGTGTAACTACTCATCCCATGACTTGGAACATGCAGCAGTAGTGTTCTCACTTAATTTGTGTCGGCACTACCTCATCGGGGAGAGCTTCATGGTCTTCACGGTTCACAAGAGCATAATGTATATCTTCTCCCGATGGAACCTGAACATTCCGAAGTAGAGGTGGATAGAGTTTCATCAACACTACAAGTTAAATATATCTTACACATCAGAAAAGGGAAATTTGGTGGTTGATGCCTTATGCAGGAAGTTGCAGAAGGATGTAGTTCGAGAGTCGGTATATTCTTGGATGATGATGGAGGAGTTGGTTTCCCTGCACATAGATGAAATGATGGATGGTGGTAGAGATTGTTTTTTTCAGATGAAAGTTTAGTCTTCTCTTTTGTAGTCATTGTAAGAGTCTCAATGGGGAGACTCAGAGGCTGAAGTGATGCACGATGGTGTAATCCAAGGAAATGCCCCGGAAGGATGGTCAGAAGACCGTCGTAATCAGATGATGTTTCATGGGAATTCTTTCATCCCAATGGAAATTTTCAATAGTGTTATTAGTGAGTTCCAAAACACACTCTATTAGGTGCACCCAAGAGTTTCCAAGATGCAACGAGGCTTGAGGTGTCAGTTTGTGTGGTCTGGGATTAAACAGATGGTGGTGATGTTCATGGAACGGTTACTGGTGCGTCAGTAGGTGAAGGATGAACACCGCGTCCTAGGAGGACTGTTATACCCTTTTTATGTCCCAGAGTGGATGTGGGATGAAATATCGATAGATTTTTTCACAGGACTACCCAGGGTTCAAGGATGCTGTGATGCTATATGGGTAGTGGTAGAAATGTTGACAAAATTAGCTCCTTCCAGTAGATCAAGGAGTCGAGTGCAGTGGATACCCTATCACAATAGTACATGGATGAGGTGGTGCAGTTGCATGGAGTTCTGAGGTCCATAGTCTCGGATGGGGATTCTTGGTTTACCTCGCCGAACTAGAAGGGATTGCAACATGATTTCAGCATACATTTATGCATCAACACTGCTTTCCACCCCCAGACAGATGAGAAGATAGAGCGAACCATCTAGATGATGAATGATATGCTATGAGGGTTTGTCTTGGACTTTGGGGGATCATGGGTACGACAAATGCCTTTGGTAGAGTCTGTCAACAACAATAGGAATCACTATACCATTGGAATGTATTTTTCAAAGATTTGTATTGAAGGTCGTGTCACATACCCTTATGCTAAACAGAGGTCAAGGAAGAAAGTGTTCATGGATCAGAATTGTGGAGAGCATGAAAGAGAAGATTTAGCTTGTATGAGAAAGGATGAACGAAGGTGAGGACCTAGAGAAGTCATATGACGAAAACAAGAGGATACACATTGAGTTTGAGGTTAGGGAAGACATTTTCTTGAAGGTGTCCTCTCGGCGTGGGAAATAGAGGTTCATCAGGGGGAGTAAGATTTCACCCAGGTTTGTCGGAGCCTTTGAAGTGTTGCAGTGGGTTGGAAAAGTGTATTATCTGCTAGCACTACCACCGTTGCTACTGAGATTGAATGAAGTCTTCCATGTGTCCCTCCTCCTTCAGTACCTACAAGATGTTTTTCAAGACCTTGACTGGGGATAGATATATGTTTAGGATGACACAACATTTGTAGAGTGGTCAATGATGATCAATGATCAAAAGGATAAGGTATTTTGTGGATGAACCATACCCTTGGATAATTTTTTATGGAGGCATGACAGCCTCGAGGAGAGTACCTGGAAACAGGAGGCGCAGATGCACCCCCAGTACCCATAGTTGCTTTGAGTTTTGTTTTGTTTTGTTTCATAATTGTTTGGGGTGTAGTTTGTAACCTTGTAAGCTATGAGATGGGTTTTTCTTCTTATTATATGAATGTGCATGAAGAGACATGCCTGTGGGGTGGTGGTATGCCTCATCACTAATCAAGACGCATTAAAGTGGATGTTGTTAAACTCGTGCAGGAGAGTCAGTGCCTCCCAAAGTGGATGATATATTGACCTAGAGGAAGAAACAATCAAGTCCATATGAATGGACGGTATAACCCATGAATGGTTGTTTGGTTACATGAGGGAGATGTGTTTCCATATGTCGACGAGGTTTACTCATGAGGGGTATATTTTGAGGTGGTTGTTCATACCTCCTCTCCTTTCTTGGTGTATGGTTTTAATTATCATAGGTGAGAACGATTTGAATGGAATCTGAGGTAATGACCTATGCAGTGGCTCGTTGAGGAGTTTGCAAAAATCTTGTTTCAGTAAAATGATTTCACTGAAATAGTGGCACCAGTCAAGCTCTCACACTGAACTGGTGGCACAGGGAGGGTGGCTCCGTGATGGTGGCACTGTAATGATTGCACTTCGCAGTCGCACACCGAAATGGTGGCACCGTGAAGGTGGCACCGTGAGGGTGGCACCGTGAGGGTGGAACCGTGAGGGTGGCACCGCTTATGGTGGCATCGTGCGGGTGGACCTATAATTATGGCAATGTAAGCATGCCACCACATACAGTGTCTCAGTAAACGGTGTCCGGATCTTGTTTCTTTTTCCAGTTTCCGACTTTTTTCACTCCCACAACGTATCTTTTGACGTAAAAATGATTTGATACCTCTTTTAGAATAATTTTAAGGCCAATTAATGTTTTTTAAATTCCCCCAAGTTTCAGGTGACCCATGATTTACTAAAACGTGTGTCTTTTCCTCAGTGCCACACCCTTTTCTCATAATTTCTAGTTTCGTGCCTGTTGGCATTTTCTTCTATTTACATGAAACCCTTTAACTCACAACTATAATTGCCACAAATCTAATGGGAATTATTAAATTTCAATTAATTCCATCATGTGTTACCACCCAACCACATGGTGAAACCATGATATGACTTTAATGATGTTAAAAATTCACTAGCTCGTTACTCCATGATCTTACCTTTTTATCGCACATGATTTCATTATTTCTTATTCTTTGTTGGAATCATATTTTTCTTGGTTTGTTTGGTGTCTCCCTTCCCAAGGAGAGTTGTGCGCCTGTGCTAGAGCTCGTTTGACAATTCTTGGAGTCCCATATATTCCTCCCATGCAAGTCACACATCTGCAGTTCTTGGCGCATGGAGAGAAACATCGATCGTTGATCATCCAGGAAGGGTTCTTCCTTCGTCTCTCTTTACTGTGTATCATGAAGGTGAGTATGATGATGTTTCTACAGATATGGATGAATCCAAACCGCATCTAATATAATAAATGAACTTTTAATGAATCATGGGGTGGGTTTGATATTATTTTTGTACTCCTTTATCTCTACCCATATGTTGTAAATTGAATGGGATAATGGCCACTGAAAATCGTGGTTGTTGGTGGTCCTTTCTTGCGCACTAATGAAGCTCTGTTTTTTTCTAGATATTTATTTGATTGAATGGATGTAACATGGAAATTGGTAAATCACATAAACTCGGTTGATTAAATGGATGCCCATTGAACAAAAATCCATTTGTGATCACGCAAGTTAACTAAATAGAAATGAAGGAATTAAATGAGTAGTGTGTCGAAATATGGAAACCCCTCCTTTCTCATATTGGTGAATATGTAGTTGTTCTACTGATTCCTCATGGGGTGACATGGATAGAGATGTGATCCCCTGTTCGGGTGTCGTTGTTGGTTTTTTGATCTAAGGCCATGTAGGTAAGTATGTTGGGGCTTGGTTTGGTTCGATTTCTTTAGGGGATCTCACAGATCCCATTTGTTGTTGCAACTATACACAATAACCAGTTGTCAATGCTTAAATTGTTGTTTGGTCGTTTCCCTTTTCCTTAATATGTGGATATACCTGATAATTTTCTAGTAGTGAAGTTTAAATTTAAAAGGAATCACTTGAATATGAAAACTATGATGGGTTTAAAGGTGAATTGATTTCTGGGAATGAGTTGTGACTTGTCCATGGGTGTTGTGCTTTTTATGAATGAATAGTAACGAGCATGTTTGTGTATTTGATGGTTTTATAACCCCTAGGTTGGGAGTAATTATTGTTTACCAATGTATATAATTTTATTTTTCATGATTCTTAATCGCACCACACCAATGTTTAGCACTTCGTGTTGAACACCCCCATTTCATGGGGGATGGTGTTTTATCTAACACTATTATGAGTGGCTAGTTATTAGCTCCTTTCTTATTCTTTTCCCAAGTATCCCAAGACTCTTCAGGTAGTCTGTAATTGAATGAGGTGAATTATAGTCCATGATTCTTCTAGAGGGGTAGTTGATGTGGTTAGCCGAGGTGTGTGTGGTAAAGTTGTTTCCCAAGTGTTTTTGGGATGAGGGTTATGTGTCTTCTAGCATGGCGTGTGGTTGTTGTGGTGCATGTGTTTGCGGGCGGGATGTGTGGTTATATCCCACGTTTGTGTAGGTGGGGTATGGTAGTGGGACTATGGTGATAATGGAGGGAGAGGTCTGATGCATAGGATTTCTTCAATAACTAGTGGGAAAGTGGATCATGTTACCCAATCATCGATATGTTATTACTATTACATTACATGGATTGCATTATTTGGGGCGTGTTCCTTGTTGAGGTTGGGGTTGACAGTTTCCATGTTAGGTGGTCTGGATATCTTCTTTTCTCAAGGGTCATTTTAATGACTCACCAATTATGCATGAATGCTTTTGGTTTTCCATAATGTGTATACCTGTATACTCACCCTACATATATAATCTATTTTCAGGTATTCAAGAGGACTTCAATGATTGTACTGGACTGTACTAGTTCGGACCCTAGGACAACTACTCCTGATGTTTTTTTCTTTTCATTTCTACTTTTGATGGGTTTTTCTTATTCCTTTGTATCATTTAATTTTGGAAAAGCATGTGAGAATGGTTTTCTTTTGGCTTCAATTATACATACAGTTTCAATGTTTTTGGGGTTTACTAAATTATATCCTGATCCTATTATATAAAAACGGTAACACCTTTCATCTTGTGTGAGATTCTACACCATTAGTGCTAGCCTCCACTTAGGGAGCTATTGAAGGCAGGTCTTGGGGGTCATTATCTCTTCTTCAACATGATGAGCAAATGGTCTGGCAATCTACTATCACTTCCCTCCACTTTGTAAAGGGGTGTCGTGACACTAAATCAATGGGATCATCATATGAGCTATTTGATAAGATCAAATTTTTATTTTTATTTCATTCGTGTTAATTATTGTGTATTTGCGACAAGATAATGATATAGGTGGAATAGTGCCTCCAATAGTTGGACCATACAATCTGTCAGATGTGTTATAGGAATAACCTAATTGGGATAAAATCTTATAGTGCATGAAATAATAAAACACTTTTACTGGTAATATAGCGGTTGAGAAACGGTCCTTTTCCCGGATTGATAAGTCATCCTCAACCATGACGTTGTTGAAATGGCAAGTGATGTGGGGTCAAAAGAGGGTAATTTAATAATAAAATATAGATGAGGATTTCATTTTTGGTGGGGTCAGTGCATGATGAATGATCTAGATTTGGAACATTAATTTCAGAAATCATGGGTTGAGGAAAAAAACATGATAGGTAGTTCTTATTATGTGGCATGATATTTTATTGATGTACAATTTAATGAGTGATAAGGTAGTGTAAAAATATAAAAAATTTGACTACAGACAATATCTTCTTCGAGTGGAATAATGACATAAAAATGACTAAAATGAGTCATTAAGAATCTGTTGAGAATCAAGTGTGATTGAACAAGATGAATTTACATTAAGATTACATGTTGATCTAGTGATGTAATGGTCGGGAAACTAAGTGTATTATATTTCACATGATGACTATAAGGTTTGACATTTGAGGGATTAGGCATAATTAAATCTAGGGTATAAAGAAGGAATTATATGGTATAATGATTTCATAGTGATCATTTACTTACACGAGGATATGGTAGTGTTGTGGGCCTAGATAGAACAAAATGTATGTGGTTATTGTGAGATATTCCTACTTTTTACCATGTATGCATATATATGATGGTGTATACTAGGGTTACATATTGATACACTATTAGGATTTATTTTCCACATCACACATGGGAATGTAAATTTCTGTGTAAAACGTATGTTATTTTTATTAATATATATTATAATTATTTTATGATCAGGATAGAGAAGAATCTTGAAATTGGATATCTAGTAAGGATATGACTTGATGATTGAAATGGGGTCAAAATATATATATTTTTTTATTTAAATTATTGATCATCATTATGGGTTATTAATTTATATATGATTGAATGGCATCAAATGATTTTTTGGGGAACATTGTTTCTTTAATGTCTATGGTCAGATAATGTTTTGTAGAATGTTTTGTTATTTTCCCACTATAAAATGACTCTAATTTAATGGAATAGTGTTTAAAATATTTTTATTATACCCGTATCTACATTTTATATCATTTGGATTATATTCATGTTCCCTTAAGGCCACAGTTATTCATAAGTAATGAACTAATATTGTGGACATAGGATGGGGCGATAAAATGATCTATTTAATATTTTTTTAAAATTTTATATTTTGGATGATAATTGTGAGATGGTATAAAAATATGATAGAGCATGTGAATAAACATGGACTAGTGATTCATGAATACATTTAAAGGTGTATGACCACATTAGTAGTGTTGAGAGAGAATTGTTCTAGGATTTACTTATATTCTTTTTGATGTTTATTTTAATTTATATTCACACAAAATAGTAATATTTATGGTTTTGTCTCTTGAACTATTATAAAAAAGACATGTATATGTACCATGATTAGAAATGAAATATTCACATGATTCAACTATTCTTTCATTTTAATTTTATTGAGGACATATTTTTTTATTTTTCCTCTCAATAGTAACATATACTCAACCTAACTATGATGTGTTATCAAGTGTTAGATTGGGTATATAATAGTTTGGGATGTTTATTGATGATTATGATGCATTCTTTTCATCAAGGTATTCATAAGTACCCCTATTGGGTTTCTTTAGGGATTTCATACCCATAAGTCAACCCCAAGGTCGTATTTTAATAGGAATATAATGATTGAGGAATGATGAATGTATATAAACGAGTTACATTGATGATATAGGATTAGTAATTTATAGTGAAGACAATGTATTAAATGATATTATCCAAATAGAGTATTTTTGGAATAAAATGTACCCAATACGAAAACATGGGAAATATAACTGAATTCCATTGTACATGAATGTAAGGTTACATATTAATTTATATTATCATTTTTGGGTTTTATAGTTAATGATCAGTTAAAATTCAATCCTATAGTTTTGATATTGTTTTTAATAGGATTTATAGAAGTTTTCCTAGATGGTTTAGTCTCTGATTGTTGATAATGGTAGGATGATGCAGTTTCATAAATGACTTATATGTTTTGGATGATCTTGTGGTAATATATGTCATTAGTGAGATACCTTGGGCAATTTAATTTGACTACGATGCATGTGGGTTATAGTTTTATAGATAGTAGCATCATCCCATTTTAGGTGGGATGTGACTAACAGGGGTTTGATTTTGGATTCACACTCATGTAGTATAGGATTTTAAAATGGATGGGTTTGATTAAGAACATGTTTGATTGTAGGAATGGACCAATGAGATGATTCATGGATAATAACAATAGAATGGTATAGAGAGTGATTGTTGGGGTGTCTTTTAAGTATAATCTATTAGTGTTTTTGGGATATTATGTGATGGGCACACATAGTGAATCATTATTTTATAGATCTACGAATTTGAAACATGTATTAAAAATTTTAATCTGTCAGAATATAAATGAATCGAACTAGATCTATGATGATACTATAGTGGTTACACGTGTAAAGGCATGACTGCTAGAGGATTTGGTAACCAGTAGGGATGATGATATGATTGTGTAATGTGAAGACATATTTGTGATATTACTTGTTGATTGTTATAATGGATTAATTAATTTCAAGATAACATCCAAGAAAAATAGTATTTGGTTTAGGTAGTCATATTTGAACAGGAAATTCATGTCCTAATATTTAGTGAAGTATTGATCATGTTTTGGGTCACATATAATTTATTTTATGTTTTTCAATGAGATGATAATGATACAACAATTCAAGGTAGACTCTTATCCATCTTTTAAGAAAAAAAGTCACATTTGAAGGATCATGGTGGTTGATGATACTTCTATATGATGGCTAATGTGGGTAAATTAAACTATTGTGTAGTAAAATTCATTTATCTATACATTTGGGATAAAACTACATTTGAAATTATAATTAATTTTCTAGTGGTGTGTATGTAATTATATTAGTCTAATGGTTGTTTTGGATTTGAGGTGGTCTAAGAGTGTGTTATAATTATTTATTTTCAGTTGTTGGGTGAGAGAATAATAATTTATGTACTTGGTTGGTGATTTAACCATTGAATGAAAACATGATTCATGTTTCAACATTGGTAATGGGATAGTTATTATCACATTATTCATCCATTTTTAGGGAACTTCAATTTATATGTGATTTTATTCAACAATTATTATGGCCAAACATTTTCACAAATAGTTATCGAATGTAAAATTTTCTAGTCATTTTATCAGAGAATATATATAGTGATATGATAACCTCATTGGGAATGTGGTTTGAAATGTGTCTAATGGGACTATGTACGTCCGGATGTGATAATTCAGTAGTTAATCCTTTTACAAGATATCTTTATGGCTATGAATTATGAAACATAAATGGATCCTTATATTATAAAGTACCAAAATAATGAGGTACAATTGGTGAAAACACTAAGTTGTGTAATTATAGACAGGTTTGATGAGAACTGTCCATATTTCAGTGATTTTAATGAATAAGTGTCTCGTTTATTCATGAATATTTCCCTGTAGTGGTCTGTAGTATTATTGTATAATAATATTTATCATTTAGAGGTGGAATGTGGATTTTTGTTGGTGAATTGGTATTCCATGTTTGTATAGGTCATTAATAGAGGAATACTTGGTTATTCAACTGTAATAAAGTCCCTATAGTGGTAATTTAATAATGATATTTTGAATTCTATCTTAATATTTATTTAGTCAGATTAAATTTTCAACTATTTTAGTAGTCAATTTATTTTGGGGGCTCATATTAGTTTTCATTGCAGTACAAAAGTATTAAAAGATATTTTTTGTAAAGAATATTGACATGATATTTGTTTTGGGGAATTATAGGTTATTGGAAAAGGGATGGGGTGACCCTCGTGGTGGAATTATTCACCTATAAAAATTAATGAAAAGCTGAAAAGGTTCACATCACAAAGGGGTCAACTATAAGAGGATGAACATTGTGCGAATTGGTTTACAATCTGATTGCTGGAGTCACCACATGATAGTAAACAGTAAACATGTTTTTTTCTCTATGAATCAGTTCTTTTCATGAATCTAAATTTCATGATATGAGTTATTACTAGGAAGAATTTTTTATCATTGAATCATTTTTCATTTTAGGGTTATAGGACTTAATGATATTTTGGATTCCGTGGTTGGGAGGATTTTATTTTAATCGGTTTTACACCACGTCTTTCTCAAAATTATCCCTCCTTTATAAGCTATTAATTTTGATGCATTCACAAAAAATAATTTTTGATTATCACCTCATAATCCTAATTTTTTCCCCTTTATTAATCAAAGATTTTATTTTAAATGAGTAATGAATTAGTGTACATTTATTTGGTCTATAGTGGAATGGTCTCTTATAATAGGGATTTACATTGTAGTGGCTAGTGGATATACAAAAAGATTAATCACACACTTCTTTTAATTGATTCAATTTTCAAAAGACACATATATATAATATATATTATTATAGAGTAAATTGTATAAAATTGGATGTTATGTATGTGATTCTTGATGGGTTTCTTTAATATGATTGTGTCATCGGTGTTTTGTAGACCCTCTTCAGATATTTACGTACACTTCTGGTGGGACACTGATTCATCATATGTTTTACCAAATATTCCTCCATGGATTAAATTAAATATTAAAATATATAATTTTATAACTATTTATATTTGGTGTATTTAATTGGATAAAATCAAGTGGTCCACTAAATGATTGGTGGAAATATTGATGGGCCCATGGCATGGATGAGGTTCATGATGGTGGTAAGATATTGATAGATATTGTTGATCCTTTTAATATATATATACAAGAATATAATTATTCATCTCATATGTAATAAATATTTCATTAATTCATGTTATAATTTATGGATACATAAATTTAATGTGATGAATTGATAGGTTGCTGTCTTGATTCGTACGATGATGATGTTATCTTTTGAACACCATTTGTGTTTTTTATCAACTGGTGATACTAAATTATTTTACTAATTGATTAAATTAATATTCACTATTTTATTTTATTTAATACGTTTTAGGTTAGTTTATTTGGGAGATCGATGTAATTTAATTGTATATATATATAAATTTTATATCAATTTTTTGTAATTAACTGATTTGCTTTTTTACCATTTCAATTATCATTCAACTACATATCCATATACATTTAATATATCAACATAGCTAATTATGGAAACAACTACATATGAAAATTCATTAGAGTAAGGTACATAGCCATTTCTCGAAAAAACCAATGTAAGAAATTTTGGAATGACCTCAAAATCTGATTGCACACACAATTGAGATTTTTTATATGATTACCATGTATCAAATTATAAATACCAATCAAGAGAATGGTATTTATAATATTAACTTAGTTTTATAAAGTATATATTTAGTAATGTATCATATTCTTATCTTTAAAAACATATCAAGCTATACCTATTCACTAAAATAAGACTACAATGGAATATGTGATATTGATTAATATATTGATCATTTGACTGAACATTGAAATGTTGATTAATTGATGTGGATAAAAATAATAATAATAGTATTATAATATTCATGTCAATGTTTCATGATATTAATGATCTATTCAATGAAGGCGAGATAGGGTTCTTGTTGCCAATTTTTCTTAATGTCATCCCCAAATTATTACTGATGATTAAGACCAATGATCCCAAATTTTTCTCTGATAATATTAATGTACTATGGAATTACATCAATGATGACTAACTTTGTACCCACCGTTACACTAAAAAATATTGATATATCTATTAAATACAGAACAACATTAATCACAGATGGAAGGAATAAGATTCAAGACATCAATAGATAAAGATGGATTAAGGAATAATTAAGATCATGTGGATGAAAATTAACAGCCTTCATCACGATTTTTGATACAGGATTGATAGGGATCAATTGTGATGATTATACAATAAATAATTTTTGAGGCCAAGGTCTTTATGTCTTCCAGTTTACTGGTTATTTAATCTTGTGATGGTAAATGTTTTCACTGGAAAAATTTTCCTAATGATGTTATAATGAATAATATGTGAGTCCACAATGATTTGGGATTGGGGAAGAGGACTTACATTGTATTTGATTACCCTTTTTCATTAATGTTTCCTAAACTAAAGATGACTTTGTTTCTTTTAGTCATAGATGACAATAGATCAGTAGAGTATCAATGGATTAATGTGTTGGTGGTTGAATGTAAAAGTTATATGTAGATTGTATGTTGTGAAATGAAATTTAAAATAACAATAATAATAACTTTTAACAAATGATTTAACAATTCGACAAACTACTATACCATATCACTATATTAGGAAAATCTATTTTTTCAATTTTTAGTACAAATATGATTTATGGATCATTATTTTTCCTATAAAATTTAACTCTCTTCTTGAAGTAGGATAGAATTTGCATCACTGATTTATAGGGTGAAAAAAAATAATTAATTCCAAAAAATTGAATATAATGGCATACAAATGTTAAAAAGAAAATTCATTTTATGACATCTGGAATGGAGAAATGAGTGCATAACCAAGGTATCGTAATGAACTTATGAGGAGGATCTATGACTAATATTTCTAATAACGGAAGATATCAATGTTCACTATAGCAGCTTAAATAAGATCATTTAAAATTATAGTTGTTGAATGTATTGGATTTAGAGAGTCATTTTTTTTAATATTTCACTTTTTCTATTTTTCGGCATTGTAATTACATATAGATATTTGAAAAACATTCAAATTTTTTTTAGTTAAATTTTAATCCATATTCATTATCTAATTACTTTTTTTCCACTCAAATAATGACACATATATTATAGGAATTTGACGTATGTTAGATGTTATTTGTTATTCTTGCCCAGTTTGGAGTCTAATGGTTACTATTTTCTATATAATTAATTATTTATCAATATAGGACTTTGAAAAACACATGGAGAATGTATTATCATTTTACTCAATGAATATTGTTTTATTTTATCAACTCCCTTAAAATAATAATCATTTATTCTATAATAAAATGAAAATAACTTCTTGAAATTCATTGATGATCATATAGAAGATATGAAAACATAATTAATGGAATCTATTGATAATGATTTATATTAATGATAACAAATTCTCATATGTTTCACCAATGAAATTTGGACAATCCATCTTGTGATAAATAAATTCAAGGGGATGTGTTTGAACATTTAAAACATTCTCTTCATAACATGATTTATTTTTTTGAAAGCATGAAGAAAGACAAATGGATTCCAAATGTTATGTTTGCAGGGTATTTTGACCATCTCTACCAGGCATGTTTAGATAACTTCTAATATTAAATTGATTTTTGATCCCCTTGTTTTTAAATTATAAGAATGGAACCCACATCAAAAAAATGGGATGTATTGAAAGTGTTAGTAAAATAAAATAATTTATATATGGATTTTAATGATATAATATAGCTACAGTTGGATTTCAGGACAATATCGATGAAAGAATATTTAAATATGGAAGTAATTGATTCAAAAATACAGTTACAAGAAAAGAAAAAAAATTCAATCTTATCAGGATTAACATATATTTATAATAGGGGTGTGGGGACACATTTTCTACTAAATAAGATGAGAAGGGGGACCTTATGTAATTTTTTGAGCCCCAACTAATATGGAAAACCATAATATGAGGATTTTGTAAACAACTTTTCTAAAGGGTCCCCCCCATAAGTAAGTGGTGTTGTAAGATTTCATAATGCTGAGTATGTGGTGTTTTTTTTACCACATTAGAACTATACATCGATGGATTGTGGATGAATGATAATATTTTTAAACCATAATGAATAAACCTAATTACCCCATAAGAGGGTTTTACCAAATATTTTTCTATCAACCCTTTTAATGCGAGTTCATTATTTTTAAATTTCATTAATGTTTTGAAGTATTATTTTTTAAAAAAAATTATATTTTAGCTGTGTATACACAATTACAAGTCTATTAACAAGGTGATTGTTTATCTAAACTTTATAATCTATATGATTATACTATGAACTTTAATTGAAGAAGATTCATGGTGATCGTCATTAATAAGAAAATATTAAACCTAAAAAAATTCGATCACACCATTACTATAGAAATCGTTGTTACTATTATTGAGATAATCTAGTTCAAAAATATTATTTTCATAAGGTTTTTGAATATTGATTTTATTTTATAGGTTACAATTTAAAATATTTTCTTTTTTTAGTAATATTTATTGTTCTACTTCCATGTTGAACATAATTTTTTTTTCGAAAAGATGAAATCATGATGGAATTTTTCATTCTAAAATTAATAGTGAAATATTCTTTGTACCACTGTTTAATTGATTATATTTATTTGGTTTTAGGTTCCAATCATGATGATTTTATTTTTATTTTAGAAAATAATTTTGAACATTTCAATTTACATTCACATACATATAAAACGTTCAATTGAAATAATTTTTTATGCGGATACTTTATAGTACACATTTGTGCATAATGTGAGTTGATTTTATTTATTATATTAAAAAATATAAAGTTTTTTTTTTTCAAAACCTATGGAAATTAATTCAAAATTCTAGTATCTAAATTATATTTTGAGAAATATTTTGAATTTATTAGTTTTTTACGACATAGATTATGTATTGGTGATAATTTTTTGATTTAGTGTTAGGGAAAGATAATTTCAATTTGTTAAAATTTAACATAATATGAGCCCATATAATTCCCGAATAAATTTTCAATTATAATTGTTTCTCATGTTTTAGTTCATCATTTTCAATAGTTTTTGATTTATCTTATTTTTGTCAGTTGGGTAGCCACATTGTGGAGTTTAATTATATATTACCACTTGAAATTTATTGAGTATAAAAATATAATTTTCATCTTAAAAAGTAATGGGAATGGGTCAAAAATTTGTTTGAATGTTTTAAAATTAAGGGTTCCTTTTTATTTTTATCTTTTATTCAAACTAAAAATGATTGTGTTCAACTGGATTTAAAATAAAAATCCCAATACATGTTGAAGAAATTCTTTAATTATTTAATTTGATGGATGAACTATTTAAGAACATTTTAAATTATTAATATGACTCACCCAAAAAGGATTCATAAAATTTTATCAGAATGAAAATTAAAAGTAGTTAAATATATTTAATAATTTTGAAGGGGATTAATTTTTGTAAATCAGGAATTGGGTTTGAAGAGGAAAATATTCTTTTTTAAAAAAAATCATTAACTGTTTAATGAGAATCTAGTGGTTGAATACTTTTTTAAAACAATTTTGGTGTGTCCACACAATATTTCATGTTAGTTATTTTCCATAGTCTACTAATTTGGGATCATTTTTTCCAAGAGGAATGGAAAAAGTATAGTGTGGGTGATTGATGTGATTTTATATTCATACAATTATTCAACATATATTATATGATTTTAATACTTTTTTGTTATTTAAATAAGGCTTTTTGGTTAATTTTATTTTAATATATATTACATGAAAAAATTTTATGTTTAATTGTTTTTATTTTTTGATTAATTAAATTTATATTAATTTTTTGAAAATTTTTATTAAATAATGAATTTATTATAACATCCTCAATATTCCTTTTAAATTATTATGTTATCATATTTTTAAAATTTATATTATTGTAATTTAAATTTTATTATTATTTTTTGTTAAATTAATTTTTTGAAGATTATTTGTTAATTTAATTTACTATATATAATCTATGATTTAAATAAAAATAAATTGTAATATTTATTTATTATATATAATTACACATTAATTGAAAATGATATATTGTTTATTTGTTTTATTTAATTATTATCTATGGGATTATGAATTTATAAATATATATGTCTTAAAAATTTAATAATTTAGTTGGAATTTTCTTATTTAAAGACATTTAATTTATTTTTATTTGTTTTTTCCTTCAACAACATAACCTACTATTAAAGGATAAAAAAGTAGCCAATTGGGGATACATGAAAATATAGTATTATGTTTTAGGAATCCACATAAGAATTTCATGATCAGACTATGGTAACTAATATAAAAATAGACCACAAATCATATTGATCCATGGTAGGAAATCTTTTATAGGATGGACATGTGTCATATTTTAGATAATGATCAAGGGACTTTGAGATTTATTCATACTAAATCACCAAAAGGATGCTTGTGATGGAAGTATTATCTTGTTGTTTCCAAATAAGAGCTTGACCGATCACTTTACACCATAATAGTGTTTCTTGAGCTCAGATGATGATGATGAGGATAATGATCGTACGCCCCAAAATCACAATTAAAATGAATCAAAATAGATATCCTAAAAAATATCCCCTTGGTATTACCATACTATATGTTCTAAGATGGTAATGAAGCATTTCTTTTAAAATGAGATGGGTTTTCTATTTAGATTTTTCTTAAAGTCATCGGTGGTTCATTTATGATGATGATGAAGACCAATGCCTTGATGAAGATTCATCAAGATGATTTGAATGATGGTATCCCATCAAATCCATCAATCTATGTACCGACCATTCTGCTATGTAGGATTCCCATATCTAATAATACCAATACCAAGATTTTCGTTTATGTGAGGTTGAACATATGAGCTATGAAATGAAAAAGATGGAATGAAGAGGAACTAAGATCTCTCCAACGAATCTGAACTACCATTATTTTGATTGTATATGTATGATTGATGATGCTGAACATGGATAATTATACTAAGATTTGTTGAAGATGAATATGGATTTGGTTTTTCCAACTATTACAAAAGAAATTATTTAACTATACCGGATTTTTAGCGCTATATTTAATTTATGAAAATAGGATGCCTTTATCTGCACTATATTTTTTGCACTGATAAAGGGATCTTTTATCATCTCTATTTTATCCCTTCTAATAGACCTGAATGAAATATTGTAAATAAAGAAATAAAAAATACAAATTATATTATTTAAAAATACAAAAAAATTAAATAATCATTGATATATATGAATGAATTGATTATACTATATATTAATTGTAATTACAATAAAATTCTATATATTTAATTTATATAAATATTTTAAACTGAATTTAAAAAAATATAAAATTAAAATAACTAAATAATGAAAAATATAAAAAACTTAACTAAATAAATATTTCTAGAAAATTTTAATAAATAATTTATATTAAATATATAAATATATATGACTGTATGTAAATAATATTTATGTATTACAAAACAAATTCATTAAATTCAATTGTCAAATGTTTAGTGATGAATGGTTTTTATTAAAAATGAATATAAAATATTGACTAATTGAATTGAGTAATGAATACAATTAGATGCTTTTCAATTTTACAATTTAACATATTTCAAATTATTGTCATATTTATTTCACACAGATATATATATATATATATATATATATATATATATATCTAATTATATCATTTTTACATAAAATGCATAGACACAAATATTTATAATTACAAGAAGGGAATTCCCGAGAGTGGCCTTCTCGAACCCTCCACACTCAAGAACCCCCTACCCACGAAGAGGTCATCTGGGGATGCCCCAGCCGGGGATGAGCTGTTGTCAGCCGAGATGACATTGCGTCCCGCAGGGTAACACCTCGATCAGTGATGGTTCATCACAGCAATCCGTCAGCTAGGTGAAGTGCGCCCATTCTGCCCACCCGGTGAGACACCGGGTGACCCGGCAAGACGAGTGGTACATGGGAGGTGGAAATTCCCCCAAGAGCGGGCTCCCAGGAATCGAACCCCAAACCTCACTGAACACCGTTGATATGGCCCTCGACCCTGCACCACTACGCCACCGCCGAAGCGGCAACACAAATATTTATGTAATAAATGAAATCCAATATAAAAAAGAATTGCCTAAAATAGTTATGTCATTTATTCAAATGTTATTACCCATTTTAATATATAATTATAATATGATAAATTTAATATACTTAGTCTTTAATAGGTAAATTTTATTAATTTTTTATTAATTTTAGTTTTTTAATTATTAACTCATTTTTAATGATTGAAATTTTAAATTTTTTTAGGTAATCATTCAATTTATATTATTTATTTATATTTATTTAATTAATTTTTTTTCATATTTTAAATAAGTGCCCAGCTTTATTTCCTTATATATCAAGATTTTTTAATAATTAATATTTAATAAATAAACATATATATTTTTTCAATATTGTTAAAGTATACACTTACTTAATTTTTCAATTTCAATCATTTTTAAAACGTATGTACTAATGATTATATATTCATTAATAATGTTTAAAATAAATTTTTACATAATTTTTTATAAATGAATATATTTTTTAATGTATATTTATGAATTTTTAGATTTATTTAAATATTATTATAGGGAACGTTATATTATTGTTTAATAATGTAATTATATAAATATAAATAAATAATTATATATATTTAAGTAATTGTAAATTGAATTTAAATATATTTAAATAATTAATATTTTTTCAATATTTACATTTATATATATTTATTAAATATATATAATGATATTAATATATAAAATGTATAAATATTAATTTTAAAAAATGTAGTTATATTATTATAAATAAGTAATTATATTTTTTAATCCTTATAAACTTCTAGTGAATATATAAAAATAATAAATATATCTAATATACACACATTTAAATGTATATATTAAATATAAATATATTTATAAATAATTTTTTTTTAAAAAAATTATAATTATAATTATAAATCCTTTATTCGCTATTACATATTTAGTGCTTTTGAAAAGAAGCATTATCAGTATTTTTTAACACAAATAATGATGGATATTATATTTAATTTATTAACATTGATATAAGTTAACCGATCTATTTTATGAACCCAAAACATCATGAACAGGTCGTGATATCCAAATCATACCACAGAAGCCCCTTATGCTGGTGCACCTCATTGTCGAATCCATGCTCAAATCAAGGAAACTAACCAGGCTGCACCAATTCCAATTAACAAATCCAAAGCTAGAATGATTCAAGGGTCTAATTAATACTAGGTGATAATGAACTCCATGATTGGTGATATCTCAACTTTCTCATAGATGATGTAATGATTCAGTATATGGAATGATATTTCTTATCCTCTTTACTCATTGATTTCTTGTTTAACGATTTCTATTTGTGAGTTGTTTCATTTGTTATCAGTAGGTCATTGTATTTTTTATCCCCATTCATTATTTTATGTATTACACAACTATTTCATGACACATTGTAGTTTGATAAATTTTAGCACTTCCGTATTTTTCATTAATAATTTAGCTATTGGTGAGAATATGGTGAATGAGTTAGTGACCACTAGACTTCTACAATGGTTTTCCCTTTAATCATTTATCCCGAGGAATGTGAACGCCAAGGAATATTCTACCCAATTGAGAGTTGTCTCCTACAATTGGATAGAGTAAATTCTATTCCTAATGATCATTTTATTATAATTCAGTAGTTATTTACTTGGGAAAAATTGTTAGAGGTTATTAGTTGAATGACAATGATCATTTCAATAGAGTAATTATTTTTTGGGATAATACATTAAGAATAAAATTAAACACTTGTATGGGAAATCGCCAAAGGATTGATCATGTTTCTAAAATTATTGTATTTAAAATCATTATTTTTCATTATTTTTTTTGTTTGAATCAATTTCGAAATCCCAACTATTTTTTTTTTCAAAAAAAAAAAATCCAATAAATATTATATTGTGGTATGAATAATGATTCTTCCAATAAAAAATATTCAAGAGAATGACAATGGACATATACTATGATAAACTAATGGGGAATATAAATATTATTTTTACCACCCCATAAGAGGTGTTTGATATACTCAACCCCATAATCTAATATAGACTTAATTTTGGCCTAATTAAACTCATTCTCAATAATTCCTCATAAAATTTTAACCCACTTTAGAAGATTATATATATATGGGTAAAACATAATACATATGATCGTAGTATATCTGTGAATGTGTGAAATTAAATAAAAATCATAATTTATTGGTTAATACTTTGACGGTCCATATATATCATAGTTAATAGACTCCAATAGTTATTTTCATTTAAATCCATAAGTTAATATTTTAATTACTAAAAATATCTTAACAGTAATTAGTAAAAAATATCAATCAAATCTATTTTATAATCAGAAAAACATCTCAACTCACACTTTATAAGTTAGTATTTAAATGTCTCATTATCTAATATGATCAAATTTTTACTACCACAAATCAATTTCCACCTATAAAGTGAAGTGCAACAAAATTTTACAAATCCTAAAATAAACTTTTGATTGGAATTATTTCTATAATTTATTAGAAATATATCCATTTTGGATGTGGTAACCAACGAATTTATACTTCATAAAATTCACTACATTTCCTTCACCAAACATCTAATAAATAATATGTATTTATTAATTTAATCAATATGAGAAATCATTCTTTATCATTTCTTTTTATTTCCAAAGTCTTTTAAATGAAACCAACTTATGTTACCAGATCCACCAAATGTAAAATATTATATACAATTTTACATGTAAATAATATTTATTTATAGTAATTTACCTTTCTTGTGATACGAAAAGCCAATTACTAATATAAAAGGATTTTTCTATTGTAAATCCTTTATTGTGGAATCAATAATATCCACATACATTCCATTCCTTTTCATATAATACAGTTACAATTATTTATTATCCTTAATATATATTTCTATAAAATATTTACAATCCTCCACAAAATATTTTAATTTTTCATATTTCTAATGGAGTTCATTAATTTTTTGAAATTCAACATCAAATTTTATTTATGAAGAATCACCTCACTGCAAATATATATTTTATATAATTGGGTCATATACTATATAACTTAAAACCAATATATATTCCATAATTACTATTATTTTTATTGTTAAGACCTGGATTTCCATTGGAAAATATTTTTAAAACCATGGAAATTTCACGAGTCCGCAGTTTCTAACGGTGCTTGATTTAGAGGCCCGATGTGTCCAAAATAAATTTATAATGTTTTGTTTGGGTACGTACAGTTAATGTTAAAGCAGAATTTTATAACTTTTGAACCGGTGCTCAAAATGGAAATCTGAGGGCACTGTTGAACGCGCAGGGTCGGTGATTGCTTAGTGAGAACTTCAATGCAATTGAGTTCTAATGATAATGGAATTTAGATTTTAGGGTTATTCATTAAATTGACTGAAAATAACTGTTAGCTTATTTTTATTCCTTGGTGGTTAAACCCTCAAAGAGGAGGTTAGTGGTGGGACCCACCCGCACATAACCTATCATGGGAGGATATTTTTAGGTGGTTCCAAAATGAGCATTAAACCCCCCTTTATCCCATGGAACTCCCAATTAATTGGGGAGCCTCTTCACCTTCCCTTGTAAGTGTGCCACTCCACATAAATTAATTAGTGGTTCATTATTAATTAATTAAAAACATTTTAATTCATTCCAACCATTTAAAATAAAGGTTATGTTATTACTTTATTTTGTTTGGCATAATTCATTGGTGGAGCCTTGGAAGAAATGTCAAAACATCCTCCCAATGAAGGACTCGAAGAATGGTCGCCATCTTCTCCTTCCTCAACCATGGAAAGAAAGGGAATTGATGCCCAGGATGAACACCGACAACATCTCCAACCAACATCATCTGGGTCAAAAGAGAAGACATCACACGTGAAGAACGTCCCCAACGACGATGTCACCTACTTCTGACGCCAATGATAAGTAATTGAGGTAGGGCTTATTTTATGATTGAATATTACCCTCCTTACCCTGTTGTATGTTGTGTACTTTGTGAACCGAATGATATCACTATAACGAGTAGGGTTCAGACCGCACGAACAGGGGCTGACCCTACCCTTTTTTGTTCATGTTTGATGACGACAGAGGAGGTACATTCTGGGAACGGAAACAAGACGACCGTGAAGAAAGACGGCGGTGCAAGGCCGCCGGGTCTCCACAATGGTGCGACACCACCATACCGCGCTAAGAACCGAGCCGCTACCTGGTGGGACGTAGCGGTTCTGGAGGGGCGTGGTGATGTCGCACCACACCGGAAGGAAGGGCCATAGCAAGGATGGTCGCAACGGTTGGACGAAGAGCATGGCCACATCGTTCCACACGTAGGAGCGGGAGGCTATGGCCAGGCCAGGCCACAGTAGAGGTGGCGCGGTGCTGTCGCACTACGTAGAGGTTAGAAAAACTATGGCATCGTCGTGCCGTAGTGGAGAAACTAGGGGTGGTCGGGTGAGCCGGCCACCAGTGCATGATATAGGTGGGACCCAAAGGGTCCTGCTGAGAAACATAACTGGTGCACAGTGCCGGTTCGGATTGGTAATAGGGGGCAGGGTAACCCCCTCCCATGCATGGCTAGTCAGGCCACGTAGGCCTGCCAGCCGGGCCGCCACTGGCCGGGCCGCAACGGGCCGTTCCGCCTCAGGTCGGGCCACCATCCGACCTGGCCGTTTCATTATATAGGGATGGACCCATGGACCGGGATAGATCCTGGTTTGGACTAGGTTAGTATGGGTCCGTCCGACTTGGTCAGACTGGACCTGGACCCTCTATAGCCCATTTACACCTTTTGGCCCATTTCTTGGGCTACGAGTGTCCATTTGATGAACCGTCAGTGGCATAGATATTCATGGAATGAATCCATCCCTTTGAGAATACCCCATGTGAGTTCGTAGTATAGTGTAGATGTGGTAGGTTTGGTTCGTACAAAAATCCAACATGGCCCTCGTGACTAAAATGCTAATAACTAACAGATCGGGTATCCGAATGATGCACCATCATTTGCGTTGAGATACCATTGATGAGACAATCCTTTGAGATACTTCAACATGAGACTTCATGACAGTTAGAGTTTTTCCCAGTATCTCGGGAAGCAGATCCTTCAATTGATGAGCAGACAGAGTACGGTGACCTATTAGCTGATAGTCCTAAAGAGTGTGTGACCGATTCGACTAGCCTAGTGGGGAGCGCCTAATAGTTGGTAGAAGACCCATTGTAGAGGAATTCCAGGTAGATGGAGGCATACCTGCAGTACTTGATAGGATGAGTAACTATTCATGTTATTAGGGGGATAACCAGGTATTTATTGGCAGAGCCACAACATAGTAGCGCCTGGTAGTTGGCAGCAGACCCGCGTTACCCGACAAGAGGAGTGCTTCAGCAGTCAATGGTTAGTGAGAAGTGCCTTGGTGTCATGATAGGCCCATTTTTCTTGACAAAGTAGGAGTTTCCCGCAGCCGTGGTTTTGATAATGGATGTCCTGGTTGGATCTGAGTCATGAATTTTGTGGTTTCTTAATGATTTATATGGGTTATTATATAACATAGCTATATGTATGGGCATATACCTAAGTAATGGTTATCTGTTGATTCATACTTATAGTTTATCCTTGTTGGATTTTGTCAACCCTTGAGGGTCTCGGGGTCCCTACTAAGTATCTTCATACTCAACCTTGCACGAGCTAAGCCCGCACCTCATTGTGTTTGATGCAGATGACAGACAACGCTGACTGAGTTTGAGTGTACGAGGACTGGATGGTATCCGAAGGTGAACCTCACGACGAGTTGGTACCCGGAGGAGACGGACGTACGTGGAGCACTGTGGAGTCTATCTATACAAACCCTTCAGGTACGATCTGTGGTGGATGATACATGATCTAGTAGATCCATTCTAGCTATTTTTCTTTTTAGTTGTACATTTTTTTCCTTTCCTTGTAATTTACTATTGGGCTTGTATTTCCTACACCTTTTTCATTCCAGCACATCTTTTGTATATAGTTTTAGTTAGTGTTTTTCTTCAAGATGCATACTCTGTTGTGAGAGTTTACAATTTACAAAGGAAATTCCTTCCCAGCTTTGGGATTTATTCCTTTGGTGCTAGTTTCCAGCCCCTGGCCTATGGAAGGTGGGATTGGGGTTGTCATGAAACAGGCCTCGAGGATGTGTTGGGAAAAATTGGTATCATAAGAGTCAGTTCTACAGCAGAACTCAGAACTCTGATCATGCTTTTCTGTGAAACAATAGTGTTACGGGTACTGCGTGTGGTTTTTAGTTTAGGGAGTCTAGTGTTGGTGCAGTGGCCAACGTATCCGTACACCAAGACATTGACTTCTGATTTCTGACTCAATGCATGAATACACCGATTTCATGTGTGTTTCAAATGTTTTTTTATGTCAGCTCAACCAGGTAAACTCACAATGTATATTGTTTTGACCATGTCAATTTTGTTCCCTTCATGATGTCTCCCCACAGACGTCCAGTTAGAGCCCCAAGAGTTGTATGCACGGACATCCCACCGAGCGATGAGGCCTCAGTACTGGACCCCATTCCAGCGGAGGCACTAGTGGTACCACCACCCATTGGGCCACAGATGACACCAGCCCCAGCATCAGACGATGCACGCCTCTTGAGTGCATTGCAAGAGTTCTAGCCACAATGGACGCCCAAGCTCTGGGCAAAGATGGACCCATAGGCTATAGAGGATTGGTTGGAGGCTGTGGTGATGGTTTTTAGGTTAGTAGTGAAACCAGCTGACTACATCATGTACCATGCTACCAAGCTCCTTCAGGAATCATAAAGTAGATGGTGGATCCTGATCCTCCAGGTCCATGACGAGGCGACGCTACATTGGACAGACTTCGAAATCTTGTATTGGGATGAGTTTGTCATAGCCACCCTTAGTCTGGTGTGGATACATGAGCTACTTCATCTGCAGTAGGGAAACATGAAAGTATCACAGTTCTCATCGAGGCTTAATGACCTCTCACTCTACTCCACTGATATGGTACGTGAGCCATTATTTAGGGCCCAGAACTTCGAGCAGGGGCTTAGGCAATAGATTAGAGCCTCGATGTTCTCCCTTAGCATTTCGATGTGGGAAGGAGTGTTGGAGAGAGCCCTCTTAGTTGGGAGTTTCCTTGCTGAGCAGTCTATAGTAGCGAGAACCACTACTAGTCAACTTGAACCAGAGTCTTCTACAGCTGGCAGTAGACATATGATGTAGAGGTCAAAGAGGACCAGCCCTATAGGTGGACGACCGGTTGACAGAGGATCGGTTGTGTGGGGAACCCAAAGTAGAGACAGATCCATCCATGCCAGGAGTGGGCAGTGTTACTCATGCGGCGGGCTTGGTCACATGGCACATGACTATCTCTCCCGTCGTACTGATGATCATTAGTAATATTTGGGACCACCCAGACAGTGGTAGAGATTTTATCGAGGCGGTCTGAAGGGCACACACAGGTGTGGCAGAAGTGCTGGCCGAGCAGGATGCGGCGGTCGAGATTACGAGATGCTATCGCCACCACCACCAGAAGGTCCACCCTGGAAGCATGGAGCAGGTGGACATGGGAGATCTCAGCTTCAGCCCGCTGAAGAATATGACCATGGCACTCCGGAGATTATTCAATGTATGATCTATGTATACTACACCTTAGTTTCAGTTCTATGGACACATGTGTCAGTCACTCTTTCATAGCCACTGCCCTCGTTCGGAGCTAAGTGATTCTGACGGAGAAGTTCGCTCGGTCTTTATGGCTATAGAATCCTACAAGATCAGACTCGATGATTAGGAATTAGTCTCGGTATTGTGAGCATACTCTAGGGGGAGTGAGCTTCGACTGGGGTCTCCCCGTAGTGGCTTCGAGGCCTTACGACGTCATCTTGGGGATGGACTGGTTATCTAGAGTCCATGCTCAGATCGACTGTATTAGGCTCAAAGTGCGATGTGGCTGCATGGATGGGACCAGTTTCACCTTCACCAGTGAGAAGGGAACATTTGTATCCAGGACAGACTTACTCGGAGGAGGGTGCAGCCGATCACTCACCAATTGGCTTGTGATACCCTCAGAGTAGTTGATGTGGAGAGTTCGACATATCCTATAGTGGTGGAGCAGTACGTGAATTCTTTCTCTGATGATGTTATAGGACTACCTCCTAACAGAGAGGTGGAATTCTAATTTAACCTATACCCCATGATGGCACCGATATCTACTCTAGTATATCGGATGGCTCCCGCTGAGCTTTGCAAGATGCGGGTAAATCTAGTGGACTTTCTGGGGAAGCGATTCATCCGTCACAGTGTTTCTCCCTTGGCGGACCCAATTCTATTTTTCCAAAAATACGGATGGGAGCTTAAGGCTCTATTTTGACTACTGTTGCATGAACCATGTGATCATAAAAAACAATTACCCACTCCCAAGGACTGACAACCTCTTTTATTAGATCAAGGGAGCTCGATGGTTATCAAAGATAGACCGTAGATCAGGCTATCACGATCTCAAAGTTTGATACGAGGATGTACTGAAGATGGAATTCAAGTGTTTGTATGACCATTACGAGTTCTTGGTTATTCCCTTTGGCATAAATAACACTCCAGTAGTGTTCATGAGTCTCATTAATAGGATCTTCCAGCCATACCTTGAACGCTTTGTCGTAGTCTCCATCGATGAAATATTGATCTAATCGAATACTGAGGATGAGCATGCCTAAAAATTTCAGGTAGTACTGGACACACATCGAGAGCACTAACTTAAGGGTATGCTTTTGAGGTACCAGTTTTGGATTCGAAAGGTTCACTTCTTGGGACATGTCATCTCGGAGGCCGGAGTTGCAGTGGATCCAGCTAAGATTCAGGCGGTATTTTTTTGAGAGCCACCGAGGTGTGTGACGGAGGGAATAAGTCTCTTGGTCTTGGCTGGATACTATTGTATATTCGTTCTAGACTTCTACAGAGTTGTAGCATCACTATCATACTTGACAATGAAGGGAAACCCTTTCTTGTGGTCGGAGAGATTCCATCAGAGCTTTCAGGAGCGGAGGCATAGGCTAAATTGCACCCACATCTTGAGGCATCCAGAGGATGGCTTAGGGTATGTAGTCTACTACGACACATCAGGGACAACACATGGGTGTTTCCTAATGTAGCATAGAGCTATGATCACGTATAGTTCTCAGTAGTTGATACAGCATGAGCAGAACTACGCTACCCATGCCTGGAGTTAACAGTCATGGTCTTCACCTTGAATATGTGGAAGCACTATCTGATGGGTGAAAATTTTACCTTTTACTCAGTTCACAAGAGATTCAGGTATATCTTCTCATAGAAGGACCTAAACCTGAGATAGTGGTGTTGGCTTGAGTTCTTTGAGGACTATGACTTCAAGATAATCTATACTCTTGGGAAAGGGAACATTGTTGTGGATGCTCTTAGTAGGAGACCAGGCATTCAGCTGCTAGGAGAGGAGATAGAGCAGATATCTGCCTTATAGATATCCTATGTGGATAGGTATGGAGAGGACTATCATTAGTCTCTTACATTCACTCCTCCACTTCTTCAGTGAGTCAGGGAGGCGCGGCATGGAGATGCGGACTGTGAGATCCGGCACGCTCAGATATCCACAAGGCATGCACCTGGTGGATATTCTGAATGTGGGGATCTTATCATCCTCTTCATAGGATGTACCCTAGTACTATTTTTACTTCAAGAGGACGTGTTGTGGGATATCCACACTTCCACACTAGCGGTACATCTTGGAGTGGAGAAGATGTACCAGGACCTTCGAAGTCATCACTGGTGGCTAGGTGTGAAGATGGCAGTAGTAGAGTTCGTCTCACGATGCCTCACTTGTCAGTAAGTGAAGGAAGTGCACCAGGTACCAAAAGGCTTGGTACAACCCTTAGAGGTCCTAGAGTGTTTGAGGGATAGGATATCCATGGACTTCGTGATAGGTCTTCCATGTACATCCAAGATTCATGACTCGATATGGGTGATCGTCAACATAATCACCTTTTCGGCCCACATCCTACCGATTAGAGAGTAGGTCTCAATAGAGAGCTTAGTATTCCTCTATGTACAGGGGATTGTGTGTTTAAATGGAGTAACTTCTTCAATTGTCTCCGAACATGATGTAATTTTTACTTCCCGGCTATGTAATGGGTTTTTGAAAGCATTCGAGACACAGCTTCGTCTGAGCACCACCATCCATCCTCAGACGGATGGCCAGACCGAGTGGACTATTCAGAACCACGAGGACATGCTCCGAGCATGTCTCCTCTACTTGGTCATGACTGGGAGGACCACTTACCTTTGGTGTATTTTTCCTACAACAACAGCTATCTCTCCACCATCGGTATGGCAGCTTTTGAGGCCTTGTATGGTCGGCCTTGTTGATCGCCACTATGCTGGACAGACCTAGGGGAGTCAGCACTAGTGGGACCAGAGATAGTACGGGCTACCATGGAGAAGGTACAGATCACCCAGGAGTGGATGAGGACTGGTCAGAGTAGGAAGAAGTTTTTTGCCGGAAGGATACGAAGACCTCTGGAGTTCGAAGATAGTGACCAAGTATTTGTATATGTCTCACCTCGATGTGTTCTATGGAGATTCGGCCGAGGCGTGAAGTTATCTCCATGGTTCTTTTGGAAGTATATTTTTAGGCGGGGCCCACACGAGCTTTAAACCCCCCTTTAACCCCTTAGAACCCCCAATGAATTGGGGAGCCTATTCACCTTCCCTCAAAAGTGTGCCACTCCACATAAATTAATTAATAGTTCATTAATTTATTATTTGAATTCTTTTGAATTCATGCCTACCATTTAAAATTAAGGTTATGTTATTACATTATTTTGGTTGGCATAATTCTTTGGCGGATCCTTGGAAGAACTGAGAGAACATACTCTCGACGAAGGACACGAAGAACCGTCGCCATCTTCTTCCTTCCTTAATCGGGGCAAGAAAGGGAAGCAACTCCCACAACATCTCCAACGAACATCATCTGCATCATAGGAGAAGACATCGCCCACGAAGAACTTCTCCACCGACAACGTCACATACTTCCACCGACAAAGAGTGTCAATCGAGGTAGCAGTAATTTTACGATTTAATATTTCCCCTCGTACCCCATTGTATGTTGTGTGAATTGAGAACCTAATGATATCACCACAACAAGGATGGTTAGGACGGCATGAACCCAACCCGACCCTCCCCTTTGGTTGGTTCTTGTTTGATGATAATGGAGACGGTACACGCGGCGACCAGAAATGAGCCAGCCACAAAGAAAGATAGCGGTGCAAGGCCACTGGGTTGCCACTAGGGCGCGGCACCGCTATGTCGCACTGAGAACCGAGCTATGGCCAGGTGGGCTGCAGCGGTGCCAAATGGGCAAGATGGTTCCGGAAGGGAGCGGTTCCGTCAAACTACCCCGGGAGGAAGAGCCGCGATGAGGTGGGTCACGACGGTCGGACGACGAGCTCGGAGCCATCGCGCCGCATAGAGGAGAGGGTGGCCGCGGCCAGGCCAAGCTGCGGCAGAGGAGGCGCGACACCATCGCATCGTGCGGAGGCCATCATAACTGCGTCACCATCACACGTCAGTAGAGAATCCAGATGTGGTTGGATGAGCCACCCGTAGGTGCGCACTATAGGCGGGACCCAAAGGGTCCCGTGGAGAAACAGAACCGGAGCCCAACAGCAGTTCGAATTTGTAACAGGGGACACGACATCCCCTCCTAGGCGTGGCCAGCTGGGCCACGTAGTCCGGCCAGCCGGGCCACCACGGGCCGGGCCGCCTCGATCGGGGCCGCCCTCGGGCCCAACCGTTTCCTCAGACCGGTCTAACACGAGGACCGGTCAGACCCCTGTTCAGACTGGGTCGGTTCAGGTGGGTCCGATTGTGTTGGACTGGACCCGGAACCACAATTTCCTATTTACACCTTTTCACCCCTATCTGGGGCTACACACATCCATTTAACAAACCATCAACAACACTGATATTCTTGGAATGGATCCGTCGCTTTGAAAATACCATAAATGAGTTCAGTGTATAGTTGAGATACAGTTGGGTTTGTTCGTACACAAATCCAATCAGAACCCGGACTAAAAGGCTAATAACTAACTGACCAGGTGTTCGAATGACACATCGTCTATTGAGTTGAGATCCCATTAATGAGGCAGACCTTTGAGATACTTATTCATGAGATATTGCGACACGTGGAGTTTTTCTATGTAGATCAGGAAGCAAATCCCTCAGTAACGAGCATACAAAGTGTGAAGACCTTGTACTGATAGAACTGATGATTTCATGACCGATCCGACTAGACCAGTGGGGATTGGTTGTAGTTGGCAGCAGACCCATGGCGGACCAGCACCTGGTATTAGGCAGTAGACCCATGGTACTCGACATGAGGAGTACCATTGTAGGATATAAGGGGGGTCACGTAGTATTTAGCGGCATACACACAATATAGTAGCGCCTAGTAGTTGGTAGTAGACCCTTGATACTCGACATGAGGAGTACTTCAGCAGTCAAATTTTACTGATAAGAGCCTTGGTGTCGTGATAGGCCCACTGTTGTTGACAGAGGAAGATTTCTCCATCATCCATGGTTTTGATAATGAAAATATTGTTTTGGGCTGGGTCATGTCTTTTGTGATTTCCTCATGTTTGAGATAGGTTAATAGATAACTTAGGTATATGTATGGGCATATACCTAAGTAATGGTTATTCGTTGTTTCTTACTTTTATTTTATCAATGTTGGATTTTTTGAGACCTTTAAAGTCTCGAGGTCCTTACTGATTATCTTCATACTCACCCCTGCACGGGCTATGCCCGCACCTCATTGTATTGAATAAAGACGATGAAAAACCCTGACCGAGAAAGAGTGTACTTGGAATGGATGGTACCTGGAGGTGGACCTCATGACGAGTTGGTACCCAGAGGAGACGGGCAGACATGGAGCACTGAGGAGGCAATCTGTGCCTACCCTTCAGGTTGGATTTGTGGTGGAAAATACAGGAGCTTCACGAAACCTTTCAGATTTCTGTCTTTTTAGTTGTACCCATTTGTCCTTTCCTTGTACATCACAATTGGGTTTGTATTTATGACCCCTTTTTCATTCCAGCACATCTATTGTATATAGTTTTATGTGGTGTTTTACTTCCTGTTGTGTACTCTGTAGTGTGTGTTTACAATTTATATAGTTAATGCCTTCTCAGCTTAAGGACATAAAACATTTCTGTTAGTCGCCAGCCCCTATACTAGGGAAGGTGGGCTTGGGTAGTCATGGCATGGGCCCCGAGGACGGGTCGTGACATATATCATTATGACTATTATTTTATATTAGGTTTACTAAATCACCACAAAACCCATAATCTATTTGAAAATTAATATTTAATAATAACCCAAATCATCATCTGATTGAAAATAATTCTTATTTTCAACATGTATAGAGACAATTCCTTAATCAATTCATAAACTAACATTTTTTAGAAGATTAAAACTATTATAATTATTAGTAAAATTCATTATCTAAAATTATTATTTACATTACACATATCCTTTTAGATGAAAATGAAATTATAATGTTGAGATCATTTGATATATTGGATATACTATTAAAATAAAATGTAATAATATCACTGTCTTTTCTATTATCTATCTCTGAAAATATAACAAGGGATTTTAAATTATATATATATTCGAATAATTTTTATAAATTATTTTCATGGATTTTACATTTTAGATATACATGTTTTGGTTCGACACATATGAATCACTTATTACCATCCATGCAATTCCCACAAATGGGATGCATTAAGCCTTTTATAGAACACAATGAAGTACATCAATTATAAACATTAGCAACATCTCATGAACTATTATTAGTGCAATGTTTTTTTAAGACTCATACCCTATCTCTTTTATGTTTCATATACTAATATCAATAGTATTCATCCCATCGACGACTACATATAAGAGTATAATAGGAAACATATGTTTATGTACACGACTGATGGATGATAACACTCACACAATAAAATTAATTAATAACTATTTGGGAGATTTGTTAATGAGGATCAATGTATTCTATAACATTCCCCTTTTGATGAATTAATAGGATAACACATATCATAATTGTGTAACTCTTCCTTAAATCTGACTACCCATTTTCATCAATGAATATACAAATTCTTTAATACAATTAACAGTAGAGATTCCATTATTATAATTATATATCTTATTCACCTTTGAGGATGAATATTGTATGCATATTCATTTATTTATTGAATAAAATGAAAAGTTTTTCCCCTATGATAATGTATATGAATATAAAAAGGGTTCATACAAATCATTAGATAATAAAGTATAAAGATGTAGTTAATGAGTTTATCATGTTCTCCATAGAGAAAAAATACGAAAATTCTAAAATCTATTGTCCATGTTTATATTGTTATTATTCATGTAAAATTAATTTGTAAGAGATAAAAAAACATATCTTTTTTCATGAAATTGATCAAAGATATAAAATTTGGACCAAACAAGGGTTAAAACTCAACAAAAGCATGGATTGGGATAAAACTACTGTTTATGGATCATTTGATTTGAATACTTGTGTAAATGATGATTGGGTCACACAAAATAAATGAAAATGTAAATTTAAGATGAACTCTATGATTGTACAATTTATTTGAGATGTTATATAGTTATCCTAAGAGACCATTTTATATTGGTTAACTAAATACACAATATTTTTAGATTAATTGAAGTTTTATAATTTCAATGATTGAATCATATTGACTGCAACCATCACTTAATATAACATGTTCATCTAAAATATTTTCTACCCAAAGAAAATATGCTACCACATCCAATATATTATTCTAAAAGAATTATATATTCAATTGGAATGATCACCAAAAGAATAATTTCTTATCAAAATAATTTCATATTATAACACAAGGACCATGAATCACACATAAAGTTCTATTTGTTTGATTATGATCAAAGGATGAATTATTATTAAATTTCATAAAAAATATTATTGTAATTTAAAATTATTCTATCGTTTTGAATACTATATAGAATTCATGAAACAATGAAAATGATAGGATTTATGGAATACAGAAGAATTAATGATTTGAGCTCATTTCATCCAGCATACATTTATCATTGTAATAAAGTTCATTTAGAGTATCCAATATTTTGTAATGATCTAAGAAAAAATTATCTTGAATTAGATTTAGATGGAATAAATAATTTTGGTCTATAGAGTACTAGTCATAGTACATATCCAATTATGTTGGATAATTTTAACATTCTTTCATGGTTATGTGTGAATTGTTAAGAAAATTTGTTGTTTCTACCTAAATATCGACCATAGAATCCTAGAAATGATATATATTTCTATTTCTCTTAGTCAATCCATGATATATAATTGATGTGTGAAATACATTTTACAATGTATTTTTCCTATAAATGTGATGAATTGACATCGAGGGTCATTTATCATTAGACACTAAATGACATCTCCAACTATGGAAATTTAAAAGGAAATTTCATTGAAGAAATTTTGCGGAGTTCCATTTGTTAATAATGCACACACCCATTTAAGATGAATCATTCAATTGAAACTGAGTATTGAGTACATTGAAATTTTTTACCATGAAGAAAGAAATAAAAATATTGGACGCTGGCATTAAATGATATTATCAATCTATGTACACCACCATCTCTACTAAAATGTGGTCAATATTCAATTACGTAAAATATATAGACCCTGTTCTTGTAAAAAAAAATTAAAAAACCTTATCAAATCATTATGGAAGAAGAGATTATGTTTAATTGAATTATCGCATTGGAATCGATTTGATGTCAGAATTTATCTTGTATAAATATATAGAGGGGTAAAATTATTAAATATAGTTTTTGGAACATTAATAAATATTTATATAAAAATGAATGATAGAATCTAGTCTAGGTTGGAGATGAATGATATGGGGATAAAGGAAGAATTGGAAATGATAAAGGGTATATGGAATACGTTTTTTCCTATTGAATATTACATTGTATCCAGACTGAAAAACGTTACATTTTTTCCTCTTCTTGATTGATTCAACCTTAAAATGGAGTATTCATCTAATATCAACAATGATGTATCGATGAATAAATTGATTTTACATGGAAAAAATCACATGAATGCCTTTTTTATGCCAGATTATATTCATGTTTCATTCCATTTCATTATTTCTCAAAAAAAATCATAGATGAACAAGACACTACTTCTTTTTCAAAGCCATATGCATTAATTATATAGTCCTTTAAAGGATTATAATCATGAATATGAATGTTATATTCATATTATGTGAATTAGATATGTTATTACCAATATAATTCATTACCATAATTGTCAAAATGTAGGTTCACCTGGAATGAGTGGTTCAAATATTTGGTCATTTCCATTACATATGGATGTACCCTATTAAATGAAATATGAGAATTTTAAATGGATATGTCAATAATTGAAGTTTAAATAATGTAGTATTGAAAATCAATAAATTTTGGAAGAGACTACTGAATTATGTTCCAATTACCAATCATATTTTTACAACATCAATCTCCCTATGTCTCATCATATAAGAATCCATATGGTTGAATATATTTATTGAATACATGTTGTTACAATTACCTTGATAGATATTAGGCAAGATAACCATTTCATTTACCACATATTGAGGATTTTGATCCATAATTTGAATCCCATAAATAAATTCATAGATATTTGAATCCATCAAGGGATGTAAGACGCTTTCCAAATTCACATAATAAACAATCAATAGGATTGATTTCAGATCAAATTTATATGGATTTATAAGAAACTCAAAATTGAATCACCTAATGACTTCGATGTATAAATAGGGAACGAAATGAAATTGTATCATCTTGCACATTTTTTAAATCAATGGTAAAACATTTTATACAATAAAAATTATATATATATTATGATTAAAAATAGTGGGGTTATAGTTATGGTATAAGAAATTCAGATATATGGCTCCATGAATAGAAATCTACTTTAGGTATATATTTCAAATTTTGGGATTATTGAATAGATATATTACATGGATAATACACACTTTTAGGTGTTTCATATCAGTTGAAAATGGGTTGCAATATGAACGGTAAGAAATTTGATGAAATAAGATTTTTGAAGGTGATTTTAGTGTGGAAGGATGAAGATGAGTAGTTAATAATTGATTCACAATGATTGAATGTATTTTATTTCATAGATACTTCAAACAAGAATTTGTCAATATTCTTCTTGGTGGATAAAGAAAATTTCGGGTCATATGGAAATTTAACCAAGGGTGAACCTTTCATTGAGATATCACAATCATTTCATGTTAGTTACAAGGTAAAAAAAATTTCATTTATGTTAGAGGGGTTCACAAATATTGGTTTTTAATTTTCAATAGAGGAACCAAATCCCAAACACCATTTAAAAATATTGTTTAATGGGATGGTTAAGTTGTTTTTTAATATACTATGTAATTACTCAATGTATTATATTTTCCTAACTAAGTTGACAAAATATAACTAAAATGTATGACTAATCATCTAGAAAATTTATTTTTAACATTTAGATGTTATAAATTATGATGAAAAATAGACTATAATTCAGAAAACCCTTTAGGAAGATGTAATGTTAATAAAATGATATACATTATATTTTTTATTATAAAAATATAAAATGAAATGTTGATTTAATTTTAATTATTGAATGTATATTTAATTTATCATAGAGGATTTATTTCCATATTTCATATCATTCATCCACAAATTATCCAGTAAATTCTTCTACCACAAAACATTTTCACAAATACAATGTTGGCATTTATCACATTCCTCCATGTTCCATATACTACCTTTGTAAGAAGATAAAAGTTGCTTCCCTAGATCGTTCCCAAAGATAGATAGATAATTTCATAGTAAAATCATTATCCATAGAAATATTTTATGGTTTCATATTTATGATTAATTTTTTAGTATTTAATATTACTCCCATGTGAGTTTTTTTATAGATGGATTAATTTATTCACATTGTGATTATATATTTAAAATTTCTCATGCTCATAAGAGATTGAACATCTAGGTAGGAATTGAGATCATGAATAAAAGGAAATCGGTCAAGAATGCATAAAACCATCATTAAAAGGTGAATTTTTAATAGTTATTTAATTTAATTTTTCATCATTTTTCATATTAATATTATGTTAATTTCATTATAATTATTTTCTGATAAATATTTAGTTTCTTCATTGTAAATTGTGAATTTCATATTTTTCAAATTTTTTAAATGATTTTTTTCTATCATTCTTGAATTTTTGACCAAAAAATCCACAATATCTCTCTCCCACAAACCATTTAACCCTTGAGGTTTTTGCAATTATTACATGCCTTCGTGTTCCTGTAACTGTATATAAAGGATGAAAAACTATGATACCTTTTTTCAATAACATACTTAAGATTGATGTTTTATAGAAAACTAACTATCCATATAATTAATTCAATTATTAATATATATGAATAATATAATACTTTTTAGTATTACTCACATAATAATTATTTATTATATGAAGAGATTTTTCTTTCGTGCTGGGAGGGTTAATTCAAAGCTGATCAAGCTCATTAGAGATCAGAATTTTGTCCTAAAACTAAAATAATGAATATAAGAAAATAGTTCAAGAATTTATACAACCTTCATGAAATGTTACATTCAATATATTTATTTAATTAATATATTTTTAATTTAATCTAATATATGTATGTAAATTTCATTATAAATTTTATCTTATACACATTTTTTTCATCGATTATTTGGGAATTAATAATTTTTTTCAACTATTTGCACCATTGTAAAAAATTTATAAAAATTTCCATTCTACAAATTGTAGCACCATAATATTTCATTGAAAATTATTTTCTTTAATGTAATTCAATACCTTGTGTTACACGCAACACCGAGTTCGAGCGCACCAAGACTTACAAAACAAGCCATTCAAAATTTAGTTATGAATATTATTAACTGCATTTGTAATTTTACATAGTCTATAAAATTTTAACATTCCTATTATTTGTTTCTTAGACATAATATAATAAAAAATTGAACTTTTCAGATAAAAGAAGTAATTTTCATAAAATGCAATTTTACCACCCCTGAAAGGTGAACAATTTTCTAATACAATATTTGAAACTTTATCAATTTGATTAAATATAAAAGTTCATTAGAATCAGAAAATAAAAAATGTATTGGATATATTTTTGTTGTTTTTCGGATAACTTCATATTTTGATGATTAATGAAAAATAAAAAATTTTAATTAAATAAATATTTTTTAATAAAAATAGTTTATAGTATTAAAATATATATTCGAATTCTTTTTAGGTATTAATAGATAAAATTATTATCATTTAATCCATTATATGTCATTTGATGTAGTTTTAAATTTAAATTGGACATAAACAAATATAAATCATGTGATAGTTTTTACTTCTCAAAATATTGCTTTCAACTTTTGAAAACAAGAATATTTTTTTACAATTTATTTATAAAACTTCATTTTTTTTTATTTGTTGAAATAGACATAATTTTTTAATTTTAAATTTAAAAATTAACTTACAGGGAATTTTTGGTATTTTTTTGAAAACATTCGATTTTGGATGAATAGTAAAAAACTATGCGTTATTGTTTAAAACCAAATTTTTATTTAAATAATTATTTATTTTATTTAAGTTTATATTAATTACAAATATATACATAATACATATATAAATTAAATGGAATTTAATGGATTCATTTTTAATAATATTAGACGTATAATATTTTATTGTACCTTTTACCGTCTTTTACCCACCTTTTAGACATATTTGCAAATTTGCATAAAACATAATTTTACTAATTCTGGGGATTGAATTCAAAAAATCCAAGAGACACGGTTGACATCAATTTGTAAAATGTGGTTCAATAATATGAATATAATTTTTGGTGAATAGTTTCTTTTGAATTTTATTTACCACGGTTCAATGTAAAAAGTGTCATTAATGGAAAAAACTATATTATAATTTACCAAACACTTGTCCTAATTCTATTGGATAAGTGTATTTAGACTAAATTAATCCTTAGAAATAATATATGATCCTTTATATTCACTTCGATTAGATTGGGACATTTATTATTTATTTATTTAAAGAAGAGCTAATATTGTAAAATTCAATATTTAATAACTAAAACATATCTATTATAGGGCTGCACGTAAGATAAATTTGACAATAAATAATAATTATAAAGATAAAAATATTTCAAACATCATGATATTTTATTTTTAATTTTGTTACAATAAATAATTAATATTTTTTATGCCACAATGAATATGGAGTAATTACCTAATTAATGAATGATTAAAATAATAGTTATTATTAAAATTAAAATAAATGTAAATTGAGACATTTGAATAATTAAATGAATTTTATTGGTTAATATGACATGTTCAAGTTGATTTATTGATTTTTAAGTAATAATTTATATTTTACTTTATCACAAAGAAATTACTAAATACTCTCAAAATTGACTTAATTGATTTTTTTAAACAAATACAATTTTATTAAATTATATAATAGTCCAAAAAAATATAAGGTTTGGAAAAAGGATATATATAATGATATATATTTTATTAGTGAACCTTATAGGGTTCTCTTGTTAGTTTATAGTATGTTTATTAATCTTATAATAAAAAATTCAATAGACAAGGTAAATGTCAAACTATTTAACTAAGAGTTAAATTTAAAAGATAAGGTTAATATGGTGTTGTAATCCTATCTCAAAACTCATGGTTGAGATATTTTCGACACATCCCCAGAATTTCCTTAAAATAAATCCATTTATATCCATTAGAAACTGAAAATGAATTTACAAAAAAATATTATTTCATGATTTTCCAACAGTGACCCTATCTACTCTTATAAAAGGGAACATCCCCTTCTCTTAATTTCATACCTCCAAATCCATTTGTCTCGACCAACCCCTGCCCATATATCCTCCCAAATAATGTTATTTTATCCTATATTCCTTCTTATTGATCATAATTCCATCCTATGGAGACATTTTGATCAAATCACAAGGAAGCCCTAGAATAAGAGGTAATAATTTTATCACCTCTTTCAAAGATATCTTCTTCTTCCACTTCTCCATCCATTGTTTTTATTAATTCCAATATAATAAATCCAGTACCTTGTACATACTGTGATATAATTATAAATATTATACAACTATATTAAATATTCTATACATCCAATGAATCACAAAGTCATCATACGTGCATACGTATGACTTAACGTCTCCACGTCGTGGTGTAATTGTTATTCTACATTTAATTATCTTGATGGGTATAATAATGATGTATAACTGACATCAATATTAAATATAACATGTTAATTATTATTTATATATAATATTACATCCAATTATATAATATTTTACCTTCAATTGAATGATATTGTCGCTCATCTGTACGTACGGATTGTCATCTCCACGAACGCGATGTGATTCATTCCCCATCATAACCATTCTTGAATAATTTTCATTTTATGATTAAAAATAGTGTTTAAGAAAATAATATAATTCTGGATATTAATAAAATACATCCTATCTATAAAAACATGACTTACATAATCAAACATATAAAAGAAAATGAATCCGTTAATCCATGAAACAATGACAGTAATAAAATATTATTAGAAATAAAATATTAGAAGATCTTATATGATATAATATTTATATATGGGGTTATTTTATTATATAATAACAATTATTTAACTATTATACAAGAGTTTAAAATACCCTTTACTATAGAAACATACAATGTACGGGGTTTTCATCTCACGTTTCTTCCCATGAGATTAATGTTTTATTCTCCACTATTAACTTTTGTGTGGTGTATGAACTGACCATGATTTTATTATTTGTGTAATATAACATAATAGATGAGTTTTTTATTTATCATTGTATTATTCTTCATTCATGGGTGTATGTTTCTTAAGTAACCAAATCGATAAAGGAATTTCAATTTTAAATTTCCACTCATTGGGTTTTATGCAAACATAATTGCTTATTTTAGTCCAATAATATGTATGAGAAAGATATTTACATACATATGTACTATTTTATCTCTAATTCGTGTTGGATATACTTTTGATACCCATAATCCATCAACATACAAATTCTCAACTCATCGGTAAGAACTTGATTATAGTAATTTTAAATCAATTTCAATTTATTGAATAAAACATTTAAGTCATTGGTGTTGGCTTTACAAGAATATTTGTGAATTCCCCCAAATGGATTTACACTGAATATCCAAACATATTGAGTGTATTTATATTTGTCACACATAATTATGCCATTTATTTATTATTAACCTAAAGATACAGTATTTATAAGGTATTTCATCTCAACTTACATTCTATTGGGACTTTTTTGTTGTAATGCACCAATTCTATTTTATATGATGTATATACTATAATTTTACATACTATATAATGAATCCATATATTCTCATGATATTATAATGTTTTAATTACCTCAATTATTTTTATTCAATAATATTTCATTTGGTTAGGAACATTAAGTAAAATATCATTTTAATTGTTTTAATAATTTATTCTTCTAAAAATTTATCATTAATGTCCATGTTTTAAAAATGGTTTTAAGGATTTACTTATATAGACATTTATGTTTTAATATTTAAATTCCTATTAAAAGATTCATAGTGGGCTGAGACAATTTTATACAAAAATATATTCAAAATACCTTCAGGATAAATAGCGAGACTTATAATTGTTTTCAATAAAAAGGGTGATATTTCTAACAAATAATATTTATTATTATATTCATCTATGTTAATATACTTAATTATTCTCGATTGAGGATAATTTATTATAATACTATCTCCCATATTGTATGAAATGCGATATTATTGACTGTAGATGTGCAATTATTATAAAATTCACGATTTGTGGTTAAAATATTTACATTTCATATTCAAGTTTTAAAACCAATTTTTAGATTATGACTCAGTGTTTTCATATGGCGAATCCATCGGATAAAAACATTCATGAGTGGATCCCACTATATCTCCTCTAGGGATCTGTAGGTATAATGAGAAAAAATTGTGTCCTGGCATAAAGCCTTGTCAAAATCATATTTGTAGTCTTGGAATGAGGCCTTTAATATGTGGTTATGATGTCCAACATTATGAATTCCATCATTATTAAATTAGATATAGATATTACATGTGATTATTCGACTAGTAGAATATACATGTGAAAAAAGTAAATGGAATTATTTGATTTATATTTTTATGTTTATGTTTAAAAGGACTATGTTTTAGTCTTATACATTTCATTACATGTTTATTGTTATTTATGATAGTTTACGGCATATTGTTATCTTTATTGAGCATCTGAGCTCACCGCATTCTTATGTTCTTTTCCCAAGATGGAAAGAAGTATGCTATGATTAATCTCTAGGAATAGGCTAAGGGATATAAGAGTGGAAAATTGGGACACAATTTTGTTTTTGTATTTCATTATGTAATATAAATATTGTGTCTGTATCTAGAACTTCCAAGTCTACTATATTGATCAGTCATTCAGGACATGGTTCCTTGTATCATTCAAATGTTATGATATAATTCATAATATCTAGGTAACTAGTTTTAGAGCATTAGATTTGGTACTAGAGGAAATATTTTACAAGACTTTGAAGATAAATTTAAAAAAACTATGATTAGAAAACACTACCCTAATTTAGACATTAAGGAATAGTATTTGAGAACATCCAAAAAACATTGTAATGTAAATATTATGTTGGGTTTCCAAGAAATACATCCCTCTCTGGATATGATAATGTACAGGCAGCTCCGGCACAAATGTACCAAAGACTGAAAACTGTGAAAAGGATTTTTGGGCTTGAAATGTGGTATCATGGAACACAACAACATGCCTTTTTCTACTATTTGTTATGACACTCACATGGGATATTCCCAAGATAATTCACATTTTAATTACAAAATGATTTGATGGATTTTAATATAAGATGAGAATAAATTTCCTTCGTTAATTATAATGTTTTTTATATTCAAAGTAAGGTGCTATGATATTATATAAATGATTTAATTACTCACAATCTGAATTATTATGTTTGTTAATTGCTGGATTCCATGAATTCATAGTAACATCTAACATGATGTACAAGGTTGAAATGAAGATGGTAATGAACAAAAAAATGGAATGTGGATAGGCATAAAAAGAATTGTGTTCTTTCTGAAGCAAGTTTCCAAAAATATGATCTACAATATATACATTAACCAACTACCAAAATCAACTATGAAGTGAAAAAGGGGAGAATGATAATATTTACAGCAATGGAATCTATAGAGAAATGAAATCTCAAATTCCACATCCATGAAATGTCGATGGAGACACCAATGAAACTGACACAATGGAAAAAACTACTTATTTTTGGGAACGAAGGTCATAAAGTAAATAATTTCATAGAAAAAATGAAGTGTACTATGGAATAAATTTAAAAAGATCCTATGAATCCAATTACAGTCATTTTTCGTAAATATAAGAGACCATGGCATTACCTGAGTCAATGCTCTATTCTATGTGATAACCTCTAGGTCATGGAAGATCCTATGTGGAAATAAATTGATTGTGAAATGTTTAAAAGTATTAATGATCTTTGTTTATGGAATTAATTGGGAATACTATTCTCTTGTATTTTTAACCATTCAGTTTGTTATGTGAAGGTTCTATTTTAGAAAAAGTATTCATTTTTTGTGGATATAGTTATAAAGAACCATTTTGGGTTATATGATCCTTGAATTTCAGGCAATTAGGGATTATTGATTTTTGGGATGAAAATGGGAGGTATGAGATAACAGTTTTGGTTAAATTATTTTATTGATACATTGTTTAATTTATCTCCTTTGAGGAATGTAATATAGTTTTTGAAAATGAAAAACAAGCAGACTGTGTGACAACCCATCTCGTTAGACAATGTTGTTGGAATCAAACCCACAACCAGAGTGCGATTACGATTTATCACCTACCATTAGTCTACATAAAGGATGTGGTTAGTGTGACTAAATATTTTTAGTAAAGATATTTTATTGATCAATAATAAGTTGATTTAGAATATAATTTTTTCTCAAATGGATATCCATTGTAGTGGAAAATAATTTTTTGATTATGTGATAAATGTAATTTTGGTAGATGTACGCTCTGTTGGAAAAAATATAAGCCTTTGGAAAATAGAATACTATAGAATTTCATTGGAGAGTATTGATGATTTTTTATTTTGGATGAATCTATGTTTTTTATAGAGATTATTTTTGTTAATGGAAGTTATCAACCTATAAAAATGAATATGTGATTTGGTTAATTACACTTATGTATGATACTTTAAGAGTAGTTGATGTTATTTGGATAGAAATGTTAATATTTACTCTGAAATACATTGTCATTAAACACTTCTGTGTTTTGGATTTCAATCTTTGTTTTTATTATATTTAATGATTTTAAGGACAACCATTTATTGAATTGTCATTATTGAACATGGGGAAATGTTTATTCAATTTCGAAAATTAAGATTAGTATTTAAATCTATAAAGGATTATCTATTTTGGGGATCATCTGATCATATAATAAACATTTGGTTTTGGTTAATCACTAAAGACAAAGGAGATATGTAGTTCATCCTTTGCGGATTATGCGATTCTATAGAAGTAGATTCTAGTGCTTCAGGTATGACCAAGTCATCCTTAATACTCATTATTTGGAGAAAAAATGGGTTAGTGGTAGAAATTTATTAATATATTAAACTCTTCATAAAATATTATATCTTATTATGTTCCTATAAAATATCATAAATAAATTCTTGAACATTTTTAAATTGATCTTTAAACAAAAAACATTGTCTTTTTACATTTTCTACTGGGAAACTAATGACAGCTTAACCCATCACATGTTTGTGGACTTATTGTTGTTAAATTTATCCTGATCATGTTTTATATCACTCTCTATTAGAAAATGACACTTAGTTAATCTTCCATATCGATGCATTCTTAAATGGAATCCTATTATGGTTTATCTTGGGTGACATTTTTACATATCTTTATTTCTTTTAAAATTATAATTTTATTGACTCTTTTTCTGATGGGGGACAATCAATGTACTTTCCAAGTAAAAATTTAAAATTAAAAGGAAGAAATTTATAAAAGGGGGGAATAATGTAACACCTCAAGATTCCATATTATGTTATTTAATTTCATATAATTCAATATCAAGCGCTACAAACAGCAATGAGTTTGAGTGCACCACGACTTATACAACAAGATGTTCAAAAAGTGACTATAAATAGTAATAACTGCATTTTGAATTTTATATACTTCATGTAAATTTAAGAACCATATTATGTGTTTATAAGTCATAATATCAGAACAAATTCAGTTTTTTAGATAAAAGAATAATTTTTCAAAAAAAGAAATTTAACATCCTTTTAATGTAGATCCATTTTTTAATTCAATATTTGATAATTATTCAATTTGACAAAATAAACATTTTTTTAGAACGGGGACTTAAAAATTTAGTTTGTATAGTCTTTTAGTTCTTTTCTGATAACATTCATATTTTAATGAACAGTGAAAAATAATAAATTTTAATTAAAAACAACTTTTTAATCAAAATAGTTTATATTGATAAACTATATATTTTAATAGTTTTGAGGTATAATTAGATTATATTTTTACCAATTAATATATTGTTGGTCATTGAACGTAATTAAAAATTTAAATTCTACATAAACACATATAAATCATTTTATAGTTTTTATTTTTCAAAAAACTGTTTTCTGGATTTGATAGAGGGATTATTTTATTAAATTAATTAATAAAACTTCTATGTTTTTTAATATGGTGAAATAAACATAATTTTTTAATTTTGTAATATTAAAATTAAAATATAGTTAATTTTTTGTATTTAACTAAACAATTTTTATTTTTGATTAATAGTGAAAAAACAATTTTAATGTTCAAAACTGACTTTTTATTTATACAATTATTTATTTTATTTAAATTTATTTTATGTAAAAATAGCTACATAACACATATATAAATTCATCTTATTTATTTGGATTAATTTTAAAATAAGATTAAATGAATAAAATTTTATTGACCATTTTACCTTCATTTATACACCTTCTAAGAACATATACCAATAATTTTTATACTTTAAATAATTATATTTATTTAAGCCACAATGATGATACAATAATTAACTAATTAATTAATGATTAATATAAGTGATATTATAAATATTAAAATATATATAAATTACGAATTTTTATGATTTCGAATAATTTTATAGTTTAATATGACATTTTAGGGTTGATTTAATTAACTTTTTTCAAATTAATCATGTTGATATGACATTGAAAAACCCAAATACTAAATAGTGTCAAAATTGAAATATTTGAGTTTTAAAAACAATCTATTTTATTTAATAATATTATATTCCTTAAAATCTGAGGTTCCACCAAAAGAAATATGTAATGATATATATGTTATTAATAAAACACATGGGGTTATCCTTTCAGTTTATTGTTTGTTTATAAACCATGAAATATAAAAATACAATGAGACATGGTATATGTCATACTATTTAACTAAGAGTTAAATATTAAAGATAAGGTTATTATGGTGACTTATACCTATCTAAAACCTATTAGGTGGTAGTTGTTAGACCCATACCCACCTTATCCATGAAATAAATTGATTTTTATCTATTAATAAATGAAAATGAATTTATAATAAAATAATTTTTAAAACATTTCTTAACGTGACCCTCACAACTCTTATAAAAGGGGACATTCTATTCTAAAAATGTCAGACCTCCAAAGCCTTTTGGCTCAGCCATTCACTACGATATATCCTCCACACTACTATAACTTCATCTTAGTGGCCTTCCTTTTGTTAGAAATACATCTTAAAGCACCCTTTTGATCAAATCGAAAGCAAGGACCCAAAAAAGAGGTAAGGATTTCATCACCACATTCAATGTTATATTTTTTATTCTCATCCAATTTCTTTCTTATTTTCCATTCCAATATAATAAAACCAGTACCTTCTACATATTGTGATGTTATTATAAATATGGTAAAACTATATTCATTATTCTATACATCTTATGAATGAAAAAGTTACCATACATGCGTACGTACGTCTTATCGTCTCCATGTCGTGGTACAGTTGTTATTCAACACATCATTTTTTGGATGGGAATAATATTTATGTATAATTGATGTAAATACAAAATAATTCTAGTTAATAAATTTTTATATATGATATAACATCAAATTATATATTATTTCACCATCAATTGACTAATATTGTCACTCGTGCATAGGTACAGATTACCGTCTGCATGAACGTGATAAGATTTATTCCCCATCATAACCATTAATGAATTATTTAATTTTATGATTAAAAGTAATTTTTAAGAGCATAATATAATTTTGGATATGAATAAAATAAATCCTCTCCCTAACAAACATGAATTACATAACAAAACATATAAAGGAAAATAAATATGATAACACCTGAAACAATGATACTACTAAAATATTATTAACAATGAAATATTATAAGATAATATATCCTATCATATTTATTTATATGGTTATTATATAATTTAATAAAAATTATTTAACTATTATACAAGTGGTTAATGTACCCTCGACTAAGGAAAAGTAAAAGGCATGGGGTTTTCATCTCACTTTTAATTTCGTGACAATCATTCTATATTTACCACTATTAATTTTTGTGCGGTGGATATACAGCCCATTATTATATTCATTGTGTAATGTTTGTGAATTTATCAGTAGTTATGTCATCGTTGTATGATCCTACATTCATGTGGTGTATGATTCATACGTTACCAAATCGGCATGGGAATTTCAAATTTCAATTTCCACTCATTGGGTTTTACACAAACATTATTTATTATTTTACTCCATGATTATGTGTAAAATCACTATTTGTTTACGTATTTAGTACTTTACACCACCCTTTTTATTGATATAATTTTGATAGACACAATTATTCCATTAATAAATACTCAAGTAATTTATATGAACTTTATAAGTGCAATTTTAACTCAATTCTTATTCATTGAGTTAACCATCCTAGTCATTGTTGTTGTTTTTTCAAGAATATATGTGAATGTCATCTGATTGATTTAAAATAAATATCCAATAATATTTAGTGTATTTATATTTTTCACAAATAATTATGTCATTTATTAACATTTAACCTAAGGATAATGTCTTTATAAAGTATTTCTTCTCAACATACATTCCATTGAGTCTTCATTATTGTTATGCGCCAATTCACTTTTATATATGGTGTATATACTATTCGTTGTCATAGTATGTCACGAATACGATTTTTCTCATTATAATATAATGTTTTTATTACCTTAATTAGCTGTATTGATGTGTTTCCCATTTTGAGAGGAAATCTAACTAAAATTTCATTTTAAATGTTTTAAAAATTAATTCTTCAAAACTTTTCTCATTAATGTCCATGATTTTAAAGTTGGTTTAAGGATTTATTTATATGTAAAATAATCGATTAAAATTAAAATTACATTAAATAGTTTCAATGTGGAATGGGACACTTTAATTCAAAAATCTATTTTAAATATCTTCAGGATAAATAGTGAGACTTTTAAATGTTTTCAAGAAAAAGGGGGATATTTCTCTCAAACAGTATTGATGATTATTTTCATCTATATAAATATCCTTCATTATTATTTATTGAGGATAATTTATATATAATACCTTCTTTCATATTGTATTAAATGAGTTATTTTTGACTATTGATGTGATATTTTTATACCATTCATTGATTGTGGTTAAAATATATACATTTCATATGCTAGTTTTAATACAAATGTTTAGATTATGTTTCTGAATTTTTCATATGTGGAATGAATTTGATATAGTAAGTGATGGGAGGAGCCAATGTTATCTCCCCAATGAATTTTTAGGTCTCCTGAGATAAACTAGTGTCTTGATGCATGGCCTTGACTGCATCTTATTTGTAGTCTTGGCATGATGCCTTCACTATGTGGTTATTATGTTCGGAATTATGCATTCGATCATTTTGAAATTTTCTAATGAATTAAATGTGATAATTTGAATTGTATAATATCTATGTGAATATTTAAATGGTATTATAAGACTCATATTTTTCATGTTATTCAGATGTTTATGTTAAAAAGGCAACTGTTCTTGTCTAATATATTCCCTTAAATGTTTATTCTTATTTATGATTATTTATGCTAAATACTATCCTTACTGATCATCTAAGCTCAACCCCTTTCTTATGTTATATTTTTTAGGATTAAAATATGTATATGTAACACTTTAAGCTTCCACGTTATTTTTCCGATTGAATAATTCAATATATTGTGTTTTACGCAACTACGAGATTCTAACACATCGCGACCAATCAAAGTAGCCATTATGAATAGTAATACCCACTTTTTGAAACATTATCAATTTTATATTTCAAAAGGGAATTCATTTTTGTGTTTGGATTATTGAAATTATCTTATGTTGATTTTTTGGTTTTTATTTTTGTAAACATTCATTTTTCGACGAATAGTGAAAAATGCAAAAGTTTAATATTAAATAAATCATTTGTTAAAAACAATTTATAGTGCTAAATTACACTATTTAATGGTTTTTATGTATAATAACATTATATTTTTACCTTTTCATCCAATATTGTTCATTGGACATAATTTCACATTTAAACTGGACTTAAGCAAGTGTCAATATTTTGATATTTATTATTTCTTAAAAACACGCTTTTTGTTTTTACATCGAAAATTAATTTTAAATTTATTTCTGTGACATATATGTTTGGAATTTAGATCAATCGATTCGATATGAAGAATCAGGAAGTACAAATTTTATTAATAGGTAAATTTTATTTTTAGACATTTTGATTAATTACGTCGGTAAATATTTTATTTACCATGGTTAAAAGGTAAATAAAGGCAAATAAAGGTAATAAATAAGATTATAATAATATTAAATTATCCTAGCACATTTTCATACATTACTGTATTATAAGTTTCCGACCATGGTTATCCCTGTAGTGTTTTTGGGACCCCATGGAGAAACATGTAAGTGATAATAACACTTTATAATAATTATGTTTAAGTAAATAAAAAATGACACAAGCATATATCTTTTAGTAAAACAACTTTTACATAAGGTTATATATGTTATTTATTCAACTATAAATATTGATTGCAAATATAAAAATATTTCCTACATCATGGTATTTTATTTATAATATTTATACGTTGAATAATTAAATTTATTTATGACCTAATGATGATGGAGTATTTTTCTTATTAATGAAGGAATCAAATAAATGTTGTTATATATGTAAAAATAAACATCAATTGAAAATTTTGATTTCATAAAAACAATTTATAGGTTAATTTGACATGTTAGTATAGGATAAATGAATTTTTATCAAAGTAATTATATTTTTAGTAATTTTATAAAAACAAAAAATCAAATAGTTTCAAAATTGAAATGAAAGTGTTTATAAAACAAATATTATATTATTAAATGATTTTATATTCATAAAAATCCATGGTTCAGAAAAAAGACATTAAATAATATTATATATTTCATTAATTAACCAAATTAGGTTCGCATGGATTTTTTTTGTATGTTTAATAACCATATAATATAAAAATACGTAGAGGAATGGTAAATGTCAAACTAATTAACTAAGAGTAAACTCTGGAAGATAAGGTTAATATAGTGGGCCAAACCAGTCTGAAACCTATTGGTTGAGTGGAGTTCGACCCATATCCACCTTATCATCAAAATAAATCATTTTTAGCAATTTTATACTAATAATTATTTTATTATAACATAATATTTCAATCGTTTCCAAAGTTTCCCCGCACCCCTCTTATAAAAGGGAACTTCCCCTTCACTCACATTCACACCTTCAAGGCCATCTTTCTCAGCCAAAACCTGACAAAATATCATCTCAAATGACCTACCTTCATCCTAGAGGCCTTAATTTAGTTATAAAGTCAACCAAAAAATCACTTTTTATAAAATCAAAAGGAAGAACCCAAAGAAGAGGTAAATATTTCATCACCTCCTTCAAGTTCCATTCTTCTTCCACTTCCACTTTTTTTGTTGTTTATATTCTAAAATAATAAATATTATAACTTATATATTCTGTCATGTTCTTATTAATATGTTACAACCATTTTCATTATTCTATCCATCCTTTGAATGACATGTCATCATACATGCATACATACAGCTTACCATCTCCTTACCGTGGTGTTGTTGTTATTCAAAACATTAATATTTAGGTTGTAATAATAATGATGTATAATTGATTTAAATAATAAATATATCATGATAATGATCCTGTATATATGATATACCATCCAATTTATATTATTTTAACATCAAAATAATTATATTGTCACTCGTGCGTACGTACAGATTATTGTATCCACGAATGCGATGTGATTCATTACCCATTGTATCAATTAAAGGCTAATATTCATTTGATGATTAAAAATAATGTTTAATGAGTTAATATGATTCTGGATATGAATAATATACATCATATCCACCCCATTGAATACTTACCTAACAAATCATATAATGGAAAATAAATCAATTAACACCTAAAATGATGATACTACTGAAATATCTTTAACAAAGCAATATTTGAAGATCAAATATGATATCATATTAATTTATAAGGTTCTTTAATAATTTAATAACAATTATTTCACCATTATATAGGTGGATAACCTACCCTCGACTAGTGAAAAGGACACAATAAGGGTTAATTTAACAATGTTTTCATTATCTAAGGTTGTTTATACGTAATTATCTACCGGGATTTCTTTATCATACACATCCATGATTCATAAAATGTATTTTGAAAAATTTTAATATATAACAGAAAATGGGTTAAAGTCATTTATACCATTATTTGACCATATCTCTTTTGAGATGAATCTTTCTGTCATTTTCCAAACTAGGTACATTATGACCTTTTAGACAAAATTAATGTAAAAATGTTTTTTATCTTATACAAAAGGTGCATCTTTTTCCCCAGTTATAACATTGTTGAATATTCCCTTACAAGCTTATAAGAACATTTTAAAAATAAATAGTTTCTTTATAATTATGTGACCCTTATATAATTTCAAAATATAAAGAGATATTTCTCTAAAAAAGTTGTTGATTTATTCTATGTCAACATATTTTGATGGATTTTAATCTTATTTGATGTTGATTTATAATGATACAAAACTTCAATATTTTATTGATGGTTTTGTGATATCTTTGATAGTGGATGTGTTATTTTTACACCATTCATGGTTTATGGATAAAGTATTGACATTTCATATGCTAGTTTTAATATCGATGTTTATGTTATGTTTAATCCTTTTCAATTGAGGAATGCATTGGACTTAGTAAGTGACTAGTGGAGCCCTCTATAACTCTTCGATACATCAGTAGGTATCATGAGAAAAACTAGTGTCTTCACACAAAGCCTTTACGAAATCATATTTGTAGTCTTGGCACAAATCCTTGACTATGTGGTTATGAAGTCTGGGAATATGCATTCCATAATTATGAAAGTGGTTATTGAAATTTCATGTGATTATTTGACTAGTAGAATATCCATGTGAATAAGTTAATGGAATTATTTGATTTTATCTTTTCCATGATAGGTTGAATTTAAAGTTTAATTGTCTTATGTTTTAGTCTTATACATTTTGTTAAATGTTTTTTCTTATTTATGAATATTAACGCTATATTTTTATCCTTACAGAGCGTCGTAGCTCACCCATTTCTATATTTTACTTTTCCCAGGACATGAAAAAGTACATTATGACTAACCTGCTAGGATAGTATTAGGGGATAGGATTGTGGTCAGTGGAAACATCATTTTTGTAGTTTTTAATTATATAATGCAACGTAAACCTTTTAGAATGTATATAGTATTTCAAAGGATACTAAATAGATCAGTCATTCTGGACATGATTTCCATGTGTCATGCCAATGTTATGTAATAATGCACCAAATCTGGGAAACTGGGTTCCGGGCATTATAGTTGGAATCAGAGAATGTTTAGTAAAACATTGGAATCTATATTTAGATAAACTATTATTAGGGAAAATTATCCTTTGATTGAAATTGAGGTTTATTATAGATGGACTTCCTAGAAATTTAGTACTGTAGATATTTTGTGATTTCTCCAATAAATACATCCCTTTCTGGATACGAATTGGTACAGGAAGCTCTAGAACAGATATACCTAGTGGTAAAACCCGAAGACACCGTTTTGAGCTATACTCAAATGAGAACAGGTGCACAATAATAGTTCTGGCTGAACTCTTGGTTACGACACTTCTAGTGGATATGTGTCTGAAAATTTTCATTTTTATTAAAATACATTAACATGGGTTTATAAGTATATAATTCCACATTGAAAACATTTTTATGATTATAGATTATGTACATAAACTGTTCAGTTTCTGTTAACTGTTTTACAAGTTTTGAATTATGTATTTAGATTTATAAACTATTATAGTTCATGTCATTGTTTACAAATGGCACCTAGTGGATGGAATGGAAACTTTATCAAAGCAAATAATCCATGTAGGTATTTACATCCTACTCAAGATAATTATAGTGAAGCTGGTGAAGCAACTGGTGCTGATCAGCTTATCACCATACTGGGACAACTCACTCAGGTTATGAATTGTAACCTTACCAGTATGGAGCACCTTGATCCACAATGTGGAGGATCAATGTTAGATCGCTTAATGAGGCAAAAACCACTAATATTAAATGGGATAACAAATCCATTAGTAGCTGAGAAATGGATAAATTCCTTAGAGAAAATATTTTATGCCTTAGGGATTAGTGAAAGGGAAAAAGATGCCATTTCAATTTACTTCCTCACTAGAGATGCTGATCAATGGTGGTAATTGATTCAAAACACAAAGAAATAGGTTGAAGTATCAAATATGGAATGGAGGGAGTTTAAAGGGATTTTCTTAGAAAAATAGTTTCCTCATGACCATCAAGAAGATATAGAAAGGAAATTTCTTGAGTCCGAGGAAAAAGAAGGATGAGAATGTAGCAATGTATGAATTTATCTTTACAAGGCATGTGAGGCATGTTGTTGATTATATATGTAACCCAAGAAGTAATACTTATCATTTCCTTGATGGGTTAAAACCATTCCTTCGTCGATCCTTAGTGTCACAATACTTCTCATCGTACGAATATATTGTCACATGTTATATTAAGACAACAAATGATTTCCCTATATCCTACATCATTAAATCAAAGCAAGAGAAGAATAGATCTGATAAACACTATAGAAATGGAAATAAGTGGAAGAGGAGAAAATTTGAATATCCATCCTTCAGTAAATGTGTGAAGAAACACCTAGGTACTTTCCTGAAGGGAATGAGAGTCTGTTACAAGTGTAGTGAAAAAGGCCACCAAGCTCGTGATTACAAGGGTAAGTAAGAGGCTATCAATGGTGAATGCAAAAATTGTAGAGAATGGGTGAATTATCAAAATGAATTTCCAAAGTGCTGAGGAAACATACCTCAGAAATGGAGAAGGGATCAATGCAATGAATATGATATCACTACTACTGAGGTTGAAGCTTCTAAAGACTTGGTGTCAAGTAATTTAATGGTGTCCTCATGTATAGAAAATTCATTATTTGATTCTGGATCAACCCATTGTTTCATGACTTCCTATTTTGCTAATAAAATTTGATATTTCTAATTTGATTTAACAAGGGAGTTGTTAGTTAAAAATTCTATGGGAAGTATCATTGCAACAATGTTTTGTGAATCAGTTCCCATTAAGGCACATAAATGTTATTTATTAGTTGATCTCATCATCATACCCCCAATTGAATTTGATATAATTATGGGTATGGATTGGCTTTAGAACCACGATGTAAAAATTTATCATAAGACAAGGAGGTTACAATTATTGATGATGATTATAAAGAACACATTATTATAGAAGAAACGTCAACACCTGATTCTTATCTATATCCACCCCTAGTAGCTCAACTAAATTCAATTATTGGGGAGGAAGTGAATTATATAACTATAGGTGAGGATAAGAATGTTCAAATATAATATGTACCAATGGTAAAAGAATATGTTGATGTGTTTCTAGAAGATTTACCTAGACATCCTCCAGAATGAGAAATTGTCATTTTCGTTGATTTAATTACTGTATTAAGGCCCATATCGAAGACCCCTTATAGAATGACCAATTTAGAATTAGTGTAACTAAAGAAACAATTAGATTAATTGTGTAACAATGGATTTATTTGACCTATATTTTTTCCATGGGGATCCCCTATCCTTTTTGTTAAGATGAAATATGGATCTATGAGTTTGTTTGTTGACTATAGGTAGATAAATGCTATAACAATAATGAACATGTATCCCTCTACCTCGCATTGATGATTTTTTTGACCAACATCATAGAGCTCAATATTTATCAAAGATTGACCTTCGATGTGGATACCCTGAGTTTTTCGTGACGAAGGAAGACATTCTGAAGACAACATTTGGAACCTGGTATGGGCATTCTAGGGTTATATTAATGCCTTTTCGGCTGACAAATGTACACTCTATTTTCATGGATCTAATGAATGGTGTTTTCGAGGAATATTTTGATGACTTTATAGTGGTATTTATTTATTATATATTGGTAAACTCTAAAAGCTAATAAGATCATGAAAATCACTTGAACATTGTACTGAAGATTCATAGAATAAATGAATTATATGGGAATTTTAGAAAGTGTGAACTGTCGCATCAAGATATTTCTTTTCATGGCCATATCTTCTCTAAGGATAGAATATATGTTGATCCACCAATGACCAAGGAAATCTAATAATGGCTATCACGGACAAGTATAACTTAGGGAAATAGTTTTATTTGTGTTGCATGTTATTTTCAGCATTTCCTCCAAAATGTTTCCTGATTGGCAAACCCATTAACCAACCGCACACATAAATTTGATTGGACAAAAGAGTGGGAATAATTTATTGAATAACTGAAGAGAATATTACTCAATGATCATATTTAGACGCTACCATCGGGGAATGATGTGTCTGTTATTTATAGTGATTCTTAAAAGAAAGGACTTGGTTTTGACCTTATGAAGAATTATAGGGTTATTAAAAATGCATCATAATAGATAAAAATTCATGAGAAAAACAATTCTTCTCTTGATGTTGAGTTAGTAGCTGTAATATTTTCTTTGATGATTTAGAGATAATATCTCTATGGTGAAAAATGTTAGATTTATAATGATCAGAAGAGTTTAAAGTATATTTTCTCACAAAAACAAATCAACCTAAGGAAAAAGTGATGGACTGAACTAATCAAGGATTATTATTGTGCTATACACTGCCACCTAGAGATGGAAAATAAGATGGAATATGCTATGAGTACAAAGTATCATGGAGTTTTGAACAATATGATAGTTGAATAGGATCCTACATACATGGATCTAGTAAATATGGATATGCGAATAACCAAGGAAGGTGAAACATAAATGATTTTTTAAATGGTTGCCAAAACATCTATACTAAAAAGGAGAAAAAGTTATTTGGCTGATGATGAGGAGTTTCAAAAGATGACTAAATAATTGAATGATGGGAGATTGAGTGACTTCGTATATGAAAATGGGAATATTAAATTTGGAAGGAGACATTACGTTCTCGATATACCTGATCTAAAAAGAGAATTGTTGGATGATGCTCATAGATCCAATATCCCTATACACCATGGGAGCACCATGATGTACAAATATTTGAAGGAAAATTTTTTGTGGGACTACATGAAGAGGGATATTGCTGATTTTGTTTCAAGATATATGGTTTCTCAACAAGTGAAAGTTGAAAGGCAACAACCTGGAGGAGTAATGAAACCTCTTCTAATACCTAAATGGAAATGGAATAATATTACAATGTAAATTTTCATGGGGCTACCAAGGACTCCTAGAAGGAATGATCCAATTAGGGTCATTATTGATCATCATACCATTTAATCACATTTTCATGCTATAATAAGAGATTTACCACTTGAAAGTTTATGAGGACTGTATATTAATAATGTTGTAAGACATCATGGAGAACCCCTATCGATTATTTTTTATTGTGATCCCCATGTTACATTATGATTCTGGAAAATTCTTCTGAAAGACTTGGATACTGAAATTTGTTTAAGTACTGTCTACCACCCTCAAACTGATGGAAAATCAGAACGGACTATTCAAACCTTAGAAGACATGTTGATATCTTAATCTCATGGATTTCAAGGTATATAGGATCAATATTTACTTTAGTATAATTTTACTTTAATAATAGCTTCCATTCAAGTATTCATATGACACCATATTAAGCGTTATATTGAAAGAGAACTCATACACCAACTTGACAGGATGATGTTGGTGAGAGAAAACTCATAGGCTCAGAACTTGTTGAGGAAATGATGGAAAATTTAATGGTAATCCAAACCCATATCAAATTAGATCAATGTGGGAAGAAGTGTTATACTGATAACGAAAGGATGTGGTTGGAATTTAATGTAGGAGATCATGTTTTCTTGAAGATATTTCTATTGAAGGGAATTATATGATTCAGTATGAAGGGTGAATTTAGTCCATGGTACATTAGACATTTCGAAATTCTAGAATGAATTGGTGTTGTAGCTTACCATTTGGAAATTCCGCCAAGTCTTTCAAAGATCATGATGTGTTCCACGTATCACTATTGAAAAAATACATAAATGACCGACCGAAGTTACATACCTATGAGGAATTAGTACCAGAACTCGATCTGTCTTATTTAGAAGATCCTGTCAAGTTTCTTGAAAAAATATAACAAGTTTTGAGAATCCATATGACTTTTCTGGTAAAAGTTTAATGGAGAAAACATAATATGGAATATGCAATATGGGAACCCGAGGAATTTATGATGAAGAACCACCCAAATGTTTTTATCCAGAAATATTTTTGAATTTTCAAGGTTGAAATTTTTTATAGGAGGGGATAATGTAACACCCAAATATCCCACGATACGTTTCCCTTGGAATAATACAACATCATGTGTTGTACGCAACTTCGAGATTCTAACACATCATGACCAATCAAACTTGCCATTATGAATAGTAATACCCACTATTTAATTTTTTTTCAATTTTCTATTTCAAAATGGACATCATTTTTGGGTTTGGTATTTCGAAATTTTCTTAGGGTTATTTTTTGGTATTTTTCATAAAACATTCATTTTTTGATGAATATTGAAAAATACTTAATTTGTATTGAAGGAAACCTTTTTAATAAAAATAATTTATAATTATAAATTATATTAATGAGTTGTTTTTATGTATAATTAGATTATATGTTTACCATTTAATTCAATGATTGTCATTGGATGTAATTTCACATTTAAACTGGACATAAGCAAGTTCCATTTTTTTATAGTTATTATTTCAGAAAAACACGCTTTTTGTTTTGTCAACGGGAATTAATTTAAAGTTATATCTTGCCACTTATGTGTTTTAAAATTAGAAAAACTGAATCCATATTTATAATCAGGAGGTCCAAACTTTTTAAATAGGTTACTTTTAATTTTAGACATTTTGAATAAATTTTTTGGTAAATATTTTATTTACCATTGTTAAGTGTAAATCCGGTAAATAATGGTAAAAAAATAATATTATAATAATATTAAATTACTTTAAAAAGTGTTATAACCCTGTTGGATGATACATGTCCAACCATGGGAATCCTTGGGTCGATTTTGGGACCCCATGGAGCCACTTGTAAGTGATAATGACACTTTATATTAATTAAGTTAAAGTAAATAAAAAATGATATAAGCATATATCTTTTAATAAAACAGCTTTTACATAGGGTTATAAATGTTATCTATTAATCTATAAATATTCATTAATAAGTATAAAAAATTCCTCTATAATGGTATTTTATTTATAATTTTTAGACATTGAATAATTAAATTTATTTATGATACAATGGTGATGGAGTGTTTTCCTTATTAACAAAAGAATCAAATAAATTGTATTATATATGTAAAAATAAATATCATTTGAATGTTTAGATTCCATAAAAAAATTTATAGGTTATTTTTAAATGTTAGTATTGATTAAATGAAATTTTATCGAAGTAATAATTTTGTTAGAAATTTTACAATAACAAAAAACCAAATATTTTCAAAATTGAAATAAAACAGTTTTAAAAAAAATATTATAATATTAATTGATATTATATTCCTAAAAATATATGGTTCTAACAAACGTCATAAATAATATTATATATTACATTAATTAAACACTTGATGTTCGCATGGATGTTTATAGTATGTTTATTAACAATACAATATAAATATACAATGAGGCATGGTAAATGTCAAACTAATTAACTATGAGTAAAATCTAGAATATAAGGTTAATATAGTGGCCCATACCAGTCTAAAACCTATTGGTTTAGTGAATTTCTACCCATCCCCACCTTAGCATAGAAATGAATCATTTTTGTGCCATTATAAAAAGAAAATAGTTTTATTATAAAATAATATTTCAATCTTTTTTTAAAGTGTCCCTCACCCCTCTTAAAAAAGGGGACTTCCTCTTCTCTCATATTCACACCATCAAATCCATTTGGTTCAGCCAAAACTGGACCAAATATCCACTAAACTCTCATGCCTTCATTATAAAGGATTTATTTTGTTACAAAGCCATTCTATGGAGCCCTTTTGATCACATTCAAAGGACGAACCCGAATAAGAGGTAAATATTTCATCACCTCTTTCAAGTTTCTTTCTTCTTCCACATACTCATTCTTTGTTGTATCCATTATAAAATAAGAACTCCAGTATTATATATATACATTGATGTAATTATTAATATGGTACAACCATATTCATTATTCTATCCATCCATTTAATTACCTATCACTATACGTCCATACGTGGGACTTACTGTCTCCACGTCGTGGCGTAGTTTCTATTCAATACATTATTATTGGGATGGGTATAATAATGATGTATAATTTATTTAAATACTAAATATAACATGATAATGATGATTTATATATGATATATAATCCAATTAAATATTATTTTAATATCAAAAGAATGATATTTTCACACGTGCGTATGTTCGGATTACCGTCTCCACGAACGCGATGAGATTCATTTCCCATCATATCCATTCTAAATGAATTTTCATTTGATGATTAAAAATAATGTTTTATGACATAATATAATTCTTAATATGAATACGATATGTGATATCTACTAAAAACATAAATTATGTAAGAAAACATATAATGGGAAACAAATCAGTTAACTCCTGAAACGATGATACTTTGGAAATATCATTAACAATGACATATTAGAAGATCTAATATTATATCATATTATTATATATGGTTCTTCTATATTTTAATAAAAATTATTTTCCCATTATAAATGAGGTTAACCTATCCTCATCCGTGGAAAAGAACAAGGTAACATTTAATTTCACAGTCTCTTCATTATTTGAGGTTGTTTATACATAATTATCTACCGCGATCTCTTTATCATCCACATCCATGTTTCTTAAAATTTATTTCCATAAATTTTTTCTATTTACTAGACAATGGGTTAAATTAATTTATATCCATATATGAAATTATATATTTTGAATGGAATCTTTACGTCATTTTCCAAACAAAGTACTTTATGAACTTTTTGACAAAATTAAGGTGTTAATGTTTTTTTAACATATACGGTGGGTGCAGCTATTTTCCACCATTATAACATCATTGAATCTTCCCTTACAATCATATAAGAATATTTTAAAAACAAATTTTTTCATTATAATTATTTGACTCTTAAATGATTTTATAATAGAAAGATATATTTCTATAAAAATGGTTTTGATTTAATCTATGTCAACATTATTTGATGGATTTTATGCTTATTTGAAGTGGATTTATTACGCTACAAAACATCAATATTGTATTGAATTTTTTGTGATATGTTTGAATGTGGATGTGTCATTTTTACACCATTCTTGGTCTATGGATAATGTATTGACATTTCTTATGATTTTTTAATACGAATGATTATGTTATGTTTAATCCTTCACATATAAGGAATGTATTGGACTTAGTAAGTGATGGGTGGAGCTCGATGTAGCTCCTCAATGCATCGGTAGGTCTGATGAGACAAACTAGTGTCTTTGCACAAGTATTTGAAAAAATATTATATTTATTATTGGCACAAGGAATTTACAATGTCGTTATGAAATCTGGAATTATGAATTCCATCATAATGAAAGTGGAAATTGATTTTTCATGTGATTATTTGATAATTAGAATGTCAATGGGAATAAGTATATGAAATTATTTTATTTTATCTTTACCATATTATGATGAAGTTAAATATTAAATGGATTTTGTTTTAGTCATATACATTTTTAATCATTTAAGTTTATTTATGAATTTTTCCACTGTATTGTTATCCTTATTGAGAATTTGAGCTCACCCCTATCTATGTTTTATTTTTCCCAGAATGTGAAGAAGTATTTTATGAATGACCTATAAGGATAGTCTTGGAGGATATGAGTGTGGTCTATGGAAATAATGTTGTTTTTGTTTTTAATTTTATAACGTAATGTAAATCTTCTTAATGTATCTAGTATTTCCAAGGCTACTAAACGGATCGGTCGTTTGTGACATGTTTTGTTTGTATCATGAAAATGTTATGTAATAATGTACCGACTTTGGGTAAATGTCGTCAGGGCAATACAATATATTATGATTAACCTTCAAGAATAGGATATGGGATATAAAAGTATTCAAATGGGACTTAATTTTTTTAATGATCATTGTGTCCGGGTTAAAATCCAGAACACTAGATTTTATTTTAAAAAAAAGAATGGAGTAGAAGGAAAAATTACCTAAGACCAAATCTGGTTATTTTCTTAGTGTCTCAAATATAGTACAGAAGTAAATTTGATGTATGGTCATTCCTCCAAACAAAATCGTGAGGAAATCCCATATTTGTAAGACTTTCATCAATCCTGTATTCTTCATGGTAGGTGCGGTTAACAATGAAATTGAAATTCATTTGTGAGTTAAGACAATTAATGCATCGGGAGTTGAGAGTCCATGAAATATGGGCAACACCATTCCAAATTACATTCACTATTGTTTTGGTGTCTATCTCAATCTAAAATTTGTTCCAATTATAGGTTTTGGAAAAGAAAACAATGTGAATTACACATATCATTTCATCCTCCGATGCAGAAGAGAGACAATAGCTTTGATAGAAGCATCATAGGATCTGATTAAGATGGTCTCTAATGATTCCACCATAGCCCGAGGGTCCTAGGCTCGCCTTTGAAGCTCTGCCCACATTGAATTTAATCAATCCAGAATGAGCATCTAGCCAGAATACTTCAATTGTGAATTTGTTCTTCTGATAGTTTCCATGAACTCCGATGCTATGAAGGATCGTGAGATCCTTAATGAAGTTTTCGGATTGGGATTTTTGAATTGAGCCAGCCTATCTAATAGTAAAAATAATCCTCATTTTACATGAATTTAATTTGAATGAGTTTTTGATAAAGATAAATTCATATCTGCTATACATAAGGACATGAAGGAGCTCTGCAATAGCTGTTAGAAAGAGGCTTCTAATTTGTGGGGACCCAAAAAAATAAGCCGTCCTTTTTTCCTGAGGGAAAATAAAGTTATCCAAAAGCCATCTGCACTCAAAAAGATAAAAAATGTTATGCCAAAAAGGATAATCTGTGTCACAAGATACGAAATGATGATTAATTTCCTCACAATGTTGGTTTCACATTATACATTTAGAAAAAAAAATTAATACCAATGTTACAATTTTTTCCATGGGATTTTTTAGTTAAACTCTTAACAAAACAGTTCAATGATTAATTTGTAGTGCATAAATATTGGAAAAATATGTCAATTGGATTCTTGGTATAATTGGTAATATGGATATATAAGACAATGGGATGCGTAGGAATCATATGAACATCAAATAGAATACACATGGTGATGATCATGACTCCAAGTGCACTTTTTAATTTAAAAATGACATTAAATTCATTAAAAAAAATAACGTACATACACAAAATTAAAAAAACACATTTCGATTGTATTGATACACTATTTAAAAAACCGATAAGTCATTTTGGATGTTTTTTTATTATCAGCACATTAATCTAACACATGGTGTTCCCGATATGACTCAAAGTGCCAATTATCAGTATAAAATTGTCATTTTAGTTCAAAATGAGTTACTAACTAAAAAATAATAAAAAAACACCCAAAATTTAATGATAATTTCTGATAATTTATCACAAGTAATTTATGATATATATGAATCAAATATATGCAATGATGACACTTTTTTATCTAGAATGAGTCATCTTCACCTCAATCCAATACACGGTTTGAATAGTATGACTCTATGCGTGCCAATTTATTTAAAAATGACATTAACTATATTGAAAAAGAAAACTATCTTACTCAAAAACCAAGAAAATATATTATTATTATTTTAATAAATTATAAAAATGTTTCATAAGTAACATGTATGAATTATCCTCATCTCAATATAACACACTGTCTACTTCATATGTCTCAAAGTGTAATTTATGAGACTAAAATTGACATTTTAGTTCAAAATGTGCCTCTCACTAAAAACTAATAAAATAAATAAGATTTTATTTATAGTAAATATAATGATTATTATGTAATTTGTTATGTGTATGAAACATTTCCACATCAAAATAAAACATTATGTAACAGGTATGACTAAAAATGTGTGTTTCCTGTTTAAAATGACAACATAGTATAAAGGAAAAGTCAAATTTGCAAAATAGAGAAAACAAGTAAATATTATTCTAATATAATATTTAATTGATCCATATTTCATTTTGGATGTGTAGGACTCATATGTACCTCAATCTGATGCAGGGTGTGACTTGTATGACTAATAGTGCAACCTTTTTTATAAAATTGCATCTATTTTAGTAAAAAATAAGACGTACAAGCTCAAATCGGATGAAACACATTCTTATTGGATTATTACATTAGACAAACGATCCATATATAACTCACAATGAGTACATTTTATATACACTTTAATATGATACATGATTTTCTTGATGTAACCCAATGTTTTTATAATCATTTTAAAATTATCATTTTAGTTGAAAATGATTCACTCACTGAAAATCGATAAAACAATCTCATATTTCATGATAATTTTAAAAAATGAGTAATAATTCAATTTTGACATGTAAGACTATGTCTCATTTCAAAACAATACACAAAATGACCAATATGACTCAAATTTCTTGTTTCAAGTTGTTAATGATAATTTCTTATAAAAGTCAAGTGAAATTCTCAAAACCAAGACAATACATTTAGATTGTATTGATACTTGATCAAAATAAATCCATTTGTCATATGGGATGTGTAATAAATAAGATCAAATAAATATAATGCATGGTGTTACTAGTATAACAACATGTATTTATTATTATGTATAATTGAAATTTATTTTAGTATAAATGACAATTGATATACTCAAAACAATGAATCCTCTGTCATATTTTTCGGATAATTTTTTAAAATTATCATTGTGTCATTTTAGAAATGTAAGAATTAGTTGTATATAAATCAGATACATGCTGTGTCCTGTATGATTCCATGTGATTATTTATATTTAAAATTGAAATTAATTTTATTAAAAAAATTAAACAAACATACTCAAAACTAAGAATCATTGTTCAAATAATTTTAATAATATTGATGAATGATAATTAATCCATTTTTTTGTACAAGATTCATCATCATTTTAATCTAATTCATGATGTTCCCTATATTTCTCAAATTTATTATTAAATGTTTAAAATAAAAATTTTACTTCCAAATGTATTACATGATTAAAATCAAGAAAATGTTTTTGGAATTTCATTAATTTTTTTAAAAAAGATACGTATGTCAAATTTTATGTTTATAAATTTGTATCATGTCAAAAAAATGCAAAATGTGACCGGTATGACTTAATAATCATTTTTGGATTGAAAATTCTATTTTTTTTAGAAAATAATATGTGACATAATAAAAACTGAGAAAACACCATCATATTGTTTTTATAATTTAGTTAAATGAACCATAATAAACATGAGATTTTTATGAATTATTTACTCCTCAATTTTACACAAGGAATGATAAGTAGGACTACTTGTGATACATTAAAAGATATAAATTTCATTTTAATTGAAAATGTGCATCACAACACAAAAACTAAGAAATTATCCTATATTTATTTCACACCATTATATCTACTATTACATTATTTATTTATTTATTATTTTGAACATATAAAAATTTAGATAATTTTTATGTAGATAACTCTATAATATGAACAATAAATGATGTGATGTAAAAGAATAAACCACCATTAAAACAAATACATAATGTTCATGGTATGACTCATTGATAAGTTTAAAAGAAAAACATTTGGTTAATTTATTACATTATTTAATTACTGAAAAAAGAATATTTGTATTAGGCAGTACATTAATTTTCCCCAATAAGGGGTCCATTGTTTGATAATTTCATTAGTTGAGATTAATATTAAAAGGCAAATAATCACTGAATTTTTTAAATATATTTAATAATTTATAAAAATGTAATTCGATAAACCAATGTTTTAGTTACATATAATATAGTTTGTTCTAATGTATTGTTGTTGTATGTTTTATTTATTTTATATTCTGTATTGGTAGTTAATTTTTTTGATTTTAGGTATTATTTCTGGTTCTATGGTGCATTGTAAAAGTAAAATGCACATATGGTACTCCGTTTTATCAAATACCACTATAATATTTCCATTTATTATCAAATTATAAGAAACATTAAAATGTATCATTTTTCATGAATTCTAAGAGGGATGATAAAAAATAAATTTATCTATGCTTTTTACCACTAAACAATTTCCCATTATAAACACTGTTTTATCACTAATAATATACTTGGAATTATAATCTCACTTTGATAGTAAGTGCTTCTCTAGGAACAATAGATGTCATTTTTAGTATTTTTGATGTCTTCTTTTATAGTATTCAATTCTCTAATTGTGTAATTTTATAATAGGTTAAATTTTTTCATCAGTGAAATTCCGTTCCATGGTTATATCAAATGTGAGTGGGTCCCAGCTGAGATATGTTTATCGAAGATGATTTAACTCATAGCTGATTTCTTTAGTTCTTTAATATTTTCAAACACAAGGAATACAATGTTCTTTTTAGTGTAAGTTGTTAATATGATGATGGAGTTTTAATAGATGAATAATGATAAGGGTAAAAGAAATTTTGATAACTGGACAATAATATAGTAGTCAAATTATAATGATAATAATGATACTAATATCTAATAAAAAATAATTAGTTCAATGGAACAACTAACATGACCAACAAGAATATGACTTGGAAGTGTTTTTTCGGCAGATATAGAAACTGCGAATAAAGGATCATGTTTTTTCATTATAAATTTTGTAACATGGTGAAAAAGTTGAAATTTATAGTCTATTATTTATGTGTAGAATAATGTATTCTAACATTCTAAAATCGTGAATTTAACTGGGGATGTGAAGAATATAGAAAGAAAAAATTTAACAACATGGAGATTGGAGAATTTTGAAGAGAAAAATTGAAATTCTATCATGATAAAATAACATATGTGAATTATTATGATAATAAAGTAGGTGATCTGATAAGGCTCTTTTAATTGGAATATGTTATCCTTGAATTATACTATCTGAATATAATGGATTTGAATAGTGATGTTTCTATGAGTTTTAAAATATTCTATCTTTTTTAATTTTAATTATATGTAGTTATTTAAACATCATGAAAATTAAAATTAATTTTTGTTTTAATACTTTATTTTTTTATAAAATTATATTGAATTTTGAAAATGGGACATTTTTTATGGGAATGTGACAGGAATTTGGTACAATATATTAGTTCAGGATGAATTGGAGATTAAATCATATCCCTTCGATTTAAATTCATTATTCCTAGATTATGGTCTATCAATATAGAGGGTGTTTTTATGTCATTTTTAATGTTGATTGATTATAGAATTGATCAACTTTTTTGCAAAGGATATCATCTAACATGATTATGAATGTTGACATCATAATAATTAACCAAATGATATTCATGACTAGGGATCTTAGCCTATTACTTGGGATATTTATTTTTGTGATCTACTTTTTCTTATTATGAATGAAAAATTAACTTGATAAAGTACTACGATAAAAATCAACCTCTTAATTTTGTTTAATTTAATGTTTTTTAATTTAATTTATTCCATTTTTTTGTTTATGAAATTAGAGGTGATTCTTTTTTTTAACCGTTTAATTTCCCAATAAAAATATTTTAATTAAAAAATATATTTATAATAATAATCCAAGAGAAAATACTTAATTGTTGTCTCATTTGGATTAGAACATTGATGATACAATACTAAATTTTTTTGGAGAAAAATCAATTTATATTGGAGGCTGAAAATTACACCACAAGAAACATCACATTTCAATGGGATGAGAGATCCCCCATAGAATATGTGACATGAGAAAAAGTTTTGAGAAGTTAGAGTTTCTATATAAATACAATATGGTTTCATAGGGATATAGATATTGATTTATTAGAAATATTCCAAGGTAATCTGATAAAGAGTTACGAGGGACATTAGAGAGGTCGGATAAGACTATATAGTCTTGGTCATTAAGAGATTATGTATTATTGTAAAATAAAGGGAATAAATTCACAAGAAATTATCATTTAAAATAGATATTTTTATGTTTGGCGGAACTTTTGGATTCCCTTAATGAAGATCTATGAAACCCTATGAGGGGGGAATAATCATAAACAACTAGTTCTGTAAGAAAAATTGTTCAATTTTGTGAGTGTAGAATCCTTTTATACAATTTCACACAAGTACTTGATTGTGTGCCTAGTATTTTTGTTGGATAATAATTGGGTAATTGAACATAAGGGATTTCCTAACCATAATTGAAATGGATATTTTAATTACCATGAACTATATGGAGTCTCAGAATGAATAATCTCTGTCATTTGCTGAGGAATAATGTAGTGGTAATAGAAGGGGAGATATCCTTGATTGAGAATTTTTAACCAAACATGCCTTGATAAAAAGTGCATGGGTTGAAATTTAATGAGAGGAAATTTATTTTTTACCCAACGGTCGAGGACCACCATGAGTGATAGTACATGTAATAATGAAGAACATTAACTAGTTCCCATGACTTAAAATGGATTGTTTCATGTACTAACCATGAGAGTGTTGGGTCATCATTTAATAAATAGAGATTAATTTGAGTGAAAAAGGAAATGATTTTAGATGTGAACCTCATGAATATACTCCATAACCTTTAGTTAAGGGTTGAGTATTTGATAATGACAGCCCAGATGCTTTAGGTAGAAGATGAGAGTTCGGTTTGATAAGATTAGATGAGTTTCTGATAGGATTTTGGTATTTGATGATGTATGTAGGGTTAATTATCTAATTGTACTGGATATCACTTGATAACATTTTGAGATTATACATGAGGTGAAATGATAAATTATTGAGTTACATATAATCTTGTATGATATGTTTACATGATTTCTTTGTTAACACATAATGGTTTTATGATAATGGTGTTGTGGTGGATTTGATATTACATGTTCTTGATAGAGAATATGTGATATTTTTACATTCTGAGGGATTACATTCACATTATGGTTTATATTATGGGAACTTAGAGGGTCTATGTTTTGACATACATTTCACACCATATTCAACAACCCTTGGTGCATGTTAATATAATATATATATAGTTTTATTTCTACATTAAGTTTATAGTGGGATGGGCTTAAGGAACTTAATGTATTTGGAGACGAGGTAAGGTTAGGTATTGGTGATATTAGTTGAAAATTTTTTTGTACCATTATTTTATTTATAGTTGGATAAATGGGAAATTAGTTGATCATTGACTGTAAAATAAATTCGGATGCTTTCAATAATAATTTTTTTATTTATTTTTTGAATGTTGATATGTTATCTAAATTTTATTTTTATTTTATAGATATGATTAGAGGGATTAGTATCCCAAAATTATATATTAGGTTCAAAACATAGTTAAAAATAATCTAACATATTTAGAGAAATGTTATGGGACATTTTTCATCCTCCCAAAATTTACGATTCTATTTTCATTAGACATTTTCTTTTCACCTGTTAAAATCTCATATTAGTATTAAGTAAACATGTTATATATACCAATGAATTATATATTATATTACATAATCAATTATTTTCAAATACCCATTCATGAAAATTTATATACAATAAGCTAGAACATTTTTAAAAATAACTCGGTAATGCATGTTCTTTCACAAATTACCAAAATCAAAAAATCATCAACCTTAACAGTCACTTTACATAAAACTGTTGATTTTTTCGATGACATTTTCAATTCCATTTTATAATTATAATTTTATATAAAATATAAATTGGTGAAAATATTAAATAATTTTAGAATCTATTATTCCCTAATATAATTAATATAAAAAACCATCAAATACATTTACTACACATATCATTCCATCGAATAAATGTGCCTACCAAAATATGAATTTTTCTAGAAAATATACTTAGTATTATTCCATTTCTCTATAGATTGAAGAAATTTTCATTATAATAAAAAAATAAATCAAGACCCTCAAATATATATTAGTATAATAATACCATAGAATGTAATCAATGAAAGTAAATTTAATTATATTAATCATCAATTAACACTTGATTATGAATAGCATTTATGTCAAAAAAACATTACACAGGTGAATGTATTGTTCCATAACTACTTGAATATCGTGATTCAAGATAATATAAATATCTCATGGATGACCACTAAGACTAACCCATAGTCATATTCATCCCAATTTGGATACTCATTATAAACATGAATATAATTCTTCCTATTATTCATAATCCCAATAAAAGAATTTATATGGAATATTGGGTTTCAACTAATGTAATTTTCACTATATATAAAATTGATCTACCACTAAAATCCATAAAAATTAACTTCATCACTAACCAACACTTTTTTTCTGTCTGATTCATGTTTATAATGCTTTGTCCTAGATTTCCCAAATGATTCCCATGTAGGGTCACTACATGTGTCATCCATGATGCCCCATTCAAAATATGATACTATATAGAATGAGAGACTAATTAAAACATGAGGATTATATTCCAATTTATAATGATATTCTTAATTTTCACCACATATACAAGAAACTCATCATGATCTGTTAATGTATTGGACATCCTATAAATCATTCCACAGAAAACATTGATCCACACATCCCCTAGTATGCCAAATTGAAAAGTAGTAAATGTTACTATGTGATGATACAATTCTATATATACTAGAAATATATACACATTTCATAATAGTAATTATATATATGTTGATGGAATCATAGATAAAACATGCCAAAGAATAACTAAAAATTAAAACCATGGCCTCTTGGTAAACTCATATAATTATCCTATCAAATCCTCAGCCTCCATAACCTCTTATAATATAATCTCATGTCAATTTCCATGTGCTACTTGTGCCTTATGGAAAAAACATAAGGATTCACCATAAATATAAAAAAACCCATATTTTTCACCTGGGTAATCCAATTTTTTAAAATAATAAATACTAACAACTTACTAAAAAATTGAGTATTACATTGAAATATCTTGTTTGAACTCATTATGATATAATAAAATGACCTAGAATGCTTACAAATTATATAAAATAATTGAAATACTTTTTTTTTGACGTAATCTAATGGATGTGTACCAAAACTAGTATATTATAGTTCATTCACATAGTTAAATAATTGATAATAATTGATGAAAATATATTACAAAAATTATTTTAATGTGATTCACAGATTATTTTTGTTATAAAATTACCCATTTATTCTCTATTGTACGTATATTAGTAATAATATTTTTAATGAAAAAAATATTTAAATCATATCTTCCCCAAAGTGAAAAATTTTCATGTCTTGATAATTGGTAGGATTTTTTAAATTTAATGCATACACTCCCCTAATTAAAATGGTAACTTTTACAAGTAGAGAGATAAATGTAGAATTAAGTAATTAATATGAATAATAACAGTCGTATATAAGAAAATAAACCTGAAAATTATTGTCCCTAATCAATACATATCATAGAAAAAAATATACTAAAACCTCATGTTATTTATAAGGGATTTTAAAAAAATATAAATAATGTTACCCAAATTTAGAATCACCCTCTAGGAGAAGAGCTCCGTTAATTTACTCCTCATAATACAAATTCCATTACAAAATTAAACATTGAATAAATTAAATTTTTTTTTTTGGAAAAATAACCTCACATTCATCTCATATATTATCTATTATATATCTTATTATACATTTTAACTTTTCTCAAATTTTTTAATTGGATACATTATCTTTGTGTGATCCTATAGCCAATATTAGTGAAAATAATGACTTTTAATGTCAATTTTATTCATTTCTAGTATCTTAAATAGGTGAAATTGTTTCCTGGGACATCATAAATAACTCTATAAGATCAGTTCCAAATAAAACACCTATTAATTAATTTTTTATGGAAGTTTTTCACATCTATTTATGAATAACATACATCAAAATCAATCTTACACTTTAGGTATCTGAAATAACTAACATGGTTGAAACGTTTCCACATCAGTTATTTGATGACATATGTCATAATTAGAGTTATAGTTCATCATTTGAATTTTTTATTCATAAAAATGTTGTGGGAGTTCAATAAAGAAACATTCTTACAAAACAGATTTTTAAAAGAAACAACATGGAATAATTTTTTTCAATTCATTTATATCATAAATGGCGTGAATAAGGATATGAATGATTTTTCATGTTGGTTATAAAATAACGAACATGAAAAATCAGTATTTTTTAAATATAATTACTTCTTTCCAGCCACCATAGTAGAAATATGATGAATAATTGGAATACATTTCCATCATCGTAATTCAAAATCTCTGAACATTTCATGTTTACAATATATAATAAAAATAAACTAAAATTGAATCAAAACAATGATATTATTCTAAATTAAATTTTTCATATTTCTCATATTCTTTTAGTATATGTTTTAGGTCAACAAAATTATAAAAAATATAATGAAATTGTTTAACATTTCTATATTTTAAATAAAATGAATGAGAGGATAAGGAATGTTTTATAAATAAATCCAACTTTATTGAATTTTAAATCATTGTTACTTATAATTATTGCATACATAATTTAGAATAAATAGTATCCACATTATTTTACAATTTGTTATATGAAACTGATGTTTCTAAAAATTTATAATTTCTAAATAACATAAATATTAAAAAGATCTAAAATTTAATAAATATAAATTAAAAATATCCATTTATATTATATATTTAATATTCGTTCTATTCATTCGTATGGTCCCACTAATGAAATTAAACACTATATTTTAATATAATAAGAATAAAATAAATTTTTTCCATTATAATATAAACATGTATTAAAATACAAAAAACCAACATGTTCAGTATATTCAAAATATTTTCTCGCACATCACCATGGATCGATCATAGCCAGTATAGTGTCTTATCTATTAGACCCAAAATACCAATCATCAAATAGACTATATGATTTTACAAAATTTAATATAAGTGGCTAGTATTTTAATTTATATAAAACACTTTGTGAAAAAAAATTCTATACTCTTGAATACAAGGAATCATCTATTAGAGAATTATTGCATACTTATGAAATCATTTACCAATGAAAACATTTATTTATGCATCTTTAATTGAGAAATATATAGGAGATATAAAATATATAAAAAAAAATATACATTTTCTTTATCGTGATCAGTATAAAATCTATAAATATGCCCAAGATAAATAAAAAATAAGTATAAATTTTCAATAAATTAAATTAATGGGAAAAAACAAATCGACTTACATGGATAAAATTTTCATAAATTTGTTTCCCAACCAATCACCGACTACAATATATACTATATCAATTTTCAAAATCCCCAAAATCATTCCTCGCCAAAAAAAATACAATTCCTTTCGAATCACATTTATATACAGTAAAAAATTTCAATATGTATAAAAACTATAAAAATAAGTAAAAACTATGTCTAATTTCAAAGCACATTATATTTTATGTTTTCTATATGAAATTTCATCACATAAATAACAGTCTTATAAAAATTGATAAATATGTGAATATTATAATGATAAAAATATTAATATCAAATTTAAATAAATGATAAATTTTATACTTACCTCTATGATAATATGTCCAAATGACGAAATATACAAGGTAAAAAATTGATGATACATTTCCTAATTGTATTAACCGAATTTATAGGACATGAAAAAGTTTTTGATATATCAAAAATATTCATTAATTTTACCTTATGATTTTGTATCACTATCATTTGATGATGGATGGAACCAATGAATTAAAATGTCAGTACAAATGAAACAATATGTTTGTCATTATCAACATATAACTCGCAATAATAGAGAAGTAATGGAGGAGGGGTGTTAGAGTAGGATGAGAAGAAGTGGGGTATTATGGAATATATATTTATGTGTATGATATGTTGAACTGGGACACACTAGCCTAGGGGATTGAGGTGGAAAAGGTAGAGGATTTAGATAAGATGTCTAATGCTATTTGTACATATCTAAGTACATTTCATGTATTGAGTTTCTCATCCTATCATCCATCATCACAGAAATATCATTAAAATCAACATAAAAACATTATATTCATTATAAAAATACTCCCTTAATGAATATTCAGAATGTGGAACACAATTTTCACAAGTACACCTTCCATGTATCCTTTAAAACGACCATGGTATTCGGGATTTCACAATTCTATAACTAAAATATATATCCAACCGTCAATTGTAAATACTACAAGTGTGCTATTATCATCAGGAGAATATTGAATGGAATATTGTAATATTTTCATAATGAGTCAAAATATATAATGAATGGATTTAATATAGATAAATTGATTTTGTAAACATCTCACAATACTCTATGTGTATACCCTCAACTCTTCCATAAGATAATGTATTTTACTAATCTTATCTATATCAATTTTCTTGTATTTTAAGGGGTGAGGGGAATGATGGAAACCTAATATATGCATAAAGACTCATATATTAGTTTTTGAATATTTTCACCTATCATTTTATCTTCTAGTAATGTATGAAATCTTTTGAGATACTGTTTGAGGGTATCATTTTTAAGGATATCCTAATGAGAACTAATAGATTTCGATAAATTATGAATTAAAATTCAATAACAATATCAATAATGTAAAAAAATCTGAAATGTAACATTATGCTTATAATAAATATTTCTCTGAATATTATTTCAATAAATTTATTCTAGTTCTCCACATCTATAAATGGATATATCTGACATGGAATATTTAATTTTTTTCATCCCCAAAAATAATTTTAGATTTGAGGGTAGATTAATGATTCCTGCATATCCAAGAATCAAATGATAAACATTTCTTCTTGACTCCTAAAATATTAGGTACATCATATGTCATTTGATAAGAAGGATGAAAACATAAATTACAATAAAAATTTCTATAAATTTAAACTAATAACAAACTATCTTACCAAAATAGTATCCTAGATGTGAGATTTTCTGAATTTTTCAATACTTCTTGAATTATCCATCAAAATTAAAAAATATATTTTGGACAACACTGATACAATATCCATGAATTATTTTTCATGTTGGCTTATTAGAATATCATTATCATAAAATTATACTGATATCCTATACTCATGAATTTAGAAAAATGATATTTTTTGTAAGCATGATATGAAATGTTTACCCACCAGTGAACTCCATTTTCTACCCTGTTCTTTCATTTTATATACATAAGGATGAAGACATTCATCAATGGGAGAATGGGTGTGTTCCTATATGATGCAATGAGAATGATCATCTCTAGATGTATGTGTTGTATCAACATATTTATGATTAATTATACTATAATAAAAAAAAATATAATTCCTATCAAAAATACAAATGAAACTATTACATTAAAATGAAATTTTAAAATTAAAATAAAAAAATAAAATTTATAAAAAAAATTAATGAAAATTAATATTATCAAATTTTGATTTATAATTGTTATAGTTAACCAATATTATAACAACAATAATGTCAGATTAAATGGAATTAATTAGTTAAATAAAAAAATAGGTTACTTGAAGAAAAATTTCAACATAATAAATCATTTTTTTTAAAATAATTATATATTTTAATATATTATCTTTATATACTTTTTAATATTGTACATAAAGTAATATTTTTTCAAAAATAATTGTTAAATATGGTACATAATAGTAAACATGCTAAACTGAAAAATCAAAATTACTATATTAAAAAATTCATTTGTTAGTTATAATATATTTTTTAACAATGAAAACAATTTTAAAATATGTAACATTATATAAAATTCTAAAATTAAAAAAATATATTCTATGTGAAGAATTAAGAATATAATAACCATTTTCCCCAAATTCCATTATTATGATCATTCTGCATGGCACAACCAATTACTTCAGCATTCTCATCTGTATAATCTACAAATATTTCTATGGAAGAAGTGATATCACATAAATCAAAATATTCATCATATTTATCACTAAAAAAATATTTTTTTTTTCTTCTAAAACATTACTCCATTTAATATTGTATTTATCAATAATATAGATGTTTTTTAATTTGTCTCCATGATAAAATGACCTTATTTCTATTCCAATTTTATTCAAAATAACCAATATGATTCCAAATACATCATGTCTAGCACTACTGTTACCAATAAACAATTTTAATTTTATCCCTAGAATGTTAATGTTAATGTACTCATTAACCCATATTTCTTTAATAAATCCATAATATAAACATGATGTATGTATTTCAATTTCAAATTTTTAAATAGAAAAATTCCATGTTTCTATGAGAACAGAGAAACTAGTACTTTTAACTTCACTTCTATTGTCATTATTTTTCATATAAAATATATAATAATTAATATCCCAACCAAACCATATTATCAAATTTAAATAAGGACTTTCAACTAACCATATCAATGTTTCATATAAATCTTTTGTGCTCTAATGTATACATGGATATCCCAATAACTATATCAATGATTCATAAGACTCATTAATGAGGATATTAAGGAATGTCAATGTACTATATTGAAAAAATATAGCTTGTAAAAAACATTGAAACCACTTTAGAAATATAAATCTCAATAAGAGAGGATTTTCATTGATATAGATTATTAACAAACACCATTAATATCTTAATATTAATTTCAATAGTATACATCCAATATAGGGTTTTGGGTATTCAAACCATTATTTTCCATTAAAATTAAATAATTAAATGGACCCAGATAAAAAAATGATAGAATAAAATACATTTCCAATAATAAAAGTACATAAATCACTTTACTTTCAATGTTTTTTTAAAGTGCTCATATCAATAACCATAATGAAAATAATTTATTTTAAAATACACCTTAATGATATATATTCTTTAATGGATGATAAAAATTACATGTGATGTAAATGGTAGGATCTGTTGTATCAAGATGTGAACCTCACGTTATTTCATACCGATGAAGATCAAATCCATTAAAGATATTTTTTTTACATTTGAGTAATAACCCTATGGATGATTGATATCATAAATACATAGTATATAGAATATTTTTTGACACATGGATAATTTATAAGAAGCTGAGTGTAGGGATGTTCTCCTTCCATCCCGAGTGGGAGGAAACTCCAAACTTATTCCCATTAGGATTAAGTCAAATATTTCAGTCATTCCATCATTACTCAATCTTCTAATATCTAACAATGATCCAATAAAGCATTAAAATTTATTATTTTCCATGTGTGAAATTAATTTTATTTTTGACTTTAGGATATATACAATAAGGTTTCACAAAAAAAATTGATCATTAAATCCAAATTTTTGAATAACTGCCTATTTTTTGTCCTAATGAATTTCACATCAATTTTTTACAATATCGCAAAAAATTCATCACTGAAAAAACGTTTTGATCCGAAAAAAAAGTATTTTGAGGCATTTAAATCATTTCTAATAATCAATAAAAGTGATCATTAGATAATAAATTTGATGACCCATGTACAATATTTTTCTCCGATGGTAAAATTTATAATATAAAATTGTACGTTCACAAATTGAACAATTTTAAGGCTATTTAAAATTATATGTAGAAAATAACCATATATTTGGAGGTAATTTATAGTTAACATAATAATCTCAGGTACTTGGAAATATTCCATTATGTGAGAATCATAGACCTTAATATCATCATCTCATTAAATTATCTAATCATTTATTAATTGGGACAATAAAAAATCAAAATCATTTTGTGATTTTTTGGTCTATATATCATCAAGCTCAACATGAAATATTTTATATTCATACAAAATTTGGGGCATAAGTTTCAATTTTCGTTAAATTTGACAATGAACTATGTCTTCTACAAAGGTGTTGATATAGAATCATTTCATCTATGCACTGTATTTGTCTGAGATTTCAATATTTATTTTTGATTGTAGGAAACTAGTGATATATTTTATTCTTCAGTATACAATCTGTAGGATGTTATAATTTTCTAACACATTTCTTCTCATCTACATGCCATCTTAAATTTTTTCATCTAATAATTTGAAAATAAAATTTTAAAATGAGGAATTATAAGATGATACCAATATATCTAGGTAGTGGTCTTTTAACTATTAATTAGACTATTACTTTTGATTTAACTTATACTGAAATAACTCATATTTATGTCACTATAATGTAAATTTTTATTATTTCTTATATAGAACACAATCGTTAAGAAAAACATTTATTCTCTATTACCCTATTCCCATTTGGAATGTTATATTATTCTCTTTATGAAGTGAATATGAAATATCATTGCCTATATGAAAACAAAATTTCATCAATTGTATATGCACTAAAAACCACTTATCACACCATCCATGATTGGACATCAGGTTAATTATTATTGACATCAGTGATAAAATTGTAAATACCATACATCCAAGATACCATTCATTTTTAGAATCAAATTATAGAACCCCGATACTCTGTTGTTTCACAATTATATCTACCTAATTATCATTAATCATTTCCAGAATTTGATAATATATATCATATTATAAAGCACAATCAAAAATAGATCATAAATATTCCCAACTTTCCCCATTCCATATTCAAAGTTCTATTACTCGATTTAGAATCAGGAGAAATTTAATGATAAAGTTTCTCTCTACTTTTCAATTACATCATATTTAACCATTTTAGTCATGGATATTGAAAAATTTTATTTTTGTGAATATTTTAGTTAGAAAATTCCAAAAAAGAGTTGATGTAATCCATATATTCATCAATTATTAGATGATCAATAATGAAACATGGATTTTTTATTATCTATAAAAAATATAAAAAATATATATAAAAAATATATATATTTTAAAATAATATAGTGATGATTAGAATTATTTAGATGGGAATTATTAGATCACGTAAATTATAATCAATTCTTAATGAAATTTAAAGATTAATCCTCAAACCACTTTAATTATAATAGAGTGTTACATACCTTAATAATGATACAACACTTTGGAGGGATATAAAACATTCCAAAATTAAATAATGATAAAATTTACATATTTTAAGAACATTAATTTTATAATAATCATAATCCAAACATATAATATAGAAAATCGGATGGAAAAATTGAAATAAATAAGATTTACCAAAATATGAGCATAATCCATACTAAAAATTAAATTCTTTTGTGTCATTAAAGTACATATCATTTAGTGAATTTGAAACATTAAAGGGTGTTGGTGTAGATGAATTTTTCACTATTATACTATCATAAAAATAAATTGATAGTTATGATGATGTTACATTTAAATTTCTTATCATCCTTTATTAAATATGGAGTAATTTATCAAATATTTAAATTATAAATGACATCAAATAATATAAAAATACAAGAAAGAAACCATTATATAGACAATAATAAAATTATGATAAGAAAATTCATTCATGTAGAAGGATTTACAAATTTTCTTCCATTCGAAAAAATATAATGTAATAATAAATAAATATACCCTGTTTAAATTATAAAAATATATACAGGGATACCCATAATAAAATATATTGAAAATAGACATAAAAGAGATTGATTATAATGCAAAACAATGAGATTAATAAGGGTAAAAATACATGAATCAAATTGTGTGTCACCATATTAAGGAGAATAGGTTACATTTATTCAAAATAGGGTAGACATAACTATTGATATGTATATTTATATATTTTAAGTCCTATTAGAATATATGACCCCCCCATTATAAACATCTGATTCCACAAAATATTTACCAAAACTCTTTTTCTCTTCCACTAAATTTGAATATTATGCAACAAATATACATATATAAGTGTTGAAATGAAAAAATAATATCATAACATAATCTGTAAAATAATATTATTATAATAAAAACTACTAAAAATATATTTAAATGAAATTACAAATTAATCCTCCAAATAAAGTCAAAAATAAATAATTCAAAATTTTAAAATAATATTCAGTGCTTTAGGAGTCCATGTTGAAATGAAAAGATCTATAATTGAGGGAAAAATACAGAAGATGAAAATACATGGGGGTGTACAAATATGGTAATGTTAGAATGAATTACACAAGATCATATAATATGTAATTAGGTATTTCCTAAGAAATAATTTCTCAAAAGGGAGAAACAAAAATGTTAGTTTCTTATATTATAGATGAAAATATCTCTTTTATAGTTGTATGATGAGGAAAATAAAACCTAAGGGAAAATTAGTATTTTAATGATATATTAGGCCAACATATAGATGAAATGTGAGAGTTGGGGATTTGATAAGAGCAAAAATAAACCTGTGTCGCAAGAATAGAAGGATATGAAATGAATCCGCAATGAATTAGTACAATACTAAAATACATAAATAATATATTATCATATAAATGATGTTAAAAAATCGTTTTTGTTATCACTTATATGATAACATACATGAGTATTCTATTATTCAAATTTTTAATTGATAGGAAAAACATGAAAGTGTGTTATGGATTTATTTTTTATATTGGATTTAATATAACCTATGTGCAAAATAGATTTTACACATTAATTCCCGTATCAAATAACATTGCAGAGAAATATTCATGTATAGTCATATGATTACCATTTTGATAAAAATTCGATGTTATAAATAATATTCTTACTATTGGAAATTCATTTTTCATTTTTTTAAACACTATACTAAGGGGAAAAATTACATTTCATTGATGTAAGCTCATAATTTCCATTAAATGATACATATAGATAATATTTTTTGGTTTTATTTTCACTTAATTCACTATAAAATACCCCAATGCCTGATATTTTTGATTTAATTGTTTTCATGATATCTCATATAACGATCGACTCCTCAAATTTTTTTAGTTTTCTATTCAAAAAAAATTCATGTTGAGAATATCAATATTACAATTAATATTTAGATATATATTTTTTCACATATTTCATTCCATTAATCAAAATTCTATGATAATTTCTCAATAATTCTACATTACTGAAATCTTATAGCATAACATTTCACCATGAATGAACAAAATATCCTAGAAATTCCATGTTTCCACTAACAGAATGAAATTCTCATCACATATCCATCACAATACCCACTATTTTTTTATCTGATTCCTATTAGAATTTTATAAAGTCTTTATATAGAAATAACGATTACAATATTAAAAAACTACCTATGTTCTTCAATATTGGAATTGTTACCCTGGTGGCACAATACTAACCCAATAAAATACTTGCGTCCAAAATAATTTATGGTCACCAATGTCATAGATAAATTACATCACCACATTCTTGCAATAATTCACCATTTTATATACTTTGAAGGTGTGGAATTATGTCTCTCGTCAGGGAAATATTAATTCACATTATTGTATATTACATGATTGTATGTTGGGTTGTCTTCATACTCCTACATACTTTATAAAGTATTTTAATTCATACCTTGATCTCAAAATGAAAAAATCTTGAAATCACCATCTTCATACATTCTTGTGAAGTCTATTATTAGCTTTCCCAATATATTTAGTTTCTATATGTATAATCTCAATATCCATTACACATAGTAATGAAATAAATATGATGGATCATCAATGTCTAATGAGAATCAACGGAAAATTAAAATTGTGTAGAAGTAGAAACAAGACATAGGCCTAAATAATATCACATTACAATAATATTTATAGTATGTTGATGTAGTTCATCCAACATGTAATTATTTTTTTGGGTCCCTTCATAACGTTATAAAATTCTCCATTCACTATTCATATGCTCCATTATCAACTGCATGGGTGAAAATAAGACAATATTTCTTTGCACATCTTCGGTTGATGACACTCACATGTTGTTCTTTAACTATCCTTGTTTATCCATTTGTATATCTCTGTTCCTATGATTTCTTTCTCCATTTCTTTGGCCAATGTTAAATAGGTATTCATTTATTTGATTAATAAAAATTTATTAGCTTGTTCAATAATACATCAATATCAAAAACATATTAAAAAACTCATTTAAAATTATATTTAAACAAAACAATATAGCCATTAATAAACAATTGGGAAAATTTACCCAATAATAAAATAAAATTATCTAAATTATTTTGAAATTAATTCATAATATATGGTCATAAAATACCAACATGATTATATTATTCATAAAATTAAAATATATATCAATCGAAACCTTATGGGAGGACAATGCTATGACTATAGAAATTAAAATGTAATAAAAATAGAAGAATAATCAATGGGATGTGTACATATATTGTTCCACAAAAGTATTTCTCATAAAATAATAAATTTTAAAAGAAAAAAACATGATATAAATATTATATAGACCCATTTAAAATTTATGTTCTAATTATAACATCCATTAAATAGTTTTAATTAATTAATTATAAAATGGAATTCTAATATATGATATCCATCACTCTATATTTCGGTACTCATCAATCAAAGTAGATATATGTGTTGAGATTTCTTCATACAAAAAAAAAATACCTATCATTATGATTTCACAGGATCACAAAGAAATCATTTCTAATGAAATTTTTCATAAATATTCATTAGGAACACACTTTTGGGATCACATATCTATGAAAATTTCCTATATTTAGGTAACTGATGTGAAAAAATTGAAGTCTAAAAATGTATTTCAATGAAATAAACAATAATGAATATAATAAATGGAATTTGTAATTGAAATTTCCTCGACATTGTCAAATAGTCTCCAAATTCCCAAAAAAATATATTACACACAAAGATATATCAAGGGGGATTAATAAACGTACGCAAAATAGTATTATTCAATCATATTAATATATTTATTTCTAGGTTCTACTATGAAATAATATCAAATCAACCACATAATCATAAATGATCATGGTTATTATTAAATTAATGGTTGTTTTTTATTCTCTACAAATTGAACCTCTTTTATCATACATATTTTATTTAAGTTCATATCTATATTCCATTTTAATTTTTTTCATTTTTTCATTATGAAGAATCAATAAAGCATTTTGGAAATATACATGATTTTTCCCTAGTATGAAATTCTTCTTTTCAACTCCTTTTAATCAATGTATCACATCCCCTTATAAAATAAATAACATATCCCACAATCTAAAACCATTGACAATAATCAGAGGCCTAAATTGGTAAAATTTTATTTTGAAGTGGTTATTCATAGGGAAGGTCATTAATTATATATATAGGATTATATTATTGACGAAAATAATATTATGGATATAATTTTAATGAAATAATTAAAAATTATTCTTCAATTATATTTAATGAATATTTATACAACAATAGAATAAATATAAGATTAATTTGTGTTTATATAGGTCTATATTCCTCATGAATCAGGGATTATATATTTCTAGTAATGAATATGACATATTATGTCTTGAATGTATTCTAGAATGGGATAATATAATATCATAAAATCAATAATTTAATATATTATAAGGGAAAAATATTGAACATAAATTTATGAAAATTAGTGAAGGGAAAATATTATGGTAATATCATCTAGATTAATCAACAAGTACCCCAAAATCATGTTTCTTTAAAATGACTCTACTAATATTGGAACTAATAATATCTACCTCCACGTTACTCATTCAATATTTTTTGAAATTGAATTTAAAACATTACACCATTGGTTTCATATGTATTTTTAATTTCATAAACTAATATATGTATAATTTATATGTATATGTTTTCAATGTTTTATATAAATAAATATTTTCAATCTATTGTAGAGTTTCAATAAAAAACATAAATCAATTTCATCTCATTTTATGATGAAGATCTATGTTATAGTATTTACCCATCACAATCTGTTCCATATTAATAAATATAATAAATATTATTATAAAATGTAAAATCTAATTAGATGTATTCTATAATGATCATACATATTATTATTATATTAATCCTTATAATGAATATCATAAACTATATCCTGTATATTATTTAATATGAATTTAATTTAAAAACTCACATTTCAAATGATTTTTTTATTTATAAATTTATTCTCAATATAATTTTATTTAATTATTTTATTCTTTGATTTAATGGTGTTATAATATCAGGATCAATGAATTATTGAAGAGGTGTTTGATCATCTTATATACACTCTTGAATGTTCTTTGATATTAAGAACATTTTAAAATGAAGATGTTTCATCCATCAAAACTATTAGTCAAATCTATCAGTTCTATGTCATTCTTAAAAAATATTAAAAATAGTTTATTTACCTCCAATATATTCTTTTCCACTTTAATGTGTCTAAATTATGTTTTACCTCAACTATAGTCACCATTTATGGATTTTTTCCACTTTTGATCCTTTTTTGACTATCTTCATTATATTGTTGCTGTAAATAAGTCAAAAAACTCTATATTTAATTATTCATTCCTCTATTACACCTCATTGAAATCAGTCATATACTATTTTATTTTTCATATTTTATAAATATCATATTTTTCAACATCTACAATAAATCATTATAAAATCCTCATGAGAATCTCAATGTTGTGTCGACAGATTGAAAAGAAACTCTTTTTGGATTCATTACATCATACACTAGAATCATTAATGATGAGTGTATCATATAGTTCAAACCTATTCCAAAATGAAAATAATATATTATAAACATGTTATCTAAATAATTAAGCATAATTTGAAAGCTACAACGCTCTTGTTTATTACTATTTAGACTCATTAGCCTCATTATTTGAAAGTTATTGTATATTTTGGTTAAAAAATCATTGGATAACTACTTTTCTAAAATAGAATTTTCTATATTACCAATATATTTTGTCTAACACACTCTTGGAAAAATAGTGGTAGGATATTAGGTATTTGGGATTATTCTATGACTTATTCCATATCTTTTTTCACTTTTTACTTATTCATTTTCATCATCTTTTAAAAAAAATTATCTATTTATATTTTTTTTCACAATTGTTATTTTTACTATATTCATATTTTATTCCATGTTTTTAGTACTTATCAAGGTCATTTATTTCATATTTCTATGTGTTGTGCCCTCAATGTCACATGACATTATTCATCTTGTAATATATTTGATTTTGATTGACATCTAGACCATTGATTCAACAAATATCACATGAAATTATTTTGATTAACATTTAACTATGTGATAAAATTCCTAGTTATTTTCATGAATGTAGTAAATTTATCAACAAATAATTTTTTTAGTTATAGAGAATGTTCTTTTCAATTATAGGGACCCAAATTCAATTTTTCAGAACTATTGGTTTTATTCAATCTAATGTATTAAAAAATAAAATTTATTTTAATGTTTCTAATTAACATTATTCCTATCATTTACCTATATTCCATTAGGTTAGTGGAAAACCATCATTTCATCCATATTCTCTAAGAAGGCATTTATTAAACCATCAATTAAATTATTGTTGTCTAGTATGTGTACTCATAACATTATATAATGATTAAATTAGTATAAAAAATAATACAATGATGGTACCTTTTCTAATCATGCCCCTATATCCCTAAAATACATGATATAATGACTATCCTTCAAATTTAATTAATATTATAATATTTTTTATAATTAAGATAGAATTTATGGGTTTGAGAAATTAATAATGAATTTCAATAAAAATTTAAACCATGTGGAAATGTATTGTGGGGAAAACATTACATCACATATTTTAAATAATATTATTATCTGAATCATAATATGTCCAACAATATTGTACTTTTTGTTATATTTTTGAACTAGAATGTATCACATTGATCAACAAAATGTACAGAGGATGTTGTTATTATTTTCATGTGAATGAAATTGAATATTATCATGTTTGAAATATTTTTTACTAGATCTAGTTGTTTTATAATTTTTATTTACAAAAAAAAATTGCAATATAATACCTTTTGAAATTCACACCCATGAAGGTCAACCATAATTCTATTGTGTTTCTAGCCCTAGATCACTCCCTTGCACTGCATTTTTTTCTGATTGTTCTATTTTTCCTATATCTAAGGACTCTTAAATTATATTATTCTATTTCTTGTTTCCATTTCATGTCATGAAGTTGTAATTGAAGTGGTATTGTTTTATTTCTTGATAAGGTTAAAAGACATGAATTATTGATATAAATCTATATCTATAGAACTACATGTACACTGACAGAAGTGAAAATAAATAAAAAATTATATCCTTCATATTAATCCAAATACATTTAATAAATAAAACACTAAAGAATTTCAAAAACCATGAATTATAGTTTGGAATCACTTATTTACCTGGTAAATTTACCATTGATAATAAAAAAGAAAAACTAATTAATAATTTCTATCATTCAAAATGTTTTTAGAAAATTTTATGTTCGAGATAAATCCCATGAATATGGACTAAATGAAATTTTATTTATTATTATCGTCAGAGAAAAAAATTATATTTTTAGAGACATTTAATTAATGTATCATTCCCATGTAATTATGATATAATATTAAGAAAATAGTGATATTAACGATATCAATATAAATTGTGTCATATTTAGAATTAGGTATATGTGAATCTCAACTTGTTCCATTAATCTATATTATAGGAATCCCCTTATCTCTTCTCATATACATTTTCAAATAATAATATTAATAAAAATATACATATTTAAAAATAACTAAGTTATCCAAAGAAATTTTCATTAAATATGAATACATATCTAGTTAATGGTTAAAAGGAACACCCATCTCCAAAAACAATGGTAATGAAAATGAATTATGGTGTAAGATACTGAGTGAATTAATGAATGGAAAATACCAACTCTGGTTGACAAAAAATAAAGAAGATAACTATATAAAATCAAATATATATATATATATAATCTTTATGTATCAATAACCCACCTTGATAATAATAAATGAATATAATCATAATAAATATAATGGTACATCGTAGAAGCAACATTCACCACATTGAACAATCTTTTATCTCACTCATCTAGAAATCCAAACCAATAATCTCATTCACTTTGCATATGATACCTATACTTATATGAAATACAACATGATATATATTTAATATTTCATATCTTATCCATCATATTTATTCGCTATTATATTTATATATCTTTTAATTATACATATCATCCACATGTCATCCTCAATATTTCACTTTTTAAATTATATTCACTATTCTATCCAAAATAGGGATGCTTTCTAAAAACTAAATCTACATTATTTTATTTATTTATGATCTGGTAACATGTATTAAAGATGATTTATTATTTAAATCTATATCATATCTCCCATTACGTTACACTGTTCAATTCCTTATAAGGCATGTAAACACATGAGGAAACCACATCTATATATACTGTGATTTATTTCTATTAATATTGTTTATGAAAGGAATATGAAACTGAATTTATATCTATAGATATAGATTCTACGGATAAATACAGAGATTTTAGAATAATGTAACCCTCCTTTATATATCCTACAAAGCTACACATATAATGTGGGATTCAACTTCCCCTTCCATAATCCTGATTCTCTAGAAATGCATGCCTCTAAACGATGTTGAAAATTTCCCACTAAATCTCATCATCTCAATCAATTTCATTTTCATCATCTAACACCATTTTCAACACCTATATCACCATTATACTTCCTCCTGTAGCATCAGATATTAGACATCTATTATTTTATTTTAGAGTGAAAATTTATCCTTGACCTTTAAATACATTTTACATAAAAAAATTTCATTTTAACTTATTCTATTATGAACTATTGAATGTATCCTTCACTATATCCACCCCCTATTTCATAATGATTTATGTATAAATAACATAGAAAAATGTACAATCACATATTGGTATTTATTTTTGAAATTATTCACAGTGTGTGTTCTTGTATTTTTCTCATCACTCTCTTATGAACACTCTTTATATAACCAGTGCATACCATATACTCCAAAATTCATATAAATGGATGATTAATCTTCATAAGGTATAGATAATTTTATTTTAGTCATAATAGGTGACATTAGTCACAAAAAGGTGGGAAAATATCACATACACTCAAAAATGATGGTATGCTAGTTTATTATCGACATGGAGTAGGAATCTCGGAAACAAAACACATTTATAGAAAGAAAACAAAATTAATTTTTGTTATCTCACATATATAAATATCTAGATTATGAAAATTAATGGAACCCCATATTGATAAATGATATGTTGAACCTTTGATTTAAATTTTACACAAATCTATAAATTATGTATAATGTTCTTAGTGCTGACATCGGGATTGGTCATTCATTTATACCCCCCACCAGTTTGTGTGCCATCTATTATAAGTCAATCTTTAGTAATAATTTTCTCTCTCTTAGAAAATGCATGAGTAATCATATTATTAAAACAAAAAAATTGAAAGTAATAATATTTTATTTATTAACATGTATCTTACATGTCACCAGACGCTTAAGGGAATATAATATATCAATAGATTAAAATTTATTTATTATTTTAAATAAATTCAATATATGATATATCTTGTAATATTCATGATACTTGGTCATCTTGTGATACACGCCACAATGAACCACTTCAATGTATTGTGTAAAATTAAAGATTAATTTTTTCCATAAAAAATGTATTATTCAAACATTATAATTTAATATAATAAAATATAATAATTATTTTAAATTATTTGATACAAATTGTGTTAACTATTTTCTAAAAATATTTGGTTTATAATCATATAAAATTTATTCATGGAAAATAAATATATTATAAATAAATTTAATTACAAATTTAATATAAAAGATATTTCTTTTTCTTACGAAGGTTTTTTATCATAATAGATTAAATTATTTAATATTAGTAAATTATATTAATTATATACATATAAATTATAAATTAAATTAAATATTTATTTTATTTATTCTACATGTTTGATAAGGACAACAAAGGAATAAATCTATTATAGTCTTAAAAATTGTATTTTTATTAAAATATCAGTTCACAACCTTTTGTAGGATAACCTAATATATATCAATTTTTTCACTTTTAATAATTTTTTATTTGAAATGTGATATAAATTTTGATTAAGGAAAAAATAGATTAGGATAATATTTTTGTATTTTTTTGGGATGTTTTCTTTTTTGATGAATATTGATAATACTGAATATTAAATAAAAAACATTTTGTTCGTATATTTTATATGGTTAAATTTTGTTTTAAATATTTTCCAATTTAAAAATTTATCATTTAAACATATATCAATTCAATTTTGGTTATAGTATTTAATTTTAATTTTAAATTTTATATTAAAACATATCAATCTTTTGAACAATTCTACTTTAATACCCCACATTATTTTCCATTAAACGAGATTAATTTTAAATTAATGTCTCCCACTTATGTGATCGTAATTTATAAAAAAAGGCTTAAATATTTGGATTAATATAAAATTATAATTTCTCATAAGATAAATGTATGGTTTGATAAAAAAATATTAGAGATGGTAATTAAAATTTATTACTGTGATTAAGAGAAAAAATAGCTTAATAAAGCACTAATGCTTATACGTAAGGCCCAAAATGACATATAAACCTATCCAAAAGTCATTATTTCTTCCATATTTAGACCCTATACAGAATTTTATCAAGTATTTTTCATAATTGGTCCCACATAAACTGTAAAATCATGGGTGGAATTCCCTTTTTAAAATTTTTTAAGAATTTCATTCCTCCACTCTAAAAGGCCACTCACCCATCCAACTTATTCACATATATAATTTTATTTTTCAGGATAAAATATTTCCAAATTACATACCATTATTTATACCCTCATCTTTTAAGCCATAAGTTTTTCATAAATAAAACGATTGGATTATTTTTATTTGAACCAAAATCTGTTACCAAAATAAGTGGAAATCTTCATCAACAATTACTTTTGTTTCATTTACATTTCCTCTTGTTAATTTTATTATATTATGATTATAAAAATAATATTATATTAATTATACTGAGATATTTTTATTCTAATATTTAAACCTATAAATTCAAAAACATCCATCAATTGGGATGCAAAATCATCGTTCCTTTGTAAAAAAGACATCTGCCTCATGAACCTATGACATTTAATCTTCAATTTACCACCATTAAATGATGAAATAAAAAATGGAATTATAGTATATATTATATATATATTGATAATTTAAATTTTTTTTATTATCATATAATTGTTATATAGCTCATACCTTTAGGGTTTACATTTTTTGAGAATATGATAACATCGTTTGCGGACATGTGGCCTACCACCTGATAAATGCAATGTGGTTCGTTCATGCTTTACAAGTAATGTATTAATGATGGATTTAATAAAATTATATCGCATATCTATCATATGTATTAATCTAAAATTATAATATATACATATATATCTTACATTCTAATCATTATTTTATAATATGGAGAAAATATTAATGTAGCGTCAATATATGCATACGGTCTAACATCTCTATGAACTGGGCATTTCATTACCCATTTCAAAATATAATATAGAACAAAAAATAAAAATATAGTGAATATATATTAAATTTAAATAATTGTTTTAATTCAATAAATTATGAAATCATGATCATTATATTATGAACAAAAAATAAAAAGTTAAATCATACCTGACCAACGTGGCAATTAATACAAAAAGTACTAAAATAATGAAATATCATTAAAAAATGTGTAATAAGATATTATAATTAGTTAATATATGATATTATTAATACTTTTATATATATTATTAGAGTTACTGATATTATTAAAACCATTATAAATGAGGATAATGTATGTTTACCCAATAAAAAACACTAGGTAATGTATATTTCATATCACTTTTTATATATTTTAGATAAATGTTATATTCACCATTTACATTTTTGTTGTTGTGTTATAATGAATATATTGAAATAATATACCATGAGTTATTTTTACATTATGGTATTTTTAGTTTCAATTTGAATTATTTCATATACCGTGATCTGAATCTACTGTATCCAAGTTATATATAAAATTAATAACTCAATTATTATTTAGTATGTTATATTATATCCTCATTTTAATTAATAATATATGTTTTTTTTAAAATTAATATGAGAATAAATTTTTTTAGTTACAACTATATCATTTTTATTAAATTTTGACACACATAATCTAATCATTAATTGTGTGACACTTTTAAAATATTATATATTCAAGGGATTACATCATAATCTCATTTTATTTAGCATTATTTACACTTAAATTTCAATTATAGGAATGTATATGATAATGGTTTAATAAACCATAGAATTTTATTTTCCTATGGTTATTCGTTGACTTTTTCAATTAACATTTACATCATTAGTCAATGGTACATAAGATGTATTAGAAAATGTATCTAGGAAAACACGACTAAATATCTCTCTTGAGTAGGAGATCCATTTTCTCTCAAAATAGTGTTTAATAAAAAATGTTTTCAAATAGATTTTAACGATTTGAAAATTACTTATCACGGGAATTTTTGACCATTAAAAAAATATTTTTTAAATGGTATTTTCGATGAATCCGTTTTTTAAATGGTATTTGTAAACAAATTGATATTTTTATCAAGAATGGTTTCAATTTTCTTCATTAATGTAATCAATGCAATTTACCAATTATTTTTACTCCACATTGGACATTATGTATTGATACCATACATATTAATACAATTGATGGGATTTTATTAATTTTAACTTGGATAGTATTTTAATTCACTTAATGATTCATTTTCTTTGTCCCCTTAAAATAATCAATTCCCTTTGACTAGTGAACATTCAATTTCCCAAATATGACCATATTATTTATCATGGATATGATTATTTTCTTAACCATATAATATTTTTTTACTTATTATTTTTATTTTGAATATTATTAAATTTACTTTCAAATATTTAAAAATAAATATCCTTTACTCAATAAAATTATTCTTTAAAGCACATTCTTATTTAACGAAATCTCTTATTAAGTATATGATGAATGATTTTCACATGAATGGAATGGGTTGGGGATCATTTAAGTAATCCAATCAATGAATCGGTAGTCTCATGAGATGAAATCATTTGTCGATAAACCATTAGAATTAGTTTCTAATTAGTAGATATGAGTTTCTACCTAGAGTTTTAAACTATTGAGAGAATAGGTCTTGTTAGTAAAGGTATCATTGTCTTGAGTAACATGAATTCCTATAATTATTCATTTCAATCATTTTAGTTATTATTATCCATTATATTTATTCAGGGAAATTATTAATCAATGTATTTCATTGTTGTTTTTTTGTTTAAATTTGTTTTGATTCTATTATTTTCCTAGCCATATTGATTAGGATATATCTAATTATTTAAATTTAATGCCTTTTCAGTTATTCCTCATTCTATATTTATTATTCACTTCCTACTCATTTATTTGATAAAATTTCATTTTTCATGAGCTACTATCTTTCTATATTCTTTATTCTCCTTGATTCATGATTTTTTCTCTACAAGTGAAACTTACTGATCATGTCATAACACCCTTAATTTTTTTTACATTCCATGTAAATATTTTATGTTTTTTAAATAATATATGCGATTATATTCTAAGTGGGAATAATGATATCCTAAAAATGAATTTTTTTATGGTAATTATTTATTTCATTTTTATTACAAGGCTCATATATGTATCTACATTACCAAGGATTCTAAACTCATTTGTACTTTGATATTTGATTCATTTAGATCATGAAAATGTCATTGTAGTAGGAACTAGAAATAGGATTATTAGATCAGTTCGATAAAGTAGTAATCAAAGGATGTTTATTATAAACTATGGGTACTATTTTTAGGATAACCTAGATTAATGAGTATATCACTATGTTATAATATGAGGATAATAATATTATAAAATGACTGAATTCTATTATGGTTGAGATAACATGGATATTACTTGAAATAATGTCTGGATATAACATTTAGACGTGGTTCTGTAAAAGATATATGCTGGGATAACAACTTAGAAAAGGTGCCTCAAGCTTCACTTGATCAAATCCACATACAGGACTACAGTTCCTAATGCACACCTTTTTTGACACTCTCAAGGGATTGGATTATGATAGATCAAATTTAAAAAAACAAATAAAATAGAATTTAATAAATAATAATAATTAAAAAAAATTAAACATATTTTTTCGGATTGAAAATAATATATGTAACATAAATAACATTTTAGGATTTATCTAATTAGTGTCTAATAATATTAATGATATATTGGAAAAAAATAAATAGAAATAAAACCCATTAGTTTAGTTCCAATTTTAGTTGATTTTTTTGATGAATAGTTATTCTAATTTTTTTGAATGAAGTGTAATGGTATTGATAAATATATTTTTAGAATAAAAATGTGATTATTAATCTTTATGAAAATGGTTGTATTCGAAATCCATAGTTAAAATGATATTCAATGATTAATATTATTTCAATTATTCCCATAATATTATTATAAATATTGATAGAATATAGTTTAGAAAATGAATAACCTATATGTCGGGTGGAAACCCATCATTTATAGATATGTTGTTGGACATAAAGTCATATCCAAAGGATGGTAAGGGTTCAATGTCAAACAATGGCCTACTCAGTGACCAAGTTAATATGTCCTTATTTTATGTTAAATAATGTGATGAATATGTATTCATTATGTACCATTATAATAAATTTAGTTTTTTGGAGTAATACATTACTCATTTTCAATTTGTAAAATTGTTATAAACAAACATGAACACATGTTTAATGGATATTAATACCTATTAAAAATATTTGTAGTTCTTCAGGGATTTAAATTCATTTATTGCATATAAATTTCATGAACAGCTGAATTATTTAAAATTTTAATGAGGTGAAATCAAAATATGAAGGTTTTCTTATGAAATTTAAATATATCAACTATGTATAATTCCTTATATTGTTGGTCGATTGTAGAAGTCCTCAACATTCATAAATTTACCTTAAAAGAAGATTTGTACAGATACCTTATATTTTTATAGCATTGTTCTATTAAATGATCACATAATTATGGATTTGAGGACATAAAATTTAAATTGATATTAATATTTTATGTGATCGATTACTTCAATGAATCCAAATAAATATTTTCATTTTTTTCTCCATGTACATATTTCACTGACCACAAATTTAATCCCAGGTAGAAACCTTTTTATATGTTATTCCATGTAATATTGGTACTTTCCATTCTCACTTTTGAAGAGGTTGGTTTAATAAATATTATCATTATATTGGATTTAACAAACAAAAATTCAATTATCGAACCCATGATTCCTAAGATTGAGATTAAATTATGAGTATGAAATTTATTTACATTGGTTAGAATGTAACACTGCAACATTCTAAAGTGATAACATTTTTTTTGATAATTTGTATGACACCCGACACCAACTTATTTAGGGAATATAATTTACCCCGACATTATAATATATTAAATATTTTAAATAAAGTTATTCTTTTATATATATATATATATAAATATATTCACATGTCATTGGGTTAACTTTCTTTACATGTACCAACAATCATCTTTAATGAACTGTGTTACAGGAATGACTGTTTTTTACCAAACAACAGTGTGATACAATAACATTACTATTTAATATAATAAGATATAATTATTCTGTTAAATGATATGTTATGAATAATGTAACATAACTAATGAAAATAAATGTTTTTAAAAATATAAATCAAATTCATTTGTAATGAATTTTTTATAAATGAATATAAAACTCAAGTAAATATAAAGGAAATGTTTTTATATTTTCAATGGTTTTTATTGATAATAAATTATATTAATAAATATTAGTAAATATTAATAATGAAATTTAAATATTATATTTTCAGAAAAATATTTTTTATATTCTCTTCATAGGATGGATAATTATAATTTAAGAATAAATGTAGTTTTAAGACTAAATATTGATTTTCATATAAAAGCAATTTACCAGATTTTATGGAAAACCAATTTAAATCCAATTTTTATAACATTTATAAATTATATATGTCAAAATAAACATCTTTTTTTGAAATTTTAAAATATAAATTATCTTATGGTGAATATTTGATGTTTTTTTTTTGATCTTTTAGTTTTTTTGATGAATATTGAATCATAAAGATTTTTTATTTAAAACTAAATTTTCATATCAATAATATATAATGATAATTTATATTTTAAAATTGGTCTGAAGTAATATTAGATAAATTTTACCTCAATTAATCATATTTAAATCATTGGAATCAATTTTATATTAAAAATAGATATAAAAATATAGTAAACTTTGGAAAATGTTTACATAAAAACCCCACATTTTTATACCATCAACACAAATAAATTTAAATAAATTTCTGAAACACCAAAGAATGGATTTTAAAAATATAATAAACATTTGGCATCATTATAATTTATTATTAAATATATTTTTAATTACTTTTTGAAAAAATATATTAGTTAATGTAATAAAAACTATTTACAACAATTAAGAGATAAATTATTTTAACAAGGGGTTAAAATATTAATTTAATGGACAAATGGCATAGAAACATGTAAAAATCCATATTATTGGAAAATTTAGACCATATAACACACATATATTGAAGTTTGTTCATTATTATATCCAAATAACATGGAAAAAATATTGGTAGAATTACCAATACAAAACATTTCATGAATACCACACCTCCTCCACTACTAAAAATATCTAAAACCTCGCACTTATATCATCATATAAACCCACTTTTCACAAAAAAAATCTTCAAGAATAAATGTTTACAATATTTCCCCCATTCTAAGAAGAGATAGATTTTTCTAAAATAAAACTTCGCCTTTTTTATATACCAAAATGAGATAAACAAATAATATTCAACATTCTCTAATAATCACTTTGTTTTCATTAACCTCTTCACATATTAAAATAGTTTTATATCATTTTTATATTAAAAAAATTATATTCAATATACTAATACATTTTTATTAAAATATATTGACCAATTCTTCAAAAAACATCCAACAAATGGAATATACAATCATTTGTTCATGTATGTGGTGGACTACTACCTTGTGAATCATTGTCTATCATTCTTCCATTTACCACTAATAATAGTTGGAATACTGATGGATTTATAGTTTATATATGATAGTTGTGATATTTATAATTTTTAAATATTCCTTAATTCATATATAACTCATACTGTCATGTTTTCTAATTTTTTGGAATATGATAACATCGTTTGTAGTCATGTGGACTACTGACTTCTCAAAGCACTATGATTCATTAACTATATAAATAAAAAGTATTAATTATTTTCTAGAACAAATTATGATAAATATATGAAATAAATATGATAATTTAATATATATATATATATATATTTAATTTACTTTTATTTCATTTGAAATACAATAATGAAATGGAATTACAATTTATGTGTACAAATGACCAACCATCTCCATGAACCATGCATTTCATATTCTATCATCTGATATTATGAATTACAACAATATATATATATATACATACAGAATAACAGTCAAATTTAAATCTCGTTATTCATTTTCAGATGATTAAATCTAGATCAATGAAATTGGTTCAAAATTAATGAATTAAAATATACCCAACAAACTAGGAAATTAACTCTAGAAATAGTGAAAGTAATTAAAGATCATTAACCAATGAGTAATATGATAATATATAAATATAATATATGACCTTGTAAATATGAATCTAGAACATTTATAATGTTTTCACATTCAAAAAACCATTAAACCGTAGAATAAATGATGTTCACCTAAAAGGAAACACAAGGAAATGTATTTTCACTTCACTTTTTGCATATGTTAGATAAATGTTACATTTACCAATTACATATTTTTTAATGTGTATCCACAGACCATTTTGATATATTGTACCATGAATTATTTGACATTAATTTTATTTTTAATTTCAAAATGAAATATTTATTCAATGAGGATTTGATTTTATTGTTTCCAAGAACTATAGAAATTTCATAACTCAATTCACATTCATTGGGTAGAATAAATAATATTTGTCATTAAAATTCAATGAATATGTGTTCCATTAAATTTAATATATATTATTTAAGATCTAATTTTTTCATTTGGAGTGATATTAGACATGCATAATCTATTAATTTATTAAGTCTCACTTCTATGTTACGGGCTTTTCTAGGGTTCACATCAAAATATCATTTTAATTCAGATTGTTTAAAATTTAATTTCTATTAATGGAAATTATTTTACCATTAATTTTTAAACCTTTTTATTTTTATATCCTTTTTTACTTCATGACTAATTTCATGTAATACTAATATTTTTCTACTCTATGTTACTGAAACTATTTTAGAAATATTTCATTATGAATAATGGACTCTATTTATATATTAGTCGGTGATATGAACTCTATCGAAATATTTTTAATAAATATGATTTCAATTTATTTTAAAATTATAATAATTACATTTCAAATGAGTTTTCACCCAGTAAAATATTTTTACATTATTAAATTTATATTCAATAAATATATTTTTCATTTTTTTTAAAAAAACTTATATTTTTTGAAGAATATTTTTAATATTATTATTTTGTTTAATCAAGGATATATACAAATTATATTTACTTCACATGGTGAATGAAGTATTTATACCATCATTATTGTTCATCTGAATGGTTTTTCATAGATACTACTAAGGACTATATTGATAATATCTTTATTTACTCATTATTCAAGAACCATTGAAAAATTTAATTTTCTATGATCATTTAACATTATATTTTAACAAAATATTCATAGCATTTATCAAATATAAGACTAATTCCTAAAAATTATACTGTATTTATTTTTATGGTTTTTTTGTATGAAATTTTATAAACTAGTGAACTGTTAATAAATCTGTATCTTTTACCCAATGTGGATATCTGAAAGGGAACGTTTCTCTTAACTAAAATTGACAATTTTTTATTTGAGGAATGCTTTATTCATGAAAGAAAAATGATGAGGACCAATTAAGGTAAGACCCTAAATGTATCATTATTATCATGAGACAAAATCAGTTGTGGAAAAAACATTTGATATTATTTATATATAAAATAGATAGGATTCTACGCATATATTTAAACTATCTTGAGAATTAGTCTGTATAGTAACGATATAATGGTCATCAGAAATAAGAAATTTAATAATTAAGAATTTTCATTTTTACTATTATTATTATCCATAATATTTTTCATGGGCATTACGTATGGTATCCATTCATTCTCATTTACTTGATTTATTATTATGTGTTTCAGTTAATTTCATTTCTATACTGATTATGCATTATCAAGCTATTTTAATGAATTGTGTTTTAAGTAATTACCATTATATATTATTTACAAACTTCATTATTAGTTTATGGATTACATGGAATGTGTATTCAAATATTAACATTCCATATTTTTTATTATAATTTATTTATAATTTATTCGGTTATACAAGACCATTTCTCCTAATTTGAGCACATCGTTTTTTTTTCTCTTCAAAAATATTCCAAGAAGCTTACATAGAATGATATAAAATGATATTCTATGTGGGAATAATGTTATTATGAATGAAAAATAGAACATTCCAAATTATTTTATTCATTTTAATGAAATACTCATGTATATATCTATTTTACCAAAACTACAAATTTTTTTGGTCATTCATGATTTGACTCCATAAAATAATTCAATTTTAATGGTAGTAATAACATACTATAAGAATACTAGTGTTGGGTCAATAAACATATTCATTATATGTTAGCTTTATCCGTATCACTAGAAAAAAGATAAAAAGGAAACATTATACACTCTTAATTATTTTTTAAATATTTTTTCATTAAATTAAATATTCATAAAAATATCTTATTTTACATGTTTTTTTTTCAATATTTTATTTTTTATATACCCGTTAACAAATTTATTTTAATTAAATAAATTATTTTTAAAAATTTATCAAAAATACTCACAAATTAATAATTATAGTTAAACATTATCAATAAAATATCATTATTTAAGATCCCCAAAAACAAAATTTCACCCCTACATATATATCTCAATACAAACTATAGAATAATACTACGATAAGTTTATTTGAATACCACTATAAAAATATAGTACAAGTATAATTTAGATGAATATAGTTTATAAATCCATTGATTAATATATCATCCACTCAAAAAAAATCAATTATTCATTTTAGTCCTCCCTTTTTGGAATTGATGTGATTCAACTAAAAAAATGAAAATAAATTTATTTTGTATAAAATATAATGGATCTGTTATATATACAATGCTCTCTATTTTTTCACTAATAAGAAATAGTAATAATGAAAATAGATTTGTTATTATATATAAATTACTTGACAGATTCCATAGTTTTTTAGTTGATCAAAACTCACCGCATTATAATGATTACATTGACAAATAATCATAATGACATCATAATACATGTCATTTGTATCAAAAGCATAATTTTAGATACTTAAATTTATGTTATAATCAACTCAAGGCCCAAAATTGTGGTCAAAACACTAAGTTGTTATGAATAATAATCAATGAAAATAACAATGAAATTCACATCTATAATAAATAAATTTACCCATAATACAAAATAAAATTATTACAGTCTCATAAAAACAATATTAACCTGTAATAAATGTACACCCTCTTGATTGATTAAAACATTTTAATTTTTTTTATTTTAAATGTTTAAATTATAAAAATTAATTAAATAATGATCCAAAAAAATTATTTGGATCATAGTAAAAGAAATGCTTATAATATAGCTTCTGAAGACATAATGATTTTTCTAAAAGATAGTCATTCTTATACTTTCTTATTTTCTATTAATTGTTATTACCAATTTCTCCCTTGACGGAAAATAATGAAGCATAATAAAATATAAATGAACAATTCAAAATATAACATGAGTCGCCTTATTACGTTCTATTCAATATAACACACCCTCTTATACAATTTAAAATCAATCCCATCAATTTAACCAATAAAATAAATAAAAAATATAATTAAGTGGATAAAAATAGAAAAAAATGTTTATCTGCATTTAAATGTTCATTAGTTTTTTCTACAATATTAAAATATTGATAAATATATATTTTTGGTCTTATGAATATTGGATAAATCCAAAAAATTCAATTAATAATAAAAAATAGAATTTTTACAATAATAGCTACGATAATATTCCAATGATTTTAAAGAATTTACACAATCCCTGTGATTCTCTTAAGAAATGTTACATTGAATATATAAGAAATATTTGGTCCAAAATTTATTTTGTAATTGAAATATATGAAATTACATAATCAATGATGGGGTCAATAATAATAAAAAATAAGTCAACAAGATTGTACATATTTTATAAAATGAAAGATTAGATATAAATTTTATTTACATTATAAAACAAGACTCCATAATTAATTATTCCTTAAACTAACACAGTTATGTATATGTATAACCTTCCACCATTATCGTAACTACTTTATTATAAAACATGACATATTGCGAATCATAACCATTTTTATGTTATAATATAAAATATAAAATCTTACTTATGGAAATTGTTCATCCCATTAAAAAAGAATAATTATTAACTAAATATTTTGATCTAGTAATAAATATAATCTTTACAATCATACTATATTTTTTTTATAAATCACTAACTTTAATATTTTTTACATTCAATTTTTTCTTATAATTTTATAACTATATTTTTTAAAATATGAAATAATTAATGATGGTTCCAATTAATATCACAAATACTAATGGGTTTTTAATCAACCTAATTAAATTAAAAAAATATCACAATAATTAATTCATAGGAAATAGATTATTAAATACTCATTAATATTTTTAAAATAATTGTTATTTATATAATTTGGAATGACCAACATCATTAATATCATGTTATTAACGGTTTGAACATTGATCCACAGACGTGATCTATTAAAGGATAAAGATGTGATTCCTCCATATAGATTTTTTTTATCCTTGTTCAAAAATTAAATTAAATTTTATTTGTATTTGTAAAAAATCTATATTAATTGAATAATAATATATTTGATTGTTTCATCTTGAAAAGTAAAATCGGTCTTCAGGATCCAAATAACCAACTTTTACCTCAATAATGTGTTCTCATTTATCATCACAACCATTTTCTTTAATATTTATTTCATAAATTTCCACAATTATGCAAATTTTTAACATTATTATTTATTTTTAATGACATATAAATCTTTATTATAAATAATGAAAATTATATTATCTAACTACAATATAGTTTCGTCCCACAGAACTATTTATTTCTCATCTAAATTTTTGATAACCTCTTTAAATGTTGGACTTATCAACAACCCATCATAGCCTTCATGATTAATCACTCTTAGACACATTATTAAGCATCCTATTCAATAATAAAAAATTCCTTCACAGGATAATGGATTTCAAAATATCATCTTGGTCACTCCTTATAAAGTATGAAATAAATATAAGTATTCCAATATGAATAATACATATTCTAGTAAATGACATGAACTTCACTATATTATCCCTAAAATTTAATGTTAAACTCTTTTATACTTTAACTCTTCCAACAATGTTCATGAATGTGGAGTATAAATGAAATTCAACAAATATTTTTAGATATAAAACTTATTCTATAAAAACATGAACTCTATTATTAATGAAAATTGAAATTCTACATAGCTTTTGTTTCATCTATAGTAGTCCCCTCCCCACCATTTTAACGGGTTTCTAAGAGAGTGGTATTGAAACTAATTCCCCATTATTCAGATTAATCATAACCATATATTTATCTTAAACCATTAACGTTTCATCAACAATAACTTCAAATTTTTTGTGGTAGTAAATATATTTGTTGGGTTCATCCATGTCATATTCCAGAACCTATTTTTTCCATCTTCCCATTTTCTCTTTCCATTGTATTATTTTTAACTTTTTATTCATATTTAATTTTCTATTTTTTAAGTATATCATCCATTACATGATAAATTTTTCACTCGTCTAGTTGATAAGATTCTTTTTTACAATTTTTAGTACCTATGTGAAACATAACATTACACATATTATCTTGTCATCTAACTGGATATAAATTTGGACATTAAAAAACAATATATATACAATTTTATAATAATGATAATCCTTTATCACATTCACATCATACCTTTTTTTCACTGACTTGATAAGTCCTTATATAATGAAGTGATCATGAATTGTATATATGGTTACTAATTTTTTGGAACCGTAGTTCTATTGGTTTTAAACACCTGATATTTTCACACCTCCAATCATGAATCAAATTCATTATTATAGTCAACATAATTCATGTTATCAAATACATATTGTGGATTTTTTATATGGACATCTTCGAATCCTTATACAACATGAAATCATCAAATTAATAAGCATATCGACTACTATTTTCAAACATTTCTACTCCATGATATTTTCATTCATCTCCCATCCATTTAATGATATACCTCATAATTTTGTGAGTATGAATTTGGAACTCATTTGGTAATTTTTTTAATCCGTGAATATAATCCCACAACCTTTAAACATTACTTAATCTTGAATTAAATGAAGAAATAACATTTAGGATCTTTTAACGGTTACAATTTTAGAGATTTAGTTAATAAATATTACAATACATATTAAATTTCATGAAGTATACACTTCTACTCTGTATCCATTTTTTCATAAAATAAAAACTATTCAAGTAAACAATATTTTTTTTTATATAAATCATTTAGAATTCTTCTTTTCTATTACCCTTCCTTATACATTGAGAAAAACATTTCCAAAACATGTTAGGAGAATAAAATACTCATTAAGTGTCATAAAATAAATAAAACACTTGTCTATCAATACATACAAATCATAATATTTTTTTCATAGCATATAAAATCATAAGATTTATGAATAAATAATAGAAATAATAAATCATGATTGTTACTTGTGGTATCCATATCATATGTACATTGTAGCTTTCATGGCTATATATGGAGTTACATTTGGAATACCCATCACATTATAATTCCTTAATATCATTGGTGAAACATTAAAATTTACCACTGTCATGTTACCCAAATCATTTGAGAGCTATCTCAGGCTCATCCAGCCTAGGTTTATCACTGAGCTACCCATATAGGTAAAAAATACCCAAGAACCATAACATAATAATAACACATTAACAAGCATAAATTGAAGATAACATTTCCAAATTACAATCACCATATAATATTTCAATTTACTAAAATAATAAATATGTTCTCAATACCATTTTTAGTACCAAAATATGTAATAATATTATATGGTATTTATTTTCATTTTAAAATCATTATAGCTTATTAAGGAAGCCAAATATCAAATAATTCTCACGGTGGTAGAAAGGTTGTTGTCCCTATATTTGTAAAAAAGATTCATTTTTTGTCATTTAGTAAAATGGATCTATTGAGAATAGATTCCAATTGAATGAAATTATAATTAAAATCGATTAAAACCCATATAATGGAAAATCGTGTATAAATCAATGTATGCAACAATGAAAGGAGATCGAGATGAAGTCACTTTCCTTTAGTCTCACTTTTCTCGTATGATCTGTGTTCTTCCTGAATAATAAACATAAGTTAAGTCCTATATTCTTTATATCATTTTTATGTTTATTATCCCTATTATATCACTTATTACCTTGCTATAAAAATTACATAATTATTTATGTTTGTATCGGTCATTTAACTAATATTTTGAACTTGAGTCAAAAATGAAATTTTTATATTTATAAATTTCCCATTTAGTCAAAATTTAATTATCTATGGAATTGTATTCCTCATTTAAATATCATATATATCAATTATTTATGTATTTTTAATGTCTGTAAAATTTGGATAGACGTAATGAAAATCAGCATTCATGGAGATGGTAAGCCGTACGTACAAATGAAAGCTACATTCATTTATTTTTCATATTTAAAATAATTAAAACTAAATGATGCATAAATATATATATATATTAATAATAGTTTAATATCATATTATATATATGTTAAATAACATCATTTACAAAAACCATTATACATTACATGTATTCCCTGAATGAGTCATATCTCTTTGAGGGAGAGGTATTCCGCACTTTCTCAAATGAAATTATCAAATATATACAACCTGAAAAGAATAAATGTATGTTATAAATGAGAATTACAGATTTATAAAGGTAAAATAAATTTCATAAATATCATATATAATTATAGTTATATCATAATTTTCAATATGACATGTGGTAGGGAAAAATCAAACAATCATCACTTTTTGAGGCAATACCTCACCATCCACAGAAACAGTATGTTCAAAATCAATTTGATTTAGGTGTGTGTGAGTCTAGTTCAAATTAATATCATAATAAAAGCCTATTATATTTAGGATATTGTTTTTTTATGTAAAAGTGATTAAGAATATAATAATTAGTGAAGATGTAGATTAATGGAATAAAATTTTATAGAAGATGTTACCTTTAAAAACATGTAACACTCTTTGATTTGAGCCTATAGTATTTTATTAATTGTTTTCATCAATGATTAATGATTATAAGATGGACGTGGGGATGTTGGGATCATTTTTATTAGATTTTTCATGATCCATGGGGACTGAGAGATGTTTGTGATTGAATAGAGGTGGTGGCCATTTATAATATGGAGGAGGGGCTATTTAGTAATGTTTTAAAGTATTATTTTATTATATAATTGATTATATAATTTATAAGGACCAAAACTAATTAAATTTGAATATAATATTAATATAATTATAAATAAAATCATCAAATAAGAATTGGATATTTTTTGGATATTTTTTAATCATTATATTTTTTATTTAATCCTTTTTTACTCTTACTGTTTTATTAAGAATTTAATATATTGAGAACAAAAATAGATACCAAAACATAAAAATTATCCAAATAAAGAGTCACTAATAAAATTTTATACTTATGATAACTATTTTACCAAGTCATATATTTTTTTTGTAATTTTAATATATTTAAAAAATTATTATATATTTGAATATATGAATTATGACAATTTTAACACTATTTATATCATGACATTTTCAAAATCCATAAAAACCTGATTTATTATAAACACCATTATTACTAAAAAATTAAAATGTAACTATAATCTAAAAAATTCGTGGATGACTTCAAAAAAACCAAATTACATTTATTTTAACATTTATAATATCATATATTTGAATCCTTTAGTAATTATATAATCTGAAATTCCTGGATCGGTTGTGATCACTGAGAGGGGAGGGGTGAATCAGTGATAACTTTTTCTTTTTATGAATTGTTCCCTTTGGATTATCAATTCAACCTCTGCAGCTGGTTAAAGCCAAGATCTACTCTTTTAGTGGTGCAGTAATAATGAGAGCACAGAACACAGAGATTTACAAGGTTCTGTACAAAGACCTACTCCTTGCCGTGTTGGTTACACCCCCCAACACGGATTCTTCAATATTCCAAAAGATGATTACACAGTAATTGGTTACCCCCCCAATTACAAGTTGGTTAAACCCCCCAACTCCACAGCATCATCGTCATCATGGCTCCACTTCACTTCTTCAAAGGTGTTGTTCAAAACTTCAAGTAGCTTCAACAGTCTTCAAAAGATATCGTTGGTCTTGCTCACCAAAAACCCAATCACTTAGAATGATCAGTTCTTTTGTACTCACAAACATGAGTGTGTACTCTTCTTCTCAAGGTTGGTCTTCTTCACTTGTGCACACATGCACTACTCATTCTTTTAGTGCACACACTTGACTTTTCCTTCTTCTTCAATATATAAACACACACAAAGTGTGGTCTTCCTTTTGCACCCAAAGCACAAAGGTCCTCGGCCTTCTCCTCTTTGTGCACACACTCTACCAGTATACTCCTCTTCACTTGGCACACAAACACAAAGGCCTCAAGGGGCGCGCAAGGTACTCCTGCCTTGGGTCGCGCAGGGTGTCAAAGACACCTCGGGCGCGCAAGAGCACTTCCCAAACTTCCCTGTCGCGCAAGGAGTAGCGCGCAGGGGGGATTCTCTTCTTGTCGCACAAAGAGGTAGCGCGCAAGGTCCTTTCTTCTCAAACAGAAACCCTTCGCACAAGGGTTTGGCGAGAACAAAACTTGGAGCCTCTTGTCGCACAAGTGATGCGCAGGATTTTACTTCGCGAGGCAGAGAGCGTCGCGGGTCATCAAGAATGAACAGAAACCTTCACTCGGCCTCAGAATCCTCTTTATATAGGCAGAAGAGGTGCATGGATGATCCGCGGGGAAATACGTTTTGAATGCCCGAAATCTGCGGCGTCTTTGAAAACTTCAAACGCGTTAAAAAGATCTTCCGCATATCACGTTCTTCTTCACTGTATTAATGCGGGTTTTCTCATTTATGGTTCCCCTCATGTGCATGCGTTTTCGAACGCATGCATGTCTCTGTTAAAGCACAAACCATGCAAAGCAAGAATGCATGAAGCCTCGGCAACTTCATTTGCCTCGGCCGTTCTTCGAAAAACTCCATTTCACGTATGCATGTACATTTTAAGGCATGGATGGACTCCTTAGGGCCAGACGATCACAATGGAGGTCTTACTTTGATCGGAGGTGGCCGGAATCTCGAATGTCGTCGTCGGGTGGCCTCTGGTTCAGCGGGAGACGTCGGGTGGCTTCGGGGTGGCTCAACGAAGGAGATGAGCCGGGAGCCGTTGGATCGGGCGATCGAAATACATCGGACGGCCTGGATCAGATCGCCTCGCCGCGGATCCGATGTGCGGCCGAGATCTGGCGCACGATCGATCGTGCGGCCAGGATCGCTCCCGCGGAAAAATTCGCCATCCCACATCTAAACGCCACGGGATTTTCTCACGGTTTAACAAACAAGTGCTCCCCCAGCCTCCTCAATTGAATCTCCTCCCTCCACGGTGCCGCCCCGCACCGTGTTCTCCCTACGGGCGCGCTCTGCGCCCACTCTCGCCTCTGCGGGCGCGCTCCTAGCGCCCACTCTGCACACTCGGGTGCGCGGGCTTCACCACCGCGTGCCCTCGGGGGCTTATACACGGCCCCCTCACGCCTTGTGCTTGCACCATGGGATCCCCCATGGGCGTGGCGCCTAGAGCCCATATGAGCCGTGGGGTTGAACTCGTGGTCTGGCCTTGGCTGGCCTATTTTTTTGGCTAAGGACAAAGAGTAAGACTTAGTCAAATACAAAGTTCTTCCATAAGTTCAAGCCAAATGCCAAGCCACCTTCCAAGCCCACCTCTTCTTTTATTCTTCTTCTTAAGAGTTCCATCATTTCATTTTCTAATTAGGAGAGAATTTTCAAGGATCTTCATCAACCGAACTCCTGAATCACACATATTCTTCAAAGAACTTCAATGATCTAATCAGAGAGGTCGAATCAAATTTAAATCCTCATGCACTAAGAGATAGTGAATGGTCTTCTAATCATGTTGTGACAATGTATCTCCTTGATACACGTGCTTGGAACTTATGAACAGCTTAGCAATCGTCTGATTTAATGCTTCTGTAATCATCAGTCTTCAAGATGTACTTCATCAGATGGCACACCATGACAAGTTATTGACAACAAATGCAATTACTTCACTTGGGAAAAAACAATCTCCCCCTTTGTATTTGGTTGTCAATACTCCGAATCACACTGAGAGAATGTCGTGTGCCTGATGATTTCTCCCCCTTATTGGCCAACAAATGCAAAGGGATGAAAGGAAACCATACTCAGAATATAGAGCTTCTGGAACCTGCACATCTTCAACTACCAATGCTCCCCCTCAGGGGATGCACTCATCTCCTTCAATTCCCTGCATGTAAGTACAAGAATACAAAAAAATTAGGGAATAAGGGGGGACCTTCTTCTTCCTCAAGTGAGAGTAGAAGGCTGAACATGAAGTTTCAGCCTCAATTCAACAAATCTTTCCGTAGGCATAGCTTTGGTGAAAATGTCTGCCACCTGATCTTGAGTAGGAATGTAGTCTAGCTTGATGTCTCCAATGGCGACCCTTTCTTTGATGAAATGATATTTTATATCAATGTGCTTGGATCTGGAGTGTTGGATAGGATTCTTAGACAACCCAATTTCACTTTGATTATCACATAAGATCCTCAATGGTTTTTCAGCTTTAATCCTCAAATCTTCTAGCTGCACCTGCATCCAAATCATTTGAGTACATGCATGTGTAGCGGCCACATACTCTGCTTCAGCTGTGCTCAATGTTACAGAATTTTGTTTCTTGCTGTACCAGCTAACACATCCTTCTCCCAGAAAGAAGGTTCCACCAGATGTGGATCTTCTATCAGTGCAATCACCAGCCCAATCAGCATCTGTGAATCCCAACAACTGTATGTTTGCACTGTGTTTGTATAAGAGTCCATAGTTGAGGGTTCCTTTAACATATCTCAGGATTCTTTTGGCTGCAGTTAAATGAGATTCTTTTGGATCACTTTGGAATCTGGCACACAAAGTCACTGCATATGCTATATCTGGCGTTGAAGCCGTGAGATAAAGTAGACTGCCAATAATTCTTCTGAACTCTTTCTGATCATCATTGTTGCCTTCTTCATCCTTGCATAGCTTGGTTCCGACAGAAATGGGTGTGGAGACTTCCTTTGAACTTTCCATTCCAAACCTTTTCACTAAGTCCCTTGCGTACTTTTCTTTTGAAAGAAATATGGAGTTTTGTCTTTGTTCCACCTGAAATCCTAGAAAATATGTCATTTGACCAAGCATTGACATTTCAAAATTTCTTTTCATCTTCTCAGCAAATTCTTCACATAGTCCTTCCTTGTTACCAGCAAAAATGATATCATCCACATAGATAATGACTATGAGGGTACCATTGGCCATTTCTCTGACATAGAGGTTACTATCAACTGTTCCTTTGACAAATTTCATGTCTTTAAGACAACCATCCAATTTTGAGTACCAGGCTCTAGGGGCCTGCTTCAATCCATACAAGGATTTTCTCAATATGCACACCATACTACCATCTTTGTCCAGCAAAAAACCCTCTGGTTGTTCAATATACACCGCTTCTTCAAGATCTCCATTCAAAAATGCAGATTTCACATCCATCTGATAGACCTTGTACTGCTTGTGTGCTGCAACTGCTAAGAACATTCTGATAGTTTCCAGTCTTGCAATTGGTGCAAAGGTTTCCTCAAAGTCGATTCCTTCCATTTGTGAATATCCTTTGCATACAAGTCCGGCCTTGTTTCTGGAAACTTCTCCCTTTTCATTGAGTTTGTTTCTAAACACCCACTTTGTCCCAATAACATTTTTATTTTTGGGCCTTGGCACAAGATCCCAGGTGGAGTTCTTTTCAATTTTATTGAGTTCCTCATGCATAGCTTGTATCCATTCCTCATGTACAACTGCTTCAGCCACTGTGTGAGGTTCAACTTGAGAAACCAGTGCAGTCTGATCTTCCAATCTCAATCTTCTTCTAGTTCTTACTGAGGACTGTAGGTCTCCAAGGACATTTTCTGTGTCAACATGCTTCTTCAATTTGTTGTATCTTCTTCTTCCATTTTCATTACCTTCATCTTCATCACTGGTATATTCAGAGTTGATCTCACCAGCAGTTGGTGTTGGCTCAGGTAATTCTGCATTCTTCTGTTCCAAGGATGTGTCATTCTTTGAGTCATCATCATCCACAGTGTATGGTTTGGTGTTGTTTTCAATTATTATGACATCACTACAGTCAATCATTTTATTCAACCTCTTATTCCAGCATCTGTATCCTTTTCCATTAGGTAGGTAACCCATAAAGATTCCTTCTTTAGCTTTTTCTTCAAACGTTCCCAGATTGATGTTTTTAATCTTGATGATGCAGGGACTGCCAAAGACTTTGAAATATTTAACAGTTGGTTTTCTGTTAAACCACATTTCATAGGCTGTCGTTTGTGTTTCTGGTCTCAGGAGACATCTGTTCTGTATGTGTATAGCAGTGCATACTGCTTCTCTCCAGAAAAACTTAGAGATATCATGCTCAGCTAACATAGTCCTCCCCATTTCAACTATGCTTCAATTATTTCGTTCAGCCACTCCATTCTGTTGTGGAGTATATGGTGTACTATATTGATGTTTGATTCCATGCTTGACCAGATAGCTTTCAAATACATCACCGGTATATTCTTTTCCGTTGTATGATCTTACTTTCTTGATACAGAGCTCTAGTTCCTTCTCAGCCTGCCTTCTGAAAGTCTTGAACTTCACGATTGCCTCTGACTTGTGTTTCATGAACATGACATTGGTCATCCGAGTGAAATCATCAATGAAGGTTATAAAATAGAAATCTCCTCTTGTAGACTTCTGTCTCATTGGTCCACATATGTCTGTATGGATGAGTTCAAGAGGCCTAGTAGACATGATATCAACTCCTTTGTGTGACCTATGGGTCAGTTTTCCCTTCTTACATGTGTTGCAGACTTCATCTTTTTCTCTCTTTAATTTGGGTAGATCTCGTACAACATTGTACTTCAGAATTTTACTCATACTCCTTTGACCAAGATGGCCAAGTCTTCTATGCCAGAGGTTGTTTTCATCTTTAGAGCTGAGAAAACAAGAATTGATGGGATCACCAATTTGAAATAGATTTCCAGTGGTTCTTCTTCCTTGAGTAATTATTTGTCCATCCTTTGAGCTCTTGATGATGCATGAATCCTTCTTGAACAACACCTCATGTCCATCATCACATAATTGACTTACACTCAGTAGGTTGTGTTTTAGTCCTTCAACAAATAACACATCATTGGATTTTAGATTTGTTGTTTCAATCATTTCCTTTCCAACTCCCTTGATTTTCAGAGAACGATCATTTCCAAACACAACGGTTCCTCCTTCATGACTTTCAATTTTGCTTAGAATTTTTGTATCACCAGTCATGTGGGATGAGCATCCACTATCAAGAATCCATGACTTGGTTATACTGCTGGCTTTTAGAGCAACTTCAGCAAAGAATGTGATTTCATCATTGGTTTCCTGAATACCTTTTCCTTTCATGTCTTTGATTTTTTGTTCAGGAAGAGTAGTCATACACTTATCAGCTCTATGACCCTGTTGGTCACATTTTTCACAAGCTTCACTCAGGAAGTCAAATGTGTTCTGAATTGGAGGTTTTGAGGTTTTCTGCAAAACACTCTGGGTTCCAGGATGTCTCCCCCTTGACTCATGCCTCATGCTTAGAAAAGACATGTTATACCAGCATGCATAGGCCTTATGTCCAAACACACCACAGCACCAGCAGTAGCCTCTAAACCTTGATCTTCTCCGCTGATAGGAGTCATGTTGTAATTTTCTGTCCAAGATTTGAGTAGTCCTTCCTGAGGAATTTCTTTCTTCCATTGAAGATGATTTTACACAGGTTTGTCTCGATTTTATCTTTGAACCTGCATTGTTAGAAATAACAGATGTATTTGGAGATTTACTGAGTGGTGAGTTGACCTGCCTCTGAGCACCAGTATGAGAAGATTCTGCCTTGATTTCAACAGCCTTGTTAAAATCTTCTCTTATCTTTTTCAAGTTATTTTGTGCTTCAACCCACTTGGACTGTGTTTCTGATTGTTCTTCTTCTTTGTTGTGAAGTTTCTCCTCAAGATCTTTTGCAATCTTGTCCAGCTCAGCTATCTTCAGTTTGTGTCTTTTGATTTCATCAATGTACATTGTCTCTTTCTTCATACATTCTTCCAACTCCTCAGTCATTCTTTTAGTTTCCTTTTGTAACAATTTCTTCTCTTTCTTGAGTTTAATTTTTTGCTCAAGGAAAGCCTCTAATTAATCTTTCAATCTGTATTCAAGCTCTGTTCGTTCACTTTCATCATCTTCACTGCTGCGGGTATCAAACCCTTTTTCCACATGAGCCATAAAATTCGTTTCTTCTTCTGATTGACTGGCTGAAGTAGAGTCTGATTCTTCCTCTTTGCTTACATAGCTTCTTCTTTCACCTGGAACGAACCTTTTCTTTCTTACACCTGATTTTTTCCCTTCTCTTGTGTATCTACTCCATTTCTTCTTTTGTGACTTCTCATCTTCAACTTCTGGAGAACTATATCTCTTCTTGGGGCAGTTTATAGCAAAGTGTCCGATGTTATTGCAATTGAAACATCTCGATGGTGATTTCCATTTTCCCCTGAATTTACTTTTTCCAAACCTTTTAGAAAAAACAGAAATAATCGTGTTGAGATCTTCATCCTTTTCTTCATTTTCAGTATCACTTGATTCTAGGACTTCGTCATCTTTTATCTTGAGTTGTCTCATGGCCTCAAAAGCTATCTCATCCTTGATCTTCTTCTTGAATACTGGGATCTTCCTCATTTCATATGCAATGAGAATGTTGTGTAGTTCATCAAGAGAGAGATCATCTCTGTCTTCTAATGCTGAGACTTTGGGGTCAAACCTGTCAGGAAAATTTCTCATTAGCTTTTTAACAATAGTGGAGTCCTCCAACTTTTCTCCAAAGCCCCGAATGTTACTGACAATTTCATTGACTCTTGTGAAATAATCATCAATATTTTCTTCTTCTCCCATCTTGACATCTTCAAACTTGCTTCTCCAAATTTGCAATTTGGCTTCCTTGACTTTCATGTTGCCTTCATAACTACATTCCAATTTGTCCCAAATTTCTTTAGCATTCTTGAGTCCCATGACTTTTGTGTATACCTTTTCTGAGAGTGACATAAGAATGGCATTTTGAGCTTTACCATCAACTTCCATATTACTTTTCTCATCGAGTGTCATAGCAGCTTCATTAGCAAGAGGAGGGAATCCAAATAAGGCTGTATTTCTAACATCAAGGCCGATAGATAGAAGGTAGGGCAACATCCGATTTTTCCAGCTGTGGTAATTCTTTCCATCAAATGTAGGAACACCCCTACTATTAACAGAATTAAGATTGTCCATCTTCTCAGAAGTAGATCCTTACAGAGGAAACCTCCCTCTGATACCACTTGAAATGCCTGGATCGTTTGTGATCACTGAGAGGGGAGGGGTGAATCAGTGATAACTTTTTCTTTTTATGAATTGTTCCCTTTGGATTATCAATTCAACCTCTGCAGTTGGTTAAAGCCTAGATATACTCTTTTAGTGGTGCAGTAATAATGAGAGCACAGAACACAGAGATTTACAAGGTTCGGTACAAAGACCTACTCCTTTACGTGTTGGTTACACCCCCCAACACGGATTCTTCACTATGCCAAAAGATGATTACACAGTAATTGGTTACCCCCCCCCCCAATTACAAGTTGGTTAAACCCCCCAACTCCACAGCATCATCTTCATCATGGCTCCACTTCACTTCTTCAAAGGTGTTGTTCAAAACTTCAAGTAGCTTCAACAGTCTTCAAAAGATATCGTTGGTCTTGCTCACCAAAAACCCAATCACTTAGAATGATCAGTTCTTTTGTACTCACAAACTTGAGTGTGTACTCTTCTTCTCAAGGTTGGACTTCTTCACTTGTGCACACATGCACTACTCATTCTTTTAGTGCACACACTTGACTTGTCCTTCTTCTTCAATATATAATCACACAAAGTGTGGTCTTCCTTTTGCACCCAAAGCACAAAGGTCCTCGGCCTTCTCCTCTTTGTGCACACACTCCACCAGTATACTCCTCTTCACTTGGCACACAAACACAAAGCCCTCAAGGGGCGCGCAAGGTACTCCTGCCTTGGGTCGCACAGGGTGTCAAAGACACCTCGGGCGCACAGGAGCACTGCCCAAACTTCCCTGTCGCGCAAGGAGTAGCACGCAGGGGGGAATCTCTTCTTGTTTCACAAAGAGGTAGCGTGCAAGGTCCTTTCTTCTCAAACAGAAACCCTTCGCACAAGGGTTGCGTGAGAACAAAACTTGGAGCCTCTTGTCGCACAAGTGATGCGCAGGATTTTACTTCGCGAGGCAGAGAGCGTCGCGGGTCTTCAAGAATGAACAGCAACCATCACTCGGCCTCAGACTCCTCTTTATATAGGCAGAGGAGGTGCATGGATGATCCGCGGGGAAATACGTTTTGAATGCCCGAAATCTGCGGCGTCTTTGAAAACTTCAAACACGTTAAAAAGATCTTCCGCATATCACGTTCTTCTTCACTGTATTAATGCGGGTTTTCTCATTTATGGTTCCCCTCACGTGCATGCATTTTCGAACGCATGCATGTCTCTGTTAAAGCACAAACCATGCAAAACAAGAATGCATGAAGCCTCGGCAACTTCATTTGCCTCGGCCGTTCTTCGAAAAACTCCATTTCACGTATGCATGTACATTCTAAGGCATGGATGGATTCCTTAGGGCCAGACGATCACAATGGAGGTCTTACTTTTATCGGAGGTGGCCGGAATCTCGAATGCCGTCGTCGGGTGGCCTCTGGTTCAGCGGGAGACGTCGGGTGGCTTCGGGGTGGCTCAACGAAGGAGATGAGCCGGGAGCCGTTGGATCGGGCGATCGAAATACATCGGACGGCCTGGATCAGATCGCCTCGCCGCGGATCATATGTGCGGCCGAGATCTGGCGCGCGATCGATCGTGCGGCCAGGATCGCTCCCGCGGAAAAATTCGCCGTCCCACATCGAAACGCCGCGGGATTTTCTCACGGTTTAACAAACAAGCGCTCCCCCAGCCTCCTCAATTGAATCTCCTCCCTCCACGGTGCCGCCCCGCACCGTGTTCTCCCTACGGGCGCGCTCTACGCCCACTCTCGCCTCTGCAGGCGCGCTCCTAGTGCCCACTCTGCACACTCGGGTGCGCGGGCTTCACCACCGCGTGCCCTCGGGGGCTTATACACGGCCCCCTGCCGCCTTGTGCTTGCACCATGGGATCCCCCATGGGCGTGGCGCCTAGAGCCCATATGAGCCGTGGGGTTGCACTCGTGGGCTGGCCTTGTCTGGCCTATTTTTTGGCTAAGGCCAAAGAGTAAGACTTAGTCAAATCCAAAGTTCTTCCATAAGATCAAGACAAATGCCAAGCCACCTTCCAAGCCCACCTCTTCTTTTCTTCTTCTTCTTAAGAATTCCATCATTTCATTTTCTACTTAGGAGAGAATTCTCAAGGATCTTTATCAACCGAACTCTTGAATCACACATATTCTTCAAAGAACTTCAATGATCTAATCAGAGAGGTCGGATCAAATTTAAATCCTCATGCACTAATAGATAGTGCATGGTCTTCTAATCATGTTGTGACAATGTATCTCCTTGATACACGTGCTTGGAACTTATGAACAGCTTAGCAATCGTCTGATTTAATGCTTCTGTAATCATCAGTCTTCAAGATGTACTTCATCAGATGGCACACCATGACATGTTATTGACAACAAATGCAATTACTTCACTTGGGCACAACATAATCACTACACCACCATTGTCTCATGAAAAAAATTTATTTGTATAATTCTAAAATTAAAAATAAAATATCCTTAAGTAATAATACATTTATATTTCAAATGAATATTTATTTTAAATGATAAAACTTAAAAAATCCCATATACAATTTTTTTATTAAAAGATATATGGTTATGTTATTTTATCCGTAAAATTAAATTAAATGTTATTAAATGTCATATTTCCACCCATGTGGCTCAAAAGGGTTCTAAAATATTCTCATGGATAACCATGGTTTGAAATATTTACTCCAATAGTGTTAAGTCATTTTTTACTCTAATTTAATATTATTTAATATTATTGTTTTACATTTATTTACCATATTTATCCATTAACCATAGTAAATAATATTTTTACTTAGTTACTATTCATATTGTCTAAAGTGAAATGTTACCTATTTTCACAATTTAAAACTCTAAATTCCAAATATAGAATCCATTTTATAAAATTACAATCATAGAATTTTATGAAATTAATTTAAAACAAAATCATGTTGTCAAAACCCAAAAACATATTTTTAATAAATAATGAATATAAAAACATTGAAATGTGTTTATGTCTATTTAAAAAAGTTAAATTATTTCTATTGATAAAAATTGGTAGAAATGGTAAAAAATTTATCCAATTATAATGAAAATTAAGTAAAAATACCCATCAAATTATATTAAAAAATACTATTAAAATGCAGTTTTGAATTAAAATGTAGTAATTTTATGATTTCATTAAAAATTGACCATTATAGGAAAATTAAAAAAAATTTCTCTAAAGTAAATTCTATTTTTCCTCTTATAAAAAAGAATTTGATTTTTTCAAAAAAACATATAAAAGAAGAAAAACTATATTTAAAAAGTTTTCCCCATCAAAAGGTAACAAAACAACATTTTAAAGTTCCTCATGCTTAAAATAATATTCATTATTATTTTAAGCCTATAAAATTTATTAGATAAATTTAAAGTCATTTAACAATCATGTATAATAATATTTTAGTTACTTCAGTTCATTATAACCAATATGATGGAAATTTGATAACTAATATTTGAAATAATAATTTTAATTTGTTATTTTATAGTATAGGTCAACGTTGTGTTTAACATAAGAATTCACAGAAATATATTTTTGCGTGTGGAATATGATATCATACATAGAATCCCATTTATTTTAAAATTAATATTTAATTTAATTTTTTAATAAATATTTAAATTTCATATTCTATATTTACTTGGGATGTTACATCCTTCCCCCAAATGGAAATTGAATCCACAAAATTTTATCCACTTATCAAATAATTCAGTTATTTATCCATCATTGCATTATAAGATTCTCATGTTTCTTATTCAACCATATGGGTTTCCCACAAAACCATTACATAATGAATTAACATATTATGCAACCCATATTGTTTTCGATAATGAATCTGGACCGGTTTCTCCACATAAGAATGATTCTCTTCCAACTGAACATCCTCTGGACTCAAAACATGAGATGGATCTAGCATATATTTTCATAACATTGAAACATGAAAAACATTGTGTAACTAGTATAAAATATTAGGTAAATCCTCTATTTAGGAAACTAATCCAAATTTCTCCAGGATTTCCTAGGGTCCAATGGACCCTAGATTCAACTTTCCCTTCATACCTAAACTCATCAAACTTTTCCAGAGGAAAACATTGAGAAATACATGATCACGTACCAGAAATAAAAGATCCTTCCTCCGGTTATCCACATAATATTTCTACCTTCTAGGAGATGATGTCATGTGCTTATGAAATGGTGCCATATATATAATGGAATGAAAACTTTTATTATAACAAAACTCAACAAAAGTATTTTGTTAGTCCCGAATTACCTAGTAATCCAATAAACAAAAACGTAGTGTATCTTCTAATGCCTGAATTGTTAATTATGACTTCTCATCTAATTGTGGATAGAAACATGTACTAAAATTTAGTTTTGTACCCAAATAATAATTAAGGCCCTTCTAAATGATATAAGTTAACATATGATCATAATCAAATACAATAGATAACAGTACTCCATGTAACATTACTATCATTTTAGCATAATATCGTGAAAGATTATATATTGAAAATTAATTTCATATTGGATGAAAATGAGAAGATTTAGTCAATGAATCTACAATAACCCAAAAATTATTTCTTCATAGAGAATTTGATGACATTCCCATGATGAAATCCATTAATATGTTTTCGAATTTCCATTATGGAACTAGTAAAAGTCTGAAGAAAACCTTTTGGTAACTATCGCTCTGCATTAACTTGCTGATAAATCTAACACCTCAGGGTAATGTTATAAATATCTCATTTCCTTCTATCCCACTAGTAATACTTTCCAATTAATATGTTCATCTTAATAATGTTAGGATGAACTAAAAATGGATAATAATGAGCTTCACATAATAACTCTATGTTCAACTGTGATTCCCAATGCACATACAATCTCTTTCCAAACATCAAAACACAGTACCTATCAAAGTTAAACTCTGGTTACATACCCTTCCTCACCAATTTTACCTTTTTCTACAACTCACTGTCATATTTCTATGCTTTCTATATTCTGTATTCTGTAGATGATTTTACTGAAACCTAAAACATAATAGACGAATTTCCTAAACCAAAAAATTCTATTCCAAATATCATCATATCTTTAACCAAAGGATCTTGTTCCAATGTATCAATATTATTGTATCCTTACTTTGTTGACACAAATCATCAGTGAATTTAAATGCCATTCCTGAATATTGACAGATCGTGAAATAAAAATCCCTAATTAATTCTAGAAATAACATATGTCTAAAGTTCAATTATTTATGAGTTAATATATATGTTATTCTTCGTTGATCAGTATATATTTCACACTTTAATTTATACAAATGATTCCTATAAATTGTTAATAAAAAAAACAACAGCTTCTAACTCCAAATCATGTGCACCATAATTTATCACATGAGATATCAACTGATGTGAAGCAACAACTTCTACATGATCCTTCTGTATATGAATATAACCAATTCCTTTAAACGAAACATCACAGTAGATAAAAATTTCACTATCTCTAAAGGTAATTCCAAAATTGGAGCTTTGACAAAACATATTTTCAATTATAGAAAACAATTATCACATTCTATTATCCATATAAACTTAACACCCATTCTAGTTAACATAGACAGTGGGCTAGATAACCGTGAAAAATTTTCAATTATCATTTGGAAAGAGCCTTCCAATCCAAGAAAATAAAAAATCTCTGTGATATTGGTCGGTCTTTTTCACATATTAACAACTTTTTATTTAATATGATCTACAATTATTCCAAATTTAAAAACAATGTGACCAAGGAATGAAATTTAATTCATGTAAAACTCATACATGTAGAATTTACCATCTTTTTTTTCATTTAAAGTGTTCAAGACCTCCATTAAATGACATTCATTCTCCAATTTACTTTTATAAACTACCAAAAATATTAAATAATAAAAATGACAATTTATCACCTATGTCAACTGAGCCATCAACCAAAATATTATATTCTAGTTTTGACCATCACATGATGCTAAATTGGAATATCATTTCCCTCGTTATGCCTCTCCATCATAGATTCTCTATTAACTCAATGAAAAACCATTAAGAACAATCATATATTAGATAATGAAATATATTAATCTTCAAATACTATATCATTTCAATATTACATTAAAGTTAATATAATATATGTATATAATTTTAAAAAAATTATAACTCTTAAATTTTTCTAAACTGACAAATGATTCTAACTATAAGTACCTAGCCATAAAAAATTACTTAATCAGAAGTAAAATCGAGTATTAACTTTAAGGATATTTTCTGGATTAAATTTTTATAGAATTAGACAATTACTATTACATTACTTATAAAATATTAAAAATTAGACACTTGAACTCAGTATCCATTTTCATCATAAAATCAAAACACTTAAATAAATCAATAATTGTTATCTAGATATAAATCTTATTGATTTTTTCTTTTCTCTTAACCTTCTTTATACCTAGTGAAAAAATATTTAAAAAACATGGTATATGCATAAAAATCTCAGTAAAGGTTATAATATAATGAAGAAAAAATTATCCTGTCAATAAATAAATAATATATGCACTTTAACATACCTCATGAAATCATAAGATTTATTAATAACTCATAGAAATCATAAATCATTAATGTAACTTGTGTAATTCATATCATACTTACTTTGTAGATTTCACAGCAATATAGGGAGTTATGTTTTAAATACTCAACATAGTATATTCCCTAAATCTCTTAGGGAAAAAATTAATGATTACCTCTTTCATGTTACCAATTGCATAGAAGAGCTATCTCATGGAAATATTCCCTAGGATTATCTTAGAACCACCCATATACGTAATCAATGCCCAAAATCTATAACACTATCACAAAACATGAACAAGCATAAAATAATGATAAAATTTTCACATTAAAATGAAAATCTAAAATTTCAATATATGGAAATAATATATCCATTTTAAAAACGATTTTCTATAAAATAATACATAAAAATTATATATTTTATTTATTTTCCTTTTAAAAACATTACATATTGTTAATGAATCCAAATATCAATTAATGATAGCGGTGATAGAAATGTCTTCTCATCGTATATGTCAAAAAAACATTCATTTTCAGTTTTAGTAAAATGATTCATATAGAAAGGATTCCCTTTGGATGAAATTATAATTCGATGAGTTTTATACACTGTATAAAGGTCAATAGTTTATAAATGAATGTATGCCACAATGAATGAATATTGAGATGATGTCCCTTGACTCGAGTTCAACATGTCTCGAAAGACCATTGTTCATCATAAATAATAAACATAAGTAAATTATTACTTCTTTAAGAACCATTATCAGGATTATTGTTCCATTTAAATCAATTATTAACTATCTATAAACATTAAATAATTATTTAATTTAATATTGTTCATTTTAGGATATTTGGTACGTGATTCAAAAATGAAAATGTTATATTTCGGAATTGTCCACATAGTTAAAAAGTACCTTATCGCCAAAATTTTATTCAATATTTTAATATCATATATATATTGTGTTTATGTATTTAGAATAGTCCATAATATTTGTATTTAATTTATGAACAACACTATTCATGGTGACAGTAAATTGTACGTACGCATGAAAACTACATTCATTTTTTTCATATTTAAATAAACACAAACTAAATGATAAATAGATATATTGTAATTATTTTTTAATATAATATTTTATATATGTTACATGTGTTCATTATCATCATCATTTATACATACCATGTATGGCATGAACAAATTTTATCACTTTCTGGGGGCAGTAGTCCACACATCCACAAATGAAATTATTGTACATATACAACATGAAAAACATAAAGTTATGTTATAAATGATAATTAAAGAAGTATAAAGATAATATGAATATCAAATAACCCATATATAATTACATTTCCCACATAATAACCACCATGTGATGTGGTTGTGGAAAATCAAACCATCATCCTTTCGTGAGGCAACAATTCCTCATCCATAGAAACAATAAGTTATAAATCCATTAGATGGAGGTGTGGGTGAGTGTAGTTCAAATAATTATCATAATAACAACCTAGTTTATTTATGATAATGGGTTTTTTATAAAAATAATGAATAAGAAGAGAATTGGGAGTGATGATGTAGAATAATTTGAGAGGAATTTTATAGAAGACGCTACCATTTAAAACATGTAACTCTCTTTAATTTGAGCCAAAAGGCTTTGTTAAATTTCATTCGACCTAGTAAAAAGCATCTAGAATAAAGAGTGGGATTTTTAAATACTTTTGGATTAGATTTTGGTCCAGACATGGGGATTGATATGTGTGTGTAATGGGTTAGAGGTGTTGACCTTTTATAAGAGGGAGGAGGGGCAATTTAAGAATTTTTTAAAGTATTATATTATTATAAAATTATTTTCATGTTCCAAAGATCCAAAACTAATTAAATTCAACTATTAGATGAATATTTTTATAAAGTATTACTTTTATTATTACATTTATAATATATTTTATTTGAATCAGTTATTAATGAAGCAATCACTGCATCACAACTGTGTCATAATTATTTTTTAATTTAATGTCAAAATATTATAAATATAATTTAAATATGTAGTAAATAGATTATCTTACAAATGAATATTTATATATGAATATATCTCATATATATGTTCAAATAAAAAGTAATTTAGTTAAAGATAATTGTTCATGTTATATTTTCCATAACATTAAATTAAATGTCTTTTTTAGAAAAAAGTGGCTCCATGGGGTCCTAAAATTGACTAAAGGATTTCCATTGTCAGAAATATAATATAAAATAGGTTTAATAAATTTTATATGTTTATTTAATATTATTATTATATTATTTTTGTACCCTTATTTAACAGATTTACCGTTTAGCCATGGTAAATAAAATATTTAATGACGTTACTATTCAAAATGTATAAAAATAAAAGTTAACTATTTACACAATCTGAACCCCATGATTCAAAATATGAAATCAAATTTTCAAAATTCAATACAATAAAGATACAGAAATTAATTTAAAATTGATTCATGTTGTCAAAACCAAGTAGCGTGTTTCTAAAAAAATATTAACTATCAAAAGATTGACATGTGTTTATGTCTAATTAAAAAGTGAAATTACATACAATTAAAAAAACTGTACTAAATATTATAAATATAATCTAATTACACTTTAAAAAATATATAACACTCTATATATATGAATATAAGAGATTAAAATGCAGTTTTGAATTGAAATACAATATTTTTCATTGTCCATTAAAAAATGAACTTTAATAGAAAATTACCAAAATATCATCCCAAGTAATACATTATGTTATATTTAAAAGGAATTATTTTTCGTTTCCAAATACAACAAATAAAGGTGACCAAAAATATATTAAAAAAATTTCTCCTTTAAATGGTGGTAAAATGACTTTTTGTTGTTTTTAATGATTAAAATCAGATTTATTCTTATTTTAAGCCTGTAAAATTTATTTTATAAAGGTAAATAAAATTAAAAAACTTGTATAATAATATTTTACTTAGTTCTATACATTATATACAATATCAAGGCTATGTGTTAACTACCATTTAAAATAATAATACTATTATATTAATTTCCAACATAACTCAACGTTGTGTGCTACATAAAATTTAAGTGAAATTTGTTGTCATATGTTGAGTATGCTATCATACATATCATTCCCCATAAATTAAAATTAATATATAATTATAAATTATTAAAAAATATTAAAATATAGTATTTATTATTAACCTGGTATGTTACAGTGAACATCAAATGTCATCATTGATGATTAATATATTTTCCTAAGATAAATTCATTTAAAATGATTGCATTTTTTTCCATATTATAGTTACTTGATGAGTCAACTTTTAAATCATGTTTGGAATATATATCATTCATTAAATTATCATTCATCATAAAATAAAATAAATATTTGAAATATCATCTTAATATGTCTAGTTTTTTGTATGGGGGATGAAATGGGATATGATTTTCATCACCAATTAATCCAACATGATTATGAAATGATAGGATTAATATTACATCCATTATTCATCATTATATATAAGTGGGAATTTATATATACACAAAATTATCACATAATATGAAAAATTATTGAATTAAATTCTTCATAGAGTTTAAAAAAGTTACGATGATGCTATTTTTGTTTAAATATTGAAACTCAATATATTGAATAAATATTTAAATATTACTTTTTACTTATATATTTATCTCAATGTCAGTTTAAATTAGATATGTTACCATAATAATTAGTAAATCCAATTATATATATTTCCATGAATACTATTTTAGTTTTCATTTTACAATACCACTCTCATACACCACCTGACTTCCCACTTCTTTTAATTGTTCTCTGGACATAGTGTATTAGTTTAATATAATTTTTTGTAATATTATATTCTCAATATATTTTATATAGATAACGATTAATTTATTGTTTTTCCTCAATTTTATTGTAATCTAAATATGATATAATATTAAAATCATAACATTAAACAATTTTTTTTAATATGTGAAAATAACTACAATTTAAGAAAAATATTGTCATTTTGAAAATTAATTTATGAAATAATACCTAATAATAGTAAAAATAATATGATAATATATTTAGATTTATTATATCCATTGGTTAAAAAAATATTATATAAAATAATACAAAATGAAGAACTAAATAATATCTATCATAATTTTATTTCCATAAATATTTTATTTGAGGTCGAACCCATAATTATATTATATAAACACAAGGAATGATTAAAATTCTATGTGAATAAATGAGAAATTAATTTTAATATAGTCAATTAATGGAACTATACCAATAATATGTGTTAAAACATGATTCACTTATTAAAATAAATATTAATAAATCAATCAAATAATTTGTCTAAATTATGTATGATTGATGTTGTTAATTGGTCATTGTTCTCTAATCCATGACACTCATTTTGTACTTCTTATGAAACTTGATTAATCATTACATAGGAAATTAAATACTATATTTAATAATTAATACCATAACCCAAAATTTTTTATTGAAATTAAAATATGTGGGTAGTTATTGGATTAAAGTCACACTTCCCTCCAATTTAAGTGGTCATGTATGGAAGAGAATTGATATGAAGTAGAATAGAAGAATGAATGAAAAAACATAACAAAAATTTATCAAAAATAAATCAAGTAGCTCTAAATAATTCCAATTGATTTCATATCATTTAAATATAAAATAATTACACTCCTTTAAAATACATGAGGGTGTTTTTAAAAAAATGTAATTTTGTTGTAGAAGAAGTTCCCCACAAAAGATTTCATTCCTTTATGTTCTTTGAAATTATGGATAAAATAACCCTTTATAGTGAACATAAACCATAAATTTATATACAATGACTAATCATAGATGTCTCCCCTTGTGCCCAATATCATTTCAATATATATTAAATTTTGAATTCATATATTCTAATTAACCACATCATCGATGTGCAATCCTATACAAAATAATATTTTTTTATATTTCAAATTTTATTGAGAATAGAGATGTTCAATCAAACTTCAATATACAGTATTTTTTTTATATCCAGAAATATAAGATTTATCTAAAGTATGTATCTTTTATTTAATCTCTATCTTATAAAAAAATCATGATGAATTTTAATTCATTATTTAGAGTACTATCCCTTGTGCAGAATACCTCATTGTATCAAACAGTATTCCACATATCAAAACATGCATGAAGAGACTATCATGAAAATATTAAATAATTATAAAATGATTTTATAGATTATTCCATGGATCATTGAACAATTCATCCATCTTATCTCCATGAATCAACCTGTAAGAGCACCTATGAAACAATACATCTTTAGGTATATCTATCTTCCGTATAGAGTTTTAGGTTCCCAATTAAAAACTAAAACAATTCAACATAGCTTATAATTTAATAGTACTTGCAACTATAACATAGAATTCCAAAAAAACCCAATTATTCAACAGTAGTGATAATGGAACAAATCTGATATAATACATCATCATTGTCAAAAAAAATTCCCTATTAATATAAGATCCTTTATATATCTTCAATATAACCTCATCTGAAACCTCTCCCTATATATAACTATGTATCCATTTATGGTTTAAATATATGGAATTCTGGACTATGTACATCTTTCATACATATATTTGTATAATAGAACTAAAATAGATTGTTCTCACCCTTTTGTGACTCTTATATAGCTTCTCAATGCATACGTCATTATTTGCATAATTTGTTGATGGAATATATGTATGAAAAAGTTCTAAAGGAGCCAATTTTCGACATCATTGCTTTTCTTTAATCACCATCGATTTATGAAACACTCATCCTTGTTAGAAATCTAGTGGATCCTCAACCTAGAACAAGCATTATTGAAAAAACATCGAGTGCATGAAAGGAGATTCATAAAAAATCCCTAAATGATTTTTCATTATACAATATATGCTAAAAATATATAAAGCACATGTGACAACAAAAATAATTAATTGGAAATATTATTAATGAAAATATAAATCTTCATGGTCCATTAAAAATTTATTGTATCCTCAATATGGTTGGATTACACCCTTCTCGTCATTTCTCATCCATTATGTAATGACATTCTAATGCTAGAATTTAGTCCCCTTGTGATTTTTCTTAGCATATCCACATATTATCATATACTACCCTAATTTTACGTTTTTATTTTGGTTGACAATGAAAAAAATGTCTTACAATAAATAAGAAAAGCTATTTTTTTCAATTGTAAAATTCCATTAAAACATTAAAAACATGTATTCTTTTTATATTTTTTTCATATTATCATTTGAAATTTAATATTATAATTAATATAATAAATAAATAATAATTTTTTAAAAATTCAATTTTACTAAAAAATTATTAAATGTATTTGAAAACTGTATATATATTTTATGTAAATTAATTACACAAACATACAGTATTCATTTCTTCAAAAATATTTAACAACATAAGCTACTGAGAATTCCCATTCTAAATCTATTGAAATGCCAATAATTTTTTAAATAATAATTTTTAATTCATTGAAAAAAAAATTAATCTATAATAAATAATCTCTCATAAAATACTCCATTTACATACAATCCAATAAACCATGCATTATAATTTTCTCCTTTTGAATGTATATTTATTCATCAAACATCTATTTAGGAATATATTTTCATTATTAATAATCATTTACCTCTTTAATGAAATTAAATGAATATTTCTTCACTCATCATGCAAGATTTTAATTAAAATGGTGATTTCATCACACATAATTTATTTGTCCCTATGAAGAGTCTATTATAGGATATAAATTCACAATATTTATAGTAAATTTCACATTTAATCATGGGGTCCTTATATGCAGGATAATATGAATTTGATGCTTTATGGTATGTTTATATTTTATGCAAACATCATTTAAAATCTAATAATTAAGTTAAAAATCTAAATAACTATCTAATAATTAACAAAATTAAAATGATATTCTCTTTTATGAATGAAATATTCACAAAACAAAATATAATTATTTTAGTCTCATGAATATAAAATAAAAATAACAAATTGAAACATTTTTTTAATAATAAGTTATATTTTTTCAAAAGTATCACTTTAGAAATATCCAGTATCTACAATTCCCTATCTATATAGACGGGATTTTGTTTCCAATAGATGTTAAAATATTAAAAAAATTTACTGTCTTGTTAATAAACCCAGTTTCAGATAACTAAATTGGTTGGTCGGAACCCATTTAAAAGCTTTATTAATATAGGTTTTTGGGGTTATTAGGTGGATAAATGTGGTTGCGATGCTCGGGAGACCGGGCGATTGACTAGGGCCATATCCAACAACCATAATCTAGCTAGTCACTATGTAAGTGGACCTATTGGCTCACATATATCCATAAGCTTACCAGTGTACATTCAGTGAACACATGTTCATTTATTGAAATGGGAAGAGTAAGTTTCTAGTTATTAGCTTCTATTATTTAATTGGTGGGGTTTTGAGGGTAAAAGTTTAAACATTAAACATTTTCAATTTTAGAGTGGAAACCCCCACCACACCTCTTTCATTGTTTATTATCATGTATAGTATGGATGGTATTTCTTCTTATTATTTTCATTCCCCTTCACCATAGGTTTATTTTGAATCTCAATCGTATTGAATCTTAGTTTGATTATATAAATGGATATATTCACTCATATATTTTATTCATTTTAGTTTTTATTAATCCTTATGATTGATTTTATTTATATTTCCCAGAATCCTTGTGGAATAATTTATATGAGAGTGGAATTTCATTAATCCTTTATAGAGGAGGACTCATGATGATGGAAGCACACTATCAAACATTATTTTATTTGGGTTATTTCATTATGTTAGTTTTAAGGGTTTTTATTAAGAAAATAATTTTTGTGTCTTACGGTTTCAAAACGATTCATTTGTTCTTTGGAGTCAGGTAATCGTCAAACCATAAAATAAGCCGCTATATGAGTAATTATAATAACATGATTTTTAAGAACATTATTCGAATAAATTAATTTTAATTAATATATTTCATGACACTAAATCAATTTTACCTTTCGCATGACACCGACTTCACATGCACTACATATTACACCGACTTAGCGTATGTTACACAAAGCATCGAGTTTCCACAATACATTATTTTACTTTTAGAATTATTTAAATAATTTTTATACCTCGGAATTATAAATACTAATATGAAAACTAATAAGTACTTTTAAAATATTATTTATTGTGGTTTTATACAAATTCATAATGTATTAATATGTATAAAAAGATTATTTTTTCCAAATAAATTGTAATTTATGTCATTCTGTGAAAAATAGTAAAATTTAATTTAAAAGTATATAAGAATATAATTTCATAAAATAAACATTTATATTTAATTCATAATTTAATAATTATATAAGGGTGTATTTGAGATTTATTCACAGAATCATCAATTTTTGATGAATGGTGAAAAAAATTTCAATTTAGTTTCAAAACTCCTTTTCATTTCAATAATTATTATAGAGTAAAGTCATTTTTAAAATTCACTATAGATAAATTATACATATATTAATCCAATATCGGTTATTTAAATTTTTTATAATATTGTAATTATATATAAACATGTATTTAACGTTTTAATGGGCTTTTTAGTCACCTTCTAAATATATATGTTATATCCACATTAAAATTAATATTTCTACATTAGTTATTTTAATTTTTAAAAACTTATTGATATGGTTTTAGTAAATTTATTATTTACATTCTAATAAGGTTAATTTAATGCACTATTAATTCATGCACAATATTATTTTAATATATTTTTATTGAATGATTTGTTATACTAATATTTATTATTTAATGTTATCTTATATGTTTATTTACATTTAATTTAATTATTTTTTTAAAAATATTACCTTAATTGGGGAAAAAAGTTACTCTTCATCTTGTACGAATTGCCTTAATATTTTTTTAATTATGTTATTTCCTTTAAAAAACATAAGATTAAATTATAATATGTTTTTTGATAAAATATTTTCTTTTCATAGAATCAATAATCAATACTTCTCAATAAATATAACTGGTTAAAATAACGATGATGGTTTGAAATACAAATATTATTACAAATCTAACATGGATAATAATATTAAAAATATTATTAATAATTATAAATATAATGATAATGATAAAGATTGATTATATTCCAATGGGTTATGTTTTATTATAATCGTAATGAAATTATAATTTAAAATGTTCACATAATAAAAATATGTAATTAATCCTAAAATTGATTTGGTTTTATATAATGATCATTGACATTTCTTTATATATATAGGCCACCAAACTAAAATAATTGGGAAATTTTAATATTCTATAAATATAAGGAGTTTTTATATATATTTTGTAAATATATTTACCTATATATATATATGTTTTATTTGGTAAAAAAAGAAACATAATTAATAATATTACTAAATAAAAAAAATAAAAAATGTAAATCATTGAAGGGTTTAAGTCATCCTTGGTTTACTCATTAAGCATGGATCCACCCTTAATTAGACTATAGCGGATGACCTCAACTGAACTTCCTATCCTTAGCCCCCATTTACCATTGATATCCCCACCACATTAATCAACTTAATTGACCATCCACACCATTGACTCAGAACCAGCGAAGCACTTCACTGTCACTAAAACCATTTGATCTCAATAAATACATTGTTTTGAATTTTGATCCTTCCCTTATTTTATACACTAGTAAAGACACATGTTAAAAATCATCCTTTATATCCCCAGTTGTCTCCCTCTTCTCAACCACCCAATCTCTTGAAATCTACATCACACTCACCCGAAATTTCATTCAATTCCAACAATGAAATTATTGTAGTTATTCATTCTTTTGGGTTCTATTTTTATTCTCTTCATTATATTTTATAAAAAACATTATAATTATACAATGAGATAAAATTATCATGTTTTCTTTAGCAGCAAATCATTTTGGTGGTGTCAAACCACATGAGAAATAAACCACCAACATAATTTCATTATTATCCATGAATCGATTAATATTTAATGTATATTTACAACTTAAAGAATTTATATTATATTTTTTATCTAATTTAAATTTTATTTAATTCTCGTTGATACTTCTCTTACCCATACAATAAACCATACATTTAAACTTGATAAAGTTCTCATATGGTTGTAGAACCACTGTAATGTATTCTTTGTGATGTCCCCTCACTATTATTTCATCTCGTTGAATCTCATCCATATATATATATATATGATATTTTTTACATGGAGGGAAAACCCATACCTCCAAATTAATGAAATAACAACCACTCTTTCCCTATTTTTATTTCAAATTTCCCCTCAGCGGAAGAATGAAATTAAAACTCGATCACCCAATCCGTGTTGCCTATGTATCTTCCATTGGTTCTTCATCAGGGTAAAAGTATTATATTATTAAATATATTAATCACAATTCATCTTCTGAATTGATGTTTTTACTCATTATCTATGTGTTTACATATTCATGATTATATACATCAATCATTTTATTAATAATCTAATTGAAAATGAATGTGTTTTAAAAATTATGTAAGGGGAATTTTTTATTTTAAAATTATCATTTCCAAATTCTATGTTATATATATATATATATATATCTATATTTTATTCAGAAGTAAATTTTTATTTCTTTGCCTATATCATAACCAATTCTAAGATCACTCTTATTACAGAGTTTGAATTTCAAATATATTATCAGGTAAGGGTTTTTTATTTTATTTAATTCAAATTTTCATTTTTATGGGATCTCTTCTTTTATATATATATAGATATTTTTTTATATTTCCATTATTTATTAATGATATACATTCATTAAATATATGATACATTTAATTTATTTAAATTATGAATGCATGTTTTAAAATAATATTAGATGTATTGATGAATATGACATATTCAAACTTCATTGTTTTGTGGTGTTTGCAGCATCTCCATGTTTATGATTTATGATGTAATATATATATATATAGATAAATGTATATGCATGTCATTATAAATTTATCAGAAATGTATAAAATTCATTACATAATTATGTTTGTCTAATATATATATATATATACAAATATATATATATATATATATAACAAATATATATATATATATATATGTGTGTGTGTGTGTGTGTGTTTCACCATCAATTGGTGAATTGGTGTGAACAGATAATTCATACCAACCCATGAAACAATGTCAGTTGATATTTTTAAATAATGAAATAAATAAATGATAATTTCTGTAAACAAAACTTATATAATTCATATATGTATCATATAGTATTAGATTAAATTTAATAATTTAATTTCATATTTAATTTTACTAATATATCATCATTTATATAATATTATATATATATATAAATATATATATATATATCATTAATGGAATTATTTTGTGAAAATACTTTTTTTACAATTACTATTATATACATAATAATTTTATGTTTTTATATTTTATGATTCCATGATAATTATAAGAAAGATGAATTTTATGTGTATTACTTTTTCTGAGTCTCAATATTCTATTCCATATATTTTATGTGTATTATAAAACTATACCCACTGTTATTCTATGTAAGAACTAACTAATACATATTATTTCATGTGACATTCAATTTAAATTATCTAACATTTATGTGAATGTTTTATATATTGTATAATTTTTAAATACATAGAATTGTGATTTATGAAAATGAGTATTTAATATGTTAATTTATTTATGAGTTTCAAAAGATCCAGTTGAATATTTTAATGAAAATTAATTTAATAAAATATTAAATAAAATGATGTTAGTATTTTATTTACAAACCATGAAAAAAATAAATGATGTGATATTTGGTAGTAATAAATATAATAATTTATTTACAATAAAAATTAACTTTTATATATATATATATACCTGTGTATTTATTAAATGAATGAATTTGAATTTTAAAAACTAAAAACCCAAGTAAAAATTTGTGTATATATATATGCAATGCAAACAAAAAAATTTATAAAAAAAATTGTAAAATAGAAATAGTAAACAGGGGTGTGGGCAGTGAACTCATTTCTATGGACAATTGGGTATGCCCAGAAAGCATTCAATATTTAAATTGGCCTTTTTTTGATTTCAAATTTATTAATAGTATTTTATGAAATATGACTGGAATAATTTAAGGTGGTTTCATGTGTGTACATTAAATTGAAATATAATATTTACATAAGAGTAGTTATTTTCATAATATTTAAATAATTTCCAAAAAACAAAAGTATTTTAAAATGATTTTATTTATATGTTTTCAATGTTGTTTTCAAAATCATGTTTTAAATGGATACTGAAAATATTTTTAAAAAAGATATTATATGTTGAAAATTTCTTTCAAAATATTTAATCTAAAATATTAAATAATTTTAATCGATTTCTAAATTGATTTCCAAACTATCTATTTTTATAATTATTTATGAAAGTAATATTTTAAAATATATTTACAATGGCAATAATTATTTTCAATACAAAATTTACACGAATTTTAAAAATACATTACATGGTAATTTTTGTCAAACAATGTTTTTATAAAATATATTTTTGGTCATTTTAATATTTTATAAATATTAACTCGATGAAATGATTGTGTGGTCAAAGTTTCATTATTTATATTTATTTACTAATTTTTCATTGATAATTTGTATGAATTATCATTTTCCTTTAAATAATAAACTGAAAAATATCCATAGATGTAAATGTATGTATATTTTCTTGTTACATTGTTTTAAAAATATATACTGCATTATTATGTTTCATGTCCCGAATTGTGGGTCTGGGGCTTTGTAATTGGTAACAAAGAAAAAAATTTCATAACATCATAGATTAATACATTTGGATAGAAATTGGTAGAGTATTATATGGATACATTCTATTAACACTACGGTTTACAAACTATTTAGATTGAAAAAAATCAAAGTTTTATAAACATAATAATTAACTCCTATGATGACGTGTAACCATTACAAATAGAGAACTATTTTATAAAATGTATTTAGAAATAAAAAAAAATTGATTTTGGAAGTATTCTTTGTCTACGAAACACAAATTTTGAGGACACTATTTTGTTGGGATGGTTTGGGGGGTGCAATGTAATGCCATAGAAATCCAATGATTATTTTTATATTAATAAATTTATATTGAATTATTTTTTATATACTAAAGTATATAAAAACATATAATATAAAATTAGAAATTTATTTACCTTATTTTATAACATTTAGATAAAATACTACATTTATTTGTGACTATATTTATTCTTCATCAACTAAAAAATGACATAATCTACATTGAATTAAGTTATTTAATTAAATAAAAATTAGTTTTAATTATATTTTAATTTGTGATATATTATTTTATTTTCCTAAATGTAATAAATGTTACTTCTCTATAAGTATAACTAGTGAAAATAATGATAATGGTTTGAAATACATTAAGTATAACTAATGTAACATGGATAATAATAATGATGATGATGATGATTATGATGATGATAAATATGAGGATAATCATTGATATATGAAAATATAAATATGTTATATTAAAATAATAATGAAATTAATATTTATAAATATAACAAAATACATGTATTTAACACATAAAAATATTTAGTCGCTTTTATTTAATGAACATATATACTTACCTATATATATAATCCTAAAAAAATAATTGAGTTATATAAATATAATATGAAAATATTTAGTTTATTTATTTATTTAATATTGATATTAACACACACACACAGATATATATATACTATAAGAACCTGGATCTTCATTTCATCTATGGATCTTGATTTCGGGTTATTTTTTAATGAAAATGAAGAAATTAAGATTTTCTATGTACATTATGTGTACATATGCGTACATGTTGGGTACCATGATTCAATGTACGTCCATGTACTATCGGTGTAATTATCGACTACATGGTTGTGTAGTTACAAGGAAGACCACTCGAGGCATGGTCCAAATAATGACACTACATTGTGTATAAATTTTCAGAGAACACCATGTAGTATTATTTTTTATTCATATATTTGAATAAGGTTGGTTCGTATGTTTGTAAGTCACTTATTCTTCCCGTGGTTCATTTTTAGGAGTGGAAGAACATCCGATGAAATCTTTAACCGTCTTGTTTCTTTATCAGACCTCTAACAATGAAGTCATTGGGTGTGTTGGAATCCCATCACCGAGTTCTCAAAATCCCTATAGACTGTCTTTTTGATTCATCCTCTATAATTTGTTTTCACGGTTGGGTATTTTTCATCGTTCTGTAGATATATGATGCTCTATTTCAATTCAAGGGAAGATGTTCGTGTTTATTGATTGTAAGACATCGATATAGGTGGTTTATGCCATTAACTATTTGTATTTTTATTATATAGGCTAAAAGTTATATATATCCATATTAGGAGTATAAAATGATTTTTAATTAACCCTACTTCTTTCCTGTAATGGTTTGACTGATTGTAAGGTGTTTTTGACTAGGTGTATGGTTATATTCCTTCTTTTTGGGACACCCCATGGGTGTGTTTTCCCTTGATTGACAGTTTATGTCCATTTGGTCTAGAATACCTATTAAGCATAACGTTATTTCCATACCTTGGTTGATTAGGATGGAGTTGATTGATTATATGAAATTAATTTGGTATGCTTCTTAAATGTTTATCCATGTATTCGTTATATATTATATGTGCTTATTTGATATGATATGAATAATCATTTTCCAATGGACCCTGAGAGCTTGGAACCATGAAAATGTTTGGGGTGTCCCTGATCATTTACACAAGATTGTTAGAGCCTTGGTGTAGATATTTTCCCGTGGGTATTGACCGTGAGAGCTACACATGTAGTCATTTATTATTATTTTTATTCTTCAATGGCCTTGTTTTATTGGCTGTGAGTGAAAACCTGAAGCTTATTTATAAGTTATTGATGTCATGTTGACATAGTGGTATTGAAACAGAGAGCTCATCATGTGGTCATTTATAAATGATTAATGCTATGTTATTTAAAAGGGTTTAGACTGTGAGAGATTTCTCAGATGGTTGTTTATGAATTATTGAATGATTGCGATGAGTCTTCCATTTCAAAGTACAATCTTACACACTTTCATACATGATTATTTTTATGGTCTTGTAAGAAATTTTTTTTGTTTCAATTACATGTGTGGGATATAATTTTTAGTCTAGAAATCAAGATTTCATGATTTAAAGGCTGAAATAAAAGAAAATAAAAAGAGATAAAAACTGTCGGAATGTTTACCTTGTGTAATTTCTAGTTTATTTCATCATTTCTGCATATTACCTAGTACATATATTCATTGATATTTAGGCACAAATCATTTTCTAGTTTACTACTGGGATTCATCTCATACCCTATTTGGGTGATGTTTTGGAACAAAACTGATTATATGGTTGTAGGTATAATTAAGGGTAATCTCTTTTCTTAATCAAGTACTTGATTAATGTTGGAGTTGGAGACCATGTGACCATCATGAGGCTTGTGATGTTGCTAGAGTTTATATGTTCCTTGTGTACTCGGTTTCAGTATTGCATTCTGACCTTGGGAATTGTTTGGATGATTTCATAGATACATATTCCATGCATTATATATATATATATATATATTGTGTCCTATGTTGGATTTAACTAAAGACTTTCGTTATTTACTTTTGTTGGTATTATTGTTTTCCCTATTGTTTACTGTTTTTCACTTTGTACATTCTGTGTTTGTGGGCATAGTTTCCCAAAAACCGCACATTGTCCCTCACTAATATATGGAAAACTCTTGTGTTAGGGGAAGTGTGCTTCATGTTTTATGACCAACTAGGTTCAGGGAGCATTTGGGAAACACCCAATTCTCAGATGCTACAAAAAGGAATCAGAGTGGTTTTCGTTTCTACTTTACGTTACTATTTGTAGATAATATACTCTTATAAGAACAAAATGGGGTTTGGTAACTTATTGTGCTCAGGATTATCTCACCATTGTATTGTGAAAAGACTATATACATCAAAAGATTCAATTTTTCTAGTTTTAGAATTGTTACAAATGATTTGATTTCAGTATTGGTTGAATCACTTGTTTTGTGCTATTATGATTGATATCATTGAGGTACTATTTTTTTGGAATAGGATGAGATGAGGGTATTCCATCTCGTTCATCATAAAGGAACTTTCTAGTGATGACATGTCATGTATTCTTGTCATTCCATTTAGGTTCCATTACTATTTGCATGCTGTTATAATAGATGTTTTGCTATATATGGATGTTGTTTTGATAAATGAAATTGTAGAAATGACTACTATTCATTATAGGTTATTAAAATATCATTTGTTTCATTTGGATAGATTCCTTTCTTTGGTCCCAAAGGTGTTATGGGCCCTCTTGGATCCGAATGTGGTTGATCATTATTGATCTTTAATTGAATTTTGTTAATATAACATAAATATTAATGTGAAAAACTAATTCGTGGGGAGTGTGGGCTCTCAAGGATTGGAATTTGGCAAGCCTTTGAAAATTTTTACGTTTTTTTGGGTTTTAGAGAAGATTCAGAGATATACTATCCAGAATCCAAGACAACATGACCTATGATGTTATGAACACAAATAATGTGTTCTTCGGTTTAGGAGGAAATAACTTTTCTTAAGTACACACCGTGTATCATATGTACAGACGGGGTACTTTTTGACCATTTAACTAACAATGTGAGAAGACGCATGGATTTGGTAAAAATATCATTGAACCTATCATTTAATGCTGGAACACATTGTAGAGAAATCGACCGTGTATCGGGTCTTGTGATTAATGACATAGGTGGATGAAACTTATGGTTTACACACCATTTCAATAGTGTTCACGACGTCTAGTGTTACACAAGGAGAGAACCTTGTTTTTCTAACTATGTAAAAGTACCTGGGAATGAGATAATATTCATGTACACACTGTGTCTTTGGATGAACAAGTCCTATGTATGGGGTGTTACACAACTTGGTTGGCAGAGTTACATAACCATGTTAAGGCTTAAGGGAACATGTCAGGTAGTTTTTCTACATGTTGTGTAATCCTATTTTTTAACTCAATATTTTTTTTCCATATCTTGTTTAGTACATTCAATTATAATTTCATGTTATATTAATATTGTACTGAGTTCTGTTCTAGAACATTCATATTCATGCACCTATGACGTCCTCTAGTGGTATGCTAGATACATGGTGATGTGCAGACAACAGAAACAGTAGATCATGGACTACCAATAGATTCTACCATTATTCCCATATCTAAATTAGCTATAATACTACATGAAGGTGATGATGAACAATTATATGATGTTGTTATTCAGATGATGAAAATATTTCAGGGTGCACTACATTTTTTCCAGACTATGGAAAAGATGAAACATGTGTTCTAATAGCAGCATCCTCCCACCATTTTAGGGGAAAGAGGACAACATGTTTCAGAGTAACAGATGGAGTTCATGATTTCTATCTTTGAGTATTCAAAGATTCATTTAGATTGTATGGTCGAGCTTGTGATGTACATATAATGTGATACCACCAAGATATTATGGGAAGTTTTCTAATAGGTGGGACATCATCGAGATATGGAATGATAAGAGTTTAATAGGAACTTAAATTATTACTTCTACCCCCAAGGTGTAGAGGGCCAACTGGTCTTGGCATATCGTGCATTTGGAATAGGATGCTCTTTCAATGATGGATTACTCTTCTCATTTTACACATCATCAGCACTAAACACCTATTTTTGGAGGTGATGAGTTAAATTTATCTTGACATTTAGATGATGGTCTCTGGTATGACTTCTGATTGGAAATGAATTTTTTCTGGCTTACTTCAGTGGTTCTATAACAAATTTGGTACATATTACAAATCTCAATCTGAGGTAGTTGGGAGCTATGAGACATGGTAGTTCAGTATCCAGAGCAGTAACTCCTTCGTTTAATAGTAAGAATCACCATAGGGAGCTGCAACGTAGAGATTATAGTAGAATGGATGTATCTTCTGGGTATCTTGGTGAGGTGCTACAAATGTGGGTGAGAGGTAACATGATACCTCAGTGATCAAGAGACCCAGTTGAGTGACGATGTTGAGGAATGTGGTGTGATATTTTGTTTTTTTTCTATTTTTCTCTCAACCGTAACTTATGTGATGGGATCATTTATGAATCGACATTCAGGAGTAGTACCACCAGTTTCTCCTTAGGTTGGGAACTGGAGTTCATCAGGAATTTCAGGTCAAGTTGGTGATTTTGTCTATAGTATCCAGACCACAGGTTTTCAGCGACATTAGGGTGGACATGATCAGGGTAGTTGGGCATGGTCATAAGGCCACGGTACAGGCCAGACATTTAAGAGGGAACTAAACTGACATGAGTATGATCCTATGCCATCTACAATTTGAGGTACAATTATAGTTTCCTTAGTTTTATCATCCACACATTTGGATATAGGGGCTACCAATAATTTAATATATGTTATCATTGTGGAGAGCCATAGGCACGATATAATTACTTTTGTTTATGTTATGATTCTATACACTATTTTGGGGATTAGAAATGATAGTATACATTAAGGGAAGTAGATCCCACTTGATGTTGGTGGGTGTCACCAATTTCGAGACATGTTTTTCTTAGATATTAATGGTTTTGATATCATTATCAAGAATGGTCTAATTGGTCACATTTTAGGTCATTGTAAACTTCTATTTTCACATGATGATTTTAACATAACTATAGAGTGAATCGTTTCTACACAAGGTAGAATGGGATGTGTATGTGATAAAATCATAACTTGAGCATTGTGGGTAGTGAGGAATTAGATCCTAGAATTCTAGTTTATATCTAGATAACCTAGGGACTTCACATATAGACATTACTCTAATTGTGGGTCCTTTCAGATATGTATTTCCATTGTACTTTTTTGGATTACCTCTAGAGAAAGAGGTATCTTTCATTAAAGATCATATTCTAGGAGCGACATAGGTGTCCATTCCTTCATATTGGATGGTTATTCCATAGTAAAAAAGAGACCATGAAGTCGTTATATGAGTTGAAGGTGAATGTTTTCATCTGAGATAGTACTTATTGTCAGAGTTCTCTATTCCATATCTCGATGAATGTGGACAGTACCATCAGACTGTGTTTTAATTATCAAAGGCTGACTTAGTTGATAGTCAATAACTGATATCCATTGTCGAGTAATGATTATTTTTTTATCAGATTTGAGGAGTACGTGTGTTCTCAATGACTGAAAAGAGATCTGTTTATCATCAATTTCATGTTGAAACAACAGATATACATCTTACATCTTTTGGAGAAGGTATGATCCATATCAGTGTTCGGATATCCAAATCTGTATCACCAATGCGACGACAATTTTCATGGCCTTAATGAACCAATTGTTCTATTCATAAATGGATTATTTTTTGGTTGTCCTTAAGGTTGATATCTTGGTGTACATTTATACTCAACATGACCTTTCCATCCATCTTGAGATCATATTGAGTTCACTGAGATTTAGTTAGATATATTATATACTCTAAGAATGACACATTTGAAAGGACCAGATTTGATTCATGGGTCATGTTCCCTTAGTGAAATGAGTATCATTAAACACTAACAATATGAGTGTTGTTGTTTCATTGGATCCTCCGAAGAACATATTTTAGGAACAAAGTTTTCTTGGGATGGTTGGTTACTACAATCATTTTATTCGAGAATTTTCACTCTTATCAAAATCGAAAATGTTCCTAAATGAGAAATTTTCTTTTTATTTATAGACATATTCCTAATATTAATCTTTTATAGAGCTGGAAGGGAGATTAAATTAAGAACTACTACTATTTTTTCTAGAGCTATGAAATTGTTACAATGTCTACTATGATGCATCAGGTATTGGGAAATGGGTGGTTCTTATTCAGGGGAAGGATTCATTACATATGGGTCTCAGTAGTTGATGTCAGATGATAATAATTACCTACCCTATGATCTCAAGTTTGATTCATTTGTGAATTCCTTTTTCTATTGGAGACATTATGTTTTTAGAGATCATTTTTTGTTACACAATGACCGCAAAATCATAAATATTATTTTTACTCAATGTGATCTGAATTCGTGGCAACGATTGTGGGTTCAGTAACCTTAGTCTTTTTAAATTGAGCATGACAACATTCCTAGGAAATTCAACACAATGGCTAATGAATTGAGTATGTGAAATTAGATACTTTCAGTTCAAGATTCCCGTAGTGAGTGGCATCTTATGGAAATATTCTTTAAGATACATTTGGAGGGGCCTGACAAACACGGGATGAAATTTTTTTCATATGTAGTGGTTAATTATACTCTACTCGATCAAGTCGGGAAAATGAAACTATAAGATTTTGAGGGCCAACTCCTAACAGAGTGTGTGTTACGGGAGAAACCGACACTTATGTGGTCCGTAGGAGAGTTTGAGTTGTAGATTTTCATGGGAACGTATGGATTTCAGTAGACATACACATTGATCTATTGCAATATTTTCATACCTTAGTATGGGCAGTTCATCCCGGTTTCACCAAGATGCATTGAGATCTAAATCTTCATTATTAGTGTCTAGGAATGAAGACTGATGATGCTATATTTTTAATGAGATTCTCCACCATTTAGAAGGATAAAGGGTATCATCAATGAACATGAGGTCTATTATAGTAGTTACCGATTCCATAGTAGAACTGGAATGACGTTGCAATGGTTTTTGTGATGGGTTTACCATAGTATATATGATAAAATAATTATGAATGGGTTTTTTTGGATAAATCATGAAAGATTCACACTTCCAACCAATATAGGAAACCATAAGTGTAAATGATCTATGAATGTTGTATATCCAAGTGATTGTACATTATAATGGTTTTCCATACACTATCATTTTAGAAAGGGATTTCTCGTTTACTTATTATGTCTAAAAGGCACTATAGAAATATTTGAGTAAAAAAGTACTTCTGAGTAACACATACGACCACCTGATAGTTTTCCATTCCACTCGCACGATTTTGGTTTTAGAGGACATGATTCGAGCGTGTTTATTGGATTTCAGGGGATCTTTGGAGCGACACATACCCTAGGTGGAGTTTTCTTACAATAATTGTTTTTAGGAAACAATTCACATGGGATTATATGATAATTTTTATGTTATTATATACTGATAACCATTATTTTTTCTAGAATAATGGTAAGTAGCTATGCTGGAACCTTGTTATTTACATGAGACTACTGAGAAAGTGGACTTGATTCAAAAGAGGAAGGTTGTTGTACAATAACCCCAAAAATATTATGATGATTGAAAAATATGACCAATGTAGTTTGGGGTCAGAGATTTGGTTTTCTAACATGTCACACCGAAGTTGGGACACATGAGGAATAAGAGACAAGTGAATCTTTCACCGAGTTATGTTAAGCTGTTTGAGGTTTTGGAGAGGGTCGGGCCGATTGATGATCTATTGAAGTTAACTCAAGGGTATCAAGATATAAATGAATTCATTCATGTTTCTCAACTAAAATGATACTTTTCAGACTCGTCTCATGTTTTTATTCTTGAGGATGTTGAGTTAGTGTTGGAAGCATCCTTCACAAAGAACCGAATTTAGATTTTGGAACACATAATGAAGGTTCTCCATGGATGTTCAATTATATTGTTATGGGTGTTATGGAATCATTGGAATGTACAAGACAAGACATTTTTGAGATAGGCCTACGTACAATCATAGTGTATAGAGTTGTATAAAGATTCTTCTTCACCACCACCCTTGGAAGTGAAAATGGAGGATGATTTTCTTTATGGAGAGATATTTGTAATAAATTATATCTTAATTTTAAGTATGGATCTTGATTTCTGTTTGTTTCGGTGGAAATGTAATATATTGGGATTTTTTTGTACATGATGTGTACTTATGAGTACATTTCATGTACCCTATTCCCACGTATATTTTTGTACTGGTCATGTAATGGCTGAGTACATGGCCGCGTATTGACCAGGCAGACCGCATACGGTAGGGGATAGTTAAGGCTACTACACTGTGTGGACATTAATTGAAAACACCACATATACTTTCTTTTAATTGTTGTATTACAGTTGGGTCATGAATCATTTCTGGAAGTATCTTATTCATGTCCTGGTTCATATATTAGTGTTACAAAAAGGATGGAGAAAATGTAATCCCTCCCATTTTATTGTCCGAATGTCGATTGAGATGCCTTTAGGAATGTTAGAATCCCACTAGTGACTTCTCAAATCCCTTAGAGACTTTTTTCTATTTCTTCCTCTCTATTGAGTTATTAATGGTTGGAAATTTTTACTCTTTTTGTAAATCTATGGCATTCTAAGGTTATTTAAGGACTAAGGTTCACGTTTATAAATCATAAGGCATCAAGCTAAATGGTTTGTGATTTTTTATTTGTATTTTAATTAAATATTCTAAATGTTCTACATATCCATTTTTGGTGTATTGCTTGGTTTTTTATTAACCCTGTTTCTTTCTTAAAATGGTTTTAATGATTTTTAAGGGGTTTTTTCTTAGGTGTAAGGTTAGATACCTTGTTTTTAGGACTCCCCATGATTTTTTTCACATGATTTTCTTTTTATGTCCATTTGGTCTAGAATTTATTTTAATTGTCCATTTTTTAAATGAATTATTCAATTTGGAAGGAAAGGATTGATTATTTTAAATTCAAGTGTTATTTTTTGTGAATCTTTTTCCATGTAGTGCTTAAATATTACATGTTATTATTTTATATGATATGATCGTTGGTTTTCCAATAGACCGTGAGAGTCTCAGATGTAGAAAATATTAGGGGATTCCATCATTATTTACACAGGATCATGAGAGACTTTGGGTAGACATTGAACTAGTGGTATTGACTATGATATATACCAATTTGGTCTTTTATGATTTTTTATGCTATGTTGATGGGGGTTATTGACTGTTAGAGCTACCTAAGAGGTGGTTTATATGTTATTGATTCCATGTTGACTCATAGATATTTTCCATGAAAAACTCCCAGGTTGTTGATTGTAAATGATTATTGAAATGATAGACTAAAGGGTATAAATTATGAGTTCTTTCTAGAAGGTTTATTGTCAATGATTTAATGATTGTGATGAGTCATCCAAGCCAAATCACAAGCTTTGACTCTCTCTTAATTGATTTTTTATATGGTCTTCTGAGACATATGATTTGTTAATGTTACCTAGGGGATATTGAGTTTAGGTAATATCCAAATATTTCATGATTCAAAGAATGAAATAAAATAAATTGAATCTAATAGGAAACAATGGGACTGTTTACATATAGTGCCTCCTTTTTTAATGGTTCTATTCATTATATTACCTGCTATATATTTTCACTGATAGTTATGCATAGATCAATTTGTGCTTTCCTACTAGGATTTGCCTCACAACCTATTTGGGTAATGTTTTGGACCCATATAGATTATATGGATGTAATTATAGATAATTAAAAAACCCTTATTCATTATTTATTTGATTACTGTTGGAGATTTGGAGCATGAGACCATGATGATGTTGTGATGTTGCTTAAATTTAATTGTTCATTCTGTATGTTCTTTATGTATTTCATTCTAGAATTGTGAAATTTAGGATTATTTCTTGGATACATACTAAAAAATAATATATTTATATTTATATTGTAACCTATAATGGATTTACTTAATTTATACCGCTATTTACATTTTTTGGTATTACTTCTTCATCTTTTTTTACTGTTTATATTCTTTAATTTTGGTCATACATTCCCCAATATCACAATGGTTCCCTAACTACTCGTTGAAATCCTCAGGAGTAAGGGGAATTCTTGTTATGTGACCTTGGGTTCTGGGAACCTTTGGGTGGCACCCAGATATAGGATATTACATATATATATAACTTTTTCTATATAATAAATATAATAAAAAAAATAAAAATTTAAATGAAAATGAATAAAAAAGGAAAATTGATGAAGGGATTTTGTCCTTGATGAGTTACTGCTCAAGCAATAAACCACCCTTTATTTTCCAGTAGTTAATGTCCACCATAAAACCACCACTATTCCCTTACTATCAATAATAGATATCTCCTCTAGTGGAATCCTCTTTTATGGGTTTCCACATTGTCTGCTCATTAAAAATGAAGCTGTTATCTATCATTACAACTATCTGAGCATAACGAATCCCTAAATTTTTACTCCAATCATTTTCATAGAAGCCATCCTAGTCGTTATAGGTGGAATCCTTAATCCTTCAATCCCTATTTTTCTCCCTCCTCTAGAACACTAAATCCACCATATTGGGCATCACCCTCACCTGCAAGCCATACTGAAGAATAAAATTCCATGCTATTAATATTACAATATTCATTGTATTATTTTTCATCTCCCACTTCCAGTGCACTCAAATCATGATATGTATATAGTGTGCTAAATGTCCAAATTATCTTTTGCATCGAATTGTTTTGATGATCTCAAAACACATGATCACTAAATCACCATCATTGTTCCTTAATTCTCCACGAATAATTTAAAATAGATTCAATATTTATCATTTTAGAAATAATGATATCATGTTTTGTTATATCATTTAAATTGTTTGTGAAAAACCACTTGATTTTTACCTTAAATATTATAAGTGACTATAGATAAAAACAATATTTAGGACTCATAGGGCTGTAGTACCTCTAAAATATCTTCATTGAATTTTCAACTCAACACTCTAATATCTCATGGTTGCACAAACACCTACATATATGAGCATATGTACTCTGAGGTAACACCCTTATCATACTATCATAGAAATAGAAGCCCATATTTCACTATTACAATTTCAAATTTCCCCACATGGACGGCATACGACCACTACCTTCACCTGATCTAGGGAGCCTAATGATTTTACATAAATTCATTATCTCTATAAGGTTAAATTAATTTTAAAACTAGTATGCATAATTCATCTTCATAATATATTTTTTACTCTTTTTATATGTGTTTACATATTCATTATTATGTGTTATATTCATTTCCATATATTCAAATTGCAAATGATAGTGTTTTTAAATTTATTTGACGATATTTTTTTATTATTAAACTATTATATAGATATTCTATGTTATATATATGATTATATTTTATTAAAATTTCTTGTTATTTTATATGAAACTACCATTACAATTTATAGGATCACACTTATTCAAGAGTTCTTGTTTAAAATTTATTATTAAGTAGTGATGTATTATGATTTCATTCCAAATTTGATTTTTTTGTATACAAGTACATATATATATATATATATATCAATATATCTATATATTATTTCTATTTTTTTGTTTTCCAAACATATATCTATATACATTATGAATATATGGTTTTCAATTTATTCTTTTCCATGTTTAATTGAGATGTACACCTACATAAGGGGTAATATTTTATTATATATATATATATTATTGTTCAGATTTCATGTATTCATGAATAATTATTCAGGTATTAAAATATAGCTAAATTTTATATATTTATATTATGAATGTTTGTATTAAATTAATATTATATATAAGGATAAATTCTTCTTTTTTGTGATTCCATGTTTTTTTGTGTTTTCGTAATCATTGTGATTAGGATTTAGGACTTAAATTTATGATTCATATATATATATATATATATTCATTTCATAAAAAAATTTCAAATCCTGTATATAGGCCATTTCTTGTTTATTTTTTTCTAATATATACATGTATGTCCATAATAGAATGATTTGAAATAAATAGATAATTAATTTCAAAACATAATACCATCTTATTGGATATTTTTAATTAAAAATTTAATAATTGTTTGTATAATTGTTTTAAAAAATAATTATATATTTCATTTAGTTTTTATGCTAAATTTATATGTTATTGTAATATTTACAATTACTTATAATTTTTCATGAATGTAATATTATATATAAGTGTGTATATTGTTAATGATATTTTTTTATAAAATAGTAATGTTTTATAAATACTATTATATTTGTTATTATTTTATGTTTAAATATTTTATGTTCCTATGATAAATTTAAAAAAGAGAAATTAGAAGTCTATTATTTTATGTTTATTTCTGTCGACAATTTTTAATATTTTTGAGTATTATATAATTATGCCCATGGTTAATCTAGTGAAGTAAAAAATAGATACCTATTGTTAAATGACACTTGAAATTTACAATTGATTTCATTTTATGTGAAAGGATTATATATAATTTAATGTGTCAAAATATAAAATTTTTATTTAATCAAATGTGTATTAAATATGTCCATTTATGAATGAGTTTTATATGATATATTTCTACATTTTAATGAAAAGTAATTTATTGAATATTTAAATACATTGAAGATAATTTTTTATTAACATACCACTATAAAGCTAAATAACATGAGATTTGGAAATACAATATCTAAAAAGTTATTATCTATGAAAATTAATGATTATTTATATGTATTGGAGTGTGTTTTAATTTCATGAATTATGTTTTAAAAAATTCATTTGAATTATTATATATATATATATATGCAAAGAATGTTAATTTGTTTTTTAAAAAAATGGCACTTTTATGTTGTCAATAAGGGAATTGTAGAGCGAATACATTCCCTATGAAATGTGGCGAAGCCCAGACATCCTTATATGTTTAATTCGGACCCATTGTATTTTTATAAAACATTCTTATTATTTAAAAAAACAAAATATTATCGTAAAACGTTTTTATGCTTATGTATTTTCATAAGCAATATATTTTCCCTACAATTATAACGATTTTAATCATATTTCAATAAATTTCAAAAGTATATTTATTTTCAAAAGGGTATATTTATATTTTTTGAATGGTATTTTCAAAGGAATTTTCAACATCAGGTTTTAAAATGATTATCATAATTGTTTTAAAAAATCTATTATATTTTCAAAAGTGATTTCAAAATAATTTTATTTAAATAATAAGTATTTGAAAAGGATTTCTAAATTGTTTTCCAAAATATATATATATTATAATAGTATTTATAAAATTTATTTATAAAATTATTATTGCAGAGTATATTTTAAATGGTATAATCATTTAAAAAAAAGTTAGTAACTTTTTAGAACACCTTAATCAAAAATCTTTCTCAACCAATGTTTAAAAATATATTTTGATCCTAAAAATATATCATATTGTTTATCTAGATAAAGAGTTAGGTGGAGAAATTTTTCACCACAACATTTTATTTACTATTTTAGCTTTGATAATATATAGGAATGATCCAATCTCGCAAATTATATTCCAGAATAGATCCTCACATATAAACGTATATATTTTTTTCAGCTAGATTTGTGAAAAAAAATATTAAATATTTTTCTGTATTAGATATTTATGTGTAGGTCTGGAGCATTATAAAAAATATAAATTTTTGGATATTATGAGTAGTAAATCAAGTAAAAAAATAACACAATAAATTTTATATTAGGAAATTAATACAAATTATAAAATTATAATATTATAAAATTACAGTAACAATTTTCCTAAATTTATTGGATTATGATTTTCAACTTAAATAAACCTTAGTATGAAATTATAACCTTTTTAACTCACTAAGTTGAGAATATGATATTTATTTTATTCTATTGATAGATATTTTAAATTTATCATACTCATATTTCTAACAGGTAAATAATTTATAATATAGCATGAACTAGAAGATATATTATGCAATACATATTCATTTGAATGATAATAAATATATACTAATTATAAAATTTTATTTACAATGTTTATAGATGTAATATTTCAATTTAATTTAAATATAATAGTGATGTTATAATTGTTTAATTAATGGAAATATCAAATAAATTATTTAAACGAGTCTAAAGTAAATATAGTTTAACATAAATAATGACATTCACAAATTTTATAGTTATATTTTATATGATGGTGGTATATTAGAATTGTTGTGTCATAGTTATCATGTTTTTTGGGTGTTCCTAAAAAGTAAAATATTGAATAATATCAAAATAGACATATATTATAATTTAAATAAATAATATTTTATTAAATCATATATTATTAATAAAAATAATAATATCCATCCAAATAACTCTTAAAAGGTTATATATGTTATAAAAGTTCAATTTGTCCTTCTTTATTAATGTTTTATAATTACTACATTAACCATAATGTGTAAAAGATCCCTTTTGACATGGTATAAGTAAAATGGTATATATAAGGGTTAATTCCATATGATAATGTTAATATTGTGACCAAAACATATATAAAAATAATTTGATGATATTATTTTGACTCATCCTTGTCTTTTCATCTAAAAACACCTTTTGGTGTTATTTGGAATCAAAAATAAATTTACACTAATGTAATACATTGAGAGTTTCAAAGAGTTCCAATACCCTCTCATATAAAAATGTACCTCTCCCTCATGTCCTCACACCACTTTGAGCCTTATATATTGTGAAAACCATTCCCACACATCCCAATAACATCCATATTCAATATTTTTTTGTTCTTGTATTGTTTAAAGTCCAACTCTAGTATCCCTAAGAAATGATTTGAGGAATGTCTCTCAATAAGATCTAATAACCTTTACCAACACTCTCGAGAGTATTTATTCTTCTATGAAAATTTCTTGTGTTTATTCCATTATAAATTAAAAATGATGTATCAACTATACACTTATATTTTATTCTGTCTAGGCTACAACCATATTACACCTTTAATCCATTCTATGCAAAAAATAAATCCCCATTAGTGCGTACGTATGACCTACCATATCCATGTCATGGTGTAATATATTTGTCATCACCACATTATTTTGATGTGTATAATGATAGAAATAATGAATATATACTATTATTATAAGTTTTTATTTAATCTATAAAGAAACAAACATTATCCACTCCCATATAATTTCAATAATTAATGAAATGTTATAAATTGTTTGAATGTACAAATATCTTACCACTTCCACAATGTGATGCGAATCATTCCCCATTATTAAAAATGAAAAGGATTATGTGTGTATATATATAATGAAAATATATTTTATCAGTAACATTAATATTATTCTTTAAATTACATAACTATATCCTTTTGGTGTAAACATGGACTTATATAATTAAACATGAATATGAAAATGAAGTTGTTAACACATGAAAGATGAGTAATAATAAGATATTATTAAATATTGGGTGATAATATTACCATATATGATTTCCTATGAATATAGGTTTTGAATAAGTAAATAACAATCTTCAGTCAATTATTCATGAGTTTCAAATATAAATGAATCTAATCATACCTACAGAAAGTGTTAATTCATCAATCTTTATATTATCATGATTGTATAAAAGTAAGTCGCTTCATGGAAATATTTATCTTATATACACTTGTTTATTAAAAAAATATTCGAATTTTTTCACTATTAGTCTAAAATTATTTATTTTAATTTTTACCCAACTATGAATTTTTATTAAATGGTTTGAAATGATTTTTTTTGTTGTTTTCCTAAAAATAATCTTTTTTTAATCTTTTTCTAGAAAAAATTAACGAATAATTTTTTTAACTTAAAAAATGTGAAAATAATTTCACACTATCATTACACCATATTGATTTGAATTTTAATTTTAAATATATGATTTTTATTTCCAAATAAAATAATTTCTTTTAAAACATCCCGACATTTTATAAAAAGAACATTTTTTCAAATAATAATTATTACGCTTCTCATGAATTTTTTATAAAAGATAATTCCTACTTTTTTACCTTCTCAATTTACATCAGTTGGTTTTAATAATTTTCTTCTCTGAAATGATCTATTTGATCCATTAATATTTTTTCCTATGAATGTTTTACATTTTTTGGCATGAGGTTTATGAAATGTTTTTCTATTTCATGGGTAATATTTTTATAAAACATATTCATTTAATGAGCTATATACTTATGAAACATACTTTTTTCAGGGGTTATGATTTAATGAAATTTTTAGAAAACATATCTATTTTCCATAAGTAATGATGTGATTGTTGTTTTATGATTCCCAATTATGTTCATGGGCTATGATATGATTGTTTATGATCTTATGGAACATTTATGTTTGATTTCATTGTTATCTGATTTGGATCTATATCTTCTTCCAATTCATTATGTAATTATTTTTATCTCATGAGATAGAAAAAATGAAATTTTCAACAAAGATTATAATAAAAGTGAACCATGACTACCAATATATTAGGGGAAGTAAACACATTCAACCTAGCTTCGTTGGTAGTGATGAAATTACTAACATAGAAATCATGATTAAATTCATAACTATTTTCAATAGTTCCAGGTATTATTCTAATGTTTTTCTTTTTTGTATTATGATCTTTATTTATTTTTTATTATTAATATATGAACTATTAAATTTTATTCCATGATACAATTTCTAATCTTTAATACGTAAGGTATTGTCTTCTATTTTCATGATTCTTTTATCATACCCTTGTGCCCATGATTATGTTTACATATATCTCTTATTTTCCATTACTATGCATTTGAGGTCACCACTGGTAATATTTCGTTTCACCGAGGTTATGAAGGTATTTATTTTGTTTGATGTGTCTAATAAGAGTTCTAGTCATGAATAACATAGTGGGGGATAATGATTCTCACTTATGTAGTGATATTTTTTTTCAATGTTTCCAATGTCATTAGAAAAAATATGGTATCTGATAATTTTCTTTTCCAATATAAAATGTATTAAAAAATAATGTAATTTTAATGTAAAAAAATTCAGGGCCTCCATTGTTGGTATTAGAGAAATATTTTTTGGAGATTTGGAAAAATGAATGAGATAATCAAAGTGATATTCCTAAGGAAATGTTTAAGGGTTATTCTAATGGTTAAAAAAATTTATAGGAAAAGATATTTTAGTTTTTCTAAAGGATATATTGACTAGTTTTAATAAATAAGTCAATATATGAAAACAACAAGAATATGTGACACTAGAATATATGTACCTTGGTTTAACAACTCGAACATGGTGTGTTGGGTATAACTCTATTGTATCATGGTACAAAACAAAGTGCCTTATTAAACACCTAATTTTCCACTCATGAGGGAGATGATTTATGAATTCAGAAACACTTCATGAACCATCATAAAGGCTTTAAATATATGTTGTCTATGAAGAACCTAGGATGAAACCAGTGTGTTTTAGATTAATGTTATTTGAATAATTTAGATATCTTATTAACGGAATTTCATGATTATGTTGTTCCAAATTTTGTTATATAATTATTACTCTACGCTTTTGTTTTTTTCAATGGATGGAACCTAATGGAAGCACATTAATGGTGATTGTGATGGACAATATAACGATTGTCCTCATGAGAAAACAAATCCTATGGTAAGTCGAATGAAAAGGCTTGTTGTTATACTCACATATATTTCTACTGATATTAATCATGTTTTATTTAAAACTATGAAAATTAGGGAACTAAATTTTCTTGATTCATTCATTTGGTAACATCAAACTTGTTTCAGTGAATCCTATAATCCATTATTTTCTAAACAATGGATCAGTACTATTGAAATGATATTCTTTATTCTCCAATGTGTAGGGAATGATAATGTTATTATGTAATATTATCTGTTATAAGAAGAATTTGACTAGTGGTGGACTCTAATTAATAATTTAAATAATGAATATAAAATGGAATCTAATGATTGGGATGAGTAAATGAACATATTTTCTACTAACTGTTTTAACTATATCCTTAATACCGTGATGGAAAAAGAGTTCCTTAATTTTATAAAAATAGAATATAAATAAATCAGTACCTATGAGGGCAATTTAATAAGACTTGTGAGGTATGATTCATTAATTATCATCCAACCTAAAGATAAATTCGATATAAATGACGTTGGATTAAAGGCAATTATCAGTAAAGAGTTTTTTTATAATATAATTTTTAAGCTATAATGATATTGTGTTTGTTATTTCATGGTAGAAATGGACTCTATTTTCACATGCGAATATCATTGATTTTATTAGAATATAAACATAGTGTTTAATTGGAAATCAAAAAACCATTAATCTAAAAAAAGTGATTTTGTTTATTCTCTATGTGTGGGATGTAGCATGGAAGATATTATCTTAAGGGGTTTAATTAATGTTTTTAGATTGGAATGGAAGGTCATAGGTATTTGAATAATGATTTGATGGGTTATAGTTAGCCAACCATGTGAATGAATAAAAAGAATCCTAGAATGCACCTCCCATGTTTTAGTTCTAAATGTTTATGAAATAAGGGAATTATGATAACCTGTTCCCAAACCCATGGTTGGATTATAATGATCATTTTCAAAAATAGATTAAGAAAGGGGAAATAGTAAAATCTAATGTGATCAGTATTAATGATGGGTGAGGTGATAAAAACATGGTGAAAGGTACATTTAACATCCACTCCACTACTTCAAATAACACATTTTATTCTGCATCTTCCCACTACATCAATTCTAACATGTTTTCTAGAATTGTTAAGATTCCTCATAAATTACTAGATGTGGAATTATAAGTGTAAACCATTAATGGTTTAATGACTTCACTTTATGTCTATTATTCTTCTTCAGGTAAATTAAATTTGAATGTGTTTCATGAAAATCAATTAAATCTTTCTTAGAAGGAATTTGATTTCATCATATTCATGATATGGCCTTCTCAGTATAAATCCCACATCATTTGTCAAGTAGGGAATGTTATGATTGATGTTTGAAATGAACTTTTGATGATCTATCAATATGATGATAAGTATAAAATTGTTATGTGGATTACAACCAATGTATGAGTATTAATTCACATTAATAAGGTATTTTTATCTCAAATTGTTGAGGTAAAATTGATATTGATAATATGACTGTTATTCTTGAAGTTTTTAGGAAATTACCAAATATTCTAATAGTTTTCCATAAAATAATATATTGAATTTATTCATATAGATTATACCAATATCTACACAATTTTTTTTGACTTTATATCAAGTAGCCCCAAATTAGTTTCACAAAATGAGGAATAATCTACAATAAAACCTTGAAAAATAATTAATTCAACTACGTATGTCACCTTGGGGTGCACCCATTTTTTATTTGAAGATGAATGATGGACCAATTCCACTCTACATTGGTTATAATAAGTTGAACATGATCACAATAATGAACCTATTTCTTCTTCCATGAATTGATGAATTATTTGATCTACTGTGCATAGATATATAGTTTTCTAATATTTTTCTAAATTATGGATAACATCAATTCAGGATTTACAATGATGATATATCCAAAACTTCATTCTGTACAATGTATGTACACTTTGAGTATATTGTTATTCCTTTTAGTCCTACTAATTCCCCTACCATATTAATGGATTTGATGAATAGATTATATTGGGATGACCTCAATATGTTTGTGTTAGTCGTTATATATGATTTTTAATATGTTCAAAGTGGAAGGAAGAGTATTTATATCACATGATTATTGTACAAAATCACATAATGATAATCTATATGAAAAATTTAATATCAATGAATTTTGGATGGAAAACATTTCATTTAGGGGACATATGATATCAATTAAAGTTATAGATGTTAATCCATAAAATAATGGAGGAAATTTATTGATGGTCTAGACCAACCATTTTGAATGATATAAATATATTTCTTTATTTATAGGGATATTATTGATGGTTTTTGGAAAATATCTCAGGAGAATCTACTCATATAGCTATGTTAACTCAAAAAGGTGTTTAGTTCCACTAAACAAATTAATGTTAAACTAATTTTAATGAAATGAGGAGAATGTTAGTTATCACACCTTAGCTTAAATTACCCTATGATGTTGAAGAGTTTTTATCAATAGCGATGAATCCAAGAATGGATTGGGATGTGTAATTTAAAAAAACCAGGTTACTTATTATTACTCCAGATAGTTGATGACACATGTGAAAAAACTTCCCAAATAATGATTTGGAGATAGAATCGGTAATTCTTCCATTAGTGATGCATGTGCATAATCATTATGGTGAAAAGATTGATAAATAAACCAAACATAAACTTAATAAATATTTATTCAAATAGAAAGAGTGGAAAATGATCCAGATTAGAGGGACAATCTAATAAAGGATAATGATTTATCAAAACATTACCACCCTAGTAAAACAAATAAGGTTGGTGTTTCATTGAATCAAAGTGATAATGATATATTTTATATAATGAATATCACAAAAGGTCCCATTTTTTCAGATTAGTATATGTTGTACATAGAAGTAATAACCGAATGGAAAAAATATAAATTCATCATATGAATGTTAAAACCCCATATTTTGATAATATTAAATAGGAAAAAATGATTATGTGGTGATGTAAAAGAAGGTCAGAAATGTTCTTGAACATAACCATGATTAGGCTAAGCTAATAATGTTCTGGAAAAATTCATGTTTTCATTCCATACCAAATTTGGAGAGGGAGTTATTTGAGAAACCTCATAGCTCATCATTATATATTAATGCTATAATTAAAAATATACATAGAGACATGAAATTATACTTCCAATGGGATTACATGGGTAGAGATATGGTAATGTTTGTATGTCAGTGCATGGTATGATAGAATGTTAACACTGAAAGAGAAAAATATTAGTGGATGGTTCATACAATGCACATAACATAATGGATATGTGTGAACATCACCATGTATTGGGTCATTGAAATCCCCAAACCCTTTAAACAGTTTAATGTGATATGGTTGGTAGTTGATCACTATTCAAATTAATTATACTTCATTATTATCTGATAAGACTTATCTCTCGATAAAATTATAAGGATAATGATTAAATAAGTTCTTATATTTTATGATGTATAATATTAAATAGTATTTTATGGGGAAACGAGGTTTACCTCTATATTAAAGTGAAATAATCTACATGATCATGATATAGAATTTAGTTTTAGAACTGCATATCATCTTCAAATTGATGTATGTCGAAAAAATAAATTCTAAAAATTAAGGATATGTTAATTTTTTCTTTAGTGTATGTCAATGTTTTTTGGGATAAAAACATTCCTACAATTTAGTATTCATATAACAATATATTTCACTAAACCATTCATATGTTTCCTAATTAATCCATATATGTGAAGAAATATAGAGCACAAACATGATGGAATGATGTTGGGGAAAAAAATTGATTGGGACCTGAAATCGATTAATTGATGGATGAGATGGTTAGAACAATTAAGTGGTAAATCAATTCCATATAGTGTCTAATGGGAAGTTTTTCTGATAACTGATGGCATGATATAAAACATGAAGATGGAAATAAGGTCTTTCTATAAAATAATCCTTGAAATAAGGTTATAAGATTCCCTAAAAAAAGGAATCTACGTCCAACTTATATTGTTCCCTCTGAATTTCTTGATAATATTGAGATAGTAGCATATCAACTATAAATATACCTTAATTTGTCTCATCTAAATGATGTGTTCCCTATATTTCCACCTAAGAATTATATACCTGACCCTTCATAAGTACCACAATCGAACGTACATTCGTGGGAGGAGGATACTTCTTATGAAGGACAAATATTTGAAATTATAGGATGTATAAAGATTTCACTCATAAAAAATAACACTCATATGGTCATATTTTCCTATAGAAATCACCAGTTGGAGTATATCTATGTGGTAAATTTTAGATATGTTGAGGTTGAAGTGTCATTTTTTTATCATACTGTTGAATTTTGAGGGAGATATTTATTTAAAGAGGGGTAGAATATTACAACTAGATTTTTTGAGAATTTTTTTAAGAATAACATATTTTTCGAAGTTATATTTCATGTTACTAAATAAAACATTCCATTCATAGGAAACTGACGTCGCCTATGCTACATGGAAAACAGAAATGGTGTTTGTCACACACAATATCGAGTTCCCTTCAAACATCAATTTATTTTTATAATTATTTAAATAATATTGTTAAGATAAGACCATGAAAATAATAATATGAATTTTAATAAGTACTATTAAAATATTATTAATAATTATTTTATATAAATAAAACATTTTAATAAGGAAAAAAGAATAATATTTTGTAGTCTTTATACTTTTAGAAATACTATTCTTTAAAATGAGATGGTTTTTATATTCTATTATTAACAATAGAAAAATTAAATTTAGACACCTATTGAAATTTAATGTGATCAAATAAACATCATTTTTTTAAAAATAATTTCCAAATTATCTGAGAGATAGTTTTTTAGATTTTTATCGGATGTTTTTTTTCATGATTAATATTGAAAAATATAATATAGTAGTTTAAAAATACATTTTCATGAAAATAATATTATATTTTGAATTGATTTTTAAAATTCGTAATTGAATAATTATATCTATATTATTACATTATAGGTCATTGAAATATATTATTTCTTAAATTATATATAATAATATATTTAATATTTGAGTTATCTTTTCACATGTCATATCATTACTTCTACCGGATAATCATTAATCATAAATTTTATAAATTTTGGAATTAAATTTCTAAAAATTGACATATTTAGTAGTAATAGGTAATATATTTTGATTATAATAGGTTCCACTCAATTTTATAATCATTATCAATAGTAGCATTACTGAATTTATATTTACCACATTTAACTGTAATTTGGGTAATTAAAGGTACAATAATATTATAAAATTAAAATAACACATTTATTAATTTCATTGGATAAGTGGGTTTCGTCAAAAATCAATGTATGAAATTTTTTAAAATTTCTTATATATTTGGTGTCAAAATATGACATTTTTTATATGTTACTTAATTATAAGTTCCAATTGGTAAACTCATATAAATAATTAGTAAATCTTTTTTAATATAATGTTATATATAAATACATTATATGATAAATATTAAATTTAAATAAACAATCTTTTAATTCATCCTGTTAATTTATTTATAATTTTTAGAAAAAAAATACTTTAATTAATTAATTTTATAATAATGATGCATTAATTGATTAATTAATTGAAATATAAAGTAAATTGTATTAAAAAATATTAAATTGAATATTACATAACATAATTAATTACATCGAGGAATTATATATCTATATTTTATGTGTTAGTGATATATTTGAAATTTTGGTTCCATGTAAACTATTTTTAAGATATTTAAAATATAAAAAAAATTAAATTTTATCAAAATTGACATAAATGTTTCATTGAAATAATTAATAAGATATTTAATGATATAAAAATCAAAACATTAATAGTATCCAAAAGGCTATAATAAAGATAAATATTTAATCTGTGATCCATTTGGGAATCCTTTTTATGTTTATAGTAATTATAATAATCCTCAACTATAAAAAAGGCATATTTGTCATTGTGAAAATTTAATTGTCGAAGTAAGGGTTAATGCCGAGTGATATGGTTAATATTGTGACCTAAAAATTTATAAAATTCTTGATATGAGATTATTTCAACCCATCCGTATATTATATTCTAAAAAACTCCCTTTGGCGCTATTTGAAATAGAAATTAAATTTATTCTAATTTAATAGTTTGAGAGTTTCTATGAGCCCCACCCTATTTTATAAAAAAAAGCTTCATCACTCACTTCCTCACCCTAACATCAACCTCCTTGTTCATCCAAACCCTGATAATTTATCATTTTAAAAATATTATCTATGTTATAAATGTGATTTTGTTCACTAAATACCAACTCTATTGTCCCTATGAGAAGAACTAGAGCTAGCTCACTGAAGGATAAACACTCTCCTTTACTAAAGCTATCAATAATATTTCTTATTATACATAATATTAATATCTATCATATATTATAAATTAATATATAACATATAACATATATTATGATAATTCAATTTTATTATTGAGAATTAAATTTCTAAATTGTCACATCCTATAAAAAATACAATCACCACATGTGCATACAAAAAACCTAATGTCTCTATTTTGTGGTGTAATATGTATTTCATCACTATATTATTTGTATTTGTATCATGATGAAAATAATGAATATATATTATAAGTATAATATGATATTTATTCTAGTAAAAAAGTATTATAACCACCTATACTATTTTACAAATTAACGAAATGATATCAGTGCTCATTTGTGCCTATGACCTACAATCTCAATGAGGCGATGAGATCCATTATATCTTATTACCATTAAAAAATGATTATATAAATTTATATAATGAATAAATATTGTATCTAATACATTAATATTATTATTTAAATGAAAAAACATATACATTCTTTGTAATATATGACTTATACAACCAACCATGCTTAGGAAAAAAGTTATTAACTAAAAATAAAAGAGTAACAATTAAATATTATTAACACATGGGTGTTATTATGAAAATATATGATATAATATAAATATTTTAATGAATAATTTTATTTCAAACATTAATATGTTATATTGTAGTTTTAGATATGAATGAATGAAATCAAATATAAGAGAAGGTTAATTCCTCAATATCATTATTATTGGGAGTGTGTACATACATGTATCTACTATAAAATAATTTTCTTCTATATCATTGATTCGTTATAATATATTATAAAAAAATTAATATTCCTCTATATGTTTATAAACAATTTCATTCCCATATATTATTTTTTATTAAATGGTTTGTATGAAATGCCTTTTCATTTTCCAAAACAAATTAACTTTGTAAATTTTATTAGAAAAAGTATTATATATATGTTTTCATAACAAATAGGGAAAGAACGGGACATCCAACAATAATTATAGATTAATGATTTCAAGAGTCCATTATATGATTTTATTTTTATTTTGAAATGAAATTATTTCTTTTAAAATACCGCGGAATTGTATTAAAACAAAAAAAAGTAAAAAAATAAAAGGATATTTTCCTCAAGAAAATATTTTAAAATACCTATCCAAATTATTTCCCATATAATATTACATCCACCGGGGTTACACATTTCATTCTGGGAAATTATCCATCGTATTCATACACATTCTATAACTGAATGGTTTTCATTTTATGACATAACTTTTGAAAAATTCATTTCTATTTGTGAAGTTTTGTGCATATAAAACCTCTTTATTTTTATTGGTTATATGTTTATAAAATAATCTTGCTTTCTTGAGTAATTATATAATGAAATTATTAAGAATCCTTCATATTTTCAAAATGTTATATTATGATTACATCTTCATGATAACCATTTTCATTTATTATTTATTATTTTATTTTATATAATACTATCGAACATGAATTAATGTTTTAACTAGGAGATGGGAGGGAAATATTTATCCATTAAATTCATTTGGTAAATCTATATATCTCATGATATAGACATAAATTACTTTTCCACCTAATATTTCTATTAGAGATAACACATAAAACCAAAATTTCATCAACCTTCATGCCTTGACTACAATGAAAATCATTATCATATTCTTCTGTGTCATGAACAGTTCCATGTTTTATTCCCACGTTATGCTTTCGTGGATCATATTCTTTATTTATTTATGATATATTTCTTATTAAATTCTTGTATTTATTCAATGTTACTATTAATGGTCTTTTATATGCATATTATTAACTTCTATTTTCATGATCATGTCCTCATACTTCAATATTCAATATTATGATTATATGTCTCCAATGATTACCCTTACTGATTGTTTGAGATCAAACAGTTTTTTGTCTCCTTTCACCCAGGTTATAAAAATATTTATTATGTTTTATTTTTATAAACATTATAAAGCTAAGATAATCATATTACAAGAAAATTTAAATCACTTTTGTATTATTGTTTATGTTTCCATGATTGTAGAGGAAATAGACTAATATGGTTCTTAGATTCCATCTTATGTAATATATTAATTGTTTGAAAAAGTTAATATAATTTTAAGGTATGATAAGAGTTGGTATCAATATTTAAAAAATTGAATATTTCTATTATATCAATTTACATGAATAACCATAAATATGAAACAATTTATAAAAACATAGGTGGTATCAATATTGAAAAATTCATGCTCTATATTTTAATTAAAAATATTATATGGTTTCACATACTTCACTTTTGATTACTATATATAATAATTTAATATTTCTATCATATCAATGCACATGAAAAATCCCGTTGTAACCAATGTTATTTATATGTATAATTACTACTAAATCATTATATAAAAAAATGAAAAATATAATAAAATTTAAAGGATTTTATTATTAAATAAATATCTATTTATAATCCAAGATTGTGGTTTAATTAATTTATTTTGAATGGTATCATATTAATTCAATCATTAGAAATGTGGTCATATTGTAAAAATATGGGAATATTTAATGGGATAAAATACAATGATAATGAAATAGATAATTTGTTAGGTAATGATAATGTAACATGATAATTTGAAGATAAATAAGAAAAATGGTATCTGGTTTAAAAATAAATTAATGGATATAAATGTAGGTTTATTAATAAAGGTGTAGATTTTTAAAGATAAATGAGGAATTAAATATACAAAAAAACATTTGTTTTTTAATGGTTATATCTAGGATTAAATTTCTTTTATTTCATGGATTTATACAGACTTGATTGGTGTGAAACGTTTTGAGATGGATGTTGATCCCAATATGGTTATTATATCGAAGTGTGGGTGGAATGAAACCATCAAATTAATTGAGAGATTTTGTCATGTATTACAATGGAATAACTATTTTAATACCCTAATATTATCAAAATTGAGATCCAGGGAGTATCTCCCCCATATATTGGTGTAACATAGTATATATCAAATTATGAATATTAATGTCTTGGAGTATTCCTCAGTGACTTTCTTGAATGTCATCATATAAACTCATGTTCTATAAGTATAATTATTTGTTTCAAAATTCCTTGAAATAAGTCTTTTTTTACAATTATTTCACCATTATAAATATCGAGGAAGGTTCCATAAGTTCATAATATTATTAAGGATATTTTTCAATGAAAATTTTGATTAACCATTGATTATATTTTTCAATTATTATTGGGAATGACTTGTAGAGCCAACAATTTTGGATATGACTATTAAGACTCTAGATTCATTTATATTATACCAAAGAACATATTAGAAGATGATCTAAAAAAATATTTAGGGGCACATTCATTCAGATCAATTTTTTTATTAGACTACTTTTTGTTGACACTACAGAGTCCGAAGATAAATTTTACTTATGTTGACCATTATATAAAACATCCTATTTGATAACTATTAAATTTTATATTTATTGTACATATGCATGAAAATTATTATAAACTAATTATATTTTTGAATAAAATGTTGGTTTCATTATATATTATAATAAAAACATTCATGGGGCCCTAGTGAACATTCTCACATGAACTCATGGTACATTGATTCTTGTACTAGTTTAGGTCAGGACCATGAATATTGGATTTTATTAGGACAACATGGTTATTTCAAGGTGAATGGACCCAATACCAGACTAATGACTATTTGGCACATATAAATTGATTTAAATTGGGATTATTTTAGGTTGATCCATGTCTACCTAATATGGTGTATCATTATCTTTTTGGTAAATAATTTTTCATTCATGTTATTCTCAGTTCTGTATAGTATGTCATAATTTTATATTGGTATCATAATGATTTATTTAACAATTTTATTTACATTTTTTACAGAAATATTATGGTTTCAACAACCCACAACAACAAAATAAATACAAACTATTATTCATAAACCACTATGTTAAAATAAGGTGTGATTGAAGAAATGCGGTGATGAATAGTTTTGGTACTGGTTAGTTGTCCAAGGTGAAATAGAAATTTAAAATGTTATCTATGATTCAATTATTTTTATTAATATTTTTATAATTTATATAAGTGAATGATTATATTTTAGAACATGGTACAGTGTTTATTAGTGGGACTAGCCAACCAACTTATGAATAAAGTACATATTTATAGGAATATTAATTTGGATCATCTTATTAATTTTTAGAGTTCATATTATTTCACTACATGTGATACACAATATTTATCATATTTATTTATAGTATGTTAGTTATTTTCCCATCATAGAAAAAGGGTGTGATTGTGTGGATGCATCATATAATGATGATATGATTAACACACTATTCATGTTATTGTGTATGATTGGTGCCATGATTACCTATACTGTTAACATGGTTAGTTATTTAATATGTTCAAATAAATTAATAAAATGATAATGATTACCTTTCTTGTGTAATATTACATAATTGATACTCTAAATGAATAAAATATAGTTATATTCATTGTTTTTAGATTAATTGTAATGTAGAACCGGTTTGTATATAATTATATTATAAATAATATATTACTTCCTACATTTACATATAATTTAATTCATATTTAATTTAACATTATTTTTTATCATGTTAGGATAGTTTCAATTTTTTAATTTGAAATAATGTTATTATTTGACTGGATGTTTATATGGAATCCACTAAATAATGTTTCAAGAAATACATAAATGGAAATTTCTTAAAAAACAAAAATATAAGATTTCACATATTTAATATTTTGTATTGGTTTCCAAGAAAATATAAAAAAATTAAATTATATAATTTTGAAAAATATACGTTTATTAGATTTATACAAAATGGATATGCTTTATTTTCCCCTTGTATGGATATTTAGGGTTGTATAGAATTACCATGTTATCGTATTTCCTTTAGTCATAGAATTTATTCATTGGTGACGTGTCAATGGGTAGTTAGTTCTCATGATGGTAGTAGTTTATTCCAGGCCATAGATTGTTTAAGAGGTCATTTATTATTAATTTGTTAGGAGTCCATATACTGGATTTAAGGAATTTAAGGTGTCTTGTGTTCTCAATGGGGAGAGTGTTATCCCAAAAGATATTACTTATTTGTGTCCTTTTTGTGGTATATGTAGAATTTGTAACATAGTAAACCTCCTTAGTGTGTCCTTTGGTTATGTAGTTGGCACCATTCAGTCTTAAATTATTACCTATGAGTGGGGTTGACCAAGTTGTGAGTGCCCAACATATGTGACGAGTATTTAGATGTTTCAACTTATGACATCATTACATAAATAATGCTACTAGATATGTGGTTAAATCCTGATATATACCCTTGAAAACTATGTATTACGTAATTGAAAATATTAAAATTAGTTGTTGAGGGGTAGACATTTAAAAATGTCTTACCAGGATAACATCTTATATTGAATAATTTTTTTGGGTAAATTCTAAGTATTTTGGTTGGCTACCCTATAGATAATATTATATCATAATAAATTTTGCATACAACTTATCGTTTCTAAGGGTCTTCGTCACAATACCTTAGTGATCTTTAGAATATTCCTACTACTTTGAATAGATAATAATATTATATATAAAGGTTACCACAATGTTATCGATTCAATATCTAATGACTCTATTTATTAAATCCCTAATTATTGTGGGGGAATTAGTAAGATGTATTTTAATAACAATATAATCATTGTCCCCATACAAGGTATGCTATTTTTCCATTGGAATATCTGCCCTGTTGATCCTAATTTTATGTTATCAAGATCAATGTTCAACCTTGATAATCTATAGAGATTTCCAATATTGGTAAAAACCACTCATCAGTGTAATATTGAGGACACATTTTCAAGATTATTATCTTGTTCAATTGATGATAATCAATACAAATTCACAATGATTCATCAATATATATAAAAAAATATTTTCACAAAAAATGAGAAAAAATTTTACTAAATAAATCATATATATATATGCTCATATAGTTAATTATTAAATTTATACAACTCAATCAGATCCATAATATAAAGTTTATTTGAAATAGGTGTAGCACCATGTAAGATGTATATTGAGAACTCAACATCATAATAATGTGGAATACATTGAAACTGATACAGATATACATTAACTTATTTCCATACTACATTAAAATAATATATTAAATGTTTTCCCCATTTAATTGTGATATATATCCATTTTTAAAAGGAATATATACTCATACATTGTATTTGATTTCTATTATAAGTTTATATTTATCATAACACTATTAGATGAATTTAGGTTTCATTATAATAATAAATGTTACATATCTTATATTAAAAATAATGTTATAATTGAATAAGGGAAGAAAATCCATACCTTAAATGAAATAATATTCAAATAAAAGATGAATAATGATGTTTTTTGGAATCACACCCCCAAAATCTTGCACTAAAAAATTATATTTCTAAGATAAGATCATCAAAGAATTATGTGTTTATTTATAGTTAATCATATAATAATTGGGTTATAATTTTGATACCTTTACCAAATTACATAGACATAAAAGTGTTGGAAGACCCATAAATAAAATAAAGTTTATTTATTATATATTATTCGCCCCACTCATCATAAATAGTGAATTCATGTAATTTATCATTATATCTCAACATTATATGTTTCTAACTACAATAGTCATTATTAAAAATTTTATTTTATAAATGGTTATCATAATTACCATAATCATTTAATTAGACTCTATAGAGTGTGGTTAGTTAATTTTATGGTGTTTTCCATTTATTTGAATCATTAGATAACTTCTTAGGATCACATTTGAAATTTATTTATTGATGAACATCCTATCAACATATTAAACATTTATGTATCACATTATTAAAAAATCAATAATATTTCAACCAAAATTAAATAATAAATTATTGGGAACATTCTTTTATATATGGTTTTTAGACCTTATATTAAATTAAATATTTCATTATATCAAAAACATTATATTTACGGGTAACTCTCAAATAAATTTCCCTTGTTATAGGATATAATAATATTTCATTGTATACATTTATGTAACTTATGTATAACACTCATTAGTTACTTGGATGTAATCATTTATATAATCGATCAATCATACTTTCATGTTGGGTATCATTACTAGAATTGTACCTCTAATGTATGTGGATATTTTCATTATATAACAAAAATTATTTTTCCACCTTATTCTTTAACTCTTGGAATTATATTTAATATTTCTTGAAAATAATTTTATGAAAATACTAATTGATAAATATGACCATAAACACATCCCATTCTGTGGATTCAATTTCGTCTCGGTGACTCAAAATATTGATATGTGTCCACCGTTAATCCACTTTACCTTAAAAAATATAGTTATATATAATGAAATTTTATATCATTCAAAACATTAGAGATTTGAAAATATATTTCTAATGGTACATATAAATTTTTAAAAAACTACTATAATATTAGAAATACATAAATTAGGCAAATGCTTCATCATTAAGGAATCAATTGGAAATTTTTCCATCCTTTTATAATTTTTACATTCAGAATGATTTATTGCTTTAGAATATTTTTTGATCATTGAAAAGTTATTTTTCATTGAATCTCCAATAATTTTATATTTCATAGGAGGATAATGGTTTCATTCTATATCACATTAATCGTTTACATAATTTCATTAGGATCTACCCAGCAACAAAAATAAAAACACACTGTGTGATAAATAATATTCATATTGAAAAACAAATTATCATTATTAATAACATACATGATTTCAAAATCATGACATATTATTTCTAATAAATGAAATATTTTTCATAAGCTAGTATATTCATTTACAATATTAAAATCCATCATGATGGTTAATAATATGTTTTCTAATATCGAAATTATATCCTCACGAACATTATATTTATGTATGTATTAATTCCTATTGTTGAGATCCTGCTCGAAAATGAATACATCTTAATATGCCATTTTAATATTTATTAACCGTATGAAAAATTGTGAAAGATAAAAATCCACTTTTAATATCTAGAGAGTGATTTAATTTAGTGGCAACCACTTACTCCTTTATTCATCAAAATTACATGATATTTTCCTACATATTGATTTACCCTTATACATAACCTTAGATATATTCGTTGAGATCCCAATGATGTTTTATAAACTTTGTTTCTGATGGTTTAACTAAACCATGATATGATTCCAAATATTGATATTGAAACAAATCATATTTAGAAATTACATAATATAATAAAAATATATATTACATAATATAAAGATATAATTTTTTATTGTATAGGTTTACTGCCTTTGAAATATATGAGACATATTCAAAGGGTTTATAAGTCAGCTATATCATCTTCAACTAGGATTTCATAACTAGAACCCTCATTTGAAATATCACAAATAATACCTTTCATCATTACCTAGGGAAAGGAAGCACTGGAAAGGACAATGTCAAATGCCTAGTAATATTAAACAAGGAAGATATCAACATAACATGAGAAAAAGGGTATGAGAACAAAAGAATAACATTTGAATCCCACAAAAAATATGTCATAGAATAAAAAAAATAAGACATTGAATAAATATAAAATGTTGCCAATACAAGAATCAGAAATTAATAAAGGAACATTTTCTATGATTAAAAACAATAATATAAGACATGAAATTGTAGAATATAAAAAATTTTATGGATAATCATTTCTATAATCGTAAAGGATCATTTCCATAACTATAATAGTGGATTTGATTAACTCTCTGAATCCTCATAGAAGTAATAGTTCACTTATGAGACTGTCATAGTGAATTGGGTTTTCCATATATAACATTACTAGTCTTTATTCACATAAAATTTTACCATATTGAATAATGTCCATTACATAATTGGGATCACTCCCCATTAAAGTCTTTTCCACCTCGTGATATATCAAATATTGAACAAATATATGGGATTGATATATATATCCAACCCCTAATATTAAACATTAATATGTATGAATAATGAACATAAATAATTTCCCATATAAAAAACCATGAAAATTAATGGGTATAAAAAATTACTATTCATTTTAAAACATGTGGAAAATAATCATGTATCAAAATCTTTCCAAAATTTCATCTGAATATTACCCATTGAAAATTAAACTGGTTTATTAAAAATATTTCCTTTATAATAATATGCAATTCATATAAAAAATAAAAATGGAATCTATGATTAATATTAACCTTAATGAAAGAGTAAGAGAAAATAGTTTTATCATAGATGTAAAGTGATTTTGGAGGATCAGTTAGATCATTTATTGAAGAAAATATCCATTACATTTTAAAAATAACATTTTAAAAACAACAATATCAGTTAAAATGAGGATTTTTTTTTGAAAATATTATATGAGACATATAATTTAATATTTAGGACATTGGTTGTCCATGATAGAAAAACATCATATTCAATTTGTACACACAAAAAAAATATTTCATTCATATTTTTGGTAAAATTATTAATTATAAAAATTTTAAAAGGGCAAAAAGATTAATTTAAAACCCTTTTCTAAAAATGTAAATTTTTTTAAATGTTTTGTTAAATATTAATTATATATAGAAAATTCTTTTAAAAAATTCTTGTTAATATCAACATGGTTGAAAATACATATTCAACCTACAAGGGAAATATATTTTGATATTCCATAGAATTGTTTTCTAATCATTTGTATATAACATGAGTAATATGAATGGATAATACATATTTTCTAGAAATAAATATAGGAGAACAAGAATAATGGGTTTCATGGGTGATAGATAATCATATTAATTCTTTGAAAATATAAAATTAAACAATCCAAATAATCAATTATACCATAAAAGAATTACCACATTAGTAATATTTGGATCAGAAGCCCCATGAATAAAATAAAAAAAATATTTACATGTAAATACACATAATTATCATAATTATTTTAATTTAATTTAATATAATAAATATATAAAAAAAAAATAAATATATAGAAAAATTGAATTAAAATATTAATGGAGATGGTAGTCGTACTTACGCATGCATTATATTTTCACATTCACTATGGATGGAATTAAAGGATGTTAAATAATATATTAACATCAAATAACCAATATTACAAAATATATTCCACATATAGTCATTTTAATTTACCTTGTTGCATTACATGTATTGATTATTTGAAAAATTAATGTCTTTGATTAGTGGGACTATATATATCATACGCTCAAGAGATGTTATTTTATTCCCTCAAAATTTAATCTAATAATTTATATATGATATTATAATTTATTGGAATAAATATTTCATAAATATCATATATAAATTGAAGAACCTAATAATAAATATTACATATTTATATATTTTAAAACATGAAAATCAAATTATTTTCCCAATGATATTTTAGGTGTTGAGTTTTAGATAATTATGTTAAACTCTAACATAGTACACCCATATATTAAAACTGGACACATATACGTAGTATCCATTTTTTCAAGTAAAAAGATAAACAAATGAAAACATGATTTCTTTTCAAGATATGGTTTCTATACATTCATCATAATACCTTATTTATCCTTACCAATGATAAGATGTGTGACTTTTTTAAATACTTTTAATGAGAAAAAAATATTAATAAGTGGCTAAAATTATAATAACAATCTATCTAGGAGAACATCATTAACAATTTTGTTTAAAAATTTCCCTTTTTTCTATGAAAAAGGGAGCATCATTTCAAAAAGATCATTATATTTCCCTTTTAATATCAAACATCTTTAATGAAAACTCACTTGAATTAATGAAAAATTGAAATATGTATCTTGCTATAATAATTATATAGAATAACCATTCCTTAAACTTCTATACGTATTACTCTTACAAATTTAATAAATAAGTGGTTGAATTCCATTCCTAATTATTTATTAGTTATAAAGTAACCACTTGTCCTTGGTTTATCACAGATCCACCCTTAACACTTAAAAGTAAATTTATGTTATCATAAAACATAGAATCATTGAATTTTCAATATATCACTCTTAAAATTTTATTTTACAGAGACAATAAAACATTTCATTTTATCTAAATAATCAATCCATTTTATGACACCATATAAATCATTTAATAATATATTTTTGAATCAATATGTTCCATAAAAAATTGAATATTTTGAAAGAAAATAAACCATTATGATTTTAAAACCATTATTTATGTATAAATAAAATCATAAAAACCAATTTGGAAACATTTTCATGAAAATTAATTATTTAGAAGAATACATTTTAAATAAATGTTTTATTTAAAAAGACTCTTACCACTTGATAAACATTTGAATCATAAAAATAAATATATATTATTATTTAACAAATAGTTAATATCATTATAATATATTAATTCATTATAGTTCATATCGAAATGTATTAATATACACCATATATGACAAAAAATGTTAATAACATCACGATCTGCCTAAATAAATGGAGATTGAACTCATGTCCCTTACTACGAGAATGAATCATCATGTACATTCTTTATTTTCCTGAATACAAAAGTTAGGATTATTTATAAAATCTTGAAAATAATTATTCAGGCATATTATTCCATTTATTTAACTTATTACGACGTTGCAAAATTATTTATTTTTTGATGTTCACTTTGGATGTTTTGACTATTCATAAAACAAGTCTGAAATGAAACCGGTTACTCAAATACGGTCGAAGGGGTAATTAGTCCATCATATCTATAATAGTATTTATGAAATAAAAATCACAATTATAAAAAATGATACTTTTATATAAAACCATTTTTGTTGTTATGAATAATGATCAACTTTATAATCAAGGAGAATGAAGGTTGTACGTACACATGAGTATCATTTCTTTTTTTCAATGATTATTATGGAAATAAGGTAATAAATATTTTATCATTAAATAATTATCATAATATCATAAATATAATTTTAATATTTTAAATATACTTATATGTCACATTAATTTTATATTTAGAAGAAAAATAAAATACAACACTCCTTGGAGGTGATTGTTTACACATTAACATGAACAAAGTTATCTTTTTTCCATGTATTAAATGGTATGAAAATAAATCCAATACTACTATTTAATAATGAAAAATATTTCAACAATTTAAAATATAACAAATAATACAATCATTATAACATGTATTGGGTTATGGAGAAATAAAATGAATTATAATGGTTCAGGAGGTAGTAGTCCACTGTACACACGAATGATAATTATTTTTATTTTGATGGTAGTCGAGTTGGATTTTGTTGATAATATTAAAATAACAACATATCAGTATTTTTAAGATAGATTATTTATTATTTAATCATTTTTAAATATTATTTGACAAAAGTGGAAGAAGAAATTATATGTAAATATTTAATTAAAAATGATACCCCTTCTTCGTACGACATCCTTTGCTTAACAACTTAACTCATATAAGATTGATTTTCTATCAACTCTATGGAATATAGAATTATTTAATGAATTATAGGTATATATTAGGGTAGATAATATCTAAATATTTGTTTTTGATGTGTATTTAAATGATATGATTTGGTGTCCTTTATTATGAGTAAGGACGGGCACTCTTGAAATTCATCATATTATTAAATTAATATAATTAAAATTTTTATTCCAAATTGTCGAAAACTGAAACATTTAACATATTGGATTATTTTTGGTAGATAAAATAATCCAATGAATCTTATATAGGTTTTTATTATTTTTAAAATCCTTATCATTTTTATCCCTTCTTTTACCATTTTAACTCATACCATGTTGTCACATAATTTACAGTTTGAGGGATAACATAATTAATATAATAGAAAAAAACCATTACATGAGTCATTAATGAAAATTTAAGACTTATGACCATTATTTGTCTAAATGTTATATTTTCATATATTTTATATCGTTTAATAAAATAATTAATATATTATGTTTGATTTGATTATTCTTTTAATTAAATAGTTACTGTCTCATCATTATGACACCATTAATGGTAAATATTTTCTAACTAAAATTTATAAATAAATTACCAAAATTAAGATATGATTTATATATTTATTAATAAAATTTATATCCCAAAATATCTTTAATTTGATCCCATATTAATAATATTTCACTTATTAAAAACAATTGTATAAGAAACTTGATTTTCCATTCAATTTAATATTCTAATGGTTATATTCTCTTCTAAAAGGCCATAAATGGTCATGAAACCAATAAGTTAAAACTTAAGAACAAAAGAACTCATCAATTTAATGTCGTACTATTGTTAGTAAATTTTATAATATTATTAATATTATATATTAGATATAATTACTAGATTTACTTGTAACCATGGTAATAAAAAAATTACAACATATAGTATTAATATTAAAGATTTATATGAAACCTTTTAAATAAATTTGGACCTTATATTTCAAAATATGTAAATCATTTCTTAAAATTAAAATTGATAAATCATTTACAAAATTTAGCCATATTGACGAAATGAGAAAAATGGGTTTCAATGTAAAAAACATTGAATGTTCATAATGTTTTTATATCAACTTTAAATGTAAAATTGATTAATATGAAAAAAATTTGATTAAATGATTAAAAATATAATTTTTTCATTATAAGTAATAAAAATTATAATTTAACACCATAAATTATTTAACCGAAAACATGTTTTCAATTATATTTGTTATATTTTCACCAATAATCACAACATGAAACATATTAAAGAAATATAAAAAACTAAAACAAAGTAATATTTTATATCCCACATTAAAATAAGAATTTTATTTTCTTCAAATATTAATTTTTAATGTTTCAATAACAACATTATAGGCGTCTTCAATTAAAAGTTAAAAAAATTGACTTGTTTTTAAAAAAATATTTCTGTTTTGAAAAAATATTGATTTCATCCAATAGAAAGTTAATGAGGAAAATAAAATTTATTTTAAACATTATTTTGAATATATAACATATTTTTATAATTAATTTATTTCTACAAGGGTGGTTTTTTATTGGTACATATCACACATGATCACATTTAAATAGATTTTCAGAAATAAATTTCATTTAAAAAAGGGTATTATTTAAATTTATATTTAATGGGTCACCAAATAATTATTTGTATATACATGTATAAATATTATTTGGATCATTTAGTTAATAATTTTCATTTATTCAACTGTAGAATCAAGGATATAATGGTAATATTTAAATAATAATACATTTCTGTTCATTTATGTTCTTTATGGAAAATCATGAATGCTATAAAAAACAATCATTCCTCTTATAAAAATGGTGTTTGTTACATTCTTCCCTATCTCCATTGTAAAATTATTCTTAAAATTTTTAATTCATTTTTATTAACTATGGTTTTTGTCTTTAAAACACCTTTGTTGAAATCAACCATTGGTACAAGGATCAAATATACATCAACATTAGAAATATGAATAGGAAGTATGATGGTAACATGAGATAACATATTCTAGGGTTCTTTGTAAGAAAAATAAATATATAAGTTAAACATAACACTATAATAATGATAGTGAGTAATATATAACTTGATTTTGGTAAAGATAACAATCACAAAACAATAAATATGTGATGGGAAAAAATATTATTAATAAAATTAATCAAACAATTTTTTTTACATCGTGATAATTTTCATATAGTTGATGAATTCTGTTTCTCTCTATCTATGATCAACAAGAAAATATACTTACATTATAGGTAATGTTTCATCCTATAATCAATATCCACCACAATCTCTTAATTATATCCTGAAGATGAGTATTTTGGATGAATATTTCACTCTTGATGAAATTGAATCAACTTATAAAAATCTCATAATACACAAAATATTAAGTATGCATTTATATTTTACTGAATCATTAACTAAAAAACGATTTATATAATATAAAACAATTCTCTAAAATTAGTAATCGATTATATGAAGAAAAAAACATTTAATCTCCAAAATGAAACAGTAATACCTGATGATAAACATACACCATTCAATAAATAATTATCATAATGATTCACAATCAATATTGAATTCCAATATTAAAAATTATATATTATTTTATCCTACAGACATCATAGATAATATTATTATCTATCACGAAATAAAAATAATTATTCCTAGCATCAAATAAAAGAAATGTAATTTCTTGAATACCATAATATAATATTATTCTAAACATTTAAATAAATTACCTTAATTTCCATAAGATCAGAATTAAATAATATTTTATTACAAAATATAATTCATACAATATTTATACAATTATATCCAACAGTATTATATTTACTTTTATCATATAGGCTTCCCAAAATTTTGAACGCCTTCCAAAAAAATATTCATCCATTAATCACCAAATCATTTTCCAATATAATGGTTATCGATTTTATAAAAAATATGTTACTAAAATAAAAATATTCTTATTAAATAAACTCATTTAAAATAAATTAAGTCGTCATATTGACCTGATCACATAGGCATGTGGTAGGAGATTCACCCTTGTCGCCCATCGATTTTAGATTCAATTCTCATTGCCTTACATAACATGATGAGTAGTCACCCATATCAAGGCATTTTGATTTTATTAAACTAAATAATTATTATAACATTAAAAAAATTAATTACTCAAAAATAAAAATTAAATGTTTTATCATCCAAGGTTATCTCATACCATTTATTTGTCATTCCACAATGTAATATCGCATTAATACCTCAAAACAATCGTCACCAAAATAGATGATAGTCACCTTAAATTTTGAAAACATTGTGTCTCCAATGGGTTTTTATTTTTTTAATCATATGATCATGTATACAATTATAAATTCATGATAAATTTCATAACTCTAATAGAAACATATTAATATGAAATGTTTTTTAAATGATTATATGATAATATCTCTATGGATCTGATCATACACATTACATTTCTTGTTATATTAATAGTTGACATCCCATTTATATCCAATTAAATTTTAAGAGAAGAGTTTTTGAGATTTAGTAAATAATCATTAGTTTTTTGGAAGAAAATAGAAGTTGAAACTTATACATAGTGTTAGTCTTATCCACCAAATGAAAAAATAAAACATCATTTCTTTTTGAGACACAACTTCAATAATATAATCATTTAATTTTTTTCAAACAAATATTTCTTGACCAAAATAGGCCTAGATATCCTGAGAGGGGAGTTAATCATGTTATGAATATTCTATTTCCAAATTATTCATACCCCACTATATCTTGACTAGAATATTATTAAGGTCACATTGTTTGAGCTTATTTGTTAACATTGATCCAGTTCAATACTTATTTATCTGATAAAGAATATTTGGATTAAATTCCAAGAATCATTTATGTAGACACAATGATTTTTACTTTTTCACACCCATTGAGCTACTTCCATGGAACATATACCAGCGATGTGTCGATGTACCAAATCTACCATAGCTCTCTTAAAACTGTTTAGGCTAGAACACTTCTATTCCCAAGATCACTTCAATTACAATGTTTAGGATTAACACAATACATTACAAGGGACACTTGCTTCTCACTAACTAGCTCAGTGCATGTAGAAAGGATAACTTTCATCCTCTTCTATTGTTCAATACATTTGGAAGGGATCCCTTTACAATTTATAGAATTTCTAGTTCGTTCATTATAACTAATGAATGTATTCAATACATTATATATATTCTCAATTGAATTAAAAATTTAATCTATAGATGAATACCAAATTTCGAATGAACACTAGGAAATCCATTTCGAAAATATTCCTCAAAGCCCACTACTATTGTGAAGCTCCCACTTTTGTGAAGCTATAACAAGCATTTACAATTCTCTAGCATCGTCACGATGTTCATAGGTTAAAAAATTTCAAAAGTTATCAAATCACACTAGATCACTGAGCTCAAACTGGTCATTTTTATTTCTTAATGATAAGAAAGCCTTTGTAATTGGTCGTCCATTGCAAAGCCAAACTGGCCTTCACTGCACGCCTTCCTTTCGTAGAACCAAACTGCCTTTACAAATTTCATTTTCGTTGGCGAAACACTCTGATCTACGAATATCTTATGGAATTTGAGAGTATAATGTTTTCATTTTGATCTATATACATCTCTCTAGGGGTTCGTGGTATATTTATTGGTTTTTCGCACCTACTCCAGATTCTTCTATCAACTTCAGCACCAAGTCAGTACCAAATTGCAGAGCTCCGAAATGTTCATTAGAATTCACTCAATTTCACAAAGCACCAGGTAAATTTTAGTTAAAAAATATTATAACATGTCATTGGAGAAAAATATTAGTAATTTAATTAAATTAGAATTTATCGTTAGTATAATGAAAAATGAAAAATGATTTCTGAAAAACATACTTTTTTACAATGAATATGTGTTGATCATTTCAAATTAATAATAAAAATCTTACATATTCAGAATAAAAAATCATAAAAACCCATAATAAAATTTATAAAATATAATTTAGTAACATGGAAAAATAATAAAATTGAATAAAATGTGGTCTTCATCCAAGAATGTAAATCTTACAATTGGAATATCCAAATAATAGAGAACCATAGCCAATTCCAAGGAGGTTAAAATGTAAAAATGTTTCCTTGGTTTGTCAAAGATCCATTCGTACTTTGTATTTCATGTGACCCCTAATAAATTTTACATGTTACATTATATAATAATAAAAAATATATATATCATGTTTCAACATGTAAATCATAAAATTTCATTTATACTCATAAGAAAAAAATTAGTATCATAGAAATAATCAATCTTTTATAATAAAAATTGAATATATTAAAGATGTTATATTTTATTATAATTGTCCCAGACAACATTGAATCATTTTAAGGAAAAAAATAAATTAGAAATTTATAAAATTCATTTTTATATAAATACATTGATTAAATAAATTTTAGAAATATTTACATGAATGTGAACGATTTAAAATAATAACTTTTTTACATAACGTTTTAGTTAAAGGACCCCTTACCAATTATGAGACAAATGTATAATAAAAATAATAAAATAATATAATTATGGAAATTAAATATAATTATAATATATTAATTCAAGATATAATTTGTTAAATGGGATTTATATACAATTTATACGATAATAAAAGTATCTAACATCAAGACATGACCCATTAAAAAGTGATCGTGATGAATTCTTTTACATTGAGTCTTACTCGTCAATAACATTATTTGTACTCTTAAATAATAGAGGTATGTAGCTTAATAAATTCATTATAACCTTTTCTCATGTCTATATTCCACTTGAATCACTTATTTCTAGGTTATAACAATTATTTAATTATTTCACATCACATTAGAAGTTTTGATGATATTACAAAAATGTCATCAAAATGACAGTGGTATGTCCAATACGTTCAAAGAGACCATTATTCCATAATATACATATTAATATTCATTAAATAATGATATATTTTAAATATTATTAAACTTTTAAATAACACGATATATGAATAGTTATAAAACATGAACAATGATATAATAAAGGGGACGGTAGGTTGTACATACGCTTGAGTAACATTTCCTTTTTTCAACGACCATTATAAAAATAAGGTAAAAATTATTTTATAATTACTAAATTATAATAATATCATATCTAACATATTAATAATTTAAATATACGTATATATTTCATTCATTTGATGTGTAATAAAAAATATAATCACTTTTCTTAGTGGAGGTGATATTTCACACGTACACACGAACAACATTATCTTAATTTTTGGTCATTAAAGTATAATTAATAAATGATATATTTATATTTAATAATGGAAAATATTTAATGAATGTCATATATAAACATTAATTTTATAATTTATTCCATTCTTGAGTAATAGTGATATAAAATGAATTATATTGCTCCTTGAGGTGGTTGTCTGCAGTTTCCAGGAAAGATAATATTTATCCAATATGACGGATGTGTTGAAGGATTTAGTTGATGATAATAATATAATGAAGTAGAAGTATTTTTTTCGATAATATATTTTTATCAAACCTTGTTTACATAATATTTTAATGACATGAAAAAATAAATAGTATATTAATAATTAATTAAAAGAAATAACTATTCTTAAAACAACCCCCTTCGATTAACACCTTTACACCACTCAGAGGGGTGTTATTCTAAAAAAAACCTCTAGAATTTGAATGGGGGTTCTATGAATTTATATTGGAAGATATGGGATTATCCAAATAGGTTATTATTTGCATGTAAATGCGAATAATGGGATTCGTATTATATTAGAGGGGAAGGGAGATCTTGTAATTATACAAATTATTAAATTAAAATAATATATGTTTATATTTAAAATTTTCCAAACTAGATATATTTAGAATATATTAAAATTTTAGATCAAAATATTTTTATATAATTAATTTTTACATGTTATTTTTTTTAATCCTTATATTTTTATTTATCCAACATTTTACCCATTTAACACATACAATGTTAGAATGTAATTTACACTTGGAGGGTTTATATAACTACTATAACATTAAACAATACCAATAAAAGAGAAATTTCTGAAATTATTTGTACACATACAAATTATTTTGTTAAATATTATATTTTAAAAAATTAATTTAATTTAATTTAATATTTTGTGTTTAAAAATAAAAATATTTTAAATTTTGACAGAATTGAATACATTTCTTTTTTAAAATATCATAACTGTAACATCCCAGCTGAATAAAGAATATGTATTTTTTATATTAATTAATATTTGTGAATTAATTATTAATTTGACTATAAAGGGGATTCCATTTTCGATTTCGTACCCAATATGAAACAATGATTTTATTTGAAATCATAAGTCACACAAAATGTTAATTTATACCATAAAGTAATAAAATATTACTATTATTTTAAATAGTATTTAATACATAGTAGTTGTATTAACGGGAATGAACAAAAATATCTACAATATTATTATACATGTTTGCTAAATTTTTTATATTTATCCAATAAAAATTAAAAGCATAAAAAGTAAATGAATCTGATTTTAAGCATAAATAATCTAATATTCATTGAAAGGTTGATTTACTGCATTTTGATGTAGAACCATCATTATACCTTGTTTTGATCATTTTTATATATTCCATTTGATGAAATAATTTTTTTTTAGAATTGGGACATAAAAAATTACTTTGGGTAATTTTTTTGGTATTTTTCTTAAAAAATTAATTATATAATGAATATTGAAAATTAATGTATTGTAATTCAAAACTGTATTTTAATATAATTTAGATATATTATTAAATAATAATTATAATTGGTTTTAAACTGTAATTAGATTATATTTTTACAAATAATCCAATTTTTATCATTGGATGTAATTTCACTTTGAAATTGGAAATAAAAAAGTCTCAATCTTTTGATAATTTGTTTAAAATAAACACTCATTTTGTTTTAACAACAAGAATTAATTTTAAATTAATTAATTAAACGTATATTTTTTAATTTTTTAAAATAGAAATAATTCTCTAAATTGGAATATCAAATAGATATTTGGATAAATTTTTATATTTTTATGAAAAACATCAATTTTTGATGAATAGTGAAAACACTAAGTAATAGTTAAAAACCCAAATTCTTCATTTAAAGAAAATTTTACTACTTCTATGAATTGAATTTAAAAAATTCAGAATAAACAGTTTTTATTAGTATGTAAAATTGTGTACAATAAGATAAAAATAATTTTTGGTGAATATTATCTTTTGACTATTAGTTATCATGGTTAAAGGTAAATAGGGTAATTCAAGGTTAAAAAAATATTATAATAATAACAAATTACCTTAACATGTTTCATATTCATATTGGATGGGTCGCGACCAAGCAGTTAAATCCTTGTGTGAGTGTATTGGGAATTTAATTCCATTTGGGTAATATAATGACATTAATAACATTTTATTTAAATTAAAAATAAAAACATCATAAACATGTATTATTTTGATAAAACAATTTTAATGCGGGGTAATATAATTTATATATTTGAGAATAAATATTCAATAGAAATATCATAAATATTTATTATATGATTGTATTTTATTTTTAATTTTTAGATATAAAATAAATAAATTTTTTTTGGGACACAATAATGATGAAGTGTTTTCCTTATTAATGAATTATTTAAATAAATAAGATTATAAATATTGAAGCAATATCCAAAACCTATAAAATAAGTATTGGATGATTTAATTTCGAACAAGAGTCATATTATATTCTAATTTAATAATTTTTCGCCCTTTATAAATAGAAGAAAAATATATATTAAAATAATATTTTCAAACATTCATAAAGATCCCCTCCTCTCCCTTATAAAAATATATAATCTCTAACCCATTACTCGCACCTCTCAAACCTCGTGGATTTTCCACCCACTACACAAATAATCTTGCATGATCCCTCCTTACTCCATAGAACACATTGATTTAGTAGAAAGAAATTCAAAAAGTCATTTTGGTTCAATCCAAATGGTGTAACCCAATTTAAAGGTAACGTCTTTTCTTAAGTCCTTTTTTTATTTTACTCTTCAAACCACCTAAACTCTTTTTATTAAATAATTTTAAAAAAATACCAGAATCATAAATATACTAGGTTTTTTATGAGATGTTTTATAACTGAACAGAAACACACCTACGTCTAATTGGTAAATAATATACTTTTTCTATGGATGGAGAACAACTGCCTCACGAAACGATGATTGTTCAGTCTTCCCTAACCACCATTTATGGTGGCCATTAAGATGAATATATATTTTCATGTGATATATATTATATTTATATTATCTCTATACTTTGGTATTTTTCAATTATATCATAGCTTTATGGTTACCATAATCGGTAAATATGATAATTTCATTTGAGGAAATGCGGACAATTTCGCCCTTCAATGTGATATGACTCATTCATGACAAACATGGAACGTTTATAGGATATAGTTAATTAATTTAAATTATATATATATATTATAATATAATTATATTATTTATATGTATTATTATGTTTTCATTTATTTAAATATAAAACAGCAATGAATGTAGCTTTCATGCGTACGTACGACACACTGTCTCCCTGAATGGTGTGTTTCATTTCATAACTCGAAATGATATGGAATATTATAAATTCATATAAAATGTATATATATATAAATTATATATATGATATCTGAAATATTAACATCATTATGGAGATAATGTACCTATGACCACATGGACAATTTGTAATTATTTTAAGTTCATTTTTGACTACTGTTCTGAACATTGACAAAATGTCTGACATGAACTAAAATAATTATGAAATTGTTATATAAAAGTAATAAGTGATGTGAAAGTAATAATAAAATTGAAAATGTTTCTTAAAATAATATGAAATTATCTTATGTTTACTATTCAGTAATAATTAAGAAAAAATGATGGATGTCAGACACAAGGTAAGATCTTTCTTATCTCACTTCTAATTTCAAGGGATTTCCATTGTTCACCACTTATTTATTTCATGTGGTGTATTTTGTACTTCCATTTGATATATATTATCATTATTATATTTTTATCATGTTATTCTGGGATTCGTTTGATGGTTATTAACTTTTAGTCTTACGGCTTGATTGATTAAAACCTGGTAATGAGATTTCATCTCACATTTTATTCCCATGAGATTCATGTTATGTTTGACACTTTTTCCTTCTGTGTGGTGTATTTAATTACCATGATTGTATAATTTATTAAATATAATTTAGTTTATGGGTATCTAAATCTTTATTTTATGACACATCTTTCATGTTGTTTATGTTTTGTAAGTTACGAAATCTGAAAGGGATATTTTTATCCCAATTACCATTCATTGGGTTAATATTCTAATTCATAATTATGTCTTTATATGATTATGTGACAAATAATTGTTTGTTTATTTATGATGTAATTTCAATTCCAATTTTCATGGATATAATTTTGATACACATAATCACCCCATTTATAAATTCTCATGCCATTGATATAAACTTGAAATGGTTAATCTTAACTGAATTTCCATTCATTGATTTAAACATCCAAGTCATTGGTTTTGTTTTAAAAATAACATGTGTGAATTTCCTCTTGCCGATTTAGAATAAATAACCAATCATATTGAGTGTATTTATATTTTTCAAGAATTATTATGTAATTTATTTATCCTTAATATATTCATATTGTTTTCAAAAGGGATTTCATCGAAATTTACATTACATTGACATTTCATTATTTTTATACACCAATTGAATTTTATATGCTGCATATACTGCAATTTGACATATTAGATCATAAATATCATTATTCTCATGATATTATAAGATTTTATTAATGTGATTCCTCAATTATTTTTATTCAAGTATCCCTCATTTGTTTACGAACTCCTTAACTAAAATATTATTTTAATGAATTATTTTTCTAAATAATTCACATTAATGTCCATGTTTTCAAAATGATTTCAAGGATTTTTTTATATGGTAAATAATATTTTAAAATATATATTCCGTTAATAGTTTCAATGTGTTATGGGACACTTTGATTCAAAAATTTCTTTATTTAATGTTTTAAATGGTTTTGATAATGGATTTATAAAGCATTGATTATGTCAATATCTTGAAAATATATATTGTGATTGCAATGTGGAAATGTTATCTTTCCATTATGATTTTTTATGAGGTAATAGTATTTTATTGTTATTGGGAATTATTTACGTATTTGGGTGGTTCTGTGACAAACCTAGGGAAGGTGATCCTGAGATAGCTCTTCGGTATATTCAATATTGAGACAGAGGTAATCATTAATGATTCTCCTATGTGATTTAGGGAATATACTTTGATTGGTATTCCAAATGTAACTCCTACATTGTTGTGAAATCTATAATGTATGTATGTTATGAATGCCCCAAGTAACGTTTATGATTTATAATTTCTATTTTTTATTCATAAATCAAATGATTTCATGAGGTTTGTTACGATTGAGAAGTTTTGTTTCGTAGATTTGTATTTATTGCTAGGTAAATGTTCCCTTTCCTTATTTTATAACACATAATGAGCATTTAATGCGCATAAAAAATTTTGAAATTTTTTTCATAGTAATTATAGATTTATAGGTTCACGGATGAGATCACGGAAAAGTCATGTTTTGTAAAACATGGAACTAGACATGAATAATTTTTTGAAGAGTTTTTTTAGAAAATGATTGAAATTGAGTAGAAGTGTCTATATTATAATTTTTGAGATGTAATGCAATAGATATGGCCTAATTATATAAAACTATAAACTTGAATAGATCAATAACGTGAATTGTTAAATTAATTCACGATTATATAATGTTTTAATGTTGGGTCCTTATATTTGGTATCATATGCCAGTTTAGACATCTGTAGGGATTATGATTTTTTTAGACACATGGTTAGTCTACATGTCTATTACATAAGTTAAATCCTTATTTTGAAACATTTTTAGATCACTAAAAATCTGTTACAAATGGAAGGAGGAGGATCTCAACTGACATTCCTATATATTCCTGATGTCTTTCCTACAATAATTATTGCATTGTCACCTCCAGAAGAATCTGAAACATTTTCTAACATAAAACTCATTTGCACACAATTTTTTGAGATATCAAACACCTCCTATATACATTGATACCATTTTGGATCATTGGTTGTATTAAATCAAATCCTATTTTCTAAATATTCTCATATTTTCATGATAGATAAATATTATCATGGTATTATAAAATATTTAACCTTATCACAAGATTTTGAATCATATTATGATTTTGAAAAAGTTGTTGAATAAGTAAACCATTCTGAAACATGTTTATATTGTCTTTTAAATTATAAACATTTTGCACAAACTTACGGTATTTTAAAAGGACCATTGAATGAGACATTTAACTCAAACTTGGTTTGACTATTATATAAAATCACCTTTTATCATTTGTTTTGAAATTATATGTTATAACTAATTGTTTTCAGAAACATTTTTTTTTGTGAACACCCATATGACCCATGTTATACAAGTTGTATTTGGATTAAGGATGAAAATTATTTTGAAGGATCTCGAAATTATTGTAGAAATTCATGGACCTTATACCTACGTGAACAAGTTGATAATGAAACCATATGGAAACTATGATCAAGGTATAATGTTCTTTATTTATAGAATATTTTTATTTTATCCAATGGAGGTGAAATTAAATAAATGACAATATATAAGTCTTCATTATGTCGTTGAGGTAATAATGAGTTGGGATGTAAATGATAGGTATAAGACACCGTTTGAGATAAAAAAATCATAAGGTTATTTTTGGATTTTTACAAAGAGGAAAAAACATTAGATGGGAGAAAAACTATCATATCCATCAACGCCATGGGAATTGAACCCACCATAAAATGGCGATAAGGTCACATTTCATTCCACTAGCCTATGTAAAGTCTCTATTTAGTATGAGTTATTACATTAGTTAAATGATTTTACGGATCAAGAAGAAGTTGATTTTGGGAACTTCTGTTTTATCAAATGGATATCTTTAGTACAAGAAAATGATTTGGTGATTATGTGATAATTGTTATTTTGGAAGACGTTCACTATTTTTGGGAAAAACTATATTCCTAAGTAAAATATAATACTATGGGATTTCATTTGTAGACTGATGGTCGAAATTTTATTTTTTAAGAATCAATGTTTTATGGATATTTGGGTTATTTATGGATATTATTAACCCATCATATAGAATATGTGATTTTTTTAATTAAACATAACTATGAGACATTTATAGTAATCGATGTTATTTGGAGAAGTGGGTAAAGATTTATTATGGAATACTATGTGATCAAATCCTTCTAAATTTTTTGTTTTAGACATAGTTTTTATTATTTTAATTAATTTTAAAGACATTTTTTTATTGAATAGACTTTTTTGTGTTTTGGGTATTATTTATTAAATATTTTACATTAAGATTAGTATTTATTTTTTATAAAAGAATATTTTTTTTGTGGATTATCTGATCTTATACAAACGATTTTGGTTTTTGTTAATGTTTAAATACAAAGGAAATAAATTGTTCATATTTTAAGAATTATGTGATTCTCTAAAAGTTTATTCGTGCACATTATTTGTGACCAAGTCATCTAGAATACTCATCATTTATAAAAAAGATTAGTTTTTGGTATAAACTTACTAAATAATTAAACATTACTTGAAAAGTAATTTTATTTTCTAATTTCTTTAGTTAATATCATAAATAAATTCTCCAACTATATGAAATGCAACATAAAACAAAAACGTTGTCTGTTAAATTTTCCCACTAGGGAATCAACGAAAATTTAACCCATTACATGTTTGTGATTTACAAGTGGTTAACTTTCAACTAATTATGTTTTCAATCACTCTCTATCAAAACATGACACATAGTTTCTCCTATGTATCCATGTTTTCCAACATAATATCCTAGTATGGGTTATCTCGATAAATCATTGTCCCTATCCTTCTTTATATTAATGTGATAGTAATATGGACTATTTTTCAGATGTCGGACTTTTAATGGAGATACTGATCCCATTTTTAAATTGTGAGGACTTCATTCCCAAAATGGGGGAAGTATGTAATTTCCCTGATGAATAAATAATAAGGAATTTTCATATTTTTTTAATATTTTTGAATTAAATATTAATTTTACATTAAAGATGATTCCATTTTTGATGGTGTACGTGATACACAATAACAATTTTCTTTGAAATCTAATGTTACACAAAACATTAAGTTATACCTAAAAACAATATAATAATATTATTATTATTTAAATTGTAGGTAACACATAGCCATTGTATTGGTAGTAATGAACCTGAATAAATACAATATGATTATACATGTTTGTTAAATGTTATTAATTTTATCAAATAAATGATAGATTCATAAGTTGTGAATGAATCCTATTTTAGGCATAAATATCCATATATTCATTAAAACGTCGATTTACCACCTTTTGATGGAGAAACCCCATTAAATCTAGTTTTGGTCAATTTTATATGTTCTCTTTGACAAAATAATATACTTCTTTAGAATTTGGACATCAAAAATGGTGAAAAATACTGTATTTTAATGCAAAAAAGTCTTTTAATATAATTTAATTCTATCGTTATATTACTTTTTTTAATTTGTTTTAATGTGTAATTATATTATATTATTCCTATTTAATACAATATTGGTCGTTCGAAATAATTCTGTTTTGAAATTGGAAATAAACAAGTGTCAACCTTTTGATAGTTATTATTTAAAAAAAACAAGATTTTTCATTTAACAACGAGAATTAATATTAAATTAATTAATGAAACTTCTATTTTTGGAATTTTTAAAATTGAAATCATTTTTTAATTCATAAAATCAAATTTATTTGAGACAAAATATTTGGAATTTTTGTGAAAACATCAATTTTTGAGGAATAGTGAAAGCACTAAGTTGAAGTTAAATAAATGACTTCTTCATTTAAATGAAATTTTACCATTTCAGTATATTTAATTTCAAAAATCCAACATTCATGGTTTTTATTAGTAAATATATTTTAGTTTAATAAGATTAAAATATTTTTTGGTGAGTAGTATCGTTTGACTTTTAGTTATTATAGTTAATGGTAAATATAGATATTCTAGGTAAAAATAATATAATAATAATATTAAATTACCTTAAAAAATTTCCTAAAATTAGAGTTTGTGTAATGGACGACCAATACAATCCTTGGGTAAGATTTATGTCCTTTTAAATCCATTTGGGTAACATAATGACATTATTAACGTTTTATTTAAAGTAAAAATAAAAACATTATAAACATGTATTTTTTGATAAACAAAATTAATGTGGGGTTTTATAATTTATAAATTTGATTTTAAATATGTATTAAAATTATAATATGATTTCCAAAATCATGGAAATATAATTTTTTAGACTAAAAATAAATTAAATTATTTATGACACAATAATGATTTAGTGTTTACCTAATTAATTAATAATTTAAATAAATAAGATTATATTGATTAAAGTACTATCCAAAAATGATCTAATTGTTATTGTATGATTTTATTTTGAACAATAGTCATCTTATATTCGAATTTAATAAGTGTTTGACCTTTAGAAATCGAAAATAAGTATTTTATAAAACAATATTTTCAAACATTTCTAAGGATCCCATCCTCCCAATTATAAAAATCAATCAACTCTAACCCATTACACACATATCTCAAACCCCTTGACACATCCAACCTCTATGAAATTAATCTCTCAAGATCCCTCTATTCCATATAGAATAATTACTTTTGGCGTAAGTCTCTTCGTCAAATCTTTTTGGTTCAAACCAAAGAGAGTTACCTGATTTAATGATAATGTATTCATTTTAGTTCATTTAATTTATTTTACGTCTACAACCCCCTAAAATCATTTTATTACATTCTTTTATAACAAAAATAGTATCCTAAATATAATTAGTTATTTATATGAGAAGGATTTGAACTACCCTAACACACAACTCCCTCAAATAAGTATATAACATATTATTTATGAGGCCGGACAACAACTCCCTCACAAAAAGATGATTGTTATATAATCTTCTACCACCTCTTATTGTGGGAATTAAAGCGGAACTATATTTACATGTGATATATATTATATTTCTTTAGTCTCTATACTTCTGTATTTTTCATTTATATCATAGAATTATGGTTTCTATAATGGATCAATATGATAAATTCATTTGAGGATATGTGGACTACCACCCCCTCAAAGTGATAATATACCAATGTGTTATTATGTTTAAATTTTATTAAATATAAAATGAATATGAAAGTTTTGTTCATGTGTACGTACGTCTTACCATCTCAATGAATGGTGCATTTCATTTTCTAACTCCAAAGGATATAGAATATCATAAATACATATACAATAGTTATAAATTATTTATATGATATCTAAATCATGATTATAATTATGAAGATATTGAATGAATGACCACACGGACAATTTGTTATTATAATAATCTCCTTTTTTACTAATGTTCTAAACATCGACAAAATGTACGATATGAACTCAAAAAATTAAAAAATTGATATAGAAATGTAATAAGTGATATAAAAGGAATAATAACGTTCAAAAGAGTTCTTATGGAAGCTGAAATTAACATAAGTTTAATATTCCTGAAAAACATAGAACATACATGTGAAGTCGGACATGAGGTAAGGGGTTTCTTATCTTACTTTTAATTTCAAGATATTTCAATTATTCACAACTTATTTATTGCATGTGGTGTTTTGTTTACTGAAATTTGTTATATAATATTATTATTATATTTATATTCATGTAATTTTATTATTCATTTTGTGGTTATTAACTTTTGGTCTTACGACACGATTGATTACAACGTGGTAAGTGGTTTTCATCTCACTTTTTATTATTGTGGGATTGATGCTATGTTTACCACTATTTATTTTTGTGTGGTGTATATACTTCCCATTATTGTATAATTGTTTTTATATAATTTAATTTAAGTTTATTTAAAATTCATTTTATGATTCTTATTTTCTGTGGGTGTTTTTCATAAGTTACCAAATCGGTATGGGAACTTTATAACCCAATTTCCATACCTTGGAATAATCTTCTAATTATAATTTATTTCATGCTATTGTTATGGGAAAAATAATATTTTATTTATTTATGTTGTGAATTTAAATCATTTTTCAGGGATATTATTTTCATATTGATAATCACTCCGTTGAAAAATTCTCATTTCATTGATAGGATCTTGTTAAAGGTAATCCTAATTTAATTTTCATTTATTAAGATAAACATCTTAGTCATTTTTTTGGTTTTAAAAAGGAAATGTATGTATTTATGCTTATTGATTTACACTAAATATCGAATCATATTGAGTGTATTATATTTTCCAAATAGTATTATTTAATTAATTTATCCTTAATTTAAGAATAAAAGTTTTATATGGGATTTCGCCTCAATATACATTCCATTTAGACTTCAATTTTGTTATACACAAATCACTTTCATATGGTGTATATACTGCCTTTTGAAATATTATATCATGAATCACCTTATTCTTATGATATTATATTCTTTGATTAATACTATTTCTTAATTATTTGTATTCAAGAGTCTCTCATTTGGTAAAGAACTCCTTAACTAAAATATGGTTTTAAAGAATAATTATTCTAAATATTTTTCATTAATATATATGTTTTAAAAAAATTTATGGATTTAATTATATTGATATTATGGTTTTAAAATATTAATTTCTTTAAATTATTCAATGTGGTATGGGACACTTTTATTCAAAAATATGTTTATTAAAATTTTTAAATGTTTTGAAAATGGTTTGATAAATCATTTATTATATCAATATCTTGAAATGATATATTATTGATTGCATTGTGGAAATGTTTTGTTTTATTCATGATTGATATATATGTTATAAATATGTTATGGTAATGGGGAATTGTTTTCATATACCGGTTTTTCCGTGATAAACCTAGGGTGGGTGAGCCCGAGATAGCTCTAAAATGTATTAGGTATCGTTACAGAGGTAAACGTCAATGTTTCTCCAATGACATTAGGGAATATAATGTGATGGGTATTCAAAACAAAAGTCCCTATGATGTTGTGAGATATAAAATGTACATTTTTTATCAATGCCATAAGTTAGATTTATTATTTATGATTACTATTTTTATACATAGATCTTAGGCTTTTATAAGGTATGTTATGATAGAAAATTATGGTTTCATTATTTTTTATTTATTGATGGGTTAATGTTTCATTTCCTTACATTATAACCAATACTGATATCCTTATGCTCATCAAATATTTTTAAATGTTTTTCAGAGGAAAAAATATAAATAGGGTCAAGGATTGGATAAAAAATAATTCATGTTGTATTAAACATGGAACTAGACATGACTCTTTTTTTCAAGAGTTTTTATTTTTTGAAAAAATGGAAGCTTAGTAAAAGTGTCTACATTGTAATTTTTGAGATGTAATGTAATATTTATGCCCTAATTCTATAATACTCTAAACGTGAAAATATCCTCAATGTGAATTTTTAATATAATTCAAGATTTTATAATGTTTTAATGCTTGTACCTTATAATAATAACATTATATATTAAAAAACAATTTTATTTATAATAACTAAAATTTTAAAATAATCAATAATATTTATTTCTAAAATAATTTATATAAAAATATTATTATTTAAATATTTTAAATTTAATCTATATGATTCATCCATTAATTAAATCATTAATGCATCATAATTCAGTCAACATTTAAAGTAAATATTTCATCACTAAAGTTTATTAAAAATTTACCATTATTTATGTAAATATTTTGTATTTTTAAATAATATTAATAGTATAACATATATTTTAAAAAACCTCATATTTAAAATACTTCACTTTTAGAAAAAAAAAATGAATTAAAATTTTGACCTTCATTTGAATATTATATCATAAATGTTATATCCTCCATGAAAATTTTATAAATGGTCAATAATAGAACCATTAAAACATAGGCACTTAAAATAATCATAATATAAAATCTGGACAACAGTTAGGTTAAATTTATAATATTTATATTTTTCATTTTTAAATTCAACTTCATGATTTATCCATAACAATGTTAATAAAAATATTAATAATGTTACTCATCATATATAAAAAAAATAAAAGAGAAATATTCCTAAATTTGGGCCTTATTATCACAAATAGAGAATCAATTTTTAGAATTTCCAAAAACAAAAATTTTGATAATTTATTTAATATTTAATCCAGCTGGAGAATGAGTAAATGAATTTTCAATGTTATAATGCTCGAGAGTTCACACAGTTTTTAAATCCACTTTCATTGTGAAATTTATTCTAATAACCTGAATTGGATTAAATTATAAAAACACATTTTAAATATATTAAAAAAATCATTAATACATTATAACCCATTAAATTATTTAGACAAAAAAATCTATTTTCAATTAAAATAAAATATTTTTTCCATACTAATAAAAAAATCAATCTTATCAGAAACAGATCAACATTTTAAAAAATATTGACACCCCTAATTCATATACGAAATATATTTTTTCAAATAAAAAATCAAAATATTCAAAAATTACATTTAAAACTACTTCACCATTAATATGAGTGAAAATTGACTTTATAGAAATATAATTCTTTTAAGAAATAATTTTTTTTTCTTAGATAAATATCGAAATTAGATAATATTAATTTCACTCATTTTGTTGAATATTATATATAAATATAAATATAATATAATGTATCAAAATAGATTTTATAATTTAATTGTATAAAATACAATTATGACCATTTTAATAGTTTTTCCTAAAAAAATTTCCATTAACAAATGGTTTCATTTTCATTTATATTTAATTAATAAAAAATTAATTATTTATATATACATCTATAAACCATAATTTAATAATTTGGTAAATAATTTTCATTTCCTCTATTATAATGGTCATGTTTTAACATTAGTATTCAAATAATAATAATTAGGTGTTCATTTAATATTATTGTGTAATATCATGTTCTTTATCATACATAATCATTAATTTTTATAAAAATCAGCATGATATAGTACAAAAGAAATAAATTACTATCTCTAGCTCTAATAACTGGTGATAAAAAATGAAATACATTTGTTCATGATGCAGTAGTATGTTATACAGGATATCAATTGTTTCAATTTCAATTTAGTGGAAGAGGATAGGGATAAAGGTTATTCAATCATTATAAAAATATCTAATTATATTTTAGATATTGGGGTTATTGAATTTGAATTATTATGACATGAAAACAGGTGGTATGAGACGAATTGAAGTGAATGAACGTAGTGATGTCAATTAAATTGTCCTAGTATAGAATCATTTATATCTCTTATTAAGAACCATCGGTTTAGCCATTTTGAATATATAAATGGCTAAATTTTTTTGATATTGATGTTGTGGTGAGACTTTTGTTTGTTTTGTTCAATACAAATGTAAAAAAATAATTGATAAGGGAGTTGAGGGAGATCCCTTATATAATTGAGGAGGAGTGGTATTTTTGGATATTCTCAAAACTGATAAATAATGGCAAGTCATAATCACACCACGTACCTCAAAAAGAAATTAAAAATATTGTTTACAGTTGACATGGTCGATCCACACAACCACCACTAAAAAACTTCTTTTAAAAATTTTAGTCATTGGACATTAAATTTACTAATTTTTACCATTTTAGTTTTCTACAGGGAAATATATTTTTTATTTATTTAGTGAGGTTCTTCATCCCATAATAATATAAATAAAATGTGAATTATTATATAATATTAAACCATTGAATCTAAATATTATGTCATATATATCAAATAAAAATAATATTTCTATAGAACATTAATTTTATCAAAATAGTATGTAATGAACACTACCATATTTTAACGTAAATCAATTTAAATAATTATTTTATTATATTTAATATTTATTATTAAATTAACTGGGTTTAGATTATTATATATTATTATTTATTATATTTAATAATATATATATCATTTTTCAATACATATTATCTAAAAGTTGTTGGATTTAATTAAATATTAAACATAAACGTGGTGGAAAAATTCATTTCTGATGAATATACTTTTCATAAGATATAATATTTGAATATCAAAAATAAATATTAAATAAAATAAAATGATTTAAATTGGGTAGAAAAATCATTTATTAAACTAATTTTACTTTGAGAACAATCTTAAAATAAAATTGACTGTGTAAAACATTTACACGGAAATGATTTTTTAATTAAAATTAAATTATTTATTATTGGAAAAAAAAGAATTTTTAATTAATCCAAAACATCACCATATGATAATTTTTACACTTTGATTTCAAAATAGATATATATTTTTTATAAATTAATATTCCAAAAGTCTGGAATTTAATTTTAAATTTAAATTTTTACAAAGAAATTAACATTTATTTTTGAAAAAATTTACTTTATAAAACATGTAAACACTTCATTAAAATGGAAAAAAAATATATGAATAATGAATTTTTTTTATATAAAACCATTATAATTAATCATTAAAATTGTAATGGTGATGGGTCTTGGGGTCCATTACTTAGTAAAAATGTGATGTTTAGGTGTTCGGGGTAGTCTGGGAAGCTATCACAGCTTCTCGGTAAAGCTTAACGGTAGCCTTGGCCTACCGGTAGCTCGGCATAATGGTAGCTCAGCCTTACGGTGGTTCGATCTACAGGTAGCTCAGTCTACCGGTAGCAGTACTACAGGTAGCTCGGCATACCAGTTGCTCGGTCTCCCAGTAGCTCAACCTACCCGTATCTCTGTGTACCAGTAGCTTAGCTTACTGGTAGCTCGACCTACCATAAGCCGCAGCGTAGCGATGGCTTGGTCTACCGGTACCTTTAGCCAACCGGTATCTTGGCATACAGCTAGCCCCAAATTACTGGGGGCTCGGCCTACCGGTAGACCCAGCCTAGTGGTGACCATGGGTTTTCCAAGTGGTGCATTTTTTTGGATTTTTAGCCGCGTTTTGACCCCATTAATCCTGTTTTAAAACCCATTAATGACATTTAAATTAAATTATTGGTGAACTGCTTTAGTGGAAATTAACCATAGGTTTACGTCGGTCTAAACCGCCCTGAAAGGTGGGGACCCTTTACTGACATGTGGGGTGTCCCAGCCGCATCGTCAACCAACGATCCCGCTCCTTATGTGGTTTCCATTTGTATCTTAACCGTCCGGTAGTGTTGTATATCAGCCCTAATTAGCCTTTATAACCTAATGTCTTCTCCTTACGTTTCTCTTCTCGATCATCCTGCTTTGAGTACTTTTCCTCCAGACGTGTTGTACCCTTGTTCCGAGGTTTTCCACGATCACGTTCTGTGGAGTTCCTGCCACTCTTGTTTTCCTGTTTCCACGTGAGGACTTACCGTCGATCCTTGATCGTCAGGTAGGGTTTCACCTTCATCTCTCCTTTCTGTGTATCATGCGTGGTGGGTACGCTACTACTTCTGTAAAATTGGGAGAGAAAAACTGTAATGAAGATAATAAATGTATTCTAAAGAATGAAGGGGAGGGATGTGATCGATGTTGCTACTCTGTTTTTATCCTCTTTCACAATTAATGGATTCTGAATAGTGTGGGTTAACGCCTACTGAAAATCATGGCCGTTGGTGGTCTTTCTCTTTGAATTAATAAACCTTTACCCCTTGTTATGTTCAAATGACATGTGTTTTGGTTTTAAACTTTTTAATTGGAAAGCAAAATTGTTAATTACATATCATCGGCTGAAAAAAATGAATGCACCAGGGTCAACTCCTTTTCTATGATAACCCTGATTTAAGCCCAGTGGAATTGAAATCATGGAGTGTGTTAAATATTTAAAATCTGAAAATACATGTTGAGTCTTCCTTGTGTTGGTAGTTATGGTTTGGTTGTTTACTCCACGGGCCGTTTTCGGGCGGCCGTATGGTTTTCTTGGATGGGGACATAGATTGCTGGGGGTGATGTGGGTGAGGATGGGATCCTCTATTTGTATCATGAATTAGGGTGGAGTCCTCTATTGTTGAGAAACAGTTGGGTCCCAGATGTTGGGGGACACGGGGCTGTATCATGGGGTTTTCTTTGTTTCCAGTACTTCGAGGGATCTTTCTTATCCCTTTTTCATTGTGACATTGCAATAGAACCGGGTGTGAATGCTTGTATTGATGTTGGATGTAAATTTTTCCCTTGGTTTGTGCTTCTGATGTTAGTTGCACAATAGTGTAGAAACATATCTAAAAATTATTACTAAACATGATAGAAAGGAGGGGAGAAATGTGGATTTGGTTTTATGTGAGTTGTGACTTGGCATGGGTGATGTTCTCTTCTCTTATGAATGAATAGTAAGGATGGTGTTCTTTATAATGGATAAAGAAAAACCTAGATTGTGGGAGTGCTTGTTAAATATACATATACTTGTAGTTTTGGGTTTCTTATTCGTGCCCCACCCATGTTGATCAAATAGTTCCGAACACCACAGTTTCAAGGCAGATGGTGTTTTTTCTGAACACTCTTATGAGTGGCTGGTTATTAGCTCCTTTTCTGATCCCTTTCACGAATATCCCAAGACTATACGGGCAGGCATTGATGGCCTAAAGTCCATTATTAACCCAAGAATCTTCGGGTGGTCTAGTGTGGTGGTTTCCCCAGGTGTGTGCAGGCAGGTGGGTTCCCATGTATCTTCGGGATGAGGCCCGGGTTTCTTTAGGTGTGGAAGTGGTTGTTCTGGCCTAGGTGTATGAAGGTGAGGTTACATGTGATAGTTTTGGCCCAGGTGTCTGCGGGCGGGTTAGAGGTTGTGGCCCAGGAGTTTGCAGGCGGGATGTGTAGTTGAGGCCTTGGTGTTTGCAGGCGAGGTATGGCAGTGGGACTATGATGAGAATGGCGGGATTGGATCGATGTGTAGGATGTCTTCAAAAACTAGTGGGAATGTGACGCGGGGTACCCAAACATCAATGTTCTATTACTATACATTACTTGACTTACTTTATTTGGGGAGTGTTCCTTGGGGAGGCTTGGGTGGTTAGTTTCCTTTTTAGGTGCTTGGTTATCTCTTTTCTCATAGGGAATTAGTATTCCTCCCCACTTGTGCACGAGAGTCTTTGATTTTTTCCCTATTGAGTATACTTGTTTAATCACCCTATGTATATAAAAATGCTTTCTTGTTTCAAGGACTTCAGGATCGTGCTAGACATTACTAGCTCAGACCTTGTGTCAGATTATCGCAGTAGCTGTTGTTCTTTCTTTTGTTTTTTTGTAGTCTCCTTATACATTGTGGATTTTACATCTGTAACATTCATTGGGAATGGTTCATGGGTATACTTTCACTTTCAGTTTCGTATTGTGGTATTCACTGTCCTATTTCTCGATCCTATTAAAATAAAAAAAGGGGTAATGTCTTCCATTTAGTGTGTGATTTCATGCCCTTGGTGTTGGTCCCCACTCCTGGACCTATTGAAGGCGGGTTTTGGAGGTCATTATCTCTCCTTCAACATAAAGAATGAAAGGAATGGTAATCTGCTGACCATTCCTTCATTTTGGTGAAAGCAGTTTGTGAAAGAATGGAATTAGAGGTGCAGTTTGAGAGATAGGATGGAGTAAGGATTTAGGCACAGTAAAGATTGCATGGGATGGTAGAGAAATAGTGTTAGGTGACCTTGGAATGTGAATTAGGCCAGGTAATACTAGCTAGGACATAGGATATTAGTACCCCCGTGATCTGATGCAAGGACTGCGGACCTACTGAACGACCAAGTGAGGCTACACTGATTGCAGGGTAAAGACCCTAGTAAGGGTATATGCATCATAATGACTTGTGTTCTCATGTTTCTAGGATGTTTTGGGAAATTTGAAATAAATAATAGGTTTAATAAGTTTTAACAACAATATTCTGCACTACATGGACGTATGCGTTCTTTGTTTACCTTGCAGCTATGGCACCAGAGAGACGACCACGAGTTGTACAAGTTATCGGGGCCCAAGAGGATGACTTGGCCGATTAGTAGAGGGCTGATTGGGAGGATGAGGATGACTAATGGCAGAAGATTCTTTGAGACTTCAAGCAACATACCCTTAATAAGTACGAGGGGAACACCTCTGACCTGAAGACGGAGGGCTGGCTAGAGGAGCTGGTGATAGCCTTCGGCTTGATTCGTGCTCCGACCAAGTACTAGGTTCCTCTGGCCGTCAGCCAGATGCGGGGAGTAGTGCGTTAGTGGTGGACGCTCTACCTGGGGGAGAGGAGAGAGGCTGAGGTGGCATGGGATGATTTCGAGAAGGAGTTTCAGGCAAAATTCATCACTTCTACAATGAAGGTAGAGAAGAGGCAGGAGATTTTCTCCCTCTAGCAAGGGAGTATGTCAGTAAGGGATCTGGGGATCAAGTTCAAGGAACTCCTCTGCTTTTCCCCAGACCTCTTTCCAGATGAGGTGTCTTGGGCGAGGTGTCTAGAGGAGGCGCTCCGAACATCCCTCCAGTACGTCGTTACCCCCTCACCTTGCCGACATACATGGATGTCCAGAAGAAGGCATAGGTGGTAGAGAGGATGCACACACACTATGGTGTGTCATGAGAGGGGATTCATCTAGGCCCGCTAAAGGGAAAGGCCGTGAGCACTAGACCTCCAGCATCGAGACCCACAAGGTTCCGACTATCCGGGAGCAGGCCGAAAGAGTTCCAATTCCGGTCCCCCGGTCCTCACCCATTTTTTCCGTGCCCATGAATGATGTGCTTCGTCTGTGTATTCCATGGACATCTTCAGAATCAATACCCAGACTAAGTTCAGTACGGTAGTGGCGGACAGGCCCAGCACCTGCCTCAGCAGCAAATTCCAGCAAGGCCCTTCCAGTAGCAGCAGCAGTAGGGGAAGCGAGCTCCTGCTCCTCCGAGGGAAGACATTGCAGGGGGAGGCTGAACTCAGGGTGCTCCTCAAGGACCTCGACCAGGGAAAGGTCGGGGAGGCGGCCTACAGACGAGGGGAATAGGGGATCGACGTGGATAGTTGCATGTCGTGGAGGCGACAGTTTTAGCGGGACCAGAGGTTGTTTGAGGTACGATTAGTTTGTTCGTTACCCTTTCTTACACCTTGTTCGATACTGGAGCTTCGCACTCCATTGTTGCACCCGGTCTGGACCTTTCTCTTGGTCTAGATGATGAGAGACTTCTAATGCCCCTGGTGATGAGCACACCAGTCTTAGGTCACACTAACTTGTTATATGTTTGTAGAGGATACAGGCTGATGATAGGGCCACATCAGTCGGCCAGGGATCTACTAATGCTATAGATACAGCCATATGATGTCATCCTAGGAATCGACTAGCTATTCTCTGTGTGTGACATCATCGACTAATTCTTAGAAAGGGTTGTGTTCTCAGACTTCGGTAGCCGACATGTTAATTTCACTGGTGAGCGGAGTGGCCAGAAGGGTAGCAGGCGAGAGGAACCCCTCCTCTATTTGTTATCTAAGTTGTCAGTAGAGTCAGCAGATGCTGAGATGGTGGACGTACCAGGGATCATCAGTGAGTTTATGGACGTATTCCCTATGGAGGGGACGAATCTACCCCCTCGACATGATATCGAGTTTCGAATATACTTGCAACCTGGTGCTTGTCCGATTTTGATGGCTCCATACTGAATGGTGCCTTCGGAGCTACGGGAGTTGCAGATTTAGATCGACGATCTGATGAAGAAGGGTTTTGTTCGACTAACCGCTTCATCGTGGGGTGATCTAGTCTTGTTCTCAAAGAAGACATATGGTGGTCTCAGGTTGTGCATAGACTAGAGGAGGATGAATCAGGTAACGATCAAGAATCGTGACCCTCTTCCGAGGATAGACGATCTCTTTGACCAGTTGAAAGGGGCAGGATGGTTCTCGAAGATCGACATATGGTCTGGATATCACCAGTTGAGGGTGAAAGAGGGATAAATGTCGAAGATGACTATTATATGAAGATATGGGCACTTCGAGTAAGTAGTCATGCCTTTCGGTGTTACTAATGATATGGATGAGTTCGTGGGGCTTATGAACTCCGTCTTCCGGGAGTACCTAGATCGGTTCGTAGTCCTGTTCATCGACGACATCCTGATCTATACAATATTAGAGGAGGAATACACTGAGCATCTGAGGATGGTTTTGGAGGTCCTACGACAACACCAGCTCTATGGGATGTTGTCTAAAAGCATGTTCTGGACAAGAGAATTGGACTTCCTTGGGCACGTAGTGTCCCAACAGGGGGCAGTGGGGACCCATCGAAGGTTGAGGCGGTTGTTTCTAGGGAAGCACCCAAGAATTTGGTAGAGGTTTGATGTTTCCATGGGCTGCCAGGTTACTATCGGAGGTTCGTACCCAACTTTTCCCGAGTTGCAGCCCTTTTGACTGCCATGACCAAGAAGGACCAGGTTTTCGTATGGAGTGAGAAGTGTGAGGCATACTTTAGCTATCTTAAGGAGAAATTGGTTAGTTCCCCACTGTTGAGACTACCAGATGAAGGGGAGGCGTATGAGGAGTTCTTTGATTCTTCAGGTCAAGGCCTTAAATGTGTGTTGATGCAGCAACAAGGGGTGATCTCTTATGGGTCTAGGTAGTTATACCCTCATGAACGTAATTATGCCACCCATGATCCAGAAGTTGCAGAGGTTATTTTCTCATAGAATTTATAATGGCATTACCTCATCATGGAACGCTTTGTGGTCTTCACGGATCACAAAATCTTGAGGTATGTCTTCTCACAGCAGGGCCTAAACTTACGGCTGCGAAGGTGGATGAAGTTCATCCATGATTAAGACATCGATATATCCTACACTTCAAGAAAATGGAATTTAGTGGCCGATGCTTTGAGTAGGAGGTCACAAAATGATGTTTCCTGAGAGTCGGAAGATGCTTTGAAGGCGATGGAGGAGTTGACTTCCTTACACCTAGATGCGATGATGGATAGCGGTGGAGGTCACCTGTATCAGATGACAGTGCAATCATCTCTTTTGTGGCAAGTGTAGGAGTCTCAGTGGGGAGACCCAGAGTGAGAAGTGATGCGTGACCTAGTTGACCAGGGAAATTATTTAGAAGGGTGGATGGAAGATGGTATGAACCAGATGCTTTCCCGAGGAGAGTTGTTTTTTCCAGAGGAAATGTGTAGCCAGGTTCATAGTGAGTTCCACAACTCACCCCTAGCGGTACAACCATGTGTTTGCAAGATGTACCAGGGTCTGAGGAGACATCTTTGGTGGCCCGGAGAAAAAAGAGCAGTGGCAGAGTTTGTGGACAAGTGTTTAGTGTGTCAGTAGGTAAAGGATGAACATTGTGTTCCAGGTAGGTTGTTGCAACCTTTAGATTTCCCCGAGTGGAAGTGGGACAAAATCTCGATGGATTTCGTCACAGGGCTACCCACGGTGCATGGGGGATGTGATGCCATATGGGTAGTGGTGGACTTCATGACAAAGTTGGATCACTTTCTAGAGATTAAATAGTCGAGTGGAGTGGACTCTCTAGCGCAGAAGTATGTGGATGAGGTAGTGAGGTTGCATAGAGTTCCGAGTTTCATAGTCTCGGACATGGAAGAACGTTTTACCTCATGAATCTGGAGAGGATTGTAGCATGCCTTTGGCACCCAGCTACATCTTAGCACTACTTTCCATCCCCAGACAGATAGACAGATAGAATGAACCATCCAGACCATAGAGGATATGCTGCAGGCATATATTCTAGATTTTTGAGGATCATGGGTGCGACACTTACCTTTGGTAGAGTTAGCCTACAATAATATCAATCACTCTACCATTAGAATAGCTCCAATCGAAGCCCTATATGGAAGGTCGTGTCATTCATCCGTGTGTTGGACTATGGTTGGGGAAGCATGTTTCATTGGCCCATAGGTGGTGCATAGCACAATAGAGAATGTTCGACTTATATGAGAAAGGATGAAGGCAGCTCAAGATCAGCAAAGTCATATGCCAATAATAGGAGGACGACCTTGGAATTCGAGGTCGGGGACCACGTGTTCTTGAAGGTCTCCCCTCGGCGTGGACATCAGATGTTCGATAGGGGAATTAAGCATTCTCCCAGGTACTTAGGACCCTTCGAAGTTTTTCGGCGGATCGGTGAAGTGGATTATCACCTAGCGCTACCTCTGCCGCTACTGAGGATACATGATGTGTTCCATGTGTACCAGTGGTGTCGATATCTACACGAAGACTCACACGTCATCGGTTGGGGAGAGTTAGATGTTGAAGACGATGCGACCTTCATATAACGACCAATCAAGATCGAGGATCGTAAGGAGAAAGTGAATCGTGGAGGAACCATCCCCCTGGTTCGTGTGTTGTGGAGGCATAGTGGCTTGGAAGAGAGCACATGGGATGGGAGGGATAGTAACATGTTCAGTACCTAGAGCTGTTTTGACCTGTAGTTTTGGTTCTGATCCTTGACATATTTTTACCTTGTTCTTTAATATATGGAATGGTTGTTTTGATTAGCTATTATAAGATCTACTCCATGTTCTATGTATGTGTGTATGAATGTGTGATAATGGGAAAACCTGACTGCTAATCAGGACGCATTAATGTGGATGCGATTAAAACCGTGTGGGTGAGTCAGTGTCGTCCAAAGTGGATAATATCCTGACATGTGGGATGGGACTCCCTAACTCATCTGTTGGACATTGTGATCCTTTTTCTTATTGTGAACGTTTTGGTTGATGACATTTGGTAGAGTGTTCCTAGATGTAGGAGGGGTTCTATTCCATCTTTGGAACAACATTTGGGTTTTCCAGTGAGAAGTATCTTATGAGGGTGGTTGTTCGGACCCCACATATCTCCTTCTGGTTTTTTAGTATATTATTATGGACGAGAATAGTGTGATAAGTTTCTAATATAATATTCCAGGGTCTTGGGGTCCATTACTTAGAAAAAATGCAATGTTTAGGTGTTTCGGGTAGTCTGGGAGGCTATCACAACTTCTCGGGGAAGCTTAATGGTAGCCTTGGCCTACCGGTAGCTCGGCCTACCAGTAGATCAGCCTACCGATAGGATGGCCTACCGGTGGCTCCATATACTAGTGCCTCGATCGATCGGTAGAAGGCCTACTAGTATCTCAGCCTACTGGTTGCTCGGTCAACTGGTAGCTCGGCCTACCGGTAGCTCAACTTACTGGTAGCTCGGCCTACTGGTATCTAAGGCTTACCGATGTCTCAGTCTACTTGTAGCTTTGGCCAATCAGTATCTTGGCCTACCGGTAGCCCTGGCTTATTGGTGGCTCGGCATACCGGTAGACCCAGGCTACTAGTGACCACGAGGTTTCCCAGTGGACCCTTTTTTTGGATTTTAAGACGCATTTTGACCCCTTTAATCGTGTTTTAAAGCCCATTAATGCCGTTTAAATTAAATGATTGGTGAAACCCTTTAGTGAAAATAAAATATAGGTTTATGTCGGTTTAAACTTCCCCAAAATGCGGGGAACCTTTAATGACGCGTGGGGTGTCCCAGCTGCGGGGCCAACCCACGATCACGCTCCTTACGCGGTTTCTCTCTGTATCTTATCCATCCGGGAGTGCTATATCTCAGCTTTTATTAGACTTTATAACCTAAAGTATTCTAACTATGTCTCTATTCTCGATCATCATGTTCAGAGTACCCTTCCACTTGACGAGCCGTACCCCTTTTGTGAGGTTTTCCTTGATCGCATTCTATGGAGTTCATGCCACTCATGTTTTCCAGTTTCCCCGCGAGGACATAACGTCTATCCTTGATCGTCATGCAGGATTTTACCTTGGTCTCTCTTTTCTGTGTATCTTGTGTGGTGGGTATGCTACGGCTTCTGTAGAATTGGATGAACCAAAAATTAATAATGATAAGAAACAGATTCTAAATAATGAAGGGGAGGTGTGTGATCGATGATGCTTCTCTATTTTTATCCTCTTTCATGATTAATGGTTTCTAAATTCTGCGGGCATAAGCTTAATGAAAATCATTGTTGTTGGTTGTCTTTATATTTTCACTAAAAAACCCTTACCCCTTGTGATGTTCAAATGGATTGTATTTTTGTTGTGAACTTTTGATGTGTATAGGTAAATGGTTAATTACGTATATTCGGCAGAAAAAAATTGAAAGCACCAGGATCAACTCTTTTTCTATGATAACTCCAATTTATACCCATTGGAATTGAAATCATGGAGTGTGTTAAATCATTTAAATCAGAAAATACCTGTTGACTCTACCTTGTGTTGGTAGTTTTGGTTTATTTGTTTACTCCACTGACCGTTTACGGGTGACCGTATGGTTTTCTTGGATGGGGGCTTAGATTGCTGGGGGTGATTTGGGTGAGGACGGGAAGCTCTATTTTTATCACGAATTGGGGTGGAATTTTCTGTTGTTTAGAAACGGTTGGCTCTCGGATGTTGGGGTGACAAGAGGTTGTATCTTGGGGTTTTCTTTGATTCCAGTAATTCGAGGTATCTACCTTATCACTTTGTCATTGTGACTTTGTAATAGAACCACGTGTGAATACATAAATTGTTGTTTTATGTAACTTTTTTCCTCAGTTTGTTCTTATGCTGTTAGTTTCCCAATAGTGCAGAAAAATATCTAAAAATTATCACTAAACATGAAAGTAAGGATGGGTCAAATGTGGATTTGGTTTTATGTGTGTTGTGACTTGGCATGGGTGATGTTCTCTTCTCTTATGCACGAATAGTAAGGATAGTGTTATTTAGGCTAGATGAAGAAAAACCGAGATTAGGTGAGTTCTTGTTACCTATAGTTATCCTTGTAGTTTTGTGTTTCTTATTTTCACCCCTCCCAAGTTGAGCACGTAGTGCCAAACACCCCCATTTCATGGGGGAGGGTGTTTTTACCAACACTCCTATGAGTGGATAGTTATTAGCTCCTTTCATGCTCCCATTCCCGAATAGCCTAAGACTACGGGTAGGATGTGATGGCCTGATGTCCATTATTATCCCAAGAATCTTCGGGCAGGGTAGTTTGGTGGTTGGCCCAGGTGTGTGCGGTCAGGTGGTTTCCAACGTATCTTCGGTATGAGTCCCATGTTTCTTTAGGTGTGGCAGTGGTTGTTCTGGCCTAGCTATTTGCAAGCATGGTTACGTGTGATAGTAGTGGCCCAGGTGTCGGCGGGCAGGTTAGAGGTTGTGGCCCAGGTGTTTGTGGGCGGGATGTGTGGTTGTGGCCCAGGTGTGTGCGGGCGGGGTATGCCAGCGGGGCTGCGATGAGAATGTCAGTATTGGTTCAATGCGTAAGATGTCTTCAATAACCTATGGGAAAGTGGCGTGGGGTACCCAAACATCGATATTCTATTACTATACATTACTTGACTTGTGTTATTTGGGGAGTGTTCCTTGGTAAGGCTTGGGTGGTTAGTTTCCTTGTTAGGTTCATGATTATCTCTTTTCCCACAGGGAATTAGTATGCCTCCCCACTTGTGCATGAGTGTCTTAGGTTTTTCCCTACCGAGTTTACTTGTCTGATCACCCTAAATATATAATACAACTTTTAGGTTTTCAGGAGTACTTCGGGGATCGTGCTGGACCGTACTAGCTCAGACCTTGTGCCATATTATCGCAGTTTATGTTGTTCTTTATTTTTGTATTTTGCTTTGTAGTCTACTTATACATTGTGGATTTTACTTTTGTAACATGCATTTGGAATTGTTCTTGGATTTACATTCAATTTAACTTTTTTATTGCTGGATTTAATATCATATCTCCTGATCCTATTAAAAGAAAAAAATGGGTAATGCCTTTAATTTAGTGTGTGATTTCATTCCCTTGTTCCTGGTCACCACTCTAGGACCTATTGAAGTCATGTTTCAGAGGTCATTATCTCTCCTTCAACTTAAAGAGGGAAGGGCCTGGCAATCTGCTGACCCATCCCTCCCTTTGATGAAGGCAGGTCATAACAAAAATGTACATTACTCTTTATTATATCATGTTAAATTGACAGTATTTTATAGAAATTCATAAAAATTGAAATTAATAGAATATTGTTGTTTGTTAAAACATAATGTTGCATATTACTAAAGATATCAATGAAATGTGCATTTTGTGGGAATAAAATAAAATGAATTCTTAGGGTGTTAAATTAGACATATTATATTGAGGTGATTTTGAAATATTTTTCTAAAATTATTGATATTATTATGAGTAGGGAAAATATATATGGTTTGTAAAATCCATCATTTCATTAAAAGTAAACTCAAATTTTTTATAAGATATAGAGAAATATTTTTTATAAAAAATTATAAATAACCATTCAAATTATTTTGTTTTGTAGTTCATATGTATTGAAAAAAAACTTTTAGCAACACTTTTTAAATGGGGAATGGGTTTTTATAATAATTAATAAAATTAATATATGACCTGTAATCATCTTATAGAAATGTATAGGTTATATATAAATAATTATATTTAAACATATGTTTAATTATTTTTTGAAGGCAACCCAAATGAACTATATTCAGTTTTATGCTTAAAATTCATTGTTCCAAAATAGTTTCTCATAACTATTTTTGTAATGGACAGGACCCACCTGGTCCATTACATTTTCAAATTACAGCTCCACTGTGAGTGTGGCACCGTGAAACTGGCACAGTTACGGTGACACCAGTCATGGTGGCACTGTGGGGGTGGCACTATGACAGTGGAACCGTGTGGGTGGCACCGTGACGGTTGCTCTGTGATGGTGGCACCGTGACAGTGGCACCATGTCCTTATCGAGCGGTCTTTGTTTTTTCCCAGTTCCCGATTATTCCGCTCCTGAAACATAACTTTTGACGTAAAAATGATTTAATTCCCCCTTTCAAAGTTATTTCTATCCAAAAAATAATATCTAAATTCCCTTCAGGGTTGGAAAACCCTTAACTTACCAAAAAGTGTGGTTTTTCCTCGGTGTCACAACCTTTCATGTACCATCCAGATCCACCCCTATTATACATTTCCTTATGGTTAAAGAAATTTTTTTAATGCATAGCCATTATGACCACCTCTCGGAGGAGAATTATTAAATTACAATTAATTCAATCATGCGTAACCACCCAACCACATGGTGAAACCACGATCTGGATTTATATCCTATCAAAATTCTATATCCCGTAACAACGAGATCGCATATTTATACCACGCATGAAATTCATTCTTCTTCCACTTGCATATTATCCTTTTCTTCTTTGTGAATTTGGAGTTCCCCTTCAATAGGCCAGTGGTACGCCTGTGCTGGAGCATTTCTGCCCACCCATGGAGTCCCCGATGTTCCTCCCCTACAAGTCACACATCCCCAGTTCTTGGCACGTGGAGAATAACGTCAATCCATGATCAACCAGGAAGGGATTTTCCTTTGTCTCCCTTTACTGTGTATCATGGGAAGTGGGTACGCCATTGTTTATGTGGGAATGCATGAAACCAAACCTCAACAAAGATAATAAACAGACTGTTAAAGAATGATGGGGTTCGTTTGACAATTCTGCTATACTCTATTATAATTTCTATATGTTGTGAACTGTATGGGATTACGCTAATTTATAATCATGGACTTTGGTGTTCTTTCCTTGCACACTAATGAACCCTTGTTTTCTGTGATGAAAAAATTAATTTAACATTGAAATTGGTTAATCACCTTAACTCGCTTGGTTAATGGATTCCCAGTGAACATCAATCCTTGTGTGTTCACCCCGGTTAACCAACAGAATGAAGAACCTAAAGACTGATGTTCTTGAAACTGGAAGTTTATCTACTCTATTTTGGTAGTAGGTGTGTTGTTCTATTTGAATCTTATGGGGTGACGTGGATGGGAATGAGATCCCTTGTTGTGGCACAGTTGTTGGTTGTGAATCTGAAGCTATGTGGGGCTATATCTCGAGGCTTGGTTTGGTTCTAGTACATTGAGGGATCTCACTGATCCCTTGTTGTTGTGAATTTACAAGAGAACCGAGTGTGAATGCTTAAATTGATGTTTGGGTGTTTCTCTTTCTTCGGCTAGTGGTTATGCCTGTTAGTTTCCTAGTAGTGCAGAATTTACATAAATGGTATCACTAAAACATGAATACACGAATGGGAAAAATGGGGAATTGCTTTCCAGGATGAGTGGTGACATGGTCGTGGGTTCGGTGTTTCTTGTGAATGAATAGTAATGACGGTGTTTGGGATTAAGTTGGTTTTGGAACTCGTAGGTTGAAATGAATTATTTTTATATATATTATATAATATTAGTTCTTATGATTCTTATTCGCGCCCCACCCAAGATGAGAACCTAGTGTCGAGCACCCCCATTTCATGGGGCAGGGTGTTTTTACAAACACTTCTATGACGGGCTGGTTATTAGACCTTTTTCTACTCCCATTCCCGAATAGACCAAGACTCATCGGGTTGGCTGTAATGGACTGAGGTCCACTATAGCCCATGATTTTATTTGCATGGTAGTTGTGGTGGTTGCCCAGGTGTGTGCCGGAAGGTTGTTTCCCAAGTGTCTTTGGGATGGGGCCCATGTGTCTTTGAGTGTGGTAGTAGTTGTTATGGCATAGGTGTTTGGGGGGGTGGTTACGCATGGTTATTGTGGCCTAGCTGTGTGCGGGTGGGTTGTCGTAGTGGGACTGTGGTGACAATGGTGGGAGGGGTTCGATGCGTAGGATTTCTTCAATAACCAGTGGGGAAATGGCACAGGCTAGCCAAACATCGATTTGTTATTGCTATTATATTTATTGACTTTCATTATTTGGAGAGTATTCCTTGGTGATGCTTGGGTGGGTAGTTTTTCATCCTAGGTGTTTCAGTTATCTATTTTCTCAGGGGTCATTATAATTCCTCCCCACTTGTGCATGATAGATTTCGGATTTCCCTATTGAGTATACTCACCCTACGTATATAAATCAACTTTCAGGTTTCCAGGAGGAATTTAGGGATCATGTAGGGTCATACTAGTTCATACATTGGGATAGTTGTTTTTGCTGTTTTTCTTTCTTTTGGTACATAATTTTGGGGTTTTCTTTTACTTTTGTATATTTTACTTTTGGAACATGCATATTATAATTGTTTGTTTTGGCTTTACCTTTACCTCCACTTTGGTTGTCGTTGGGATTTACTATCTTATCTCACGATCCTATTAAATAAAAAGGGTAATGCCTTCCATATTGTGTGTGATTATATACCCTTGGTGCTAGTCTCCACTCCGGGACCTGTTGAAGCTGGGTCTTAGGAGTCATTATCACTCCTTCAACATGAAGAAAGATGGTTTTAGAAACTTGTTGTCCCATCTCTTATCTTGGTGAAGGTGGGTCATGACCTAATGATATTATAGGTAGGAGGATGAGATATAGGATGGAGTTCAGTGTTAGGCATAGTGAGGATTGCATGGGATGGTAGGGAAACATTGTGAGACAGTCGTGGTGCGTGAAATAGGCCAGGGAATACTAGCTAGGACATGAGATTTTAGGGTGCACTGTGACCTGATGCAAGGTGTCTAGGCCTTCCGAACGTCCATGTGAGGCAACGCTAATTGTAGTTTAGAGACCCTACGAAAGGTACATGCGTCATAATGACTTCTGTTCACGAGTTTCATGGTTATTTTGGGGATTTAAAATGAATAATAATTCTAAGAAAATTTAGGAATAATATTCTACACTACTCGAGATTAGGTATTCCTAGTTTACCATACAGCTATGGAACCTAGGAGAAGACCACAAGTAGTGTGGGAGATTGAGGCCCATGAGGTTGACATGGCCGATCGGCAGAAGATTGACCGAGAGAAGGACGATGATCAGTGGAAGAGGATTCATCCTTCATTTTTGCAATAAACCCTTGGGATGTAAGTGGGAAAAACGTCAGACATGGAGATATAAAGCTAGCTAGAGGATCTGGTGATATCTTTCTGCTTGATCCGGGATCTGACAGAGTACATGGTTCTTCTGGCTGTGAGACAGATGCAGGGAGAAACACATCAGTTATGGAATCTCTACCTCGGGAAGATGAGGGAGGCTGATGTTATGTGGGTTGACTTCGAGAGGGAGTTCTGGGAAAAATTCCTCTCTTCCATGATGAAGGCTGAGAAAATTCATGATATATTCTACCACCAGCAGAGGAGCATGTCAGTGAGAGAGTTGAGGATATAGTTCGAGGAACTCCTCCTCTTTTCTCCAGACCTCTTTCCAGATGAGGAGTCTCGAGCGAGATGTTTGGAGGAGGCACTTCGACCTTCTCTTCAGTATGTTGTAACTCCATTCACCTTACCGACATACATGGAGGTATATAAGAAAGATAAATTGGTGGAGATGATCCACATGTTGGGAGGTGTATTGTGAGATGGAATCCAGTTGGGATCATCGAAGGGGATGGCCTTCAGTACCAGGCCTCCAGCATCAGGGCCCTATAGGTTTCTACCATTAGGGATCATTACCCAGTAGTTCTAGTTCTAATATCCCGGTCCTCGCCCTTTCCTTTCAGGACCAGGACCAGGATGATTCATCTATGGTAGCCATGGGAAACCTTAGAATAAGTGCCCAGACCGAGTACAATACAATGTGGGTGGGCTAGAACAGCACCCGTCCCAGCCACAGCAGTTTCCAGTAAGGCCCTTTCAGCAGCTGCAGCAGGGAAAGTGAGCTCCCCCTCCTCCAAGGACAAACATCATAAGAGGAAGCCAAACATAGGTCACTCATCAAAGACCTTGACCAGGGTGTGTTCAAGGAGGTGGCCGATAGACGAGGGGCATGGGAGCTGGGCATGGGATGTTACATGCCACATATGCAGCAGCACCAGTAGGGCCGGAAGCTATTCGAGATACGATCAAATTGTTTATTACTCTTTCTTATGATTTTTTCGATACATGAGCTTCACATTCCTTTATTGCTCCTAGTCTGGTTCGTGCTCTGGGACTAGATGTTGAATGACATCTAGTGCCCATGTTGTCGAGTACACAAGTCAAAGGTTAGACTGACTTGTTTTCTGTTTGTCGAGGGTGTAGACTGATGATAGTTCCACATCAGCCAATCAATGATCTTGTAGTATTTTAGATACATCCATACGATGTTATCCTAATCATTTACTAGTTGTTACTTGTATGTTCTGTAATTGACTGCATTTGAGAAAGGATCGTATTTTCACACCTATAAGTGGCTGGTTATTAGCTTCTATTCTGCTCCCTTTCAAGAATAGCCCAAGACTAATCAGGTAGGTTGTGATGGCCTGAGTCCATTATAGCCCAAGATTCATTGGACAGGGTAATTGTGGTGGTTTCCCAAGTGTGTGTGGGCCGGTTGTTTCCCAATTGTCTTCGCGATGAGGCCCAAGTGTCTTCATGTTTGGAAGTAGTTGTTCTAGACCAAGTGTGTGCGGGGGTGGTTACACATTGTTATTATGGACCAGGTGTTTGCGGATGGGATGTGTGGTTGTGTCCAAGGTGTGTGTGGGTAGGTTGTGGCAGTGGGACTGCGGTTACAATGGTGGGAGACATTTGATGCATAGGATGTCTTCAATAACTAGTGGGGATATGGCGCGGGGTACCCAAACATCAATGTGTTATTACGATTATATTTTTTGACATTCATTATTTTGGGAGCATGCCTTGGTGAGGAATGTATGGGCAGTTTTCCTTACTAGGTGTTCCAGTTATCTCTTTTATCATGTGGCATTAGAATGCCTCCCCACTTTTTCATGAGAGATTTTTGATTTTCCTACTGAGTATACTTGTATGCTCACCATACGTATATAATACAGTTTTCAACTTTTCGGGAGAAATTCTGGGATCGTACAGGGTCGTAATATTTCAGATGTTGGGACAATTTCTGTTATTGTTTTTCTTTATTTTGGTACCTCTTTTTTGGGTTTTATTTCACATTTGTATCATTTACTTTTGGAACAAGCATATGAGAATGGTATGTTTTGGCTTTACATATACTTCCAATTTTGGTGTTGTTGGGATGTACTATCTTATCTCCCGATCCTATTAAATAAAAAGGGTAATGCCTTTCATCTTCTGTGTGATTCAATACCCTTTGTGCTAGTCTCTTCTCCGGGACCTATTGAATGCGGGTCTTGGGGGTCATTATCTCACCTTCAACTTGTAGAAGTAAGGGTCTTGAAACCTGATGTCCCTTCTCTCATCATGGTGAAGGTGGGTCATGACAATTAGCATGTAATTTATTTACAATTATTTACATTAATAAAAAAAATGTACTGTAAAATTGTAATGGGAATTATTAACCCAATCTAATATGGTTATATTCATTATTTATCATAATAAATACTATAAATAGTTAAAAAACATTCTACTATAATTTCATAAATGGGCATACAGGGGAGGTCAAAATATTATATAGTGTTTAGAATGATACATATTAATGTATAATTTCAATTTAAAGAATATATCTGTTTAAATTTTTATACTATTTTTAAGGAATTTATTTTTTATTGGTATATATAATATTGCAACCATATTCCATTTTAATAATTTAGGAAATTACATGTTCTATCCCTCCCCTCTCATATAAAAGAGAACATCTTATCCATCATTATTAAAAAAAACTAAGTCTTCATGATCAGAAAATATCTATAATAAAACTATACTACAATCCTTAACATCATCATAGATTATTTTTTTCATTCACTAAAACAGATATATTATGGAATAATGTTAATGGAAGTGGATATTTCTCAAATAGAATGAATAAATCATCACAATTATTATTTAATTTAATATATTTTTTACCTACTCAATGCCTAGTTAAAAATAATAAATTAATGAATGTATTTTCATCAATACAATAATATATTATGGTGAGAATTTAACAACCATTTAGTATATGTTCTCACGAAAATGTTGGATAAAATTATCACTCATTCATATGTTTGGACAACCACATTAACATTGAGAAATGATTAATTTTAAATAACATTAATTTTTTAGTTTATATGTAATATTGAATTTATTAAAATTATTTATATGATATAATATTTATTTAGTAGTGAATTATTATTTACATTTACATTGTTCCATCCATAAAAAATGGATGGATCACTTGTCTATATGTTTAGGCAATTGTCTCCAGGTAGAGATGTAATTTTTTTCCCAAAATGTCTACAAAAATTATCAAATAAATGATTATAATGTAATAATATAATATTTATATCATTATAGTCATTATATAGATAATTTAAAATTGTTTAAAGTCTATGTACCTTAAATTTTGTACAAAAACATTCCTAAAAATGATGTAGTAAACACCTAAAATAATTATGATAACGAGTGACTATAAATGAATTTGTGATATTGTCATTTAAATTAAACATATTTAACATTATATGTATTAATATGGTTATGGTATTGATGTATATCAAATATAAATTTATATATTTTTCGGATATAATACATAAAAAGTTAGGAAGTCCTTACATAATGGTTTCTTTTACAATTTCATTTCCATGAAGAGTTTATTATGATTATATTTGATGATCTATCTCTACTAAATACAGTATAATTCCTTCTATAATGGTATTTTAAAGTATTCACATGTTTTCTATTTAATTTACCTTTTTTATGTAATTATTATATAGAAATATCGTTTTTAATGAAAACGATCATTATTTCAATCTTCCTTCATGAATCTTTACATTCATTTCCATAATATCTTCAACATGTTTTAAATAATTTTTTCATACTATACTCTTATTTTCTAATGATTCATTAAACGTTTATTTTATTTCTATAAATATTTTATTTTTTTCTTAATTTTATTTTCTGAATAATGGACTGTTGACTTTTTGTGAAAATAAATAAGGAATCCTTATTTTTTTTCACCCTTTGATGTTATTTTCTCATAATCAATAATAATATTAGATTTAATGCTTTCTTTACAATTATCCATGGTTATTTGAAAATAAAATGTATTCCTTAATTGGTTTTAAATTATAACATTCTAATTAAATTATTTCAAAATTAAATGTGTATCATTCTCAATAAATGTTTCATCTCACCTTTAATGGTATTTTTATCTATAATAATATGATTTGATATTTCATATAATATATTAAGGATATTATTCAATGTCACTATCATATTGTATCTCCATGATTTTTTTTATTTTAATTATTATATATTTATGAAAAAATACATTTTCCATGGGAAATGTTTTGGTGCAATTAAAATTGATTTCATGAAATTGTGGCATACATATTAGTCGATTTTGATTAGGTGATGGGTTGTTATATTATAGGGTGAAATGAATTGGTAAAATAATAATGTTTTATGTAATTAATGGTTATATATGAGGATATCGAATATCAAAAAAATATGGTACATAAGAGGTTATCTCAATGATGAATAAAGGTACATGGGAGGTTATCACAATCCCAAAATAGGGTGTATTTGATGCATGTAATTCATTTTATTCCCCATTTCTAGAAGCCGGTTTATGAGTTCCTGGTACCCAAACATACAAACATATACAATTTAGATAGTATAAAACAATATATACTTACACATTATTATAACCGGATTCATCTTTAACAAGTGATGAATTTATTAGTGTCAAGCCTTGATATAATATTTCATTATTTTTTATTATTCCACACTTTATTCAAAAAAATTATGAAATAATGTTATGCCAATGTTATTCTCCTAGGGATCATTTTATATTTTTTTATTGTTTATGAAATGTAAGACACTATGCCACAAGTTTGGATTATATTAATTATTGGATATAAAATTAAAATGTGAAGCTAAATTTTTCATACATATATTTGAATGTTCTAATTATATATGATAATTAATTTCTATCTCTCATGTATAACAATTATAAAAATCATAGATAATGTCATAATATTTAACCATTAAAAAATAAATAAATAAAATAATTATATAAGGTAGTCTAATAATTGTGGTAATTTTAATGAATTGTCTTGGATATATGATAGATCATTCGTGCAACTGTTTCTCCTTTATCAATTTTACAAATAACATTAATAAATTCTATAATAGGAGTGGATCGTGTTGATATTTAATTTGTATATAACAATTAACATTTAATATTTATTTTTTAATTATTTTTTGTCACTATATTTTGTTTATGGAAAATAAATTGTCTGACCGCCATAATTTTTTTCATTTTTATGAATTAATTAATTTTTTTTCGAATCCATGATGTATAATCATTAGTGGGAACCACTATGATATGTTTATATATAGGATAAAATATTATATTATGTTAATAAATATATTTTTTTTATTCCTTTCATATAAATCCTTATCTTGATAATATAAATTCTGTGCGGTTGTTTCAGAATATTTTAGTATATTACAGATATTAATAGGGTTTATTTTGTAAAAAATTGTCCACACAAATACATAATGAGTTGGCCTCAAAATATATAACTATATTATAAAATTTGAGTATTATTCATGGTATAATTAAATATTTATTCATGGTCAATTATAATTGATTAAAATTTATGTTGAACATTGATGATTGATGCTAATCCTATGGACTCAATGATTAAAAAAAAGGTGTCATGATTTAAGTATCCTATGAATGTTTTATTATGATTATATGATTGATAAATATGAATAATAATAATGATTTTTATTATAAACATTTTGTATTGAGAATTTGATTGAATATACAATTTTAATGTTGTGGTGGTTTGAGAAATGATCAAGTATTAATGTAATTGATTTGAGATTTTTTATATGAATTCATATATAAAATAAATTTATCACAAAATTTAATTTAATATACTAAAAAATAAATTCTGAATATTAAAAAGAAATACCTAATGTTATGATTCTCACTCCACAATACTATTATTCTAATCCTATTTGTCTTTGTGATCTTTTTCGTTCAAAAAATGAAAACATTATCACTCTATTTGAATGAGATTTTTTTTAAAGAATGGAATTAAAATTATTATATAGATCCAACACAAATTTATGAGGAAGGTAATTAATATTTTATATTCAAAATTATCTAATGACCATTTATCGCATTGATAACAAGTATGAGCATTCATTGTAAATTAATTGAATTTTATGGGTCTTGATTCCTATTCAAAAAGATTAATTATCTTAAATTATTTAAAAGAAACACTTTATTGAATATAAGACTATTGAAGGAGAGTTTTTTATTATATTTCTTGATTATTTTCCTTTTCATATTCAAAATTAATAAATTTAGTACACAATGGAATTCATACTCTACACTTTCCATCTTTTTGAGATTCCAAATAGAATAACCTGAATTGAGTTGTATGAATTAGAGTGAAAAATATAAGATAATCAACATTTCATATAAATTCATTAAAATATGTTATAATGGCATGCTCCTAATGTTTCTATTAAATTTAATAACGGATCATTGAGATAGTGAAACTATTATTAGGAACATAAAATTCTGATTATCAAAAACAATAATTAGCAAACGATTGATTTTATATATATTCAATCAATTATAAGGATATATATATTATTAAAAAATATTTCTTTGATATAAATATAATATTATGGGGATCAAAAAGAAAAAAACATGATATATAATTCCATTTAATGTTTGGAATATATTAATTTAGAGTGATTTTATCTAGTCATTCAAATTCCCACGACGTCATTACACATTTTTCGAATTAATACATCAAAAATTAAATTGATAATTTTTTAGTAGGCATTATGTATTATATTTTTATATATTACTCGAAAATGAATGACATTAATATCACAATATTTATGTATTAATGAATCTATTTATGTAAAAACTCTATGAAAAAATTATAAAATTCACGATTTATCAAGAAAACGATTCATTTATTATTAATTTAATCTCAATCTAGAGTAATTCAGTAAAATAAATGAAAATGAATGTTATAAAAAATTGGTCCAGACCGACCAATATGACATATATATGAATTTTATTGGATTAGAGGGATATTATTATTTTATTTTAGCATGTTTGTCATGTATTTATTATAAACTAAATATGTTATCAGGGAATGAAGCCATGTTCCCTTTGACTGATTAATATGAAGAAATATTAATGCAACTGAACTAATGGTTAGTTAATGCCCTTATTATGGAAAAAAATATGTAGTAGGGAAAGCATTATAATTTATTGTTATTAATTGTAAAAGGGGTTGTGATATTTTATTTTAAATTGTTACCTTGTGATAAAATTGTCTTAAAAAATGGTAGTTTCAGGAACTAAATATCCCACTAATGATTTAGAGATAAAATTTATATTTATTTCATTATTGATATCATAGAACTATCTATATAGTCTGTGGTATGATATAAAAATTGATGAAAAAATCTTATGTATATATTTACTCAATAATATATTAAATTATGAAAGGGTAAATGGATATATTTTGTTACTGATTGTGACTTATCAATACATTACCACCATGGGAGTGTGAAGAAGTCGGATGATGATTTGAGTTTAATGAATCATTATGGATTATTTATGATAAGGATCATGAGTTATCATATATTTATCAATTTTAATGTATAGTACTTGAAATCACGATTGAATGGGAGAAGTCTTACAAATATAAAATTATTTTTCAATAGCAAAACCACTTGAAGAATAAATTGTCACAGAAGGACCATATAAATTATAAATTAAATAATAGAATTACTATTTATTATATCCTTTATTTTTATCAAATAAATTTTTTAGTAACTATGTATTTGATATTTCAATATCATACAATAAGAAAGTTCTATTGGTTGAAAATCACACCCAATTTTTCACTATTCCCAATATAATTATTAATATATATATATATATATATATCTGACTGAGTTTTTCTAGTGGAACAATTTAAATGGATATATAATGGAACATAAAACTTCTTAGTATGTCAATTAGAATTATATGGTTATGAACCATATGCACAAGGATATAATATAACCATTAACAATACCATAATGGAATTGTAAAAACAAAAAAAAATTGATTTTTTAGATTACACACCCCATGACATCTAATGTATATATTTTAATTTGGGTTTGTGTTGATTTCAAAATGAGGTTGGCACTCTTTAATTATATCATTGATGATTTATATAATGTTCATATTTTACAGGATACTTAAATTTTTTATGAAAGTCGTATGGATTCGAACAATTTCTTATTCAATTGTTTCTTTTTGTGAAATGAGTATTACATAGATGATCTTAGGGATTTATTCAGTACGAACATAATTGAGGGTTTTATTTCATTAAAACATATTATCCTCATATATATGATTAATATTATTAGTTAATTAAACAAATTGAGTATTTCATGGCTTCATATACTATAGGATTCAATGGTGTTTGGTATCAAATCCATCCTTTAGTAGAGTGTCCATAGAACAATTTCATTTACTTGAGCACTCATATAGTTCTTTATCAATCCCTCTATAGAGTGATATGAAGAACATCGACATGATTCGATGTTTCTGAAAAAAAATATATAAATTTGGACCTAATATTTATTATGAAATGTTATATATATTTATAACAATTATGTATCATGTATAAATTGAATTGAATCGATATAATAGTTATAGTAATAATCATCGGGAAGATCTACATTTCTAGGTTAGTAAGGATTTAGTCAAAAAAATATATCAATGGAAAATGGTTATTTGAATTTAAAAGGATAAAAATATGATAAATATGTATGTCCTTCATTTATATATTATTGATCATATTCATATATATTATATTCACATCAACCTCCAAAAGAATCTCTTTGAAATTCATGATTTCACATGTTGTCTCAGGTGCTGCATATCAGTTCTCTAAACCGATTTTTTAAATTAACCTCGGAAATCGTCCACAGACACCAGAGAATACATTCTGGTTATGAGGGTCTAATATTAAATGATGGGAGACTATAAAAACATTATCAAATATTCACAGTAGAGTATATAAAAAATAAATAAATCCCATATATATTATTGTCCAATAATAAACAATAATAAAAATAAGGATATGCATCAAATTATAAATCCCAATATAGAAATTTACCATTAAAAAAGTAGTAAATTAATAATTCAAAAAAATGCCATCAGTATAATTGAATCAAAAAATATGAGACAATAACAACTGACATGTGGGTCCTAACATCATGCATTGTTCCGTCATACGTGATTAATCCGGAATCCCGAAAATGATATCCAAAATCATGCTCTTGACCTATTATTATCCTAAAAAAATTATGTATACATGGGTACCGATCTTCCACACTGAGTAGGGTAAGAATAAAACTCAAATTTCCACTAGAAACAACATCTAATAATATATATAGTCTATAACATTGTATGCAGTTGTATAAGGAATGATGAAAAAATGAAAAATGACAACAAGTTTGAAATTTACAATTATAAATCATCCACGTCACACTTACAATGATTCATTCTAGAGTATGAACCATACATAAAAGGAATTTAAAAATTTAGTATTTCAATGTATTTTATTATTTATTTATTGTTTTTTTATTCATGGTTCCATGAATCATCAATCCTAGTACTAATATAATATTATAGTGGATAATATGTTGGGTAAAACTTTCATGGGTTCTAAGGGTATTATGCTTGAACCCCATCGATATTTTGGAGATCCAGAACCTACCCCTCAAATGATTGATCAAAGAAAGTATGAGGGTTATGGAGAATCAGTATGACTCCACATTTTTATTTAGAGAATCATTCCTGGACCAATAACTCATTGTTAAATCATTCTAAATTATAACATCTATGATATACATTTAAAGAATAAAAATAATTAATAATATAACCAATCATTAATATTGTGAATCATAATTTAATTTATAAATCAGAATCATTTTTCATTATATTAATCACAAGTAATAACATTATTAATTTCCAATTAACCCATTTACGATCATTTATTCACCTCTCCCATACCCTTCTAAATTAACCCAATCATTCATTTTATTACCATTGTACAACATGAAACTTAGATAAAATTCATTTAAAAATACACTTTAATACCATTTTTAAATCTCATAATTCTTCATATTAGTGATATTATAACTCATCTTTGGTTTTTAAGATGTGAGGTATCATAATCTTTAACGGGTCCAATGGGATTCATAAAGGGTTTCACAATATCATATAATTAAATTCCGTTTTTAAATTTAAATCAATTTTCAATTTGTACAATAAAATGGAATAATTACAAACACATGTTCATAATCAAGACTATGATAATTATTTACTATAACACCTACCTCAATATTCTTGATGAACTCCATCCAATCTATAAAACATAATTCATTATAAAATGACAAAATTCACAAAAACTATGGAGATATATGATCAAAACCTATTATCAATATCCAATGAACAAGATGTATTAAGACCTATATATAAACCATATATAAGGGAATAAATTACCCATATACAAAGGGTATGACAGAAGATAGATTCCTAGAAATCTAAATTAATTAATAGAATCTCTTATTGGAGGGACAATCGTCTTACATTAGACCTGCGATTTCTAAGGGAAAATGATTTTTGAGCCTATGAAACATCTATGAATCCAAAAAATGATAAAAATAGTATTAGGTATAATAAAAGTGATTATAAATATAACCCATGGGTTTTTGAATTTTTAGTAAATGATAAATAGTTTAAAATCTCATGCACATGGTTTCCTTGGAAAGACACATGGTTTAAAAACACTTCAACTCTACTGTCTAGGGTGCATGGTTACTCAAATGTGGGTGCATGTTTTAAAACAAGTTTGGAGAAACCGTGAAATTTAACTATATTGGTGGTTCTACCATTTGGGGAGGGATACAACTCCATTTGGTCAACTCTTGCACCCCCTTCTAATTGTTCAAAATGGGGCATATAAGTTGTATAAGAAAACCAAAAAACACTTCCTAACCATTCCCCAACCATGAAATACACCATGGGATTCCATTATTCGTGAAACTATCCCAAAAAACAATATGAAATTACTATCAAAGGAAAGATCCATAAATTTTGATATTATTTTTAAATGTTTTCACAATACTTCTCTGGAAACTATGGAATCGTACAATAATCCCACCTTATTACAACTCAACCTCGATAAGTACTCCAAAGAATTACAGTTACTATGAGGAAAAATTATTGGAAAACTAGAATCACATATCAACTTATCTCAACTATATATACTCTTGATCATGGATATTCTCCCATAACAATTGGAATATCGACATAGTCATTCTTAAGAACACATTATCATTGTGATCCGCAACATGGGTCGAAGGGTCCTCAAAGGATGAAAGGCCCCAAACATGACATAATCAACGTTAGTCACATAAGAAGGTTTTTCTTGATACATTTTATGTTGTAAAAACTAAAATACATCATGAATGGAGCTATACCTATATGATTAAATTTGAGAATTTTTTATTGTAAATGGATGAGAATACATGTCCTGATTTTCAAAAATAATGTACGCACAGGGTTTCTCCCATAGCAATGAGATTGTAATCCTTATGAATATATATCATTATTAAAACCTATATTAATGTGTCCATAGTACCATCATTACTAGCTAAAGAATCTGCTGCATGTCTTCTAATTCTTCATCTCTTCCCAACCAATTATTCATGATCCAACTTTCCCTTACTATTACTAACAATATATGCAAACAAATAAGGGCTCTACACCCTTTGTGTATCATCCTGACAAGAACTTATGAATAAATTCCCACTTCTGTGATCCCAATGTTAAATAATATTCATAATTGATGGAAACAGATCAACTAAATTACCTCCAATCTTGGAGAGTTCACTATTCCATATTCTGCATTAATGCACAAAATAACAGAGCATAGATCATCTCTAAACAAACATAAAGACCTCATTGATCCTTATTAACATGACCCATCCTCATTTTATTTAATTCTATACTCATAAGTGTTCTATCATAACCATTCCCTCTTGTTGTGTTTCAAATGGCATGGATCGACAAAAAAGAATGGATCATAGCTCATTGCTTAAATGAAAAGAAGATCAGTGTGGATGAATAAATACAATCATGGGACAAGCTCACCACTCATTTTGAGGATCGTATCATATATGATCCAGATTCAGAGGTTTTTGATTTTCAATGGGGCTTATATTGGGTAAGTAATTCCTCCAATTTTAGCCTCATTTTTAATGACTCTGTGACCTCCTTTTGTGTTTAACTACTTTCGGCCTGAACATGTTTGATTTCCCACTTGGACTTCTTTATGGTTTGAATTTTGTTAGGGTTCACAAATTTCCCTTAAAAGTGTTTTTAGAAAATAAAAAATATGAATTGGGGATTCACATCATTGAAAACATACACCCCCTAGTTAATCCACCATAACACCTATTAGCACATAAATAATGATTTTGAGACAATTTATTCTTTGTCTTTCATTATTAAGAGCCTCCATGATAACACAATAAACAATAAAGATAGTCATCCTATTCACCTTCATCTCCTTATAGAATGGTTCAGTCCCTTGGAACCCATTGTATATAATCTCATCCATGGATTACCCTCTTATATATATTCATATGTAGGATTCCATAAGATTTCATATCTTGGTCGCAATATCAGTAATGAAATATAAATGCCATCATGATTCCTAACAAGGATTCATGGAACTCCATCATCTAGAGACCTGAAAAATTACTTTTTTTTATTTTATCCTCTAACTCCAATGTTCTTCCATTTGTGAAGACATCCAAAGTAATACATGATCCCCAATAAGAAACTAAATATTTCATTGATGTTGATTAGAATATGAAATTAGTCAACTCATTACTATATCCATACATATCTCAGTCAATTGAACCATTTATGATGTCCCATGTATGAGACTCGGTTCCAACTAATCCACATCATTCAACACCATCCATCATAGAGGATATCCTTATATCCAACCATAAAGTATCTCATATGGTTAAATATGAATTTTTTCCTAATAAATGTTGTTATATGTTTACTCAACATTTGATAACTACTTCTCCCATAATCCCCAAAAATAATGTATTCTCACCCATTAATTTTCTCATAACTATTAAATTCTATGCTCTAATCACCCATATATATGTTGGTGAATATCCATACTCATAAAAATGAGGGTACACAAAACATTTATTATGCCTTTCTTGAAGTGTGATATAATGTTTAAATCAAGATATGAAACTATATACTTGTGGGAACCCTTTAAAATAGACTACATCATGAACATGTATATCCAATAACTATTCATATATGAAGAAATCACTAAAAAGAAATAAATATGATACATTCTCAACCGTTCCATAATTACGCAAATTGGATAATTCTTCAGAGTAAGACATACAATTACCACCATGAATTCCATTATCATGACATAGTATTACAACATTATAATTTGAAATTCATATTAATGACCAACAAGAAATGGATTTGCTTCCTTCATCTAGTTACATGTATAGCATCAGGTCAAAGAACATGCAATCACATTTTTTGTTACATTTCAATAATACATTCGGTTATGGTCATGTTATGTTTTGAAAAAAAGGATGAATCTCCTACTTCAAAGACATAAAAAATGCAATATTCCCTCATGCAAACACAAAGGCACAAAAAATTCCACTAGAATTCCAGATCTCATCCTCATGTGTAGTTGAATAAAAACATGACACCCACATTCAAGTTTAAATATAATTCCAATTACTTTGGATCCACATACTACATCATTATGATTTGTAACAAATTTATGGACACAATTGATATGAACATGGGGGGTCATCTGATCATATTCTTTCTAAGCCTCTATATGCTCCTCATCCTATAAATCTATTATTATCATCTCACAATAAGAATACAGAACTACCTGAGTCCATTTTTTGTGTCTCAATGTTCTAGAATATGTTTTTACCTTTCCTAGGGTACACTAGAACTCAATATAAACAACTTCATATATTCATCCAATCTCTTCTACTGGGGATTCAAACAAACAATGATTGTGTATCCCATTTGATGGATTTTTTCGTTAGTTTAGTTTGAATCTTGTCATAAACCCATATTAGTATAATGAGGATACTAATTTTTTTATATAATCATTGAATATGTATAATTTATTCGGGAGAAATAAATAATAAATTGTGCCTATTGAAGGATGTTTCATCTTCTACAGGTAAGAACATTTGGTTTTCCCCAAAAGGCATCATTGGATAGATATATGTATTAATTGAGGACTCTTGGATGCATATAGGGATTTTGGGAGGAGATACATATTTTTTTCTTCTTAGACAAAGTGATATTTAAGAGTGAATAATTGAGGGGATGTGTCCCTTATTATAGTGGAGTAGTAGTTAGTTTATCATAAAAATTTAAAGGAAATAAATATTGAGAGGTCTCCATTACATCATGTGCCAAAAATAATGGTCATTATTCAATAAAAAAGGGTCAATTTTCTAAATATTACAATTAAATTGCATTTCAAAAATTTTATGGGTATTTTTTCTTCTTATGTTTCACACTCAAAGAAACTAGTCTGGGATTTGACTATCATAATTCACATTTTCCTTATGATAACTTATGAATAATATGTCTAGATGGTGACCATGAATGTCATGACTAGTCCCACGAGGCCCATGTACTGACAACCCCAAGCCCACCACCATTAGGCTAGGGGAAGGCGACTGGCACAAAGTAGACAAAACTTACTAATGAGAAGAATTTAGCCAAAGAAAAAACCCCCTTATGAACTCAATGTTGGCCTCATCTTTCCAATACGAGTTCCCATTTCATAATTATTAATATTTCAAAAAAAATTATTTTATTATTTTCTTTCAGATAATGACCATACTTTATTTTTCTATAGATGACCTGCACCGAACAATGCAAGGTCTCTCCTTGGTTGAATCTACAACTTTGACCAGAACAAGAAACTCAGATTTTTTATCAGAGAAATCATTCATATGTTATTTCAAATATTCATAAAAGACACTTGAAAATGATATTAAAAGAATAATATATTTTATAAAAATTGTTTTGGTCACCCCAGGGCTGGAATCTCCTGCCGTCTCAGGGTCAGGTCTCGATGATTTACGAAATAATTTATCAGAATAAAATTGTGAAAATACTTGTCATTACATTATCACAACCATATTACTTTAAATCCTTGAAATAAAAAACAATGGATACTCAAATAATTATGAGGGTGAGAGCATGAATATGAGCATCCAGAACTAAATTTCTCTTTTAGATATTATTGTGTATCCAATGAACGTGCACAAGAGGAATTGACCATCCACGGGGGATCCTTACATATAGATCCTATATCTATAATGAGTACTACTCAAAAGTCATCCCATCATCAATTTCTTGCTCTCCGTAGTCAATGAAGTGTGATGGATCATACACCTACCACTTCAGCCGTGACACGTGGAATACATCTTGCACCAACTGCAACTATGGGGGTAGATTAATATTGTATGACACATCGCCAACACTAATCAGAATTTGAAAAGTGTTGTTGTCTCTCATAGATAACATCCCGCCCGAACCAAATCATTTCAGTCCACATAGAATATAGACAATAATGAACACATGGTCTACCTCCACTATCCTCATAGGCCTTCTCCCCCAATCAGTATAAGAATTCTACTAGTTTCATGCAGTCCTCGCCTACACATGGATGATTTGCACCATCTCATTTTTAACCCATAAAAACGTGGGACCCATGAGTGCTGACTCCCATCGGACCGTATGGAAAATTGGTGACCTAAAAGGTTCGTTGTAGATGGTCTATAATGGTCCAATACTAATTGTGGAGTGGTAGTTGTTGTATATTAGAACTCCACATGATGTAGTTGGTCCACCGAACTCTGACCAATGTTTAGGATGCTAGCACATAACACATCCAATAAAAGATGGATGATACTCTCTTTATGGCCATATGTAGTGATGTGAAATTCCATGATTAGGTGCAATTGAATCTTAAATGCTTCTATAAATCCATTCCACAAAAGGGATGCGAAACAAGAATCACACCATGAGACAATCATTGATGGAACTCCATGAATCCATATGATATCTTTCTCATATTTGCAACCCATTATCATTACTAAACTCTACTCAAGGATCATTATGAAGGGGGATGACATTCTGGGTCGGTCCACAATATTTCAAATGATATCAGGTCCCCTCGACGTGAAAGGTAAGATTGTCATGAAGTCCATCAATATCTCTTCAAACTTCCAATCTGGATCCTCATGTAGTTTTCTTCAAGCACGTATGAACCTGGTGATTAGTGTTCACTTGTTATCTAGTGAGGTATCTCGAAATTAACTCTTCCATTTCATTATTCATCCATATCAACCATAACAAAATTATTAGGTAGTGATACATATTTTACAATCGCAGATTCCCCTCCAAAGGGGAGGTATGTAATTTTATCAGTACATCTTTCCACAAAATCACTAGAACTAATTTGTGTCCTCTAAATAGAATAGAATTCCTCTTACTTTTGAATATCTATCAAGGGCATGTCATGTAGACATCAATTCCTGTATTTTATAATAGTTTGTATCTCTGAGTGATTCCTCCATGAATCATTGTGAAATTGGAGGGGTAACTACCATCGACTGGACAAAAGATGTTCCTTTTATATCCACAATGGATATCTATACCACATCAAAATTATCATATGCCTCACACTATAACTATAATATGGATATCATGTTGAGAGACTCTGCCATTATTTCCCCCTTCATAGTAATATATAAAATTTCAATTATTAGTCTAAGAGGAACTAAATCCATTGTATCTATCTCAATTTTAGATACCTCTATTCGAATATATACTTGAGACACTTGTGATCATAGTAGACGGTAAAATGCTCACCCACCAGGTAGTTTCATTTCATATTTAATGTGAGGACTACCACTATTAGGTCAAGATAATAGGTTGAATTATTCTAACCATGTAGCCTCAACTAGTGCGAACCATAGGCAATCACTGCCTTACCCTACATCCGGACACAACAATGAATGGTCCATGATGCATCACAAAACACTGCATACAAAACAACATCATCTGGAAATATCAAGATTGAGGAGCTCTAAAATCTCATCCTCATCTACAAAAAACACAGTGAGGACATCTTTTTCTACAAAAAAAATGATTCCCCATAGTTCTCAAGGTTGTCAAGGGTGATGCTAACCTGTTAAAGTTGGGGAAAATCCTCTAATAGTACCAAACCAAACCAAAGAAACAATGCACCTAGGTAAAAATCTTGGGTGGATCCCAACCAAGAACCACATCAGTCAAAACGTGATCTACAATTACTCTATCCTCTAAAATGATGTGTCCTAGAATGTTGACCTCCCAAATCCAGAATTGAAACACCAAGAGCTTCACGAAAATATGGTGCTCTTATGGACTATCTAGGACCATCTTCAAGTGTATCACATTCTCTTCCTTATAAACCGAATACACAAGGATGTAAATAATGAAGAACATGAAGAACTAGTCTATATATGAAGGGCTGATCTTATTCTAGAGACCCATGAAAACTTCCAGAAAACTCATCCGGCCAAACTAAATCACTATGTACTCATAGTGGACGTATTGATATCTTAGGGGTGTTTTTAGTATATCAACATGTCATACATTAAATTGGTGATAACCATATCCATGTTATATCTTTAGGAACCAACTCACTCCCTTCAGAAGATCGATGAGGTCATCAATCTGTAGTAGTGTATACTTAATCTTCATGATCAACATATTCAGACATCGTAAGTGCACACATAAACTCAATTTATTGTAAGACTTCTTGGAAAATAATATTTGGGATGCCTAGTTTGAAACACTTTATGTTACAAATCCCTTTAATCTACAATTCCTCCAGCTACACCCATAAATCATAATGCTCTGTGGGAGCCCTCTGATATTCAAGTGTAGATATTGATGTTTCATGGTTTACATATCGATAGAGATATCAACCCCTTGTGAGGAGGTAATATTGGAAAAATCTCCTAATTGACATCCTCGTACTCATCCAACGCATTAGGAATCCGAGGAATCGTCTTATAAACTCAATCGAGGGTTATTTTAAAAAACTACTTTTTGATTGGAGGCACCCTCATATGTTCAAGTCCATCATCCACTTCTTGGTTTTCCATGTAACGCCCCGACCCTAGTTACCCAGAGTCGGTGCATTATTACATAACATTGGCATGATCACAAAAAAGATCAAATCTCGAAAGACCGATTGGTTTAGTAGCCTTGGAAATACTAAATATGTTCATAAGTTTACAATACATCATAAAATGAAAAACTACTACAAAAACATAATTTCTCCATAATCCACACTCATATCCCCACATAACATCCCTGCAGGTCATTCATAATTTACTTCTTCACTTCCTGGGAAAAATAAAACATAGAAAAGGGGTGAGCTCAAATGCCCAGTAAGGATAACAATATAGCGGAAACTTTCCTAAATAAGAATAAATATTTAAGGCAATGTATAACTAAAACAAAATCCTTTTAAACTTGAACATTTAACATAGTATGGCATAAATAAAATTAAATAATGCCATTTACTTATTCACATGGTTATTCTACTAATCGAATAATCACATGCAAAATCAATAACCACTTTCATAATGATGGAATGCATAATTCTAAACTTTAATTTCTTTTCAATGCCTCGTCCAAAGACCATAGGGCTAACTGTAACCAGAACCCAACCCGGAGTGCCTCTAATAACTGGACACCAACCCGGAGTGCCTCTAATAACAGGACACCAACCCGGAGTGCCTCTAATAACCGGATACCAAACCGGAGGGCTTACTTTTACCAGTCCCTAACCTGGAGGGCTTACTTTTACCAGTCCCCAACCTGGAGGGCTTACTTTAACCAGTCCCCAACCTGGAACATACTTGTCCAACACATTCATATTAAGTAAACGTTGAAATATAACATAAACATTCTTATTGGAACTAGAATACGAAATGTCAACACTTTACTCATAAACCATGAATGCTATATAAATGACACATCTACAGTAAAACATATCAAAAAACTTCATTACAATGTGGAAGTTTTATATCATAATAAATCAACTTCAAATAATCTTAAAATCCATCAAAGGATGTTGACATAGATGAAAATGTTTTTTAAAAATTATTGAGAGAAATATCCATTTTTCATGAAATCATTTTAATGTTACACAATTTATAATGTAATGAATTTAAATACATTTTTGAATCAAAGTGTCCCATACCACTTTGAAACTTTTGAATCAAATGAACACTTTTAAAACATTCATTTTCATATAAATAAATCCATACAAACCATTTTGAAAACATGGACATAAATGAGAATGATTTAGAAGAATAAATATTTAAAACATTTAAAATGATGTTTTAGTAAAATTTCCCTTAGAAAGAATCCCTTTTAAAACTATTTTATGAAATATGGACATGGATAGTAAATTTGTCCCTGTAGATACATACGTAAAAACAACCTCGGATATTAAAGAGATTGTGAAGTAAACCCTTATCAATTTGGTAACTTATGAAACATACAACCCATGAAAGAGGTATCATACAATGAAAATGTAAATACACATAAGGTAAAGTGTATTACAACAAGAATACAATTATGGGCAGTACATACACCACACAAAAGGTAGTGGTGGAAATATGGCATGAATCTCACGGAAATAAAGAGTGAGATGAAAACCCCTTAGCACGTTAATCAACTGTGTCTTATGGACAAAATTTAATAACCACCAAATTATTTACAGAATAACATGAATATAAATATAATCATGATAATATATATCAAATGCCAGTACACAATACACCACTTTCAATAATTTAGTGGCGAATAATGGAAATCTCACGGAATTGAATGTGAGATAAGAAAATCCCTTACTTTGTACTTTTTCCTTAGTCGATGGTAGGTTTACCTCCTGTATAATGGTGAAATAATTGTTATTTAATTATACAAGAATCATTTACTTTAATATGATATCATATATGATCTTTTAACATTGAGTTTTTAATAATATCTTAGAATTATCGTCGTTTCGGGTGTTAACTTACTCAATTTCTTTTATATGTTTTGTTACATAAGGCATATTTGTTGTATCTTATTCATATCCAGAATGATATCAAGTCCTTAAACGTCATTTTTAAATCACCAAATGATAATTATACTTGAATGGATACGATGGAGAATGAATCTCATCGCGTTCGTGGAGACGGTAGTCCGTACGTATGCACGAGCGACAATATCATTATTTTGATATTAAAATAATATATAAATGGATGGTATATCATATATACAGAATCATTAACATGTTATAATTATTATTTACATGAGTTACATATCATTATTATACCCATCCAAAATAATAATATATTGAATAACAATTACACCACGACGTGGAGACGGTAAGCCGTACGTACGCACGTATGGTGACATGTTATTCAAAGGGTGGATAGAATACTGAATATGGTTGTAACATATTTATAATAACATCACAGTATATGTGATATACTGGAGTTATTATTTTAGAATGTTAACAACAAAGGAAGAAGAAGTGGAAGAAGAAATGTATTTGGAAAAAGTGTGGTGAAATCAATACCTCTTCTTCGGGTTCTTCCTTTTGATTTGATCAAAAGGGATAATTAGGTTGGCTTTCTGATCGAAATAAGGCCTCTAGGTTGTAGTGAGGGAAGTTGGGAGAGTATTTGGGCAGAGTTTGGCCGAACCAAAAGGCTTTGAAGGTGTGAAGAAATGAGAAGGAGGAGTTCCCTTTTATAAGAGGGGTGAGGGGCACCTTTGGAAAAGCTAGAAATATTAATTTATAATAAATTCATATTCGGTTTCTAATGGCTCCAAAGTTGATTATTCAAAGGTTAAGGTGGGGATAGGTCGAACCCCACTGAACCAATATAATTTAGACAGGATTGGGTACTTATATTAACCTTATCTTTAAGTATTAACTCAAAGTTAATTAGTTTCACTTTTACAATGTCTCTTTGTATTTTTATATAATATGGTTAATAAACTTACTATATACATCTAATATACCCCCAAGTAGTCCATTAATTAGGAACATCTCATGATATAAGTCTCTTGGCCGATCCTTAGATTTTTAGGAATTTAATATCAATTAATAATATAATATTTTTTTTAAGAACTCTTTTATGTCAATTTTGACACTATTCAATAGTTGATTTTTGTGAAACTCATAAAAGATTGATTACTTCGAATAAAGTAAATTAAATCAATCATAATATATCATATTATCCTATTAAATTAGTTTAATTCATTAAAAGTTTCATATTATATTTATTTGGGTATTTATAATATCAATTATTTTAATTTTTCACTATTATAGTAATTACGGCATCATCATTGTGTCATAAATAAAATATATTATTTAATGTCTAAAAATTATAAATAAAATATCATTATGTAGGAAATAGTTTTATATTTCTAATGAATATTTATAATCTAAAATCCAACATATATAACCTTATGTAACAATTGTTTTGCTAAAAGATATATGCTTGTGTCATTTTTGTATTCATTTTAACTTAATTAAAATAAAGTGTCATTATCATTTACAAGTGGATCCATGGGGTCCCAAAATCGACCCAAATATGCCTATGGTCGAAAATGTATCAACCAATAAGTCTAGGACACGTTTTAGGGTAATTTAGTATTATTATAATATTATTTTTTAACCCTTATTTACCGGATTTACCCTTAACCATGGTAAATAAAATATTTACCACAGTAATTATTCAAAATGTCTAAAAATAAAAGTTACCTATTTACACAATTTGAACATCCTGATTCCAAATATGGAATCCATTTTTCTAAATTCAAAACACAGAAGTGGCAGAAATTAATTTAAAATTAATTCCCGCTGTCAAAACAAAAAGCGTGTTTTAAAAGATAATAACTATCAAAAGATTGACACTTGTTTATGTTCGGTTTAATTGTAAAATTTTTACCAATGACCAAAATTATATTAAATGGTAAAAATATATTCTAAATATACTTTAAAACCACTCAAATTCACAATTTATCACTATTAATTATTTTGATTAATAAAGTTGTTTTTAATTAAAATTTAGTAATTTTCACTATTCATCAAAATATGAAAGTTATCCGAAAAGTACCAAAATTTCACCTTAGGATAAATTCGATATTCCAAATCCAAAAATGAAGTCCATTTTAAAATATAAAATATATATAATTTCAAAAAGTAGGTATTACTATTCATAACGGCTAGTTTGATTGGTTGTGGTGTGTGTTAAAACTCAAGGTTGCGTACAACACACGCTACTGTATTATTCAAAGAAAGTGTACCGTGGAAGCTTTGGATGTTTCATTATAAATTTTTGATGTCCCCATTTAGTCAAAAAGTTTAAAATATTGTATTTAAAAATGGTTCACTATTAAAATTTGATAAAAGTGCAATACTGAAAATGAATTTTTTCTTGCATTATATCTAAGAAACTCATAATATGGATTCTAAAATTATAAGGATTATATGAAGTTTAAAATTTAGATAATACTAATCATAACCTCTTTTGAATGGATTTTTTTTGTAAGTCATGGTGTGATTGAACTTGGTGTTGCATGTAGTGCAAGTTATTGAATTATTTTGAAGACATAACACACTATGAAATCTTGGGGTGTTACATTCTCCCCTCCTTCAATAAATTGCTTCCTCGCAATTTGAAATTGTTCTTCGAAAATAAAAGGTTGAAAATAGAAAATATATTTGTGGGAAATCCCACATCGGAAATTGGGTTACTAAAATTTAGTCTTAATATGAGGAAAAGCGAAATGAAAGGGTCATCGCCAAATTATGATCTCGATTAGGAGAACATTGGTGGAAATTAGAGACATATAATTGGAGGAAAAACGTAAATATTTATAGGTAGTGATTGAGGTCATCAATCACAAACAAGTATAAAATTGAGGTCCTTAAATTCATCAATCTATGATGATTTGAAATACCATCGGTTCAACAAAACATAGGGTATTATGATAACACATTTTTGACGTTTCAAAATATCTTAGTTGAAATCCCACATCGAAAAATGAATTAATGAGGCCTCTATTTAAAATAAAGAGTCGAAAGTATGATGATTACCGAAAATAACACATACTAGGGTCCATGTAGGAAAATATGGATATGGAAGAAAAATCTAACCATCAATTATCTGATGGAGAGTGGTAGAGAACATGGCTATGAAAAGTCCAACAACCCAAAAGCCATAAATTAGTGATGATTTAAGGTACCATCTAGGAAAACATTTTTGTTCTAAGTTGCTTTTCTTAATATTGAGGAATTTATTTATGAGATTGGCTAAGATCATAAGGAGATATACTTACTTTATAATTAGAGTTTTATCCATTAATAAATTTCTACCACAAACTCATCTTTCACTCTAAAAGATAATAGAATGTAAAAAAAATTCTATTTACACTATTCGTATAGGGTTCCAAAATAAATGAATTTATAATTCATATACAAGATCTTTTAATAAAAACTACATTATTTAATACAGGACATCTCGTGGGCCAGTGGTAGGTGATACACCCTTGTCGCACTTCGGTTGTGGGTTCAAGTCTCGCAGCCTTGCCGGACGCGACGGGTTGCCGCCCGACCTCAGGGTTGTCCTTTTATGGAAATCCAAAATAATCCAAACTAGAACTATCCAAAATACTTCTGTCCAAACTCACAGTCCAACATTTATAAGGAAGGTAAACATAATATAGATCCTTTTTACCCCGTAATAGCATATGAATACCTTCATCATGTATTACCATATTCCTTATTGATTACATTCATGATCCCTTATTCCATATAGAATGCTGGATATACTTCATTAATCCAAAAATGTTTTAAACCCCAACAATGATGGAATATACAAATCATTAATCAGTTCTAAGGTAGTCAAGAATATCCAATATAATTTATCCAAAACAATCACATATTATTCCAAAATCACTACCTCAGTATCAGAACTATATAATGATTTATCATTCTCTCAACCATATATTTTCCAAAAAATTTATCCTGCTATTGAGTCACTTTTCTTTGTTCCACACAATCTCATGTCCTTAATGATATAGTACTGCAGTACAATCCTTATATACTCCATAATTATTATTACAAGTACATTGTTGATATAACACTCAATTGACATAATCAACATAAGAACTCTAATCATTCCTCTTCATATGTGGTAGTATCATAACATGATTATTATCCAATAACATCATTTGCAGCATAGTCTGATGACTGGGACATAGGTTCGCGTAGTGTCCAAACTCCTTTCAAATGAAGCATTGTACATTTGAAACCATTTTCTTACCCTTGCAGTCATGTACTTTGTTCCCTTTTCCTCCACACTTATAACAAACTCTCATTCCTTTCATGCAAGTTCCAGGGTGTTTCTTTCCAGAGTTACCACATATGGGAAAATTCTTCTTTTCCCTCTTCCCTTTATCCATCTTTCTCTCTTCCATCCTTTTCTTCTCTTGCTTCCCTTCAAAGCCATAGGACTCAGTAAACTCTTTACTTATCTTATCAACACATGATATTATTTCTTCATATCATGATAATACATGGGAGACTATTTCTCTTATAAATTCTAGCTTAAGACCATGAAAGATATGATACTTCCTTCTCTTTGGATCATGTGCATTTCTAGAGTTCTCATTCCTTCTACTGGGCGCCATTTCTAAACAATGGCATACACTAGATCAGTTTATGAATCAAAATACATAATCCCATACTTATAAAACACTTAACATAAATTTAACTATTTATGGATATAATCCATAATCATAAAAATGTCTCCATTGAGGATGTATATACTCATAAACCCTTCATAATGGTTTGTAAAGAAAATGAGAATTATCCTTAGCATATCCCCCAGGAGTGTCGTAACCAAGAGTGCAGCAAGGCATGTTGTCGTGCACCAGTTCCCGTTCGAGTCTATCTCAAAGCGGTGTTTTCGGGTTTTACCCCTAGGTACATCTGTGCCAGAGCCGCCTCTACCTACTCGTATCCAGACAGGGATGTATTGCTCGGAAAACTCACCAAATCTCTACAATACCAAAATTCTAGGAAGTTCTTCTATACTAATCCTCAAAGTTCATCTTAGGTCTACGTGATCTAATCAGAGTTTATCTAAATCAATCTTCCAAGGTTTGTACTAAACTTCCTCTGATACCAACTGTAACGCCCCTACCCTAGTTACCCAGAGTCGGTGCAATATTACATAACATTGGCATGATCACAAGAAAGATCAAATCTCGAAAGACCGATTGGTTTAGTAGCCTTGGAAACACTAGATATGTTCATAAGTTTACATTACATCATAAAATGAAAAACTACTACAACAACATAATGTCTCCATAATCCACACTCATATCCCCACATAACAACCCGACAGGTCATTCATAATTTACTTCTTCACTTCCTGGGAAAAATAAAACATAGAAAATGGGTGAGCTAAAATGCCCAGTAAGGATAACAATATAGCAGAAACTTTCATAAATAACAATAAACATTTAAGGCAATGTATAACTAAAACAAAAGCCTTTTAAACTTGAACATTTAACATAGTACGACATAAATAAAATGAAATAATGCCATTTACTTATTCACATGGTTATTCTACTAATCGAATAATCACATGCAAAATCAATAACCACTTTCATAATGATGGAATGCATAATGCTAAACTTTAATTTCTTTTCAAGGCCTCGTCCCAAGACCTTGGGGATAACTGTAACCGGAACCCATCCCGGAGTGCCTCTAATAACCGGACACCAACATGGAGTGCCTCTAATAACCGGACACCAACCCGGAGTGCCTCTAATAACCGGAGGTCAAACCGGAGGGCTTACTTTTACCAGTCCCTAACCTGGAGGGCTTACATTTACCAGTCCCCAACCTAGAGGGCTTACATTAACCAGTCCCCAACGTGGAACATACTTGTCCAACACATTCATATTAAGTAAACGTTGAAATATAACATAAAAATTCTTATTGGAACTAGAATACGAAATGTCAACACTTTACTCATAAACCATGAATGCTATATAAATGACACATCTATAGTCAAACATATCACAAAACTTTATTACAATATGGAAGTTTTATATCATAATAAATCAACTTCAAATAATCATAAAATCCATCAAAGGATGTTGACATAGATAAAAATGTTTTTTAAAAATTATTGAGATAAATATCCATTTTTCATGAAAACATTTTAATGTTACACAATTTAGAAAGTAAGGAATTTAAATACATTTTTGAATCAAAGTGTCCCATACCACTTTGAAACTTGTGAATGGAATTAACACTTTTAAAACATTCATTTTCATATAAATAAATCCTTACAAACCATTTTGAAAACATGGACATAAATGGGAATGATTTAGAAGAATAAATATTTAAAACATTTAAAATGATGTTTTAGTAAAAGTTCCCTTAGAAATAATCCCTTTGAAAACTCTTTTATGAAATATGGACATGGATAGTAAATATGTCCCTGTAGATACTTACGTAAAAACAACCTCGGATATTAAAGAGATTGTGAAGTAAACCCTTATCAATTTGGTAACTTATGAAACATACAACCCATGAAAGAGGTATCATACAATGAAAATGTAAATACACATAAGGTAAATTGTATTACACAGAGAATACAATTATGGGCAGTACATACACCACACAAAAGATAATGGTGGAAATATGGCATGAATCTCACAGAAATAAAGAGTGAGATGAAAACCCCTTACCACGTTAATCAACTGAGTCTTATGGCCAAAAGTTAATAACCACCAAATTATTTACAGAATAACATGAATATAAAGATAATCATGATAATATATATCAAATGCCAGTACAGAGTACACCACTTTCAATAATTTAGTGGCGAATAATGGAAATCTCACGGAATTGAATGTGAGATAAGAAAATCCCTTACTTTGTACTTTTTCCTTGGTCGATGGTAGGTTTACCTCCTGTATAATGGTGAAATAATTGTTATTTAATTATACAAGAATCATTTACTTTAATATGATATCATATATGATCTTTTAACATTGATTTGTTAATAATATCTTAGAATTATCGTCGTTTCGGGTGTTAACTTACTCATTTTCTTTTATATGTTTTGTTACATAAACCATGTTTGTTGTATCTTATTCATATCCAGAATGATATCAAGTCCTTACAAATCATTTTTAAATCATCAAATGATAATTATACTTGAATGGATACGATGGAGAATGAATCTCATCGCGTTCGTGGAGACGGTAGTCCATACGTACGCACGAGCGACAATATCATTCTTTTGATATTAAAATAATATATAAATGGATGGTATATCATATATAAAGAATCATTAACATGTTATATTTATTATTTACATGAGTTACATATCATTATTATACCCATCCAAAATAATAATATATTGAATAACAATTACACCACGACGTGGAGACGGTAAGCCGTACGTACGCACGTATGGTGACATGTTATTCAAAGGGTGGATAGAATACTGAATATGGTTGTAACATATTTATAATAACATCATAGTATATGTGATATACTGGAGTTATTATTTTAGAATGGTAACAACAAATGAAGAAGAAGTGGAAGAAGAAATGTACTTGGAAAAAGGGTGGTGAAATCATTACCTCTTCTTCGGGTTCTTCCTTTTGATTTGATCAAAAGGGCTCATTAGGATGGCTTTCTGATCAAAATAAGGCCTCTAGGTTGCAGTGAGGGAAGTTGGGAGAGTATGTGGGCAGAGTTTGGCCGAACCAAAAGGCTTTGAAGGTGTGAAGAAATGAGAAGGAGGAGTGCCCTTTTATAAGAGGGGTGAGGGGCACCTTTGGAAATGCTAGAAATATTTATTTATAATAAATTAATATTCGGTTTATAATGGCTCCAAAGTTGATTATTCAAAGGTTAAGGTGGGGATAGGGCGAACCCCACTCAACCAATCGAATTTAGATAGGTTTGGGTACTTATATTAACCTTATCTTTAAGTATTAACTTTAAGTTAATTAGTTTCACTTTTACAATGTATCTTTGTATTTTTATATAATATGGGTAATAAACTTACTATATATATCCAAGCGACCCCCAAGTGGTCCATTAATTAGGAACCTATCATGATATAAGTCTCTTGGACGAACCTTAGATTTTTAGGAATTTAATATCAATTAATAATATAATATTTTTTTTAAGAACTCTTTTATGTCAATTTTGACACTATTCAATAGTTGATTTTTGTGAAACTCATAACAGGTTGATTAGTTCGAATAAAGTGAATTAAATCAATCATATTATATCATATTATCCTATAAAATTAGTTTAATTCATTAAAAGTTTCATATTATATTTATTTGGGTATTTATAATATCAATTATTTTAATTTTTCACTATTATAGTAATTACTGCATCATCATTGTGTCATAAATAAAATTAATTATGTAATGTCTAAAAATTATAAATAAAATATAATTATGTAGGATATCTTATTATCTTTATAATGAATCTTTATAATCTAAAATCCAACATATATTACCCTATGTAACAATTATTTTTCTAAAAGATATATTCTTGTGTCATTTTTGTATTCATTTTAACTTAATTAAAATAAAGTGTCATTATCATTTACAAGTGGATCCATGGGGTCCCAAAATCGACCCAAATATGCCTATGGTCGAACATTTATCAACCAATAAAGCTAGGACACGTTTTAGGGTAATTTAGTATTATTATAATTTTTTTTAACTCTTATTTACCGGATTTACCCTTAACCATGGTAAATAAAATATTTACCGCAGTAATTATTCAAAATGTCTAAAAATAAAAGTTACCTATTTACACAATTTTAACATCCTGATTCCAAATATGGAATCAATTTTTCTAAATTCAAAACACATAAGTGTCAGAAATTAATTTAAAATTAATTCCCGCTGTCAAAACAAAAAGCGTGTTTTTAAGAGATAATAACTATCAAAAGATTGACACTTGTTTATGTTCGGTTTAATTGTAAAATTATGACCAATGACCAACATTATATTAAATGGTAAAAATATATTCTAAATATACTTTAAAACCACTCAAATTCATAATTTATCACTATTAATTATTTTGATTAATAAAGTTGTTTTTAATTAAAATTTAGTAATTTTCACTATTCATCAAAATATGAAAGTTATCCGAAAAGTACCAAAATTTCACCTTAGGCTAAATTCGATATTCCAAATCCAAAACTGAAGTCCATTTTAAAATATAAAATATATATAATTTCAAAAAGTAGGTATTACTATTCATAACGGCTAGTTTGATTGGTTGTGGTGTGTGTTAAAACTCAAGGTTGCGTACAACACACGCTACTGTATTATTCAAAGAAAGTGAACCGTGGAAGCTTTGGATGTTTCATTATAAATTCTTTATGTTCCCATTTAGTCAAAAAGTTTTAAATATTGTATTTAAAAAGGGTTCACTATTAAAAGTTGATAAAAGTGCAATACTGAAAATGAATTTGTTCTTGCATTATATCTAAGAAACTCATAATATGGATTCTAAAATTATAAGGATTATATAAAGTTTAAAATTTAGATAATACTATTCATAACCTCTTTTGAATGGCTTTTTTTTGTAAGTCATGGTGTGATTGAACTTGGTGTTGCGTGTAGTGCAAGTTATTTAATTATTTTGAAGAAATAACACACTATGAAATCATGGGGTGTTATATTCCATTTAATTGAAAATTGAATTATTGGTCCCATTTCCATAAATACAGAACTCTATGAACCTGGAACTGTAAATCATGACATGAAAAATGGATAACCAATCCATACAAATGATTATGTCGTAAGGCCTCAACACTGCCACCAAGATATCCCATTCTAAAATCTCACCCCTAAGAGTATATTCAAACTATCATCTCTAGTATGTGATCATCATATCTTCCCCCATAAGACTCTCTATACAATGTGGTTGAGTTAACGATTCCCTCAAAATCATCATGTATCAAAAAAGGTTCATGGTGAGAAAATATTGAACAAAACTTGTGTTTATCAAAAATATATCTAGCATGAAAATGATATCGATCTTACCTATATTCATCATTGGAGCACTAGGGTCATAGATCTCCATTACCTAATGATGGCTTCATCCCTATTAACCAGCTCCATAAGCCCATGGTGGACTATATAGGGGTGGTGGTGGTTGTACCTCGAACCTCCACCCACAATTTATTCCTCGTCCAACTCCTCTTCCACATCTAGAACCTTGTGTACTTCCATGTTCTTACATTCTACAATGCCTTTGTAGTCCCTTGATCATCTACTGATAATCTGTACAGAAATTTAGGAAATCTTGAGCCATGTATCCATGACTGCCACAAAAGTAGAATATCATATAATTCAGGTGACTCTCTCTACAATGGGAGAATAACAACATTATCCCCCTGTCTTAGGGTTGTTTGTTGATCTATATAATCAACATAGATACATGCATAATTTTACATCTACCTTCTATTGATGACTACGTAACCTGATGCCCAGTTGAAGCTCCCACTACCTGTGTCTTCTCCTCAAGAATGATCTCAAATATAAGAACATACATCAATACCCCAAAATATGTTAAAATTATAATGGATATCATTGATTCCCTAATCTCCTAGTGTATCCCCTACTCAATAATCTGGTCCCTGAAGAATGAGTCATGCACTATATCCATGTAGTAGTGATGGTGATACATAAATCTCATCGAGTACTCCTCTAATGTCCAACTACACAACTGTAGATTTAGTATCTTATTTATATGCATGGAGTATAACATCATCAATAATATATCCTCCATGAAGAGATGATAAAAGGTTGTATAGGTGATAGTAATTTCCTCAACTATCTGGACCACTATGCTCTACCAACTCCCTACTGATCCATGTAGAAGACTTGCTTCATGGTCTTCCATCTAGTCAAGAATCATCATCACTAGGTAGAAGACATATATAACCATATCCATGTAATCCATAGAATATTTGGGGTTCTTATAATATTTTCACCAGGGAGGTCACTGCCTCGGGAACTCATTCCACACACATAGGCATCTGGAATCCTCTAACAGTAACAGTTGTATAAAGGTTCTACTCTCCGGGCAGGGGTATCACTTGTACACATCCCCAGGGAACTATCTCTATTATAGTTCTCTTTACTGAATCCACATAACTAATGGTCCACCATCATGATAAATCATCAATATATTGGATATATTTCTTCATGGATTTATCATAAAATAGATTAAATGTACCATATTTAATGGAGTATACCTAATGAGTTGTAATTGACTCATGAAAGACATGAGAACACACTAAATCCTATAAGATGAATGTACCATTTATTTTCCCCTACAACTAGTGTTTTAATGTACTATTTAAAATAGAATAATTTAGAGATCTGGTCTATAGATACATTTTACTTTACACCAACAATATATTCCCTCTCTGAAATCTAAACACTAAACAATTATCACTGTTTCCCCAAAGAAATCTCAATGACTCTTAGTGATTTAGTTAGAAAATACATCATTTGATACTACTCTTTCTTGACCAGTCCCTTAGGGTCAATGTCGTGTCTACCTCATGATAAACTCCAAAAGGATAGCGACTAGAGATTTGGACAGAGTTTCCCTATCCCACAAATGGGAGGAATTTTCCTAAGGGAAAAAACCCAATTATGAACTCAATGGTGGTCTCCAATTTCCAATATGTGTTATGGTTCATTACTTATTAGTATTTAAAAATAAAATATTTTTAATTAAATTATTTAATTTATGGTTATTAACCAGGTTAATGTTTCTAAATATGTCCCATGTCGACCATTCTTAGGTCACATCCATAGTAATTACACCGCTCTGAGCTCAATAGTGCCCTCAAATTTCTAATTGGAAAACACTTTTGAGACATATTTCACTTTTTTAGAAACATACAATGAACATTATTTTAAAAACCAAAACAAATTCAAGAAATAACTCTATGAATTATAATGTATTACAATATTATTTCTTAGAATAGTGATATAGAATCCTATATATCATGAAATGAATCAAGGATTGTTAATTATGATATACAATAATTTTTGGATAAATTATTCTCAAAAAACCTAATTGTATGATGATCACATCTCAATTCATTGTTATTATTCAACTAATGTTTATGATAATGACAATACTAAAAAATTGATAATTATACCTATTATTAAATTAATGTTATATAGGTAATATATCAGATGCAATTTTATAGATCCCATAACAATTTACAATGAAGGGAAGCCTAAATGTATATTCTAATGAAAATTATGATGATTTATCAATATAAGTATAATTGTAAACATACAATAGGATTTGAATTATTTTTATGGGTCATAGATCAAATTGATGGTTGGTATATTTCTCATATGGAGGGATAAAAACTAAACATTGATGTGATTACTATTATATGGGTGTTTATTTATGTCATTATAGAAGAGATTCCTAGTCTTCCTAAAAAATTGTGAATATGGGATTTAAATATTACTCATATATAGTGCTACAAATATTTAAATGACTATATAGAGAGTGGAACCAAATGAGTTGCATGAATTGATGAAGATATTCCATGAGTATCTCGATAAGGGACTCATTTAAATTAGTAGAACACCATGGGGTGATAATGTTCATGTTTTCAAAAAATAATATGGATCCACATGACAAAACATTGATTATATAGAGGTTAAAATTTTCATAACTAATAATAAGTAACCTTTACCACATATTGATGACTATTTTGGCCAATTTTGTGAAGATTAATATTTTCAAAATATTGATATATGATTTTTTACAAATTGATGATGATTGAATGTGAATTTATTCCAATGAAACCCATTTTTTCATGGTATCGATAGTATGAATTATTAAAAACTGTTTTTTTCAATTACTAATAATACAGCTATAATTAATAATTAAATGAATATAGTGTTCAAATGTTCTAATTTTAGTGTTGTTTTAGTATTTAGATGTTATATTCATATAGATTCAATGGAATGGATGAACACTAATATCACATGAAGATTTAAATGAAGTTCAAAAGGAATTAGATATCTAGAAATGTTACAGAATTTGAATGTTGAATAAGAAATGGTTCATTTATTGGTAATATACTACTAAGAGATATTATATCATGTTATTTATCTTCAATAATGATATTCTGAATTGTCCTTGATAAGAATTATGAAAATGATTTACATTTTTCATTGGATGAATAGATATTATAATTATTATGTGAATTATTAATCATGACAATGTAACACCCTCATTATGTTAGCACATAAGTGAGTCATGTTACATTGAAATTACAAATGTCAATAAAATTACAAGGAAATAAATGTAATTTTGGCCATTGATCATTTTCTCATGATAACATAGAATGGAGAAGGGTTTTTGATTTACATTGATTCATTGATGAATGCTATTAGGTTTTTTATTACACAGAATAATATGGTGATAATGTATTCCACACACGAATTGTTAGTTCATATATAAAATTACTAAACTCATGATTTATAGATAATAATTGAAATAATTATATTAATGGTACTTAGTCATTTAAAATATGATGAACATGGTCATATATAAATTAATCATAAATGTTTATTGTATATATTCCCCATGAATGAGTTGAACATGTTCTAGAGAAACTTGATAGAGTTAAATAGTGATTTTGAATTATCTGTACATTAAAACCATGGAAATGTTAATAAGGTGGTTGAATCAATTAGCCAAACAATTAATGGTAGCATATCAATTTATATGATAATAAAATATCAATGGTGTATATATTTTTAAAGGAGTCACATTGTAATTTGGATAAAAGAAGGTGATTATTTTCTTTCTCATTTGATTTTTCAACCATAAATCCATGTGAATCATAACAATTCATATAATGGGGATGGAGAGATATAAGATAAGGTGAGAATTATTCATTAGTTCAAACATGATGGTGCTAGAATTATAATGTTCGGTAACTATGTATGTATACCATTATCTCCATAGTTGAAGATAGATATAATGGAATGATACTCTTGTCTCTTCATTTTTAATTCGTCATTAACATTGTTTTGTTTATAGATATTTAAAATATAATATATAATTGAATACATGATGATAGTTATTTTGGACAATATATCTATGTTCATGGTATATTAGCATATTAAGGTTGGGATACATAAGTCTAAGAGGGAGGATATATCCATTACAAATTTCTGAATGGATGTGGTAAAATATCCTAAAAAATTATTTCTTCAGACTCCCCAAAAAATTTACAATTTTTAATTATATTGGGGACATTGTATTCTAAAATATGAATAATGTCCACATAATTTATATCATATAATATTTTTTAATTGATAATCGTTTCATGATATATTTCATAGAAGTTGAAATATTTTGTATTGAAAAAAATTCTAAATAATCTTATTGAGATATATAGATTACCTTGATGATAAATTTATTTCAATATAAGTATTTTGATGTATATTCTATTACGTACATATAATCCTATGATAGTTGATATGTTTTATAGCACCATTAAAATCCTTATGGATGATTTGAGATAATATTTTATTGAATTTCATAGTAGTTGGGAGAAACAATATACTTAGTTGTGTATTATAAAAAAATATATTTCACTTATGAATTCATATGGATTACTATTAAAACTATTATATAAGTAAATTTAGAATGTTAAAATGTTGGGATGAAGCTGTATAAATAATGTTAATTCCTCCATTGCTAGCTATGGAAATGTAAAATAATTTTGAATTCATTCAGTAGGACATGATAGTAACTGATTTTCAGCTTTCTAGTTTTAATAAAAATCATAGATGATAAATAGAATTTTTTGTAGAGAGAAGTTATTTTCATTAATTTCTCAATAGAAGATCTTATGTGACTATCATTAGGGGAAAACATGAATATTAATTTTCCTAGTGGAACATAGTGGTTAACTAAATTAGTTTTAGTTAAATATCAATATTGTAAAAAATTTAATTATAATCAACCTACTAATATCTTTTTGTGTTTTAATTATTTATAAAAAATTTTAAAATATGAGGGTTGAAAAACGAAACTAAAAAATAAAGTAAACTAAATAAAAATTCAAATTCAAAATCAATGTTTTTATGTAGAAATTCATTTTTTCCAATTATTTGGTTAAATGGATTATTTCATTTTTCATTAGATTGATAAATTTTATTTTATAATTCATTTATGAAACATAATTACTAAATTTATGTTCATTAATTTATTAAAAATGATATCGATCATGACTTTAGTGCACCAATTCCCACCTCATACAACTGACATGTATGATAAAAACCTCTATTAAGAGTGAAATTCCAAAATTTTTTACTCCAACATATGCCATTATATATGATTTATTATAATAAAAATCAAAATTCAATGTTTTTTCATGAGTAATGGTTGTAAATATAGTTACACTAAATAATAGGGATAAATTTGATATTTATATTGTGTTGGATGACATCCACACCCATGAAATTCTCTCTCATTCATATAAATGTACAATTATAATCTTTTATAATTTATGAACAATAATTTATGAATTATATGAATCCTACCCAAAGTCTATGGATAATGATAGTATCACACCCATAGAATGTATAATGGATAATGGTGAAAAGAGATAATTGAAAATGATATTGATATATTGTATGATAATGATGGTGTCTATTTAAAAATCATAAATTTCATTATATTTAAAAATATATTAAAACAAAAAATAATAAAAAATTTATTAATATCCTAATAATAGTGTCATAGATGAACCATTAATGGATTATATTCAATTTAATACACACTTGTACTATTTTTATTTTCTTCAATCATGACTATATAGTTTTAATTTCCCATATATGTGATAATAAAGGATAATTCTATGTTAATTTGGAGGCTACTTGGGGTTATATGTCATATAGTGGGGTATCCACATTGAATATTCTCATATTACTATCTGTAAAAGTTGATTCAGGGTGTAAATGATTTTTTAAAAACATAAGGGTGTCATCATTTACTCAAGAATGTTTTTTTTTGAGTAGAAATTTTTTAGGGCCTATATTCAACCCTAAAAAACAGTTCACATCATCAATTGTATTTTATTCTATTAATTTTCACACAAAAAATCATTTCATGGCTTGAATTGAATATACATGCAATAAATCATTATTTCATAGTAGTTTAAATATATTTTCACATGATTCTTTAGTTTCATGCCTTGGGAATGGTCCTTGATTTAGACATATATTGTTTAAGATCATTTTTATAGTCAAATTAACACCAATTTTCATCGGTAGAATCATTAAATTACTATAATAAAAATTATATAAATAAATAAATACAAGAAAAATTTATGATCTTAATAAAAAATACATTTAATGGTAAAACAAAAATTCAAAATATGGTTATGTCAATTCACCCACATATTTAAATTTTCATCCCTAATAACATAATCTAACCAACTTCTAATGATATTTTTATGAATAATAAATAAATCAATGTCTCTTTATTAAGATTATTTTTCTATTTAAAAATATTTTTTCATAAAAAAGTATCATTCCCCATCGAACCCCTTATGATAAAAGGATCTTCATTTTGAAAATATTAAACATTTATCCTCCCAATACATAAACCATTTTTTATTTCCCTTTCTTCGTCCAAATAAATTTTTAGTTTTATGAAAAACTTTTTATATGATGTTTGAATCATAAAAAAATTATAAGAAAGCACAATTAACTCGAAAAATAACCAAAAACCAAAAAAAACATCACTACGCGCCAATGCAAAAGAATTTTTAAATTCAATACAACTATCCCGAATGTTTGTTCTTTGAGAACCACACCACACCATGCCTACTCAATTCTAGAAATACCTAAACCCTGACATGGCGGTCATAGTATACATCACCAATATAACTATCACTCCACCAATGTCATCATCTTCAACGTCACCATCATTCACAAAAATCAACATAGCGCCGGTCATCATCCATAGAGAATGCTAACTGGATCAGTCAATCCAATGAAGTAGATCCCAAAATATTAAAAAATAATGAGTCACCACTATCTTATACATCAATGAACAAAACACCATCATCACCGTTCAAGAACCGGCGTCGTCATTGTGGAATGTTGGGTACGCCTCTCAGAGACTATTTTTCGCTCAAACAACACACCCCAATCTCTGTATGAAGATTTTTGAACCATAATGTCATGGAAAGGTGGGTTACACTAAGATGAAAATAATTTTATGAGATTAAGAAAGCCTCATCATAGGACATCAAAAGATACCACAATGGTTGAACAGAGTTTGAGTGGAACAAAATCCCCATCTCCACCACTTATTATCTATAATGTTTTATAGACAGATCAACCACAAATAAAAAATTCACCATAATTTCCATTTTGAATATCATCTAGCTTATATAATATTTTGTGGGAGTGGATAAAATAGTCATAAAACGTGGATCAATTATAATGTGTTTAATTGTTGAATTATACGGGCATAACAATGATTGATTTCATGGTGGGTACATGGAATAAGCGATAAATAATTACTTCAATCATATTAAAAATGATTTTTTAGTTATAAATTCATTACTATTACAAGAACAATCTTCAAAAAAATAATTCATATTCTCTAAATAAATATATGATGAAAACTTTTCATAGGAATAAGATCATATATTTTGGAACAATTTTATTTTTAATGTATATAATCAATAAACCAATCCATAAAAATATAAAAAATTTAAATATTTACAAAAAAAATATTAATTGATTTTACATATTTTTTAAAAAAAATAGCCATTTCTAAAATTTACCCTCCATGAATTACTCTACCTAATCATTTCACAATTTCTCTCATCTAATAATGTTAATAGTAATGATTTAAATATGGAATTATGATTATCATATTATACTAATGTATGTTAGATCGACAGTAGATTATAATTGTTAAAATTAGGGCATAAATACTTTATTTTAGAGATCCAAAATACATTTTATTTTGAAATTAATTTTATTTAATTAATTTTGAATCAAATCTTATTAAAATTATTGTATATTTATTGATTGTGTGAGTTTTATTTTTATTATTTATTATCACTTTTTAAAATTATAAAATTATTCATTCACGATGTAAATTTTTAGTTTTCAATATATTCACCCTTTTTAAGAAATAAAAAAATATAAATTATTCATGTTTTCTTATTACAAAAGCATAAAGGGCCTGTAAATATTGGAACATAATTTTATGTATAATGATTGTTTAAAAGTAAACGAAAAATATACAGTAAAATGGTTGCATAATAATTTATTATTACAACTAGAAATTTAAATGTGAAGGCCAGTAATTCAAATATTTTATAAGTGAAATAATTATTGGTTTGATCCACCTGGTGGGCCTTATGTTTTGATTACTCATTGAAGTGTATCACCAATAATTGATCAAAATCTATTGTTGGGTGGTGTTTCATGGATTTTAATGACCACATTTATTTCTTTACAGTATGTGAATCTAATAAAATATAATATAGGTATACATGGATATTGTACACAACATCCACCCCCTTCATAATTATTTAAAATATTTTGGTTAAGGTTATATGAACATTAGATCCTCTAATTTGTTTTTTATACTTATAATTCATTTTAATTAGTATATAGGTGTTTCCCTAGATAAATTGTATAAATTAAATCGTTGATGAAAATTTTAGAATGAAACTTAATTTTAACATTATAATATCAAGAAAAAAAATAAAATACTTACCCTTTAATATATACGTCTTAGTTTTCAGGTTCTTAAAGAATAACGACATTGAACACATCAGGGGATACCATTATTAATTTTTTTTTGGGAAACTAAAAATGTTTCTCAATAGTCACATTTTATTTTAAATTGTCATCTACTAGGGAAAAATAAGAGTTTTTTTAATCTAACAAACAATGATAAAGATATTTAATACAAAATTAATCATCAGTAAAATTAAATGAAATTTAGTTCAATAAAAGATTATTCCAATGAGGTGTGTTGGATTATATTTCATCATAATTGGATATTCACTCATAGATGTTATCTATACTAGATGATGGAGGTATGTACTTGGGATCCACAATAATTTTTTGAAATTTATTATAATTTTTGGTGTCTTCATATTTCAAATAAAAAATGTTATACATTGATTCTTGATATTTTATTTTTGTGTCAGATGGGGAGATCATATTTAATTTCTAGCTGATTATTGATAATATCGATATTTTTTACCACTATATATTACTCAGCAGTATATTCATTATAGCTATTCTTCTTGAGAAATAGATATGTAATGTGTAATAAGTATCTAGTATCCTCTTCCTCAACATCCTCAGTTTTTATTCTATATCAATGATGACTATTTAAATTTCATCCACCTCAACATTTGATTCTTCCTTAGGTTCATGTTCAAGTATCATCTCCTAGGATGATTGGAAAACATTAGATAACCATTAACTTTTTTATTCATATGATGTTTCATATCGTTAATCCATTGAAACTTCCCCTTGCTAAATTTTCATCCTCATTTTCATGATATTTTACATGATAAATTTATTCTTCTTAGTTGGGAGAAAAAAATAATGTTTATCCCAGAGTCCAAGCTATTTATTAAAAAAATCAAGATGATACTCATTTTTTTACTTTATTCACATATAAATCCATCAAAAAATAGGTGCTCTATGGTCTTTTTATAGTCTTTATAAGTCAATTGAATTCATCCACTTTGATTATTTTTCATCATGCTCACCGTATATAACTATAAAATTATTAAATTTCATGTTGTGTGCACTATTGTGTGTCAGAAATTTTATTATGGTGTTAAAAATATATAAACAAATTTAATAAGATATGGAAAAGAAATAAGTTAAAGAAATACTACCTATATACAAATAAATTATACTAGTTTTGATGACCCTATCATAGGTCCGTACAAAATAAAATAAAATTTTATATTTGAAGATATTGTATTAATTGTTTTCCTTACATTGAAAGCTTATTAAAAAATCAAAAACTAATTCTAATGCAAAAGTTTTAATATTTTTTTTTTTATTTTTTTTAATATAATGAAATGTAGAAGATTGTAAAAGGTAACTTAATGAAAATTTAATCTAAATGAAAAAGAAATTATTTATAGAATGCCTGTTTTGTATAAATTTCCCAATACTGTAGTATGTTTACATAGGCACCTCTAATATTTAATTATTCTTTAATTTGAATTTGGTAATTAAATTTTCACCCCAAATTGATGAATTATTATTATTTAATTTACGAATTTTGAAAAAAAATTCCCTTAAGAACACCAAATCAAACCACATAAAATAGTTATATTTTTTAAAAATGTTAATCAATAGTTAATTTAATTAAGGACCTATGTACACTATATTTTGTTTCAACATTTTTTGTATCCCCAAATTCACCATATGAAACGTTCAAACAAAAAATGATTGAAAATTTAAATTATTGAATTTGGAATAATCTGAGACCCTTTCAGTGGTAGATTTCAATGCACCTTGAACTAATATCACACTCACCATATATATACATATATATAATTTAATGATTTATGCAGAAAAATTTAAGATCACTGTGAAACCATCATCCCTAAAAAACCCTGGTGAATAAAATTTTCATCACCAATTGTAAGAGAAAATGGAATTAGATATAAAAGTAAATGATATCATTATATTGGTAGTATATAGAATACATGAATTTAAAACATGAAATTTCATTACATGTTAAAATGAATTAAACCAAAACAAATAAATTGATAGAATCATAATCCCAACACAGTGGTATAACACTAAGCTAATGATATCCCATTATATCCCCCCATTCCCATTTCTATATTCTTCAACTATGCTTGTATGTATTTAATTTTTAAAAATTCAGATAATAAAAATCATTTGGTGTAAATATCAGTGCTACTCATTAGTTTCACTTTATAATGTGGGGCATCATTGTGGAATATTCTCATGTTGAGATATAGGTGAATGGAATTATGACAAAAATATATATTTTACTCCATAATGTTAACACCATTTTCCCCAAAATGTGTTTTCACATCATGAATATTCTTTTCTTGCAATGAACTTTCACTTTATATAAAAATCATGTCCTAAATTAACTTTTCTGTCACTAAATTGAACTTATAAAAAATATTTAATTTCCTAAATTACATCATAGGTCCAAAATTTCTATTTCATAGTCATCCCCACTTTCATTTGATTATTTATTTTTCTTTCTTGAATTTTGGACCTTATATGACTATATGATTTTATGTATTTTTTCATCATTAAATAACTTACATTAAGGATGATACCAATAATTTCTTATATAAATCTTTCAATTTAAAAACAAATAAATCATTCAATAAATTAATTACTTAAGGTAAAAAAATAATTAATTTTAAATTAAAATAAATATTAAAAATATTGTTATATAAAAAAGGTTATGTTATACAAACTTATTAGGTATCCGAGCCCTAGGTATTTTGGATAATTTCATATTATTGGTCATATATTGATGGTTTTTTATTTCTTGCAACTCCAACCGAACCACTCTCAAGTTCATGATGTCTTCCACATAAATCTCATTAGGATGTACACATAGATCTGTCACATTATCTAAACTCATATGTGGTACCATTGGATTTTTATCAATCATATTAACATTAATTTATAGAAAACATTTATTTTAGAGAAAATGTAATGTAGAATAGTTCTACTAACCTTGATAAATTGATTTTTAGGAATTAAAAATTCTATGAAAATAATGAGAACATGAAGATGTGAAGAAGTACAGAAATACTTAATTTTTATTGGAATGATTGAATTTCATGGGAAAATTACCTGTGGGGGGTGGTGTGACACCCAATGATATTTTATTTATTTCATATGAAATATTTATATTGAATTTGAATACATTGTTTACAAAAAAATAGGTGTTTAAATGATCATTGATATAACCATACATTAAAACATATAAATTTAATTTGATGCTATTAATAGTATATATAAATTATTAAAATTATATATAATTATCACATAAAATAAAAAATTATGTATTAATAAATACTAATTATATACTCCATATTTAGTAATGTCATTTTATTATTTAAAATCTTGTTTCCTTAATAAAATTATGAACATTTCATTCAAAAATTACAATTAAAATATAGATATTATAACTATTTTACTCAACTAAATTTATTAAATTTTTTAATCGTTATTCAAATGTTATCACAGGTTTATTTGTTATGCTTTTTTTAAAAAGATATATTTTTCATTAAATATAGAAAAAATATATATTTTCTGAAAATTATCAATATTTTTAACGTAAAAAATATCAATTTTTATCAATTTAATCCTAATATATCATAAGACACCATTAATTACATATAATAAAATTAATTAAATAGGAAAAATCATAATTATTTTTTTTAGAAGTTTAATTTTGTTATTAAAAAAATTCTTAAAAGTGGGTATGTATTTTTAATGTGTTTTTATCTTAATTATATGTAGTAATATATTTTAATTATTTTTTTTATTATTTCATAATTTATATAACAAAATTTATATTTATTATTACACAATAATTAATATAATATAACAGTTTTTTTTTCATTTTATTCATAGTCTATAAGAAATTATATTTTATTTACATACCACTGTTTGTGGTTAAATGAGTTTACACTAGGGCTAAAACTAATAGGTTAGTAATTCCATCAATAAATTCATTATTATTATATATTTATTGTATCACAAAAAATTTTAAGACAATAAAATTGTACTTGATATAATATTTTACATAAAACATCATACATAAAGAACCAATGAAATATATTTCTATAAAGTTAAAGTCTTCTAAAGCTTTCAAAACACACAACCAGAATGTAAATTAAACTGTAATATATTATGACATTAAAACCTAGCCATTAAATTGTATTCATTTTATACTGATATCAAAATTATAAACATTATGGAAATAAATTTATTTGAAATAACATACACATCATTTTAATGAAAATAAAATTCATGGTGAATACTATATTTTTTTAAAAACTGGGTGATTCTCACATTGGGGGCATAAGCAAAAATTAATTTTTACCATTTTTAGAAAATGTATATAAAAAAATTAAAATTGATTTTAAATAATAATATTGTAATTTTCTTTGTGTTAATTATTGGTCTTTTTTTCAATGTATTATTTTATAATTAAAAATGATAAATTTATTTTTTATATATAAAAAATCATTTTACATTAAATAAATCACAATGTTAAATATTATTTTACATTGGTATGAGAGAAGAATTAGTTATTTATTATTTTTATTTTACTATTTTAAGAAATTATAATCAATTTCATGTTGATTTTTTATCCTAAAAACCTTGTTATAAATGATTATTTTCTAATTGAAACCTTGTTTTTTCATATCATCTTCATGTATAATTTTTAATTGGGTTCTTCCAAAAATATGAACTGAATTTGGAAAAATGGAATCAATATTTAAAATCATTATTACATAAATTATCTAATATGGTAAAAAAAATTTATACCATTGTTGTTATTAAAAATAGTAAAATTTTATTGTCATTGTTAATGTAAAAACAATATCACATGGGGGATAAAATACAATGGTAAGGGTTATAAATGACAGACAAACTTTTCAAAAAAATAACACTTATCATAAATGTTTTTGTCTAATATACTATAAAATTAAATACTGATCAATTTTTTATGTCTTATTGAAATATATATTCATGTTAAGATTAAATCTATTCTAAAAATGCTTATCTGTACCCTCCACCACTTTAAAATTTCCAACCCTTCTCCTCCCCTATTGATATTTTCAATTCCATTTGGTTATACAATTCACTACCAATTTCAATTAAATATTCCCAAAATAACATTCAAGGTGCCGTTGATGGATTAGAAATCCATCATATGAAGGATTTGGCTGACAAAAATTTCTCTTTCCCAAAAAAGAAATAATCTTAAAAAACATGAATTTTCATTTTATTTGTTCCTCGAAATCCATTATATATTATTTAATGATGGTGATATAATAACACAAGTATATACCATATTATGAGAAGATATTATGTTATTTTATAACATAATATTATACTTTATTAATTTAAATATAACTTTTATGTTCTTATATTATATATTTTTTCAAATTTGATTACCTCTACCATTTGAATGGAAGACTACTAGATTGTGAACTTAGGCGATTCGTTTTTCGATAACCCATTACATGGAAGGTAATAAGGAAAGTTTTAAATAATTAATTATATATATATTTTATTAATTTATTTTCTAATATTAATATATGACCAAATTCCTTATCCCTTCACTTGTAATTTAAAGGATAACATTTCTCAAGTTTAGATATGGTATATCGTCTCCCTGACACGATGTGATCCATTCTACAATTTAATGTTTAAATAATTATTCAAAAAAATTATGAGATGAAAAATTAATTATATTTAAAAAAATTATGTCATTTTAGATCAGATGTATCTATATAATATACAAAATAACACAAACATTTATGTCAAAACCTAATTTATAAATTTAGCAAATTAACACTCGAAACAATGAAAATATTGAAAGATTATTGTAAAATAGGTACATAGTGTTATTATTGTATAATATAATATATTATAAATATTATATTAACTGTATAATAAATTAATAAAATGATAAACCCATTATAATAGAGTTTAATTAATGTTTAAATAAAAATAATTCTGAGGTAAGTGACTTATTCTAAATTTACCATTATTGAGGAACATTGTAATTTCACGCACCCAATTTCTTTTATATGATTTATATACTTCCCATTTGATTATTAATATCACTGTTAATTACTTTTTTTCTTTATTATGTATTTGTATATGAATTATTTACCCTAAATTGTGTTTAAATTTGTGGTAATTAAGTGGTAAAAATTTTCATTAAAAAATTTCTTCTTTTTATTATATTAATTATTTCCATGTATTTAAAATCATGTGATAATTAAATATTTCAATTTTAAATAACATATGATTTATTTAAACATTATTTTTGTGGATGTATATTTGTTATATGTAATCAATCCATTTTTGATCTATACGATGGTTTATTTTAGAATATTATTTTAATTAAGATTATTATAGCCTCAATTTCAATTAAAGACATTTTATTCTATATAAAATAATTCATTTTTTCTAAAATATGAAATAGAAATTTATTGATAAATAATTTTTTTAAAAATTTGACATCATTTACTACTTTGGTCAGGATTCCATTTGCTCCTAATATTTTTATATCTATTTTTAAATTGATTTAAACAATAGCTTATTGATTAACTCAATATATATTTTACATATATGGAAATATTTAAATTTATATTAAAATGAATATATATTCCATTTTCCAAACATGGATTGTTTGTATATTACCAAAAATGTGAAAATATTATTTTGTTATTCAAAATGTATGGAATATTTATTCATCATTATTAGTAAATGATTAAATTATTATTCTTAAAGATTAAAATTTTATTAACAATTTAAATTGAAATCATTTATTTAAAGTGAATATTGAATGAAATTATTTTCAGTTTCAAGAGGATATATTACAAAATATTTTTTTACTCATTATTTTGTGGTTTTTTTATTCATCTTCGACATCAACACTTTTAATACCTTTTCACCACTAAGGATTTGTTGTGTAATGAAATCCTAATTATTTATAAAAGAGGGTTTTTGATAATTATGACAAAACAGTTATTGGAATTGACCATATTGATTATGTTTTTTATTAATTCACTCCCCCATGAAATATTGACATACATATGATCCTTATAGATTTAAATTCCACTAAATATCCATAATATTTTTATGGATTTTGTTATTTATTAAACCATATACCATTTTTGTATATCGTGCTCTACATTGATTTTTATTTATTTATATATTGATGTAATGATAATTTTTAATTGTTTACTCAAAATTATTATTTTATAATAAGAAAGGAAATTAATGAATTAAACGAATTATTCATTATATGAGGAATTATTTGGGAATGCAGTGAGGTGTAGAGCCCAGTATTCATTCCCCTCAAAGCATTGGTAAACTCAGTAGGTGAACCAGTAAGATATAATTATATGGTTTTCTACTTATAGAATTAAATTTTCTTATGAATGTAATTGGAGGATGTTATATAATTAATCCTATAATGATGGCATAAAATTATTATTGATTTCATTAATTAATAACTCAATTATTATTATCCTTGGAATTATCTGATTGATATTATATATAATGGTTTATTTTATTCTTAGTTTATAAACTAAATTCCACATGTTTTTTTCTTATTTATATTTTTATATTGATTAAGACTCTTATATTTATGATATACTTATTTTGGATTTAATAGAATGTGTTTTTAATTAATTTATATTTTTATATTGATTATTCATGTAAAAATATATAAATGAAATGTGTGTTTTTTATTTACTATTACATGATTATTCATATCGATTCATGATAATTTCAATTGTATAAAATCTAGACTAATCATTTCTGATCATCCAGAATTTTTTCCATTTCCATTAAATTTAGTATGTATGAAAAAAAAAGAAATGATAGGATATATATAAGGAATAGTAAAATTCTCATTCATATTATAAGTAGTTTACTCAAATATAAAATTAGAATAACGAATGTATCTAGTTTAACATGACTACTAAACTATTTAGACCATCATGATGTGATTACAATTATCTTTAACAAATAATTTATAATAAGATATTTGATCTAGTTTACTAATGTTAAGGATATTGTAATTGGTATTGGATGACAGTTTAGTAGAATACATGGGAACTAGATTTAATAAAACAAAGAAATGTGATAATTAACATATATATACAATATAAGATATTTATAGAAAAACATTATTTTTAATAAGATATAAAGTATATTTTTCCAAAAAAAACTTTCTCGATACTATTTGTGGAATTAGTTATAGTATAGTTGTAAATATGGGTTATAAATCTAAAAAGGGGGAAATGGAGATGAACAGATCGTCAATTGTTGTATAAAAACAAGGCTTACTATGATATTATTTTGACATAGCCAAGTGGTATGATTTGGATAATTCAAATATTATTTATAATCAATTATGAGGCATTTGAATTAATTAAAATAAATAATGACATATGGTATACACAAGGTATCAGAATGTGGAAATGCAATGTCATAATTTATTCATCCTATAAAAGATTATTCATTACAATGAGGGTTCCCTATATGATTATCTTATCTGAAACTATTATTTATTATGTTATTTTTTGTTTGGAACCTGAATGATTAATGTTAAAACTGAATATAAAAGAAAATTTACATATTATGTGAATAATGTGAGGATGAAAATTGAAAAAGATATGATGATTATTCCTAATCAGTTTTCCTAAAATATATTTGATAACCATTACAATGATCATCTCATATACATATTACTGAAGGGATGTATCTAGTATTCTTAGATCAAATGTGGAAGAGATAGTAAAGGAATGAAGTCATATTCACAATCATTTATGAAATTTGTAAATTAGCATATAAGAATGTATCATGAAGTAATGGGAAAAAAATTATGTGTAGAAGCGTATATCATAAATAAATGATTTATCAAGTGAAAAAATGATTGTGATATAAGTAAAAAAATATCATCACACGGTTCCATTTATAGTTAGTTTTCATAAATTTGAGGATCCTACGAGTTATCTAAGTTAACTCCACTGCCTAATCATTAACCCATTAACCAACCAAACAAATATTTTGAAATGAACAATTAGATGTATTTTCGAATTGTGATTCAAAAATGAAATTGTAAAATTTTATTTACCAATTATATTTTGGTTATAAAAATTTTGGAACTACTAAATATTGATTAAAATTTTAGAATCTAATATATCATAACTATATAAGGAGTTATGGATTCCAAAATGGGATTACAAGTTTATATTTGATTTTGTGTTTAATTTATTAAATAACTATATGAAAAAAATTATTTTAGGTATGTAACATGAATAATTAATTTCTATAAAACATTAATAGTTATAAAACACAATTCATTATTATATGTTTTAGAAAAAAGAATATATTTCCATTCCATTCACAGGAATAAGTTTATGTTTTTTAGAAACTATTGGGGTTTATCTTATTCTTGATATTAAGGTAATTATGTTTTATTAAAAAATTGAGTTTTTATACTAAAAATGTTTATATTGTTTTAGAAATATTATAACATATATAACTTGTGACAACCCATCAAATCTGGAATGGTCGCATGGCTTGACCACACAACTAATGGATGATCATGGTTTAGTTCATAATACTAGCCTTTCTGATGTATGAGTTAATATTTCATTGGTTTTTGATATATGATATTACAAATAAATATTATTTATGATCATGTGGTGTTATTGTTGAGGCATTAAAGATCATGTTTAATATTGGATTAATTTTATAAGAATGTTTTTTTAGATTATTTTTAAATTGACACTGATATTATTTTCCTTTTTTATAGATATTAATATATATTAATTTTAATTTTTTCTTCAAGAAAAAAAAATAATTTTTTGATAATCATGTATTGAAGTAATAAATGAATTTAAATTGATCAAATCGTAACCAAATGATTAGATAATTTTTTAAAATTGAAAAATATCTTGTATGTAAATTATTATATATTCATATATAATAAAAGAAATCATATACCATTTTAAAAAGGATAATGAAACAAAAAATGAATCATATGACCTTCATTTTTGATGAATCAATTGGACTTTGAATAATGGACTATATCATTCTTTATTTTTATTGAGGTTTTTCTTCCATGGACATATCGTCACATTTAAAATTTATCTACAAAATTCAAACCCAGTTTTTATTATATAAGGTATTTTATCATACATTTACCTCTTTTTATGATGTTGTTTTATTAACCCTTTCTATAATGAGGGATTTCTACCAATGAATTTCCAAATATCAAACCATTGACTTCTGATCACAAAACAAATTGTGGATGATACTTATTTTTGATGGGGGGAATGACACACATAAAAATTATTAAATAAGAACATTTTATTATATAGTATATATGACAGGCAACAGTAAGCATACTAATCTCCTAGAATATATTTTTTTAATATATAATATATTCGATAGAATACAGAATATGCAACATCCAGCCTAAATTTCATGTAATATAGTATTTCAATTCAAACTATATATTATCTTGTAGATTATGTATAGTAGATAATAAATTATGAATATAATACATATATTTTGATTATAAATATAATAATAATCATTTAATAGAAAATTATTGTATTTCTCGAAAGCTGTATCATTCTAAAAAACAGTTTAGTCACACTTAGAGAATAAAATTTTACAATAAATTTTACCAATTTAAGATAATTTATTTTAAAAAACTATATCAATTAGTAAAATCATAATATCTAAATTTTAAATAGGTTTATTAATGTTATTTTAATGATAAAATTCATTTTTTGAGGAATAGTAAAAAATAATGATTTTTAATTGAAAATTACTTTGGATTTAAATAATTTAAATGGAATATTAAATTTTAAATAGTATTTAAATTTTAGATATTTAAATTATATTAATATTTATCTACTATATTATATTTTATTAATTTTTAATTTTAATTTGGAAATTTTATCATTTTATACTTATGAAATTTTCTCTATGTAAACCCACATCTTCATCTACTCTATGGGTATAATTTTAAATAGGGTATTCATAATTCATAAAATAGATTTATTAGAAATGGATCCATTTTTTATCTATAATAATTATAAACTGAAATATATTAATCATCATTTATTAATATTGTCAATAGAAAAATCATTAATCATTAATTCTTACAGTAAAGGTAAAACAATTTTTTTCATATTTGTTATATTATTATGATAAGGGTTTAAAATTTCATACCAAATTTTATAAATATATTTTTATTTCAATATTTTATCCTTATCACTTATATGGGTTGATAATGACCCATTTTTAGACGTTTTTAATGATGAAAATGTGATTGTTGTTTAATATTTTCAAAACATCAATGTCTACCCTCCCCGACATGTATAAATGGCCGCCCTCTCTTGCCATATTCACGAATCCAAATAAATGTTGTTTGAATATTACCTACCAACAACATAGATCCCATTTTTTTAAGAAATGTCTCCAGGGTATGAATTTGTTTCGACAGATAAATAAGTCCCCTGAAGAAGAGGTTGTGTTCTTAAAATAGTTGTTTTATTTTATTTCTTCTCTTGTATCCTGCACCTTAATAATTCATTTTCAATCAACACTTTTCCATGATAGAAATACAAATGGATTTAAAATATGTATGTTATATTTATAATCTATTTAAATTCTATAACTATAATATCACATATACCTTCTTACGTTCCATGTCATTTACAAAACAATAGGCTCCCTTGTGTGTATAGTGGACTAATGCATCATAAAAATATGTGATTATTTTTACTAATCATTTACTTATAATATAGTAATTATATTGTTAACTAATATATGTGACATATATGTGGGGATATATAATAAAAATTGTAATATATCACCCACTTCAGTATCATTTTACTTCTTTATAGAATAATGATGTCGCTAATGCGTGCGTAAGGTCTATCATCTATTTGAAGTGATGTGATCCATTCACTTTGATAATTTTTATACAATTATTCTAAAAATTGGTATAATGAAATTTTATTAAATAATATTAATATAATTCCACTGATGATGTATTTATATTCTGTTTGAATGTACTAGAACATTCATGACAAAACACTCCTTAAAAAATAGTTTTACATCCAAGACATTGAAAATAATGAACGATTAATATCAAATGGGTTATAAGAGTTATAAGAGGATATATGATATTATAAATATTGGAAAGATTATGGTATAATTTTACAATATTTTTTATACCATTATACAAAAGTATAAATCACGTTCTACTAAATGAAAGTACATGGTATTGGAATTCATCACAATTTTCCATCATTGATTGAAATAGTAATATTATGATCATATTTTATTTTTTATGGTGTATAAAATGATAATATTACATTTAATTTCATGTTTCATTAATAATTAATTGTATTTTATATATCAATTCAATCTTTTTAATCAAATGGTATTTGGACATTAAGGTTACCAAGTGGTAATGAATTTATTAGCTGAATTGTTTTAATATATGAAGTTAATTTGATTATCATATTTAATATTATAATATTATTTATATAATTAAATTTTATTATACTATGCCATATTTCCGTTTTTTTGTTTTGATTAAAATTTAATAAAAATATTCAATTTAATGATGGTCTTTTAGAGGGTTTATTTAACAATCTTGTTTTATCATTGATTGATTATGACAAAATTTCAATTAAAGGGTATTAATTTAAAAATATTGGAATTAAACCATAATTTTATCTTACAAAAAATGCATCTATGGATTTTTCCAAATTGTGAAATTTAATTGTTTTAACCTATACGTCATGTGCAGAATTTCATGACATCACAACCACTCAATGAATTAAATATTATATTAAATTATAACAATGTAATATTCAATGAATATTATTTTCAAATTTTGTTTGAACTTTTTTTAAGTGGTTTTTAAAAATAAAAGTCTATTTTCTTCAATAATTATATTAATCATTTTTATGATATTTAAATTCATCAATGACTATAACCCATTATTTTTCATATTATCTTCTTGGTTATCATTGTATTTATGTTAAGAATATTCTTTATAGGGATGGTTATGATCATTTTTTATATATTAGAGTCTTGACAATCGAATTTTTATTCATTGTTTAATCATTATATTTCTTTTGAAATGTTTATATATATATGATCACTAGAAATTATATTTCCCCTTAATATAAATATTATTTTTGATGGTAATATTTTTGATTTATATATATAATTTATAAATAAGGCCTTTCATACTGAAAATCATTTGTTTACATGTATAAATATTTTTAAGTATAATTTCAGTAATGATTGTGAATATTTGATGATATGGCAGACTATTCATAAATTTAATTGATTATTAGATGAATTAGTAATTCATTGGACATGAAATAATAAGTGTGGTCAAGAATTATATATCCTCTCAATCAATCAGTAATCACATGATGTGAATCATTAAGATATAATTATATGAATTATTAACTATAGTTTAAATCCATATTTTTAAAGATCATCATGGTAAAGGTATCATGATTCATGAAATCATGAAATCGAATAAATAAGAATTTTCTTCATCAAGAATTTAGATTTTATTATCTATGATATTTTTTCAAGGATATTATATCTGGATGCATTTCATAATTAGTTTTTTGATTAAATGACATCTTTTATTAGTTATATACCATTATTTAATTTTTATGATATTAAAATTATTTTAATTTAATATGTGTTCAGTTATTTACCATCCCATTGTCATGCATACTGATTCATGTTAATATTCATTGTATGTAATATTTATTAAGAATTTTATCTAACCATTTTTTGTTTACTATACCTAGAATGAATTAAGTGTATAATCAATTATATGCAAGGATATTCTAGATGGAATAATGATATTATTGATAAAAAAAATTTCTAATTTTTAAAAATACAATGTAAATTCAAAATATTTCTTCTATCTAGTGTACTAATGAAAATAAACTATTTTTTCCATTGAGATTTAATTCGTTGTATTTTATCCCAATTTAATTATCTAAGATGTCATCTTTAGGTTACTAGAGTCATGGTGATTAGATTGAATATTTTTCAACCACATCTAATCCAACCATTCAATCCATCCCAATTTGGTTCCACATTCATATATATAGTACCATATATAATTTAAATCAGTTAACAAATTAAATATTTCCTATCATCCCATTTATTAATATTTTCCTCTTATCCAACCATACTATAAAAAATTAACCTTTTTTAATAGCCAATACTTTATAAAAAATTCCTATATCCCTTCACTTCATCATAGAGAATAATATCTTTAAAAAACATAAAATTTTATGGATTACGAGGTTTTCTAGTAGAGTTCTATCAATGAGGATAACTAAATTTTATTCCATATTTTTCAATATTATTTCTTATTTTAAAAAAAATATGTATTATATCCATCATAACAATATGACTCATGTTGAAACCTAAGACATCAGGCCCCACATTGTCGGAGGTGGGATTTGACACCACAAACCTATACATGCTTCTAGTATACCCGGGTATGGAAACAAGTATCGAGAGGGGTTTAATATAAAGGAAACCGACTCCCAAATGTACATAGATTCTCATACAAACCATCACCATAAAATATTCTATAAAATATATTGTATAAAATGAACAATCTAGTGGTAAAACATGAATTATATTAATTATAGGGGATTCAACATATTATAATATATAAAAATTGTAAATCCCTGTGTTTTTTTAACCGGGAAAAACAAGAATTTTTTTGACCCATTTTATTGTAATGACAGCAAGTTTATAAAACCAAGATTCAAGAAGATGTTTCATGATTTAGGATCATTTAAACATGTTTATATTATGCATTGGTAAATGAATGAAGAGTTTCACGAATATTTGGAAGTGTATTGGGTGTACCGCACCTAATAGAGGTGTACACACTAGTTGTAGACCGTTATTCAAAACATATGGGTCATTTGTGCATGTTAAAATGGGTGGCCATTTTTGAATTCCCAGACATGACATGATCTATCTCATTATGCAATTCAAATAGTGTGGCTTAATCAGGTTTATGTTTAAGATTATTTTATTTAATTAAATTATTGATTAAAAATAATTTGATTAAATGATCTGAATTTGGAGGGGGAGGGGTTAATTAATTTCGTGGTTATGAGAAATTAAATTAATTGATGTGAAATAAGATATTTATTTAATTCAATTGACTTTAATAAAATTTAGTTAAATGATGATACATTTCGAAAATTAATTAAGTAAATTCTATTAAAATTTTAATTAACTATTGTGAAATGGTGGTATTATATAAATAAATTTTGGATGAGATAATTAAATTAAATTATTATGTATTATAGAATTTGTTTAATTAAATTCAACTTAAAAATTAAATAAATAAATGGAAGTGGAGGTTTTACGGAATAAAAATAATTATAACATTATTTATTTCAATAATGCTGATATGGTGAATATATAATTCATTTAATTAATTTAGATTGGATAAATTTTAATTAAATGGTATTTAATGGGGGAAATAATCTAATTAAAAAATGTTGACTTTTTTTAATTAAATTATATTGAGATGGATAATTTTTCAAATTAAATTGATTTTGAAAAAAATAAATTTATTTTTTAAAATGATGATGATCAAAAATATTTGTTTAATTAAATTGATATGAGTTTAATTTCTTTAAAATACTCATAAATGATAGTTAGGGGTTTTCAATGAAAGGGAATATTAATTGGTAAAATTTGAATGATGTGTAAATAAAAATAAAGGGTTTTATTCAATATAATTCAAGGTAAAGAGTAATTTAATTATCTAATATTAAATAGATATTTTATTCAATTAAATTCAAGGTTTAGAAGATTTTAATTATTCAATTTTAAATGGTTTTTGTTGTTTAATAAAACTGAGTTGAAAAAAAATTAATTTAATAATGATGATGAATTGGAGTTCATAATTTAATTAAATTGTGTTCAGTGAATTGAATTCAATAACAATAATTAGAAAAAATCTTTAATTAAATTATGATGAATTTAATTTAATTAAATGATGATTTCTGAGGTTTGAGTTTTATTTTATTAAATTTTGTTGACCGAATTTAATTAAACAACCATGAGTTAGAAAATGTGATAAAATAAATTCGGTTAGAAAACAAATTTAATTAAATAATGTGTAAAATGTAGAGTTAGGGATATATCTAATTAAATTAATGTTTAAAATTACATTAATTATTTAATAAATAATGTGTGCTTTCATTAATTAAATTGAATTGAGAGAATTAAATAATGATGTGTTGGAGATTTTATTTAATTAAATTCATGGGAGAAGAAAATAATTAATTGATGTGTCACATGTGGATTATTAGTTCTATCTATATAAATTAAAGTTTAAGATGAATTTATTATTTTTGGGAACATATGGTATTATATAATTAAATTATATTAAGAGAATTTAATTAAATAATTATGTGTTTTAGAATTTTAATAATTAGATTCATTGGAGTAGAATTTAATTAAATGATTTTTAATTAGAGAGTTTTGGGTTTTATCAAAGAAGATTTTTATTAAATTCTAATAATAATAATTTTTATTATTATGATGGTTTTATTTAACTAAATTGAGGTTGATGAATTTAATTAAAATATGTGAGATTGAGAATTTTATTTATGTAAATAAAGATAAAAAGAATTTAATTAATTGATGTGATGTTGTGGTTTGATTACATTAATATTTTATTATTTTGGGGGTTTTATATAATTAAATTGAGGATAAAAAATTTAATTATATTAGGTGAGATGTTAAATTTTATTTAATTAATTTTAGGTAAAATAAATTTACATAAATGATGTAAAATGGGGGTTTAATTAAATTAAATTCAAGGTTTGGAAAATTTTAATTAATTGATGTGAAATGGGGGTATTAATTTAAATAAATTGAACATTGAGAGAATTTAATCAAATTGCATGAGTTAGAGAATTTATCTAATTAAATATTGTTGAGTATAATTTAATAAAATAATATGTAAATAGGAGTTTGGGTTTTATCATAGTGGAATAATATTAAAGGGTAAGAATAATTAAATGACGATTATTATTATTATTTTAATTTTAATTTTAATATTTTAAATTATAATTTAGAAATATTATCTGGAGAAATGTAAAGGGTGGCACACATCTCCCTCTACCTACATGGGCTGCGACATACACATAGTGTAGCACCCATGCGGGGCACAACACCATCCTCTCTCGACTTCCTATCTGAATTCCAAATCACGATGGTTCCTTCGTGGATGTTGTCTATATAATCGAGGAAATTCCTTCTCTACATGTTTCTATCATCACATTAGACTTCATTGCTATGTTTTTACTAGGTTATATTTGGTCGAAAACCTAGGATTGGGATAAACTTGGATGTCTTGTATCGTCTGTTCCTATGTGGTGAAAAAGATTTCTTAGGACACATTAGTGTTTATTCCAAATATCGCTTCCAAAATCAAACCAACATGGTTTTTTTGTTCACCTCCATCATATGTCGTTACGTATATCTACATGATAAATGGGATTTCACCCTTGTATTAGGTTCTTATGTTTTTCTTGAGTTGTGGTTTTAATATTTTAATGTTCATTGGTCCACACTATAGTAAATTGTTGTGATGATTTTTTTGTAAGGTGTTACAATCATTTCCTACTATGCGTTCACATTTATGTTGAAGTGAGTATGTGCAAGTGGGTAGTACTTTGAGTTAGAAGGAATTGGAATATCCAATTCTTTAAGGGTTGTCCCTAAACTATTTTCAGTTAATAAAATGCAGTAGTTGATTAATTACTGTTGATGAGGAATTTGATTGCAATTGCTGAATTATTTGTTTGTTGATATAAATATTTTTGTAATATTACCAAATATTTTTTTTGAAATAAAACAACTCAATGGAATTTTTATTCCTTCAAGTTAAAATATAGTTATTAGATTGATATGTTAATTTATTATTGTACTTTGTGTTTTGATATTGCCACAATTATATGTTGACACACTTGGTCTTATTGGTAATTATGAATATTGGGAAGAATAAGATGAGATAATTAATCCGATAATTAATTTTATGATATTAATTGGCTATGCTGAGATAATTAATTTGGGAGTTAATTATATGATTTTAGGTTATAAAATTGATAATAATCAAGTGATTTGTTATGAGTAATTGATTTGGATATGTTGGGATAAGTAATTATTAAATATATTTGTTCCTTTTGAGATATAATTAATCGGGGGATTAATTATGAGTAATTAAATCGGGTATTTTGAAATAATTATTTAGGAATTAATCATGTTCTTTTAGAATTTTAATTAAATTAATTAATTAGGGGAATATTTATTATATATTATATTTGATATGTTTAGATAATTAATTATAAATTAATTGTGTGATTTGAGATTTTAATATATGTAATTAATCATAGGATTAATTAAATTATATTTATTTACCTAATTGAGATAATTAATTTGGAGATTAATTCGGATATGTAATTTTGGTTAAATAGATATAATTAATAAGGAATTAATAATGTTCCTTTATGTTCTTCATGATAATTCATTGTGAGATTAAATATGACAGGTTGAGATATATATTGGATCGTTGTTTCTGGAAAAATTATTTATGGAATGTGATTTGTATATCATTTTAACTAATTTATGTATTATTTAATGGATTTATGTACATATTTAATTATTGGGTTAACATATATATTGATATATTTTGATAATTATTTGGATTTGGAAGAGAATAAGGATAAATAATTTTTTGAATTAATTATCATGTTTTTATAAAGTAATAGTGATAATTAGTTGGGTTTATAATCTAGTTTAATTTATTGGAGTTAAGAATAATTAATTTATTCATCTTAATATATTGAATCATTAATTAAATGAATAATTAATTGACCTAAAATTTATGTTTTTAATTAGGTGATGTACTAAATAAAGGGCTTGATTAATTATTTAATTAATTAATATATAGATACGATTTGGTGATTTAGACATGGGGTTCTACACCAATGTTATAAATAAATGAATCAGATTATTATTGTTAGACATTGAGTTCATCACAAATAATATTTTTGGTGTTAGACTTTGCGATCTTCATGGCTAAAAGATCTCACTGTATTGTTGTGTTTTGGGTTTTTCCACATGTCATTCTACAGCTATGGTAGATATTGATAAACTAGATTTTGGGAGTCATACATGGAGTTCTGAATCTATGGTATTTCAATGAATTAGATATAGTGTTCTACAATGGTGATAAACAAATCCATAGTATTTCTAGTGGTAGATATGATGAAATGCACTGATGGGATTTTAACAGTTAGATATGGTGTCACACAGTATGTATAAATCTGTATAGACAATTGTGATTTGAATATATGGAATAAATCGATCATGGAGTTAATAAATGATTAATTCTAAAATATTTGAAAATGTTTAAAGGTATTTATGGTAGATAATTTTTTTTATAATTCTTATATATGCTCTTATTTAGGTTACGAGCCGAAGTAGGTATCTCTGGTATGTGTCACTTCATAATCTGGAATGAGTTTTGGTTATTTATTTAGTTCACTTATTGATTTGTTAATTCTAAAAACCATTTTTTATTTAACTGTCTATTTTTTTCATGAAAAACTGTGGTCCATGCCTATAGAGATTTATATCTCACACTATATTCGAGCCTCCACTGCTCTGGGGTACATTATTGGAGATTCATGTTTGCAGAACTATAGACATCTTCTTATGGAATTTACATATAATTGAGAGTTAGGATAATAGGAACAAGCAGGAGCTCAGTATGCTCATGGAGTTCTCCCTATGTGATTTGGGAATTTTCAATATGTCATTATTGCAATATAAGGAATGTTTTTTCTACATCATCTTTCGTTGATGCTTGAGTGTATTATATATTTCTGATGTTCTCTATGAATATGATGACATAGTCTGCCCCAAACTACCTATAGACCCTCACTACTATTCAGTAGCCTCTTTCATATGGGGACACATGCTTCAGGTCATGTTGTGCCTGGTCCAGCTACTGGTTCAAGGGTAAACTAAGTCTGAACATTACGAAGTGGTATCAATGGTTCATGTTTTCATTCTTTTCCATTTGTCTTTTTTGGTTTGGTAGATAAGATATTAGAAAAGTGTTAGCGCATAGTAAATATCTATTTTTGGGAATCATCTCCCCATGTACGAGAAATGACCAAGTGTCCAGGGATGGGAATTCCTATTTATACTACTTGAGATTAAAGTTAATATGATTTCACATTGAGTGACCAGTTTTTTTCCTCTGCTTATTGATTTTTGACAATTTTGAAAAATTACCTTGGCCTCATATGGCATGAAAATTTCATTAAATGATTCATATTAAGTACTTAATGATTCACATTTCAAGCACATCACATCGTATATTTCTCATTAGTTGGATTCCTACAAATTTTTATTCTATACCTTTTGTACAATTCCAAATTTTGATCTACTTTAGAATGGTGGCTTGTATTACACAGTTAGATGTTTATATTCCATAATACCTCTATTATTAGAAAGTTATGTTTTTGTGACTTGATTATATGTTATATCATGTTGTTGAGTTATTTTTTATATTAAAAATCTATAAATGTTTTGATACGTAAATTGTTGCATGAGTAAGAATTGGTTGTTTTCTTTTTCGTCGGGAATGGGTTTCATGGTTTGAGGAGTTATTTCCTTAAAAGAGTTGTTCCTTGGATATAAAAATGTTTAAGGGTGCATTAGGAATTTAGGAATGTGACATTTTCATTCAAATGAGACATCATAACCTTGGTGGGTAGGTAGTTCCCAGTGGCTTCTCAAGGACCAGAAGTTTTTTTAGGGTGGGAATATTGTAAAGTCTCGTGTTTTTTTAACTGGATTAAAACACACCTATTTATGATCTTTTAAATTATAATGATGTTTCAGTTTTAAAACTAAAAATTAGGATGACATTTCGTGAGTTAGAATAATTTAAAACAATTTTATATTAGGATTGGGTAAAGGATCACATAGTTTTCGAAATAGATGGAAGTATTTTGAGAGCACCAATCTCGATAGAGGTGTACACACATGCTAACTAAAATAGTGAAACCATGTGGTCCCATCGTTATTGTTAAATTATGTTTCCAGTAGCAGATGTACCATGTACGTATGATCTGTCAGACCGTGCGATTGAAAGAGTGCCACTAACCCTATTTTGAGTTTTAGGTTATTTAATTTAATTTCATTCATGATTAAAATGAATTGAATTTAATGAAATGAATTCGTGTTTTTTATTTAATTAAATTCTAGCTTAATATGAATTTAATTTCTTGATATGAAATGGGGGGTTTATTTAATTAAATTGAGGTCGACAAAATTTAATTAAATGATGACTAATTTGTTGATTTATTTAATTAAATTCAGTAGAAAAGAATTTAATTAAATAATATGAGTTAAATTATATATTTAATTAAATTAAAGTTTATAAAATTTAATTAAACGATGACGAATTAGAAAACTTATTTAATTAAATTTTATGAAAAAAAATTAATTAAATAATGTCAAAAAAGGGATTTATTTAATTAAATTAATGTTGACTGAATTTAATTATATTAGTTCGAGGTGCAGAATGGTAAATTCAGTTAATTGAATTGTATTTGGTGAATATTATTAAATTTAATAGAATGGTGGAAGTAATATAAGTAAATTATTTGGACTTGTTTTAATTTAATGAAATTGAGATGAATAAATTTCATAATTAAATTTAGATGAAAATAATTAAATTTATTTATTTTTAAATGATGATTAGTTCTAGTCTTTATTTAATTAAATTTAGATGAGTGTAATTTAATTGAATAACTTATAAGTGAGGATTTGGGTGTTATCAATGAAGGGGAATATTAAATTGAAATATTAAAATGATGTGTAAATGAGGAGTTGGGGTTTCCTTTTATTAAATTCATTGTTAATAAGAATTTATTTAATTAATATGAAATGAATTTTTTATTTAAGGAAAATAATGTTTAAAAAGAATTTAATTAGTCATTGAGAAATGAGGTTTATTATTTTGTTACATTGAGGTTTAGATAATTTAACTAAATAATGTGGATGAGTTAGAGTTTTTAATTTAATTAAAATTTATTTAGAGAATTTAATTAAATTACATAAATTGAATAATTTTTTTAATTAAATTATGTTGCTATAAATTTCATTAAATGATTGTTAATGTGGTTTTTGATTTTTGTAATTAAATTATGTCAAGATAATTTAATTAAATAATAATGAGTAATAAAATGTATTTAGTTAAATTCGATTTCAAATGAATTTAAATAAATGATGTATTAAATGTGGAGTTGGGCTTTTATAGAATTAAATTCAAGGTAAAGATTAATATAATTATTTAATGGAAAATGGGAGTTTTATTTAATTAATTTGAATTGAGATAATATAATAATAATATGTTGGGGAATTTATATAATTAAATTCATAGAATAATAATTTCATTAAATGATGTGATAAATATGGAGTTGGGGTTTTATTTAAAGAAATTTAATTTTAAGATGATTTTATCTATTTATTGAAGAATATGGGTATTATTTAATTAAAATGTATTTAATGAATTTAATTAAAAAATGATGTGTGGGAATTTTTTTAATTAAATTCATTAGAGAATAATTTAATTAAATGGTTTTTATTAGGGTAGTTTTCTATTTAATCCTATAATCATAATATTAAATGATAATAATAATGATTTCTTTAATTATGACGATTTTATTTAACTAAATTGATAATATGGAATTTAATTAAATGATGTGAGATGGAAAATTTTATTTAAATAAATGTAGTGAAATTCAGGTTTTAATTAATTATAATTTTATTATTATGAAAGTTTTATTTAATTAAATAGAGGATAATGAATGTAATTAAATAAGGTGAGGTAGAAATTTTTATTTAATTAAATTGAATTAAATTTAATTTAATTTAATGATGTGAAATATGGGTTTTATATAAATAAATACAAGGATATGAAAAATATAATTCATTGATGTGAAACAAGGGTTTTATTTTAATTAAAATTAATGTTTAGTGATTTTAATTAAATAATATGTATTGGAGAATTCATTTAATTAAATTGGGTTGTGGTAAATTTAATTATATAATGTGTAAATTTTAATTTGGTGTTTATCGAAGGGGAATAATATTAAGGGAAATCATAATAATATGATGGTTATTATTATTATTCTAACTTTGATATTTTAAATTATAATTTCAATTTATATAAATGAGAATATAAGGGGGAGGCACACATATCCCTCATATTATAGGGGGTGCGATGCACCCATGGTGTTGTACCCATGGGTGGTGCACCACCCTCCTCTCTCATCTCCCTATTCGGGTGATGGATCAGTGGGGATTCTTCATAGAAGTTTCATGTCATGTCGAGGTATGTCATTCTCTACATGTTTTATTTTTCACATCAGCTGTCCTGACTCTTCTTCACCTGGGTTCAAACGGGAAAAAATCCTAGTTTTGTAATTAACAATAGTTTCTTTTTTCTTCTAATCTTCGGTGGTGCGAATGATTTTATGTGACACTTTGGTCCATATTCTGACTACCACCACCAAAAGAGAAGTGACATGGTTTGTTTTGGTTCACTGCCATCATATTCGGGTTAGGATATATACATGATAAATGGTTTCTGACCCATGGACTTGGTGATTAACATTTTTTTAGTTGTGGTTGTTTATGATGGTGTGTATTGTTCTATGCCACACTAATTGGGTGTGGCATTTTTTGTTGTTAAGTGGGGCGATAAATTTCATGTAGATGCATGCATTAATGTGGATGTGCATATGCGTGAGCAGGTTGCATTTTCCTTTAGAAATCATTAACACATACATTTCCTTGAGGTTGGGTTCTAATCATTTATCAATTAAAAAAATGCAGTAGTTGTTTAATTACTATGGAAAATGAATTTGAATATAATTGTGAAATGATTTTTGATACTAGCATAAAAAGAATTTTTAGATAAAAATTATTTTATCGTAATAAGCCCCTTCAATCGAGTTGTGATTCCTTCAAGCTAGAAACATTATGATTACATTTATATGTTTTTTTAACTTGTTATTGTGTGTTTTGTTATTGCCTCCCTTATATGTAGACTCACTAATGATAATTATTAATTAGAAATATTTGAGGAATTTAGTTGACATAATTAATCTGGTGATTAATTATAATTTAATAATATTCTTTGTTTAGATAATTAATTTTCTAATTATTATATTCTCTGTGGTTGTAAAATGGGTTATTAATCATGTGATTAATTATGAGTAATCGGTTTCGTTATGTTGTAATAAATAATTAAAAATTATATATTTTTTAATGGGATATTGGTATCTTTCCCAAAAATAATGACCTATTTATTAGAAAATATTAATCATACAGAAGTATAAAAGTAGAATATTGACATTGATCCCTTCATAAAACATGAAATAGTTCCCTCCAAACTTGATCATCCTAGTGATAATTTATACCATTCAACCAATTGTTATCATTTACATATACCAATGAATTTGATTTTATATAAATGGGTGTGACAATATTCTCTTTTGAGAAGAGAATATTTAAGCATCGAGTCCTATGATTAACGAGTTTCCATGAAAGATACAAAGAACCTATTCACATAGCAAGAACAAAAGTCACAGATTCACCATCAAGCCATAACTTATTCCAACATCGCTACTCATCTTTCTCAACCTCCATAATAACCCCAATAAGATCATCCTCTATAGCAGAATAATTACCACATGATCTATAAATAAAACCAATGAAATTACCTTGAAGATCATAAAAAAGAGCACAAAATCATGATAGTCCAAGGATACCACTTGAAGCCACATCTGAATTGATATTCATCCAGCAGCAAAGTGGGACCTACTAGAAAACATCATGCATGTCAAGGGGGAGGAGATAAAATTACCCTTATGTTATTAATTTAGTATATTTGAAATAATATATTATGAATTTATCATGTTTGATGAGAATTGAAATTGAATTAATTGATATAGGGAATATTTAATAGATAATTAATTTTTTATTTCTAGATAATCAATAGTGAATTAATTATATTCCTTAATATTTTTATATTGGAAACTAATAATGGAATTAATTACAATATATTGATTTTCCTAATGGAGATAATTAATTGGGAGATTAGTTGTGATATGTCATTTTGGTTAAATCGAGATAATTAATTGATAATTAATTATGTTCTTTGATGTTGTTCAATATAATTAATTGTGAGATTAATTATGATGAGGTGAGATTTAAATTAGATAACTATTTTAGGTTAAATTAATTATGGAATGTTATTTCTATAGAAGATTAAATAATTTAATTTATTAATATTAGTTTTCATGACCTTAGTTAATTGTTGGGTTCAATAATTTATTTTCTATATTTATCTAATCATTTGGATTTTTAAAGCAATAATGAAACATTATTTGATGAATTATTTATCATATTTTCAGTCAACTAATTTTGATAATTTGGTTAGTTAATTATCTAGATTACTTTATTAGGGTTATGAATAATTAAATATTAACTTCGGATATGTTTAATGGTTAATTTTTGTTGAATTAAATGACCAAATATTTATTTTGTTAATTATATATAGAACTAATTATCAAATATGATTAATTAATAAGCATATTAATTACTGAATGGGATTTGGGCTGTTAGACATGAAATTCAACACTAACATTATAAATAAATGAATGTGTATTTTTTTCATTATCCATGGATATCTACAACACTAATAGATCTATATTTATTTTCCTGTTTTGGGGTGTTAGAAATGGAATTATACACTATTGATAAATAATGATAAACATGATTTTGAGAGTTTGATATGGTGTTATTTATTGATGGGATTTAACGGTGTTAGACATGGTGTTCTAAACCAATGATAAATAAATGAATTGGGTTTGTTAAATTACAGATGATATTCTCAACCTATGTGATTTTTAGTTCTAGACATGATGTCTTATACTAAGGGTAAATCAGTATAAAGAATTGTTAATTGAAAATATATAATTTTTCAAACATGGAGTTCAATAGTATTTAAATAGTGAATAATTGGAAAATTGTTGAGTTTTATTTAGGATTGATTAATATGCTTGTTTGTTTCTTTGTGCAGACTCTAATTACGTCAATGAGCTAAAGCATGTTTCACCATCAAATGTTCCTTTAAAAACTGGATGGGTTTTGGTTATTTATTCAGTTATATTATTTCCTTGTTATATCTGCACACTGTTTGTTATATTTCATTGTCATGATTGAGGTAGACAATGGGTGGTATCTACCTCTTGATATGTATACCTCACACCCTATTCAGGTTTCCATTGCACTGGTATTCCTGAATTTAACATCTTGGTTGTAGGACAATGGATCTTTGATTGTGGAAGTGACTTATACTTGAGTGATAAGAGTAAAGGATCGAGTGAGATCTCGAGATTTTTGTTGAGATCTCCCTTGGGTATTTATTCAATTCAATATATTTGTATTGGAATGTAATGTGTGATGAATTTTTACTAAATAACAATATTTAACACATTAACATGCATTCATTGCATAAATTTTCATTTGCCATTTTAATTATTCAGATGGAATTGTTTTACATATGCTTATGCTATTGTCTATGTTTATTACCTATTTCCACTGTGCACTTTAAAGTTGAGGGAATAACCTTCCCACTAACTAACAATAGACCTTCACTATTAGTCTTCACCCTCGATCTTATGGGGAGACATGCTTGATGTTAGGTGGTGACCGGTGCGTTTATCAATTCAAGGGTAAGTTGGGTCGAGACATTATGACAAAAAAAAGAAGTCCAAAACTATAAAAAATCAGAGATGATGAATTCGGATGTATCCCAAATATTGACATCTATTCATGGCCACCAATTGAGATCATTGAACCCATGCATCATTATCCTAGATCATATTCATTTTTCCTCTCTCGATCATCCTAAAAATACAGAAAACAATTGGTAAAATACTACTGAGGGGTGATTCTGTACATACCTTGAACGATTCTGTTAAAATTGAAAGGGAGAAATATAGAGATACAAAATTATTGATATCAACCAAATTTACTAGGTAATAGTATTCCAACATATAATCATATATAATATTAATGTTATTCAACTATGAAATAGAAATGGGATATCAATACCAATGTCTTATTGGAGTCATGAGTATGTCTTCATGTAGAAATTTCCATTTATTTCAATTCTGAAAAAAAACAATCACCATGATATGTTTGAAGTTGATATCTCTTAGAAAATATGATTCATATATCTTGGAGCAACAACTCCCATAGAGGATCAACACTATAATGGAGATCAAAGATGAGAGAGTTATGCATTTTAAATAGAGGACCTATCCTCATGTAGTAGATTTCCACATATATCTATAACAATTTTATTGGTTACCCATTCCCTAGAATATAAGGAGAGTACTGACCTTGAGATCTCTATAATAGTATTGAGAACCCACACCCAGGTGTGTGATGGGAGTACTGGCCTAGATAATTCTTTTCTGATTTATCCTTGATTACTGTCATCATGTTGAATCACCTAAATAAGAATCATGATAGAATATCTCACACTGATTGTTGTGTTCCTTTATGATGGCCACCAACATGTTCTACTTATTATACAACATATGGAATGATATAGATTATCCAAAATCATATTCCAAGTGAATGTGATGTGATATGAATAATTTGAAAGACAAAATGCATAGTGAGTGTATGCGTCATCGTGTCATGTTACCACACCTCATCTGCTAACTATGAACTCCAATATAAATGGATTTGAATCAATTTTATATTAAAAATATTTTATTGGACATACACATTATTTATCATTCACTATGGCCCCACTTGTGGGAACCTGCCCAATCCTATGTATGTACGGGCATGCCATTGTACCTTTCCATTCACTTGGTCATGCATGACCATTGTCCCCTATATGTATATTGTTGTAGTACACTACATTTGGTGACAAATGGGATAATATGAATGTGATATTTGTCACACAGTTAGTCCACCACTATAGAAACACATGATTTTTTCTCCTCGTCTTTTTTAAAACCTTATTGATGTATCTAAAGGGGAGATATTCCATGTGATCTTTTTCGATACACAAAATTTCATTGGGATTTCATAAGAAACAACATTCTATCACATGGAAACCATATTTTACATCTCTACCACAATACATACTCAATAACCAAATAAACTAAATAGAGTCATCTTTGGCTATCTGTTCAATTCCTACAGTGGAGGGGAAAATGATTTTGACAATCCACATGAAGCTGGAAACACAAGCAATATCACCTCCCTTTTTATTTCAACCAATTTTATCACCACTGTATATCCCAAATCAACAATTCATCACCCAAAACTCATAACCCATCCCAATATATCCATAATAAACTGATCCATTCATCATTCTAAAAGCCCAAATGAATTCTGTGGTTCAATAACACATCAACCCACCACAAAAGTGATAAATCACACCCCCAATGTTAAAGGATGAATAATAGAGTGAACAATTCATGGAAATTCAAAATAAAAAATGATATAAACATCAATATCATAGAAATAGTTTCTAATAATAAATCAAAAAACGACAGTGAGATCTTTAAAAAACAAAAATGAATTAAATAAACTTATATCATCTTTGGGGCTCATGAAAAGATTATTATCTCACTAAATCAATCGAAGATAATATATCAGATGTAAAAATATTAATAAAAAGGAATAAATTCCAAATTTATGGCACCAATCATTATTTAGGATTAATCATTGGTGAAGTACATATTCTCTGGTGATTATGGTAATCTGTTGTGTTTATTTTATATCGATCCAAAATGATCTGATTTTTTTTCATATACTCATAGCAATATTCTAATGAATAATTATATATGAATTTTCCTAGATCCAACCTGGGTTATGTGGATAACCCATGTTATTATATATAAGAGAATATTTATAGATTATTTAGATTGATTTAATTAAAATTATAAAAATTATTATTATTTATTTTAATTATTAACATGACCAATGGATTCAATGACCAGAAATCTAGTGTTTACAAATCATAGGTCACTTAGTGGGAAAAAGTGCGTTTAAAAATCCACCATGGGATCAGGATTCCATTCATAAGAACTTATCATGTGATACTCCATTATTTTTTTAAATGAAATTATGTCCAATGTATCTATGAAGACCCTACTAAAACATCCACACCTATAATATGAAATCTCATTCTTTTTTGAGGGGGTACTGAGTAGGGTTGTTGAAAATTATAAAATATTGAGACACTTATATGTCACATTGCTTTAATTTAAGAATCATTTTGATATTAACTGTTTGTAAGAACAATGAATGAAAATACCCATGAAGTATCTTCTTTAATTTGTACCATGATATATTTACCTCTTCAATGGTCTATGTAACCAAAATTCATTATTTTGTATCTTCTCAATGGAATAGAGTAGATGTGAATACATCCATATGATAATTAAAGGACTGAAACAAATTTAACACTCAATCCACTAACTCAAGACAATCCATTAATTCCTATAGATCTAGGTATCCACGGACCGTCAACATCCTTTTATTCTATAACTCATGGAGTCCTCTAAACATATGTGAATCCACCACCATATATTTTGGTAATAAATATTTCTTCATAGGTGGGGTTTTTTATCAATGACTTCGTGGATGAGATCACAAAAATGATTATCCATGAATGTGTTTTCATCACTCATTAGATCATTGTACTCATTCTAAATAAGTAGTCTGGATGGAATTTATTTATAGAGGCATCATAATGGAACTCATGATGAACCATGGTAGGATGAGCATATATATATTTATAGGGAGATAGATCAAAAAGAAAATTTAAAGAACTATGTCCTATATTATCCAGATAACATTTTTCTCTATATCAAGTGCTTTTGTATTCCATGTAAAAAAGTAGGTAGTTAATGTACTATGATATGGATACATTGGTCAACACACTAATAATATGTTCTCTTGCAAGAAACCCACACTCGAGAATCTCTGAAACTTCTTCCCTATGTTCAAAACATATCATCTAATGTGGATATCTGAAAACCAAATCATGATGATGAAAAAAATGATTCCCCACATTAATGACCCATCCTAATTGGGTATTCATTTGTATATAACTGTTATGCCACCACAAACCCAAAAACACCTCTAACTGGTCAGGGTCATGTGAGAAAACTGTGAAAGAATAACTAAAATATGCGTTATTTTTCAAATTTATGATTAAGAATGAACACAACCATATACACAATTAAGTGTAGGAAAATAAGAATCAAATAATATTATATTTATATAAAAATCATGAACGGAATTAACTCTATAGAATTATTCATATCATAATAGAATAGAAAAAACTGTGATGTGGGAAAATACATGACTAGCAAAAATAAAGTACTCTACCTGATAAAAAACTAAAAAATAATAATTATAATAGATCCATTCATTTATTCTATATTCACAACCAAAATATGTGGTCCTTTCTCTTATGTATCCAAATGATCATCTATAATTAATATCGATATGTCTGACATCTTTATAAAACATGAGACATGTGTGAATGTCCATATAGGTTTGACTATATACATACCATATATGATGCATCAAAAACAAAAATGGATAAATAGAGATGTAAAAAATAAACATCATTACCCAACTATAGAGTAAATCAGTACCAAAAAAATACATATATATTTCCATAATGAAACCCTTATGATAGATAAAGGGGATCTCCATCTCAATGCATATATAATGTCGATGAGTATGACTGTATCTCCAAAATTCCATCACTGGGGATATAAAAAAACATATTTTTATTAAAAAAATATTAAATGATTTAATTACATTAAATTATACATAATACAACCAAGTTTATGGAGATGTTTAGTATATTTGGCATTTAGAAACATTTCATTATTACTTTAATCCTGAATGACAACATCTTTGATGAAAACATAATTAATATACATTCACATACAACTAGATGGGATTACATGAAAATGTACCTATGGAATGGGTATGTAATAAAATAAATTAAGGGAATAAAAATTGAATAAGGTAAAACATTATAGAAAATAAGCATACCAAGGGGAATACAAATAGTAGATGTCATATATAATAATTATAATACATGATATTTCATGATAACATAGATGAAACATATGAATGTAGAAAAACACAAAATACTACATTTTTGGTCAAGGATAAATGGATGACATTGTAATTAGGAAATACAATTTAAGGATTCAGGATAACTCTATATCAAAAAAATAACTACCGTTATACTATTCATTACCCAATGCATTGGAGTTCTATGTAATTCATGGATCACCTATCACATTGATTTCATAATTGTTATTTAGAGTTTCACATAGATCATACATCATTGATTAATTCATAATCATATAATATTCAATGAACACAGATTTTTTATTAAATTCATATTAGTCAACAATAATAAGAATTTGAATTGAATAAATGTGAACCCCCTTGATAGATATTGGGTATAGTATTCATTGTAAAATTGTTTTTATATCGATTCTCGTAGTTAAATTCCTACAACATAATGGGGAAGTCTAAATATTCATAGAAGGAATTAATGATAGAAAAATGGATCTATCATTATTTATAAATCATAAGGAAGGTATGGTTATGGTGAGAAAAAATACCCCATAATTATGAATAAAAAGTTAAAGGGTATAAAATAAATAGGATTCCTCAATATAAGGACGAAAGAGAGGTTAACATAAGATTTTTGGGCAGCCTAATAACATCATTTAAAAATTTAGAAAATAATTAAATGAAAGAAAAGTGAATATAAAAATTTTTATATATATTAGGAAATTATAGGGACATATAATTACATATCTAAAAATTAACAAAGGAATAATATAAGGCATAACATAATAATGAAACTTGACTAACGAGGACAAAGGAAAGGAACATTACTTGAGTATGAGGATCCAAAAGAATAAAAAGGGGATTCATGAGAGCTTGGGGAGACTTTAGTTGATTATTGAGAGGGGATGGATGAATGGTTAAGTTCTTCAAAAATTATGAGTTATGATAAGTGGGAGATTGGGTGGGTTTATATTGGAAAAGAGATGGATTTCTGTAATTTTTAGGGTTAGGACCCTATAAAATAAAATATTCAAAACCACAAACCATCTAATTATTTTCCATGGTTTTTAAAAAAGTATGATATTTTAATTGTTTTATTAGTAAAAGGGTCTAATATATTAATATAGTAACATTGGTTGTATGTAGGTGACAATTTTTTTAAAGAAATGAATATAAAATCATAAAATATAATTTATTTTTAGAAGATTCAAAAAGAAAGGGTGGAAATAATAAAATAAACATCATATAAAACTTTCTTAAGGGGATAACCTAGATTTGGTTCGGGGTACCCATTATAGTAATTATTAAATTATTTTTGGGTCAATATGATTATATAAAACACACTGTATATTTATACAATATATATCTTTTACAAGAAAATAATATTGCCTAAAAAAAATATAAATACCAAACCATTTGATAATTATGAAATTCGAATTCAAAAATTAAAATTCATTTAGTTTAATTTTTTTTTAAATATTTGAATATTCCCTTATAAAAATAATAACTGATATTCTTTAAAAATGATTGGTTTTTATCAATAAAAGTGTTGTTATCCCAAATAACAATTAAATTTAATTTCATAAAAATGATAATAGAATTTATATATAATAAACCTTATTTAAAAAATTTATTAAATTTCTATTATTTAAAAAAACCACTAATTAATCAAACTATATCACTTATTAGAATATGATTATTACCCAATCATACAATATTTTTTAATTAAATTAAAACAAATAATTTTATATTGAAACAAAAAATTGTAAATAAATTCATTATTTAATAAAATAACAATATTATTATTATTATTGTCTTGATATATATAGCTTTATTACATTTTTATATTACTTATGAGTAATGTGTGTGGAAAAGAGACTTTAATGGGGGCTACATGGAGAACATGGATTAGTATGTGATATCTATGAACATAAGTATCCCTGAAAATAGTTTTGATCAGGCATAAATTATTGGATATTAGCATGGGATTGGTCAAGAAAAAATCCCAGTGATGATATCACACTTGAAAGAATTGATAAATGGTATTCTTAAGGTGTAATTATACTATATGAGGCCATCAATTAATTTTTCTATGTCAAATATATTTGATAAACCCCAATATGTATAATAATAATGTGATCATTATTTAGTTGACACATTATCAATGGTAAATATTCATAACAGTCATATGAATCCAATTAAATTTAATAAAACAAATTTGTATTATTTTTTTTAACAATATAATGTAATATACCAATAAATAAAAAGTTATTTTTTTTATAACAGTTAGGGTCTTAAATATTCCCATCATCAAAAATATCCTAACCAAATACTACTAGACGGTGTATCTCCTCAAAAATATTCCCCATATACATGGGATTAAAAACACTCTAGAGGAACCAATCCCTACTAGTGCTTGATAATGGGGACTACCATTCTATAGTTATAGTAATGACACATGTGTAGGGTAGTAACATATAAATTTATATAATGGATTTTAAAAACCTGTATAATGGAGTGGTAGTTAATTAATTGCCCTAAAATATCTCTAACAGTATGGGGATACCTATCCTTGGTGTTACATGGGATTAATATCCTTAAAAATATTCTAATAATACATCCCTAATCTATTCCATCATTGATAATCATGCTCAGAGAATCTCAAATTATCTCTCATGGGCCATAGTGATATTTTTGAGAAAAAAGGGAAGACAGGGGTTGTGCACTGTATTTGCACGGTTTGGAAAAATTTGGCACTAGATAACAATGAAGATATTAGAGGTCTGCATGGTTGTACTATGATTTGGCTAACTATTTTCAGTAAATCCATATGGGAAGAGAAAGACCACATAGATGGTGCATGGTTTGGCTTAACTGTGCAGCCTCCAATGGGAAATCGTGTGTGCGGCCCAGTTTATTCTAGAAATTGCTTTTAAAACAACTTGATCGCCTGAAACCACTATAATTCAACCTTGGTTCAGGCGTGAAAATTTTTCGGTGTTCAAAAATCATTCTGTAGGTATTCCAAGGTGATCACAACACCGTTCTTTGAGATATAAATCGCGTATTGATGTTCCACTCTCCTCCAAGTTAGTGGATTTTATCCTAATGATTCTACCGTTATTTCCTCCATCTTCTATTACACTTTTCATGGATGTAATAAAACATTTTATTGGTTATAAATCATTTTAATGTGATAATGATCATGAAATCTGGATCATGTTCTAGATTTGAAAGATCTTGATGCCTTTGATCTTAATTTTGGAATAGGGATTTAGATCCAGAGCTTGATCAACAATGTTGTGCTGCTCTAATTTTGGGGATTTTTGTTGGGATAACATCCATCAATAAACTACGTTAGGTGGACTAAATCATACTCCCATATACAAGATTATGATATGTGAATGTGGGTTTATTATTTTCTAGATTCACATGATAAATGATTTTCTAAATTGGAGTAATTTTGAAATTCGAATTTAATGGAGTTTGGCTCAGTGGTTAAATGATAATTGAATCATGGAACAAATAAATGGGGTTTCCCAAATAGATATTTTGGAGATTTTTTATGGGTTGAGATTTGGTAATTGAGATATTAAATTTATTTTGAAAAGATAATCATTTTTTGGGAATTAATTATGAAATTATTTTTGGATATGTAAGATAATTAATTGTGAAAATTAATTATGTGCCATGTCATTGAACAAAGATAATTAATTATGAGATTTAATTATGTGGAATGATTTTTATCTAATATAAGAAATTTTGAGAATTAATTATGACTAGTGAGAATAGATATGGATAATAAATTTTGAATACTTAATTATGGAATGATAATTTTGTAGATTAATTAATAAATATATAAATTAATTAATGGGTTAAGTGATTTGTTAATTTTTGTGTTAACTAATGGCCTTTGAAATAATTAAATAGTCTTTGGTTTGTTAATGAAATAACGTGGAATATTCTTATGAATTAAAAATGATTAAATATATGTGATATTTTTGATGATAAAGATGTTTTTATATTCCAATTAGATATTGGGACATGAACATTGCATTACTCCCCAATAGTAATCCATTCATGAGATTATGGGGTGCTTGGCTTGAAGACCTAAAAATGAGAAAATATGTTTTAGGCATGGTGAAATATACTCAACGAGATGTGTGGCTCTACGATTGATTATATAACCAAATGAATGATAACAATTTGTAATGATTCAACTAAGATTTAGCGTGACATGGATGATGACCTAGACTAAATAATTAAGGATATTGAATAATGATGCAAGTGGAAAACATGAATTAAAATTAACCAAATGTGTTGAATTAATATTAATTGAAAATGTGATATGTGTTTAAATTATATAATTTATTTATTCCTGCATAAAATATCATGCATTGTCTTTTTAATTGAATCATTTTAGACACCGTTTGTGATGGCCTAAATAGTTGTACTAATACCCTATTTGGGTGGCCTGGTCAGCACCAAAGTAGAATTTGTTGATGCATGACAAGATAAGTGAATGTCAATATGATAAGTTATTGTTTCGGATTGCAGCTTTGGAGTGGTAACCATATGTGGTTTGGGACCAGAATTGGATTCAATGTGTCATTAAATTGAATTTCATAAAAGACACGTGACATTTTCCTTATCCTAGCATGTTTTACCTTTCAGTTGAGTAGTGTATTTTCATGTGTTGGTCATCTGATTAAATAGATTTGTTCTATTTATTTATACGCTTCCACACTTGGTTATTACTATTTACTCCCAATAGTGTTTTATTTTTATAAATGTACGAAGAGTCTCTCCAAGACCGGCTTACCAATTCCTTGCTTCTAGTGGGAACCATCTATAATATAGGTAAGCTTGCTTTAGGGCATGTGGCCAACTAGTCTAGGGAACTGTTATGTGGATCTTGGGTTGGGGCGTCATAATGTGGTATCAGAAGATTTTTATTTTCTTTCTTTGTCTTTTTTATTTCTATTTTGGGAATGGTTGACATGATACAATAAAGATTCAAGGATTGGTAATGAGCTCGGGCATCATAGTTGCAAACACATGAACTGGGGGAAATCCAATTAATCGGGGTGGGATTGTTTTTATTTTTGATTGATGTAATAGTTGGATATAATTTCTCCTAGGAAAAATTCATTTTTTGGGTGACTTAATATATGTTTGAAAAAATGTTGAATTATTATTCATGTCCTAAAGAGGCACAATGGTTGAGTCTGCATGCATCATTCTAAGTACTCGGGGTTGTTGTGCCATGATACATTTTATGCCCTCACAATAAAATGGATTATGGGTAATATATTTAAATTAAAATATTTTTCCTTGTTTATAGTATTAATTAAGGATTAAATATTAGAATAAATGTGTTTCTAATTAGAACCATTTTTTAAATTGTGTGTGATAAATTAATTAATTGTTAAATTAATTAATTTGTGATAATGTAATTAATTAATGGTCAAATTAATTAATGAGATTGTATGTAACCATTTTAACAAAGACATAGGATTAATATGGTTGTGGGTAGTGGTAAGTCATCAGTTTTAACAATGTATAAAAAAAGGGGGGAAATAAATGGTGAATCTTGTTTTGTTAGTTTCATCCCTTGAGAAAATATTTTAAGGTCACATTATGAGTCCAAAGACGTGTGTTTTGATTTGTAGAGATATCTTCCACAACCCTTTTTGAGGGATTGACCGATGTTTATGGACCAGAAAAAACTTCTAGATTGGGAATATGAGGCCCAAGTGGTTAAAGGGGATGAACAAGGAGAATAGTTATTAGGGAACATTTCTCATATTATATAGTAAATCGAGAGAGACCTATGGAGGGTTAAGAAAAGAATGTCTCAGTTGATAATGGAGTATTAGCTATAGAACCCTAATACTTTAACAATGGTTGGGGGACCTAAGGGAGCATAATTCTAGATTGAATCCATAGAGATGATACATTTTAATTTGGAGACTCTGGTTGAGAGGAAGGTCATGTTAGCTTCTTATATGCTACGGGGTTCCGTGAAGAGCCAGTGGGACATTCAGGTTCCATCTGGAAAGACTTATGAGATGATATGGAAGTACATTCTAAAGTCATTAATAGATAACTTCTATCTAGAAACACTGAGGCAAAATAATTCTTTAAAATTTATGCGTTTTACCCAAGGAAGCATTCCCATAATGAAAAATGATGAGTGTTTCGTAGATTTATAGCATTTTGCTCAAGCGTTAGTGGATGATGAGGCTTCTTTGGAAAAACAATTTTAGGATGGACTTATGTGTGAAATTATGTCCTATTGGTATATATTTAGGCTGAATAAATTCTATGAAGTTGTTAATACAGATTTAATTTCAGAGGGGAACCTGAAAATTGATTCCAAAACATGACAGGTAGCTATCACATGATGATCTAGAAATGTACCTTAATAGGGAAGGAAGCGTGGATGCGATAATCTTTGTCAGTTCATTGGGAACCAAGGTGAACATACGTTAGAAATTGTTGCACCGGATCATTATCACTTTCTTTTGAACTTGTGCGGTAGGCAAGGACACTATTGTACACATTGTCTTCGATCCCTAGTAGTGTGTCGGTTTTGTGAATATATAGGGAATCTACATATGTTCTACCGAAAGTAGTGATGAGCTGTTTCTATGGGATCATATACACAGATTCAGAGTGTGCAAAGAGGATCTTCTGCCCCATATATGTTTGGTAGCTAGAGTTTTTGTGGCATAGGCGATAGAGGTAGTGAACAATGTGCTTTTGGGAAAAAACACTCTTATCAGCGGAGTTATGCTAGTTAGTGGAGTCAGATAACACCATAGGGTGATAGGCTAGATTTTTACATGCAGTGTAGCTTAAAATTATAGAGAGAGAAACTATCCAATCAATAGTGAGAGGTAATATTCTAGTTACACCTAAATTAGCTAGTTCCTAGTTTGATACTGGTGCCTCTCATTATTTTATATTTTCAATCACTCTTAAAGGAATGATCCTAGCGGTGGAGTCTGTATGTGTTTTGAGTAATATTGACACACTTCTGGGAACCAACACTACTGATATTTTTTTATTAATGGTATTTTATATAGATATCTTAGAGAATCATTTCCTTTCGGATATTTATGTCATTGATATAATGGGTTTCATCATGATTATGGGTATAGATTGGCTTGTGGCATACTGAGCACACATAGATTGTTACTATAGGAGAGTGAACCTTGTATATCCTAAGGGTAACCAATATGTTCTTTATGGAGAATAGAATATCCACATAGTCCTAGATGGGAGAATTACATAGAAACTAGGAGAACACACAACCCCAGTTTCTAGGGTTTTTATAGATGATGGGTGTGGTAGGAAAAAAAGTCATCCACCGGTAGTAGAACTATTTCATGATGAATTTCATGTAGAGTTTTTAGGGTTTCCACATAATATATAGGTGGAATTCAATATTGAGATCACGTTGGGGCTTAGTCAAAATCTATTCTACATTACAGAATTGCACTAACTGTGATTCAATGCTCAAAACCCAGTTGGAGGAGTTGGAGGATAATGGTTTTATCTATCCTAGTATGTCCCCTTGGGAAACACCAATTTTTTTCAATGATGGCCGATTGATTATATCACTTCTATTTCAATTTCTAGAAGTATAATAAAAAGACTACGAAGAAAGGATATCCCCTAACACGTATCAAGGGTTTGTTTCGCTAGCTGAAGGGGACTATTTGTTCCCGTGGATTGATATGAGGTATCCATATCATCATTTGAGAGGTTGGACATATTATATACAAATAACATCTTTTATAATCATGTGTGTCTTTTATGTGTTTATCGTAATTCCATTTGGTATTCAAAATTCATCTGTAGTGTTTGTGGAATTTATGAAGAGGATCATTCACCTGTTTTTAGATCTGTTTTTTGTGGTGTTTGTCTACGAAATATTAGAGTAGTATAAGACTCAAGATGATTATCGACAACGTCTTGACATCATCTGAGGTACACTGGGAGATAATCAATTGTATTTAGTCATATGTAAATTTCAGTTTTTGATTGAAAAAGTGAACATTTAAGGGCACATCATCTATGAACAGGGTTTGGTAGTGTACTCAGAAAATGTGTAGGTAGTGGTTTATTTGGAGCAACCTAAGAATGTTTTTGATAACCAATGCATTTTGGGGCTAGCTGGATATTAAAATAAGATCATCCAAGACATTTCCCATTTGTTAGATATGCTTACAAGATTGAAAAATGAAGTGATAAAGTTTTTTTGAATAGTGGCATATGAGAATTCATTCTAGGAATTGATGAATCACTTGACATATGCACCAATTTTGATCTTACCAGAGTCATGTGAGGAGTACACGACGTATTTTGATGCTTATGGGGTCAGACTCAGAGTTATTTTGATGAAAGGTGATAAGGTCATTGATTATAGTTCTTGACAGTAGGGGCCACTAGAATGAAATCACCCTATGCATGAATTCGAGTTAGCAGAAGTCGTATACGCACTATAGCATTAGTGACACCATATTTTGGGTGAGAAATTTATAGTTTTTATGAATCATAAAATTTTGACGTATATCTTTTCACAGTGTGAATTGAATCTTCGGTAGTGTGGATGGGTTGTGTATATGGAATTTTTCTATTTTGAACTGACATATACACCCATGAATGGAAATATAGAGGCCAGTCCCTTAAGAAGGAAACCACAAACATAGTTGGTACATGATTTGAGTGTAGAGTAAAAGACAATTTCTTTTCAGGTAGAAATCGATGTGGTACTTCAATAGTGTCATGAGAGGATTACACTGGTTTCAATTAAAGTGGATTCTACCCTCTTAGTATGGTTCAAGGACAATAAGTATGAGGTTCTATATTGGTTATAATTGAAGGAAAGCCAAGAAGGCGAGGATACACGATCATACTATAGTATAGATAAGGATGATATCATCTATGTGAAAATAGGGTTGGTGGCATACGAGTATCAAATATGAACTCATGCGATACATTCATTCCTCGATGTGAGAAGTACATCCTAGGGTGAAAAAAATGTACCATGACCTACGGTGATTGTTTTGATGGCCAAGAATGAGGAATGAGATATGAGGCTTCGTAAATATTTATTTCACCTGTCAGCAAGTTATGAACGAGCATCAACAACCTTGAGGCCTTTTCATCAATTTTTTTATTATAGAATGGAACTGGGATGACATGACTATTGATTTTGTGGATGGATATCCAAATAGTATTATGAAGAATGATTCTATTTGGGTTGTTGCAGATCAGATAAGAAAGGTATGAAAATTCTTTCCTATGAAATAAACCCTTACTGTACAGTAGTTAGGAGATCTATACAAGAGAGAGATAGTTCATTTGCATGGGGTTCCATGAACTATATTTTCAAATCATGATTCGTGCTTTACTTCATTATTATTGAAGGTATTATATTATTCTCTTAGTACACTTGTTTTGTAATGTACTACCTTCCACCCTCAGACAGATGGGTACTGGGAGCACACAATATATGTGATGGAGGATATGTTGCGAGCATATGTGCCTGACAATGGTGGTTCTTTGAATTAGAACCTTGATTTTGTATAGTTAAACTATAAAAAGAGTTAAAATGAAAATATAAAGATGGAACCATACACGACAAATTTTTTTAGACCTATTATATCACTGCTATGTTGGTTAGATGAGTGTGAGTCACTAATATTGGGACCATGTATTGCTCATGAGACATCTAAGTAGGTGTAGTTGATTCAGAATTGTATGGCCATAGATCATAAACGAAATAAGTAGTATGATTATAGATGGAGATTAATATTAGATTTTACATAGGGTGAGCATTTATTTCTTTGTGTGTCACCTAGAACGTTTTACCGCTAGATATAGAGGTTTCGTAAGTTAGCGCATATGTCTGTAGGACCCCTTGAAATGCTGGAGAGAATCATATCAGTGGTGTAATAATTAGCACTTTTGGAGAAATTCATAGAAATGCATGATTTTTTCCATTTTTCAAAACTATGGATGTATCACCACAAACCATCTGAGGTGATTGAATTATAATATGATGAACTCCATATAAATGCATCCTTTGAGGACAAATCAATTTGTGTTCTGGGTTAATGTGAGAAAGTGTTACAGGGAATGAATTTTTTGTTAGTTTATGTGTTTTGGAAACATTAAAGTGTTCAAGATGATACATGGTAATGGAAATCATACATGATAGATAATTGGCATAATCTATTTGGCATAGAATATTATAGAAGTTCAGGAGTGCATCTCAAGGATGAGCTGTTATAAGGTGGGGAGATCTTAATATCTCGATGATTCATGGAGGAATATCGAGAGTATTTTTCATTAATATTTGTTTTTATTTATGTGAATTTGTGTTGGGGTATGACCGAGGGTGTTTTTGGAGGACAGTCGTTGTGCACAATTTGCACACGGTTAGGAAAAACTATCCGGAAGCGAACCATGTGTAAAATGGAGGTCACCACGAGTGGTGAACATTTTGACTAACCATGAGCCATCATGATGTGTGATCAGTGAAAGAACAAATGTTTGGTGCACAGTGTGGCCTACCCATGCTTCCTCCAAGGTGAAACTATCCACGTGGCCCAGTTTATTCTAAAAATTGGTTTATAAACCACCTGAAACCCCAAAACATCTCTAATTCGATATAGGCTCTGGAATGAATATTTCTAGGAGTTCCCAATGACTTTTGGAGGTATTATAAGGAGATATGAACACCATTATTCAACATTTTAATCCCTTATTGAAGTTCCACTCTCTTCCTAGTAAGTAGAATCTAACTTGATGGTTCTATCATTCATTCCTCTATGAATCATAAATCCATTCATGGATGATCAAAATTGTATTTATGGATCTAAAATATTAGGTTGATATCTAGATCTAGTATTAACGATATATATATATATATATATATTCATGATCTTGAAGTCTTTGATATTAGTATTGGATTTAGGGACATAGATCTGATGTTAGATCAACGACATTGTGTCTCTCGGATTTTGTGGATTTCTATTGGGAAAACATCTGCGAATAATATGAGGTAGGTGGTCTAAATAATACTCGCATAGTTATGATTTATGTTATTTTAATGTGAGATTATGATTTTATAGGTCCCCTTGAAAACATATTTCCGAAATAAGAGTAATTTTGAATGGGAAATTGAATGGAGGTATCCTCGGTGGTTAATTGATAATTGAATCATGGAACAAATGAAGGGGGCTTCATAAATAGATATTTCAAAGATTTTATTCATATTTAGATTTTTTAATTGAGATATTTAATTGTTTGTGAAAATATATCTAATTTGGGGTATTTCATTATGATATGGTGTTTGGATATTTAAGGTAATTAATTTTTAGAATTAATTATGTGTCATGTTTTTGAAAGAAGAATAATAATTGTGACCATTAATTATAGGGCATGAGTTTTATCTATGATAAATAATTGTCAGAATTAAATATGACATGTGATATTTTATATGGATAATTAATATTGAAGAATTATATATGGACAGACAATTTTGTAAATTGATTAATAAATTGATTGATTAATTAATGGATTATTTTCTCAGTTGGTTATTTAGTTATGAAATGGCCATTGAAATTTTTAATTATTCATTGGATTAGTAATGGAATAATGTGTAATGTTCTCTTAAATTAATGAATAATTACATGGATGAATTTTTTGTTGTGCTATACACGATGTTCTAGACGAATAATATGTTGGCAGATAGACTTAATGTTACTCCCCAATAGTTATCAATGCTTGATATTATGTGTAGTTTTGAATGACATCTTACACAAAATGAATAAAGGAGTTCTAGAAATGATAACCTACACTCAATGAGAGTTGTGGTGATAGGCATGATGACATACCCAAATGATTGATAATAATGGATGATTATTCAACTGGGATTTGGGGTTCTAGGCAAGATGACCTACACCAAAGTATTAATGATTTTTAATGACGATTCATGTGGGGAACATTATTTGAAATTGACATAATTTGTTTTTCTAACATTAAATGACAATGTGGTAAAATTTTAAATTACTAAATGAATTTATTGTTTAAAGAAACTTTATAATCTATCTATTGAATGGTCTCATTTTATTCATTGTTGGTGGTGGCCTACTATGTTGTACTCACACCCTATTTGAGCCAAATGATCAGCACCCTATTAGACTTTTTTGTTACCAGACCTGAAAATGGAATGCACTGGGATATGTTTTCATTTGGGATTGGAGTAGGGGAGAGGGAACCCGAGGTGATTTGGGACCCTCTTTAGAGTATCAGTATCTTTATATAGATTTTCATTGTAGAAAATTGACATTTTCATTGTTATAGAATGATTTACCTTTTAGATGAGTCACCTATTGTCATTTTTTGGTCATCATAGGACATGTATTTTTTATGGTTATTTATATGCTTGTGCACTTGGTTATTGATATTTACATCAATAGTGTTTTATTATTATCAAAGATTGTATAGTCTCACCAGACCGACTTACCAGAAGCTGGATGAAAGTCAGCACCCTCTTACATTTGGGGATGCACACATGATGGTATGTGGCCAATTGTTCATGGGAACTGTTCATTGGCTCCTATGTCGGGGATTTACAATAATGAAACTATATTATTTTCAATGGTGTATATATAGCCCATTTTATTTATAATTATTATTTATTTAATATTCCTAAAAATATCCAAATTTATATTATCATGGATATAATTATTTTTTATATCATATGTAAATTTTTCATAGTGTGTTTAAATTGAATGTTATTTCATTAGATGGGAAAATATTTTTAAAATTTTATAATTGACTCAAAAAAAGTATTTTTTAATAAGGAATTATTATTTACAAATTAAAACTATTTTTTGACATATGTTGAATGATTTGAAGATGTAGAAATGGGTGGGTCCCTATTATAAATTTCCCCTTTATGTATCAGTAGTCTCATGAGTTGATAATTATGCCAAATTAAATTGAATTTTACCCATAATGATTAAACCATTATGTGAATGGTCAAGTCTATAAAGGCACCATAATTCCTGAGATAATGGGGTCCAAAATATTTTTCATTTCCTGCTTTATGATTTTGATCATTATTATAAATAATATTTTCACTATGATATTATCCATAGATTCAGATTGTGATAATGTTAACAATTAAATAGAATTTTTTTAAAATCATTTAAATTTCTAAAATGATTTCCCATTAGCCTAAAATTATTGTAAAGTTGTTAATTAAATAAAATGTATTTCTGTTTTACATTCCATTCCATATTAACTATGTTTAATTTTTTATTTATTCATGAACACTTCCATTATATTTAACCCTTACTGAGCATCTGAGAATACCTTTGTATTTGTTCACTATTCCCCAAATAATGATGTTAATATGATTGAATGAGTTCAAGGATGTAATTAATATCATTGGTTATGTTTTATATTTCATTAACAATGTAATATGTGCACCATGTATATATCTAATTGTTCAATAGTATATAATGGATCAAGTTTTTGGGATTTTAATCTTGTATCTATGATAATGTAGTAAAAAGGAACCCAATCTGGGTTACTAGGGTTGGGGTCATTACCGTTGGTATTAGAGTAAAATTAATAAATAAATTGGGATCTAGATTTCAAAAAAAACCTATTTAATGTGAGAACAATGATAATTCAGTGTAGTATTTTAATAAGATTTTAGTTTAAGTAATTTTAAATCACCGGATCAATACTCATGAAGGTTATGGGATAAATAAGAGTGATCAATTATATAGTTATAGAACATAATGGAATGAAATGAACTAATACACCTCGAAAATATTGAAATTTCACATATGAGAATGTAAACAAATTTTTTGGAGAATAGAGGATCATTATCATATTTGGAAAATTAAAGAGGTTATGAGGAATCATTTCCAAAATTAAGAAACAAAATTTTTCATGAAATAATATACCTATTTTGGATAATTTCATGTCATATATTCCCCAATATTTTTGTGGTACTATTAGTCATGTTGTATAAGATCAATGTATCCATTCCTTTGAAACAATATTCCTAACATTAAGATGTAATGAAAATGAAAATGTAGTAATGTGGTTAAAATGTCTGAAGTGAAAAGTTTCACAATGATGTAAATTGATCTAGAACACTAGGGATGATGATGAAATAGGACACTTGGAATGAGGGTAGTTAAATATCCAATTTTCAAATATTATTTCCCCCATGATCAAAAAATTGAAATTAAGAGATAATTTATTTTATTAATGTAAAATTATGTAGATATAGCTTTGGTGCATGATGGTCCCATGATATGATGATATATGTATGATAAAGATTAAATATTTAATATAGTGGCCTAGATTATTCATTTCCATGAAGGTCTTCTAATAGACCTCTAAAGGGATATATTTACCTTGTTTTTTTAAAATATGATGAAATAATACTATGTAACATCAAAACAATGTTTTTTTATAGATCATATACATTATAAAAAATCAATGTAATATGAGGTTTGTAGATTACCATGTGAATGGTAATGCACTAAATTAGACGAATGGAATGAAGAATTATCAATTTTATGAATTTTGAGGGAAGAAACATCATGGGAAATAAATGAATGGAATAAGATTGTGTTAAATGTATGGATTCATGGGTAGTATTATTATATATAGTGCATTAACATCAATTAAATGTATAAATATTGAAACCACATTCCCCATCCTCATGTTAGTCTTCTATATATGGGGAAAATGGGGTTTAGAAAATCTTATGTGATCACATTCACTGAGGTAGAAGTTCCCAATGATGTTTTGGTTGTTACATTAATAAATTATTAAAATTTTTCAAATTCATTATTTGATTTTGAATTATCTTACAATTTAACAAATACATACTTTTCCTACAAAATTATACATTCAAATTTTTATTTAAAAATGTAGTTTTCTATCCAAAATCATATTATAATATGTCTCAGTTCAACAATGATGTATTAGGATGTCCCGATTTTGTCACATAAACATGATTTATCTACTAACCATTTCATCATAAATATGTTTTATTTTGAGATAATTCAATGTATGGATTGGATTTATAAAAATTATGTGACGTGAAATATAAAAAATAAGGAAATTAGGATTTGTGAGGAAGATGTAGAGTACCATATCTTTAAAGTATAAACAACATCATATGATTCTTATCTAAATCCACCACCAATAGATCCAATAAATTAATATCACGATGATTAAGTGAAAAAATATTTGGATGAAGATGGTAATATTCAAATAGATAATGTACCTATTATATCATAATACATTAGTTTATTTCTTGATTAATTACCTTAGCACCATAAAAATGTGAAACAGAGGTTTTATTGACTTAACCACTTATGAAAGACCAACATCAAAGTCTCCCTATACAATGGACAGTGCAGAATTAGTGAAGCTAAAGAATAAACTATAGGAATTGTGTATTAACCGATTAATTCACCTGAGTTTTCTGCGTGGGGATCCGATATTATCATTATTAAGAAGAATAATGGATCCAAGAGGTTTTGCAATTATATTAGTGAAATAAATGAAATTTTTATTCAAAAATGTATCTTGTGCCTAAAATTAATGATTTATTTGAACAATATAACAGATCTAAATATGTCATTTAGATTTATATCCATTATGGATATCATTTATTGTGAGTAATGAAGATTATATTCTAAAAAAATTGTTCTTCAGATGATGTATATAAATTATAAGTTCACAGTAATTCCATTATGATGCACTAATTCAACCTTAATATTTATATATATGATCAATATAATATTCAATGAACATCATGATGATATTTTGTGTGGTATTCGTTAATGATATCCAGATATTTTCTATAACCTATCAGTTCCACTATAATGACTTCAAGATAATTTTTGTGACTCTTATAATGAAATAGTTATTTCGTAAATTTAGAATGTTTCAATTATACTTTCCATAAATTACATGTCATGGCCATATTGCATCTAAGGATGGGTTCTCAGTTGATCTTTTGAATATAATGGTACATGAACAGTGAACTATATCAAATTAAATTACTAAGGTACATATATTCCTTAGTCAAGAAGGATACTCTTTCATTTTAATTCAAAAAATTTCTCAGTTGATTATCCCATTAAAAAAGCACACACATAAAGGGGTAAGTTCATGTGCATAATTGAATGTGATGAATTTTATCTTGAGTTGAGGAGAATATTGGTCAGTGATCCCATTATTAATTTACCATTCAAATATGATGGGTTAGTGATGTATACTAAAACATAGAACAATAGCCTGCGTTGTGTTCTTCTAAAAACTATAAATATATTGCATATGAATATATGTATCTGAATTTTCATGACCAAAAATATAAAAATCCTGATCTTCATTTAGTAGTAAAATTCATAACTCTGATGATACGAAGACAAAATTTCTATTGTGAAATATGTGAGATATATACGGATAATAATAGTTTGAAATGCCTATTTATATAAAAAGAACCCAACATGATGAAAAGATGATTGATTGATTTACTCAATGATTATTTTTTCTCCACACACTTCCTCATAAAACAAATATCGTTGATGGTGCATTTTATGGAAATATTAATGATTTATAATTAAATTTAAGATTCAAGAATATCCTATGTCAATGGATTTATTATATATGTATAAGTGCAGTATTAAGAAAGGGTTGACACAACTTCATATTAAATGGACAGTAAAACAATTTTTATTGGAAAAATTAAAAATATCTCAATCGGATGATATGAATTTTCCAAATAAAATTAATTTCATGAATGATATAAAACATCATGTATTTGTTTGTGATTATGGTGCTTTAAAATATTGAATGTGTTTTTTGTTCTAGCAATGCCTATCTTAGAAAGGGAACTATTGGATGGTGTTCGTAGCTCAAATTTTATATACACATTGGTAGTACAATGATGTATATAGTACTAAAGAAACATATATTTTTGGATAATATTTTGTGAGAATTTACTAATTATGTGTTCTGATTCATCGTTTATAATCAAATTAATGTTGATATATAAAATCTTTGATGATTCATGAAACACATATCAATTAATATGTGTTAGTGGGATGACCTTACTATGTACATTATTACTAGATTTTCAAATAACTCCATCAATAATGATACAATATGGGTTATTATTACTAGTCTCACAAAATTAGCACATTGACTATCAATTAAAGAATATTTACCTATTTATCTTTTAAAAATAATCTATAATAAAGTTCATGTAATACAACATGGTGCACCTCTATCGATTGTGTTTGATCAATACTATTCAAAGATATCAGTATTTTGGATATGTATTTAGCTGGCTCTAGGGGATGATAATCATTTGAGCCACACATACCCTACTTAAATTCATATATAGTCTGGATAGACTATTCAAACATTGGACTACATGTTCAGATCATTATCCCATGGTTTTCATCGCATGTGGGATCAATCTTTACCTTTGGTAGTGTTTTTCTACAATAATAACTTTCATTAAGGACATATTATGGTTAATTTAGAAGCCTTATTTGGAATATTATGTCATACTACAACATGTTGGTATGATTTTTCTGAATGGAAACTTATTGGATAGATACATATTGAAAAAACATTGAAAAATGTTAATACAATTTTTAACAGTATTAATTAAACTCAATGTAGGAAAAATATTTATTCTGACAACTGTATATGGGATTTGGAGTTTCTAGGGAGATATCATTTATTACTAACCATATCAACATAGATGGGTTTGATAAGGTTCTCTAATAAAGGGTAATTTTTCTTTAATAACGTCATATAATTTGATATCCTGGAAATAATTGATGTTGTTTCTTACCAATTAGAATGAATCCAAGACTATATACATCTTATGATGTGTTCCATATATCATTGTTACATATTTTAATTCCATAACCAACACATGTGTTCACCTATAATGAAATATAATTCCAATTTTGTTATCATAATTTGAAATTCCTATCACGATTATTTACAAATGACAGAAAGATTTGACAATTCAGATGACTTCATTAGAAAAGGTTCTTCACTGAAAACATAAAATGGAAGATTTAATGTGTGAACCTGAAGATGATATAAATAAAAACCACCTTAATCTATTTATAAGGTAATACTCAAGAAAATTTTGAGGGTGAATGTTTTTGAAGTTGGTATAAATATATAACCCCATGATTTTATGGTATGTGTCATCTTAAATTAATTCAATTTATTGTTCAACTTGTGTAACACATAATACCGAGCTTAAACAAACCAATAAGTACTCTTAAATATTACCGTTACCTTTGGACTAGTAATGTTATTATTAAAAATAGAAATATAACCTTTTAATTAAGAACTTTGATTTTGTAAATAAAAATAAACATTAGTTATCTCATAAATGTAAATATCATATATTTATATCATCAAATAAGTTATTAATTGTTTTAGTAATGATAATGTATGTGTTGGTATTTTTTGTGAAATGTAAATGAATATTTTCAATTTATAAATTAATATTATTATTTAAATAAATTATAATTTTCCTATAATATAGTCACAACATAAAATGTTTTATTAATATTTATAATTAAATTTTATGAGACCATATATAATTTTTTAATGTTCCATAAAATGAATTATAATACTAAAATACTTATTTTTTTAATAAATGATGATTTTATTGAATAAATAAATTTATCAATTTATTCATACTATTTTCAAATAATGTAATGATTTTTTGACAACCAAACATAAAAATGTTTTTAGGGTAAATTTTACGAGTTAATATGTAATAATATTAAATTTTGGGAATATTGAAATAAACTAATTTACGGTATTCAAATGAATAATTAAATAAATAAATATTTGAGTCCTGGATGATGTATGTATTAAATTAGAAATCATTAATTAGAACTAACATTCTATATTTATTTTAGTTGGTCACATTTATTAAGTCTATTGATAGTCTTGATCCAAAATAATAGACAAATGAATAAAATAATAAAAACACCCCCTCATACCTCTATAAATTACACACCTATCCAACCCTTCTCCTTAGAACTTCTATGTCATTTTGATTTTTTAAATTCATCATAATTCACTTCTATGTCCCATTCCCCATGTTGAAGGACTATATGTATTAACAAAATACCATTCTGAAATGTCGAAAGATCATCTCTATGAGACGATATTCAAGAGGTAAAATCCTCATTCATTCTATTTTAATTTATTTTATTTTCAATGCCTATTCCCATCTACTTTATATTATGTTCCATTGTCACTCCATTATCATATATATATATATAGTAATTTTTTCATGATAATGGAATATCCATCATCAAAGCTCTCATAATATCAAGTTATTTTAAATATCAAAACAGGAATTGTGATGGGTCAATTCAATGCCATCATGGATGATGAGTTTTTTTCTTTTTCAAATCTCAGGGATTGTCATTATCAAATTTTTATAGAAAATTATTTTTTATATATGTAAATAATAAAATTTATTTAGATTTCGAACATATATATATATATATATGAATAATACCAAGCTAGTTCATGATTTTAGAAAAACATCTAAATTAAACAGAAAATTTATCATTATCATTTTATCAAATAAACAATCCTAAAATTAGAAGAAAAAAATATAACAAATGGAGAAATTTAAATTCCTATAATTACATTAATTAAACTTCTTTGTTATTATTTATTTATTCTTCCATTTTGAAATAGCTCTGATATTTTTTTCACAAGTGAACTGAACTAAAAACCATGAAATTAATATTCCATGAACAATGATATTAAACATGATAACTCATAAATGTGTAATAAAATGAGAATAATAAAAATATAATAAATAAAATATATGTTTAATTATTTATGAATTATTTAATTAGTGATTCTAATTTTATTATCCCTGAAATTTATTACATGTGAATAATGATTTTGTGGATAAGGTAAGTACTTCACTTTATGGTATTACTTTTGTTAGATATAATCTATTTTCAACTATTATTTATTATGTTTTTTGTATATATATTCATTTTATACATAATATTATGAAACACAATGTCATCATGGTATTAAATGTTTAATTTTATATTTATCACATTCATGATGCATATGATTCATTTGATCAAAATATTGAATGGGATTTATTAACTAAATTTTTATACATTGGGTTAAACTTATATTTAGTTTAGTATTTCATGATATGGTTGTTTATAAAATCAATTTTTACAACATCATGTTTTATTTCCTCTTGTTATATATATTTTTTGTAAATAAACATAATCTATTAATTTAATTAATGATATGATCCTTGCATGGAACGTTTCCTCAATTTTCATTCATCGAGGCATATTAATTTTTTATAAACCTTTATAAATTTATATGGGGTATATAATTAACCATTAATTTATGATTACTATTCATTGAATATTTCATTAAATTTCCATATGTCTTGTATCATGGATATGATTATTTCCTAATCTGTATAAAAACATTTTACAGTGTTTTGTGTGAATGTAAGTTGATTAAATTTCGATGTAATGTATAGTCTTTATCACTTACTCAAAATGGATATTTATTGATAAAGAATTTCTAATAATAAATTTAATAAATAATTTTGATATATAATGAATTATTTTTACATTAATACAGTAGTGGAATAAATTTATATATAGATAATTGTTGCAGGGTTAGTCTTAGGAAATAATAATGTTGGCTAATTTAAATTTGTTTTACTGAAAATGATTGAAACCTCTTGTAAAAGGTCATGACACCGGAGGTATCATGATGACCAAGATCAGGGAATCCAAATTATAATGTTTTGAATTCATTAAAATTTTTGCAATTATTACCCATGATATTTTAACTATTATATTTTTTATTCATTCATATTGATCTTATGTTAATGATAAAATGGAATTTGATTCTAATATTTTACATTTACATATTGATTACACATTCTACAGTCATTATAGAAACATAATTGATTATATAGAATGTATTTAATTTGTATGAAACATTTAATAATGTATATATTTCATTTATTATCGATTTGGGAATGATTCTTCTATATATAACCCTTATATATAATCTAAGACCACCCTTTAATTTGTTCTCTTATACGTACGTTATAGAGATGAAATGATTAAATGAGTTCACGGAAGAAATTAAATTCATTTTCCATATTTATACATGATTACCAAAGTAATAAGGGTACCATTTATGTTTCTTGTTCTTCATGACTACTATGTTGATAGGTCCTTTTGGATTTGATTCTTGTATGAGTTAAAATTAATTATATAAAGAAATAGTTCTTAGCTAATGGGGTCTTGGTCTATATTATTTATACCTTTGCTCTTCAAATTCTCTATATTTATTAAGAAAAAGAAAATAACCTCCTATTTTTTTTGTATCAATAATGTTATATGATCCATTTTCCATGTATATTCTTATATCATACTATGAAATCACCATTCAATCTGGTGGATCAAAACACTCCTAAGATTCTCCTTGGTGTCCGATAAGAAAACACAACACCATCCATTACGGGTTACAATATCACAGGCATGCCTAGAATATATATCCCATGAAGTGGAAGTCCATGAATAAAAACATATGAATAAAGATATTCCAATAATAATTTTACTATTGGGAAAATTTAGTAAATACCCACATGGGGTTTACATGATCCACTATAGACTAAATTAACACAAGGATGTCATCAATAGAGACTACCATAAAGTTTTTCCTAAAGGCTTAAGGTGTCTATTATTTTGAGTTGTATAAGTATGATGTCATGGAATCTATAGATGATTTAAAAATTAATCATTAATATATAATTGTAGAGACCCATATCTTGACGTACAATAACATTACATTACTTTTGCGGAATACTTAGTACATAACAAAAACACACACACAAGGATCGTAATAGTTTAGTGTCTTTGGAAACTCGGAATATAATCTTCTAATCGTGGTGAAAGATCTTCAAAATCTCCCATAAAGATCTTCCTTTTATTACCTAAAACCTTTCTTTATATCCTGGGGAAAATAAAACATAAAAGGGTGAGCTCAAATGCTCAGTAAGGGTATACCAAAAGAAATAAAAATCATATCATATCTTTTTGAAAATCATAACCTGCAAAAGAGATCATAATATCTTAACATGGAACAAATCATAGAAGTGAAAATGAGACCACCATAATCATAAAATGAAACTTGAAACTTTGTGGCATGCACACATAATCATGGAAAATCATTTCTTGTTAGTCATGACTCATTGACAAGACTATCTTAGTGGACAAAGTCCCTTTCTGAATCGAGTAACCCTCGTTTCAGTCCTGTTTCACTGAACCGGTATAACCTACCGTTCCAGCCCTGTCTATCTCATGAGATTTAAAATCTTTACCAAATACATTGGAGGTAGATATAGGTCCCACCCATCTTATAATGAATCCTTTCTTATGTGTGCCACATAATCATAAAACATACATCATCGCATAACTCATGTAACAAAAATGGGATTCTTGAAACATCATGACATCATAAATCAATTCAGATAAGATAATGGAATTCATAAAAATAATTCCATCACAACATGATCAAATCAATGTAATAATAGGGATAAAAACAGAACCCTTTATTATCTTAGATGGAAAATAATTTTGATAAAACACTTGAACTTCATTCTTGAGGAAAATATCCTTTCTTCTTCAAAAACATTTTTCCTTTCATTACATGTCATACAACTTTAAAATAAAAGAAGTTTATTAAAAATAAACTTGAAAACTGGTAAAGGAAGCTTCTTGGATTTAATGTTTTAAAAATCCATTCATGCCGTATAAGTTAAAAAAAACATTCTTCGCACTTTTGTCAGAAAAGTCAAAAAGTACCTCGTACAAAAACGACAAAAGATTCCTTTCATTTCTTTTACTAAAAACTCACCGAAGGTAAAAATTGATTTAAAAAATTGTAGGTGGATGGAAGTAATATTACATATTGATGAAACATGGACGTGGATGATAAAATACACCCCAGTAAATACTTACGAATAAACAATCTCGGATAAAAATGAGATTGTGATATTTCCCTTACCTTATGTCCGACTTGCTTTGTAAGTGTCTGAACCTCCTCTATAATGATTTAAATCATGTTATTGACTTATTCCAAAATCATATTCATTGTTATGATATCATATATGGTTCAATTATGACATTATATTACCCGTTCTTTTGTAAATTCCATGTTAAAGAAGCGTTTTGGGTAAAATCGTTTCATTTATCGTAGGTGTTTTGACTTGTTGTTCTTGACATTATTATTACTTATATCATGATTTAATTACTTCCAGAATATAAAATTTGATTTATATATCATATATATTCAGTATATATATATATATAATAGATAGATAAATAAAATGAAAAACACCGTTCATGGAGACGGTAGTCCGTACGTACGCATGGACGCTGTTTTCCATTCCTTATTGTCTTGAAATGGAAGTAAGTAGATGACATACATATATATATATATACATAATCCAGTAGCTTTATAATGTCATAAATTGCATTATTATTTCTTATATATACTTTATAATCATTCTTAAATGGTTAACATGGAGAATGAATCTAATCGCGTCGTGGAGACGGTAGTCCGTACGTACCCACGAGCGATGATATCATTTCCATAAATATTGAATTGAATTGGAGTGGATTATACAATATATCAGAATCAATATGATGTTTTAATAACTATGTATAGTTATTCTTTACACCATTATACCCATCCATGTAAGGTGGTGGTGGAAAATAGATTACACCACGGCGTGGAGACGGTATTCCGTACGTACGCACGTGCGGTGATTTCTTTTTCTGTAGGATAGATAGATGGTGAAATATGGTTGTTTCATACTTATAATAACATATCAGTATATGAGTGATACTGATGTTATTACTTCATAATGAAACAACCTAAGAATAAGAAGTGGAAGAAGAAATAAAGATGAACGAATTGGTAACGGTAATTACCTCTTCTTTGAAGAGCCTTTTGGAGACCTCCTCTTAGGGAAATAAAATTGGTCTTTGAGGAAGACCAGAACCTCTAGGATGTTTCTAGGAAAGTGGAGAAGAGATTTTGGCAGGGTTTGGCCGAGCTTGAGTGCTCAAATTGTTGTGAGGAGGAGGGGGAGGAGGTGTCCTTTTATAAGGGAGGAGAGGGGCACCTTAGGAATATCTCAAAATATTATTTTATATTAAAGTCAAAATCGGTTTATAATGGTTCCAAAGGGTCTTATTTCGAAGATAAAGTGGGGATGGGTAGAAATCCTATCAACCAATAGGATTTAGAAAAGTTTAGGTTATTAATTTAACCTTATCAATTAGATTTAACTCTAAGTTAAATAATTTAACTTTTACCGTGTCTTTTTGTTTTCATTCACTATATGGTTAATACACTTACTATAACATGCCAAACGAACCCAAAATTGTATATTATTAATAAATATATCCTTATCTAAGTCATTTGGCCGAACCTTATATTTTTAGGAATAAAATAACAATTAATAATATAATATTTTATTTAAAAACTATTTTGTGTCAATTTTGACACTATTTGATATATGATTTTTGTGAAAGTCATAACAGAATTATATGTTCGAACAAAGTTGATTAAATCAACACGAATATATCATAGTAACCTAGAAAATTAGTGGAATTCATAAAAAGTCTTAAATTACATTTATTTTTGTATTTATATTATCAATTATGTCAATATTTCATTAATAAGATAATTACTGCATCATCTTTGTGTGATAAATATATTAAATTATTTGATGTCTAAAAATTACAAATAAAATACCATCATGTAGGAAATCGTTTTATCTTTCTAATGAATATTTACAATCGAATTTATCTTATGTATAACCCCATATTAAAAATGATTTACTTATTAAACTTTAATTTTAACTATTTTAACCCTTCTTTAAATAAATTAATAATAAATGTCCTAATCTAATCCAAGTGGGCATAAATGGTCATATTATATTCATAAGGTTGTTTTTGGCCGAATTAAACTTATCCAATAGAATTTGGACATGTGTTAGGGTAATAGTAATATCATATTTACCCTTAGTTACCCTATTTACTATTAACCGTGGTAAAAAAAAGTAAAAAGTTACTATTCACCAAAAATTATTTTCATCTCATTGAACCACATTTTAGTCATTAATATTAACCGTGTCTGTCGGATTTTCGAAATTCCATTCACAGAAGTGGTAAAATTAAGTTTTATGCAAAATTCAGTTTTTAACCTACCACTTAGTAGTTTCACTATTCATCAAAAATTGATGTTTTTCAGAACAATGCCAAAATTTCATCCTAAGCTATATTTCATATTCCGAATTCAAAAATGAAGTCTATTTTACCAAATTCATAACATAGAAGTTGCATTAATTAATTTTATAATTAAATCCCGCTGTTAAAACAAATAGCGTGTTTTTAAGAAACAATATCTATCAAAAGATAGACACTTGTTTATGTCTGGTTTAAATGTTCAATTACATCCAATGACCAACATTGTATTAAATTGTAAAAATATATTCTAAATATACTTTAAAACTACTCCAATTAATAATTTATCACTATTAATTATTTCGATTAAAAAAGTTGTTTTTTAGTAATTTTCACTATTAATCAGAATATGAAAGTTATCCGAAATGTACCAAAATTTCACCTTAGGATAAATTCGATACTCCGAATCCAAAAATGAAGTTCATTTTGAAAAATAAGATTTACAGAATTTTAAAAAGTGGTTATTACTATTCATACCGGCTAGTTTTATTAATATTTTAATAGCATATCGTTGTTTAGTGAAACTCGGTATTGCGTATTACACATGCTATCGAGGAAGGTCGCGATTGCGTGTAATGCAAGGCAAGTCAAGGATGCGTGTTGTTCAAGCTCCTTTTGGTGTAGCGTACAACACAAGACATTAGTGAAATAAAAAAAGAATATTTTTCATAAAATCTCGGGCTGTTACATTCTACCCCCCTTAAAATGAATTTCGCCCTCGAAATTCGTCGGGGTTATAAATGGTTTACTATTCGAAAGTTTCTTTAATAGAAACCCACATCGTAAAAAGGAATACCAAAACTTGGCTTTAAAAACTAAAGTATGAAATGTAACGATTACCCAAATAAACTAATCACTGGGTTTCCACAGAGGTGAAAATATGGATATGGAAAAGAAATATAACCATCATGTTCTAATGGAGAGTGGTAGAGAACATGGCTATGGAAAATCCAGTAATCACAAATACATAAATTTGTGACGATCTAAGGTACCATCTGATTCATCAGGTATAAGATCACAAGGACAACATTTTTGGTTTTCAATATCATTTCCCTAAAGTTTAAAATTTGAATTAGAATAAATACTTTCTTTATTTTGGTACAATATCACTGTTGTTCATGCCTTGAACAATTTCCACTTCATCTCTTAAATAAATGAAGTTGAATTTGTTATTCGTGAAGTGTTAGTATGACAGGTCATTCCATCTGTCTCAAACAAAAGGTTAGCAAAAATTATATACATAAGTCGATCTATAGTGAGATTAATCATATATAGTTCCTAAAATGGACTTATACTTCATATATCATACTGCTTAATATAATAAAACTAGTTTCTACTAAACAGGGACTTCCTGTAGGCCAGTGGTATGCGATAAAGGCCAGTCGCACTTCGGTTGTGGGTTCGATTCCCACAGCCTTGTCCGAAGCGATGGGCTGTCGCCCGTCCTGCAGGTTGTCCTTTTTCTAAAACTATATTACTATAACATCCCATAATATCGAAAAAACATCTATCCTTAAACAATACTAAATTATGTCCAACATATTCCATTCCAATCTTTAGGCTTATCCATAATACTGCAGTCCACTCTCATAACATAGTGAAAACGATTACCAGAGATTTAACACCATCGTCAAACCCCATATATCATAAGATATGTTTTGTTGGTCACATTCCAAACATTCAAAGTCCTTAATCATGTATTCTCTTGAATACCATAGTGAAAACATGAATGCAGTTTAAAGTTAACACTTTCCACATACCAAAATCCTCAAAATTCTATATACTCAAACCATGATATCACTTAGTCCTTATATCAATCATGAGCTCATGAATACTGTTAAACATTTCATTTTCTCGTTTTCCCTTCATTATGCGCATAATATATCAATCACTTTTAATACCACATTAGACCAATACATAAATATTCCAATATTCCATGATACAACATTATTTTGGAATCCCATTACATAAAAACATAATCATTCCACCACATTGTTGTCATATTCAACATTGCCAATAGTGATCGCATGTGACTTCCCTTTGTCCTTTGCCTTATGCGGTTGCTCATGTCGATCATCACTAACCATTGGATTAGGGCATTTATTGGCATAATGTCCCATCTCCTTGCACTTGAAGCATTGAAGTTTTGGTTGTGCGTTCTCTGCAGTGTTTGCTTTATTCACTTCATTAGAATCCCTTTTTCCATTACTTCGACACTCAGCTGCTCGATGACCTTCTTTTCCACACTTAAAACATTTTCTAGTCCCTTTAAGACAATCTCCACCATGCTTCTTTCCACACTTTGTGCATAAGGAAACATTCATCTTCTTTTCACCATTATTCTGAGATTTCTCCTTGAACTCCATCTTTCGTTTCTTGTCAAAACCATGAGATGGATATGTAACACCAACTTCCATTTCTACCTTGATAGCACAACACACAATTTCTTCATAGCTACTGAAGTCTCTTATAGCTAATGCCCTTCGAAGACTTGGTTTTAAGCCACTGAAAAATCGATCAACCTTACTTTCAGGTTGGATGATAATGCCAGATGCATACCTTGCAAGTCTTGTAAAATTCGCTTCGTATATACCAACGGATTCATCATCCTTTTGCTTTAGTTCAAGAAACTCCTTCTCCATCTTCGTTCGAAGAATACGAGGGAAGTACTTACTGAAAAACAAGTTCTTGAACTCATCCCATTCCATGGAATCAATTTCATCTCTTTGCCTCGTATTCTTGATAAGATTCCACCATTGATCAGCTTCACCTTCCAAACGATATACTGCTAAGATGACTTTATCATGTTCAGAACATTGAAGAACTGAAAATATCTTTTCAGTAGTACTAATCCATTGTTCAGCAACTAATGGATCAGTAGACCCACTGAAAGAAGGCGGACGCTGCCTCATGAAGGATTCAACAGAATGTTGCTCCTTCCTTTGCTCGTTTGGAAGTCCTGCGTGATTCATATCCTGAGAAAGTTTTGTGAGCATGGCTACAAGATTTTGCATTCCAGCTCCCATATCGTTTGGTTTCTCAGGGGGACAATCATTGCATTGTCCATTGCATTGATCAACACGGTTCCTTCGGGTTCCAGCCATCGTCTAAAACCCCAAAAGAATAGTGTGAGAGGCAAAAATCATGCTAGGGAAAAAAACATAATAAAGGGGTAGTACCCTTAATATCTAACATCTTAGGTTAAATTCTAAGATCGTTAGAGCAATTCTAGGACTATAACCTATACGTATACTTAACCTTAGAGACATCCCTAAACATACCATAGAAATATCTCTAGGGATCTCACTAACATTTTCGCATCCTAGTTTCTAAAGGTTGACTAAACCTTTCCTCTGATACCAACTGTAGAGACCCGTATCTTGACGTACATTGACATTACATTACTTTTGCGGAATACTTAGTACATAACAAAAACACACACACAAGGATCGTAATAGTTTAGTGTCTTTGGAAACTCGGAATATAATCTTCTAATCGTGGTGAATGATCTTCAAAATCTCCCATAAAGATCTTCCTTTTTTTACCTAAAACCTTTCTTTATATCCTGGGGAAAAGAAAACATAAAAGGGTGAGCTCAAATGCTCAGTAAGGGTATACCAAAAGAAATAAAAATCATATCATATCTTTTTGAAAATCATAACCTACAAAAGAGATCATAATATCTTAACATGGAACAAATCATAAGAGTGAAAATGAGATCACCATAATCATAACATGAAACTTGAAACATTGTGGAATGCACACATAATCATGGAAAATCATTTCTTGTAAGTCATGACTCATTGCCAAGACTATCTTAGTGGACAAAGTCCCTTTCTGAATCGAGTAACCCTCGTTTCAGTCATGTTTCACTGAACCGGTATAACCTACCGTTCCAGCCCTGTCTATCTCATGAGATATAAAATCTTTACCCAATGCATTGGAGGGAGATATAGGTCCCACCCATCTTATAATGAATCATTTCTTATGTGTGCCACATAATCATAAAACATACATCATCGCATAACACATGTAACAAAAATGGGATTCTTGAAACATCATGACATCATAAATCAATTCATATAAGATAATGGAATTCATAAAAATAATTCCATCACAACATGATCAAATCAATGTAATAATAGGGATAAAAAAAATAACCCTTTATTATCTTAGATGGAAAATAATTTTGCTAAAACACTTGAACTTCATTCTTGAGGAAAATATCCTTTCTTCTTCAAAAACATTTTTCCTTTCATAACATGTCATACAACTTTAAAATAAAAGAAGTTGATTAAAAATAAACTTGAAAACATATAAAGGAAGCTTCTTGGATTTAATGTTTTAAAAATCCATTCATGCCGTATAAGTTAAAAAAAACATTCTTCGCACTTTTTTTGGAAAAGTCAAAAAGTACCTCGTACAAAAACGACAAAAGATTCCTTTCATTTCTTTTACTAAAAACTCACTGAAGGTAAAAATTGATTTAAACAATTGTAGGTGGATGGAAGTAATATTACATATTGATGAAACATGGACGTGGATGATAAAATACACCCCAGTAAATACTTACGAATAAACAATCTCGGATAAAAATGAGATTGTGATATTTCCCTTACCTTATGTCCGACTTGCTTTGTAAGTGTCTGAACCTCCTGTATAATGATTTAAATCATGTTATTGACTTATTCCAGAATCATATTCATTGATATGATATCATATATGGTTCACTTATGACATTATATTACCCGTTCTTTTGTAAATTCCATGTTAAAGAAGCGTTTTGGGTAAAATCGTTTCATTTATCGTAGGTGTTTTGACTTGTTGTTCTTGACATTATTATTACTTATATCATGATTTACTTACTTACAGAATATAAAATTTGATTTATATATCATATATATTCAGTATATATTTATATATAATAGATAGATAAATAAAATGAAAAACACCGTTCATGGAGACGGTAGTCCGTACGTACGCATGAACGCTGTTTTCCATTCCTTATTGTCTTGAAATGGAAGTAAGTAGATGAAATACATATATATATATATATATACATAATCCTGTAGATTTATAATGTCATATATATCATTATTATTTCTTATATATACTTTATAATCATTCTTAAATGGTTAACATGGAGAATGAATCTCATCGCGTCGTGGAGACGGTAGTCCGTACGTACGCACGAGCGATGATATCATTTCCATAAATATTGAATTGAATTGGAGTGGATTATACAATATATCAGAATCAATATGATGTTTTAATAACTATGTATAGTTATTCTTTACACCATTATACCCATCCATGTAAGTTGGTGGTGGAAAATAGATTACACCACGGCGTGGAGACGGTATTCCGTACGTACGCACGCACGGTGATTTCTTTTTCCGTAGGATAGATAGATGGTGAAATAGGGTTGTTTCATACTTATAATAACATATCAGTATATGAGTGATACTGATGTTATTACTTCATAATGAAACAACCTAAGAAGAAGAAGTGGAAGAAGAAATAAAGATGAAAGAATTGGTAACAGTAATTACCTCTTCTTTGAAGCGCCTTTTGGAGACCTCCTCTTAGGGAACTAAAATTGGTCTTTGAGGAAGACCAGAACCTCTAGGATGTTTCTAGGGAAGTGGAGAAGAGATTTTGGCAGGGTTTGGCCGAGCTTGAGTGCTCAATTTGGTGTGAGGAGGAGGGGGAGGAGGTGTCCTTTTATAAGGGAGGAGAGGGGCACCTTAGGAATATCTCAAAATATTATTTTATATTAAAGTCAAAATCGGTTTATAATGGTTCCAAAGGGTCTTATTTCGAAGATAAAGTGGGGATGGGTCGCAATCCTATCAACCAATAGGATTTAGACAAGTTTAGGTTATTATTTAAACCTTATCAATTAGATTTAACTCTAAGTTAAATAATTTAACTTTTACCGTGTCTTTTTGTTTTCTTTCACTATATGGTTAATACACTTACTATAACATACCAAAAGAACCCCAAATTGTATATTATTAATAAATATATCCTTATCTATGTCATTTGGCCGAACCTTAGATTTTTAGGAATAAAATAACAATTAATAATATAATATTTGATTTAAAAACTATTTTGTGTCAATTTTGACACTATTTGATATATGATTTTTGTGAAAGTCATAACAGAATTATATGTTCGAAACAAGTTGATTAAATCAACACTAATATATCATAGTAACCTAGAAAATTAGTGGAATTCATAAAAAGTCTTAAATTACATTTATTTTGGTATTTATATTATCAATTATGTCAATATTTCATTAATAAGATAATTACTGCATCATCTTTGTGTCATAAATAAATTAAATTATATGATGTATAAAAATTACAAATAAAATACCATCATGTAGGAAATCTTTTTAGCTTTCTAATTAATATTTCCAATCGAATTTATCTTATGTATAACCCCATATTAAAAATGATTTACTTATTAAACTTTAATTTTAACTATTTTAACCCTTCTTTAAATAAATTAATAATAAATGTCCTAATCTAATCCAAGTGGGCCTAAATGGTCATATTATATTCATAAGGTTGTTTTTGGACGAATTAAACTTATCCAATAGAATTAGGACATGTGTTAGGGTAATAGTAATATCATATTTACCCTTAGTTACCCTATTTACTATTAACCGTGGTAAAAAAAAAGTAAAAAGTTACTATTCACCAAAAATTATTTTCATCTCATTGAACCACATTTTAGTCCTTGATATTAACCGTGTCTGTCGGATTTTCGAAATTTCATTCACAGAAGTGGTAAAATTAAGTTTTATGCAAAATTCAGTTTTTAACCTACCACTTAGTAGTTTCACTATTCATAACAAATTGATGTTTTTCAGAACAATGCCAAAATTTCATCCTAAGCTATATTTCACATTCCGAATTCAAAAATGAAGTCTATTTTACCAAATTCATAACATAGAAGTTGCATTAATTAATTTTATAATTAAATCCCGTTGTTAAAACAAATAGCGTGTTTTTAAGAAACAATATCTATCAAAAGATTGACACTTGTTTATGTCTGGTTTAAATGTGCAATTACATCCAAGGACCAACATTGTATTAAATTGTAAAAATATATTCTAAATATACTTTAAAACTACTCCAATTAATAATTTATCACTATTAATTATTTCGATTAAAAAAGTTGTTTTTTAGTAATTTTCACTATTCATCAGAATATGAAAGTTATCCGAAATGTACCAAAATTTCACCTTAGGCTAAATTCGATACTCCGAATCAAAAAATGAAGTTCATTTTGAAAAATAAGATTTACAGAATTTTAAAAAGTGGTTATTACTATTCATACCGGCTAGTTTTAATAATATTTTAATAGCATATCGTTGTTTAGTGAAACTCGGTATTGCGTATTACACACGCTGTCGAGGAAGGTCGCGATTGCGTGTAATGCAAGGCAAGTCAAGGATGCGTGTTGTGCAAGCTCCTTTTGGTGTAGCGTACAACACAAGACATTAGTGAAATAAAAAAAGAATATTTTTCATAAAATCTCGGGCTGTTACAATCATCCTCTCATACCTAGAGATAGTTATAAATCATCTTGAGATTATAATATAAGAACCTCTTTTCCCCGAGAAACTGTTCAATGAGCCTATCATTCTTCATGGGAGGGTAATATTTTATGAATATCAACAAGCACCAGATAAATATGTCCACATTTCACATAATGATATCATCCAACAATTTGCAGAAAAAAAGGGATGACTTGAGAAATAAATTGTATTCAACCATGAACATGCTTTGAAAATTATCTTACCAAACAACTATATCTCACTATTTTGCGATGGACATCTAATTTTTTATCTTAGATATAATACAATCATTTGGTTGAATAATATGTATAAATAGTAATTCAATCAGAGGTAAACATGGAAAATCATAAGGAAATTCCACCTCCTAATCAACTAACACCACATGAATGGAATTCCAATAGATTAAATTACTCCATGGGTTATACTATCCAACTAATAAGGAATCCACTGTATCCCCATACAGAAGATCTCATCCATATCTACCTATGATATTTCTCACCAAAGAAGGAATATTTCAACCCAATAACATTGGACCACATCCACCATTATTGGTAACAGTAAAATGTGAATATATTATTTAGAACAAGTCCATATTATTGACGAAAATCTAAAGACTCGGTACTACTGTGGAAATATTTGAATTTGAGGTTCATTCATTTTACTATAGGTATGTAACACATCGTGAAGAAGGTAATGGTCTTTACACCTCCTCTATAGAAGAATAAAAACATACTAGTCATGAAAAATGGATTCCAAAACCATTAATATGGAATGAACTATGGTTATTCTTCGAGAAATGAGGATTTCAGTTGTCCACTCAAGTTGTTGAAACAGAATAAATGATACATGATATACGACGAAACACACCTAGAGCTTCCCAGTGATAAGCCCCAACCACTTGATTTAATCTATCCCAAAATATTTCTATTCTAATAAAGAATTTCTAACACCAAACCAAATAACATAAAAATTACCCCAAACATACAGGTTGAAGAAACTCATCCACCACACGTCATAACATTCTCATTTGGGTTGAAACAACATGTCTTCATATTTTTATATCATATCAAATTAATGAAACATGGTGGACAAATTTTACACCTACTTATCAGGTTATAATACATGACCATCATCAATAACACATGCCTCTGTCGATTCCCTAAGTCACTATAGATATGACTTTCCACAAGGATATAAAAAAATAAAGGACATAGCCATGTTGAAAACAGGAATCTAAAGAATTTTTTTGTCCTCTTTTACCAATGATATGGGTATTTCTACCCATGAATCCTTAGAGATCTATATAATTTAAATATAAAATGAAATATATAAATAGTAGTTTCATATTTTAGTACCATAAGAACTTATAACATCCCCATGACGAAGAAATGTTGCAAAGAGAAACAATCTTATCAATTATGATCATAGGAATTAAATAACTGAACCAATAACTAAACAAAAACATTATCTTCCAAAAAACATTACTCAATGGGAGACATCAAATATATAAGTTTTTTATTACTTAGATATTATGGGTTTTAAATTATAATAACTTATGGAATTATATGAAGACCCTGCATTGATACGACATACGATTCTAAGGCCTTCATTGCCTTGAATAAATGATTGACATAAATTAATCTTTTAAATAGAACTTTTGATTTTATTTCCTGAAAATTTAAAGTAACATTTAATTCGGTGACCATATTATAAATCTATGGGAGTCATTCCATTTAGAGCAGTGAAATTACCTTAGGTGAGGCCTAACACTAATCGGTGCGGGTCAGCTACAATAGTAAATTTCTATATGGTTTAAAGGATATCAAATAAATTGATAATTTATTTTATTTTAAATTTCTTAATTAAAAAAAATTCATGTTTATTGGTTTAAAATAATAAGGTGCCCATGGTTAATCTCATAACCTTTTAAAACATTCCTTGTTCACTCTAGATATTTGGAGAGGAGCCATCCGAGAAGGAATCTCGATGAATGAGGATGAGAAACGATATGAGGATCACTTCACAGTGAGATTGAACCTCAACTGAAGATAAAATATTTTACTCTTCATTAGAAGTCTTTTTATGGGTTTTTAATTTTATTATTCTCTTCCATGTTCTTGGATTTAATTGACGAATGTGGATGAATACACGAACAAGATGACATGCAGTTCGATTATTTTTGTGGGAGGGTAGTTTTGTGGTTTGATTTTGGAAATTAATACATATTTGATTCATTCTACTTGATAATTAAAATTTCAGTGGATAAAATTCATATCACACTACAGTAGTTGTTCGTTCCATGATTTGTTTTATGAATTTCTTTGCTCGACCACTTGCGTTCTTTGGGGGATGATGATCAATGGATTATTGTTTATCCATATCAAAACAAAATTATCCAAAGTAGTATATTAAACATCATAAAAACTGATCCAAGGAGTAATGATGATTTCATTATATGAATCTACATGGTCAATATCAAATTCTTCTTCGACTGTTATTTTTATGAATGATCAAAATGTGTTTTTGGGCCAGATCAATGACTTAAAACATCCTGAAATATTGATGGAATTACATCATGACATAGGCTATTATTTTTTTATATGATAAGATGATCTAATATGTAAAACCCTATGATTTCATCAGATGTTATATCTTTAACATAATTCGATAGCTTGTGCCACACAGAACACCAATTTTGAGTGCACCACGACTTACAAAACTAGCTATTTAAACAAGTTGTTATGAATAGATTTAAATTTATTTTGAATTTTATATACTCCACAAATTTTAAGGTAAAATATAATGTGTTTTTAGACATAATTTAAGAACAAATCAAATATTTCAGATAAAAATGGTGTATTTTAAAAAAATCAATTTTACAATCTTTTAATGGAGAACTTTTTTTTAAAATCCAATATTTGAAACTTTTACTAAATAAAATTCTTCATTATACGCAGGAAATGAAATTTTAGTTTTGATTAATTATTGTAGTTTTTGTAAAAACTTTCATATTTTGATGAATAGTGAAAAAAATTATAAATTTTAATTGAAAAAAACTTTTCTATTTAAAATAATTTATATTGTTATATTATACATTTAAATGATTTTTAATTATAATCAGATTATATTTTTATCATTAAATCAAATGTTTTTCATTGGATTTAACTCTAAATAAAATTTTTTACAAAAAACATATCAATCTATTGATTATTTTAAATATCAAAAACCTGCTTTCGGGCCTTGACACTAATAATTAATTTCAAATTAATTAATGAAACATTTATGTTATGAATTTGGTAAAATGTACATTGTTTTTGAATTCATAATATCATAAATATATGAGGGTGAATGTTTGGTATAATTCTGAAAACATTACTTTTTTATGAATAGTGAAAAATACTACATATTACCTAAAAACCGACTTTTTATTTTAAGAATAATCATTTTTTAAAATATATTTTAAAGTCAAAATAGATAAATAATACCAATATTAGTTCAATTTAATTCATTAGAGTAAATTTATAATAATATTATATATATATATATATATATTATATAATTTTTTAACTATTTTTACCCACCTTCTAGGGACATTTTCAAATTTGTATAAAACTTATTTTTTACCATTTCTATGAATTGAATTTCAAAAAATCAAGATACATGGTTTTCATCAGTAATTAAAATGTGGATCAGTTGGATAAAAATAATTTTTGGTTAATAGTAACTTATGAATTTTGTTTACCACGGTTAAAATAAATAGGATAATTAAAGGTAAAAAGGATATTATAATTACCCTAACATGTGTCCTAATTCTATTGATAATTTTTTTGACCTAAAAAAATCGTAGTAATAAAATATGATCCTTTTTAATCCACATGGATTAGATTACAAAATTATTAGTATTTTATTTCCAGAGGAGTAAAAAGTGTTAAAATCAATGTTTAATAACTAAACCATTTTTAATATAGGGATAAACATAAGATAAATTTGATTACAAATATTCATTATAATGAAAATAATATTTTCTACATCATGGTATTTTATTTATTATTTTTAGAATTTAAATAATTAATGTTATTTATGATGAAATGATGAAGCAGTAATAATATTATTAATTAAGGATTAAAATAATTTATATTATAAATATCAAAATAAATATCTATTGAGACTTTTAATAACATCCAACAATTTTATATGTGAATATTTTATGTTTGGGTTTATTTAATGTATTGTATTTTTGTAATAAACTTATTATGACATTAACAAAAACCAAATACGTAGTAGTTTCAAAATTTACATAAATGAGTTTTTAATATAAATATTATATTATTATATGATATAGTATTCATAAAATTATATGGTTTTGAAAATATATGGATATAATGATACATATGACCTTATTTAACAACATGAGGTTCTCTTGGAATTTTTTTGTATGTTTATTAACCATGTATTATAAAATTTCAATAAGTCATGGTAAAAGTTAAACTATTTGACTAAGAGTTAAATCAAAAAGGGAAGGTTGATATGTTGACCTATACATGTCTAAAACATATTGGTCAAGAGTTTTACGACCCATAAGCAACATAGCATAGAAATAAATCTTTTTTGAGCCATTATAAACTGAAAAATATTTTTTATAAGATAATATTTCAAGTTATTTCTAAAGAGACCCTCACCCCTCTTATATAAGGGTACTTCTCCTTCTCTTAATTTCCCACCTCCAAATCCATTTGGATCAGCAAACCCAGACTCAAATATCCTCCATCTACCATAAAAGTATTTTAGAGGAATTACAATTATCATAAATCTGGCCTAAGGAGCCCTGTTGATCAAGTCAAAAGGATGAACCTGAAGAATATGCAGTTCTTTAATCATATCTTTCAAAGTTATTTTCTTCTATAACTTACCCGTTTTTTTGGTTTCCATAAAAAAATAATCACTCTAATACCATATATACACATTCATGTTATTAAAAATATTGTACAAAAATACTCATCATTCTATCCATCCTATGAATGAAAAAGTTACTATACGAGCATACATACGGTTTACCGTCTCCACGTCATGGTGTTATTTGTTATTCAATAGTTAAATAGTTGGATAGGTATAATAATGATTTATAATTGATGTAAATAATATAAATAACATTTTTATGATTCATTATATATAATATACCATCCACTTACATATGATTTCACCTTCAATAGAATGATATCATCACTCGTGTGTAGGTATGACTTACCATCTCCACGAGACGATGAGATTAATTTCCACGTTCAACATTCAACAATGATTATATATATATATATGTATATATTTAATAATTATTTTATACATGACATAATAATGATACTGGATATATATATATATATACATATATCTCATTCATTTACTTCCGTTAAATATAAAATGAAAATGGAAACAACGTTTATGCATACGTACGACCTACCATCACCATAAAAGGTGTTTTCCATTTCATATATATATATTATACATATATATATTCTCAATATATAGTATAAATAAATAATTTATTATATTTGGAAATAAATTAAATCATGATATAAGTTATATAATCAAGAATAACAAGTTAAATCACATCTAATAAAGAAAGTGATTATTACATGAAATGTTATTTTATCATATAAATTAATATTAAAAGGGATGTATAAATCCATAAATTAATCAAGAATGATATTATAAAAATTAATATGGTTCTTTTATAATTTAATAACATACTATGTTCATTATACACTAGGTTAAACATACTCTCTACCAGAGGAATGTACAAGGTAATAGTTAATTCCTCAATCTCATTATTATCGGAGATTGTTTTTTGTAAGTATTTACATAGACGTTTTTATCATCCATGTCCATGTTTTTTAAAAATGTTATCAAAATATATATTTTAAAGGTTTTTGTATGGGAATATTTATCAATATCAGCATTTTAAATGTTTTAATGATTTATTTTTATAAATATTTTTAATTACTGCCCATGTTTTAAAAATGATTTTAAGGATTTATTTATAAAGACACGATTGTTTTAAAATGTTAATTTTATTAAAATATTCCAAATTGGTATGGGACACATTGATTCAAAAGTTTATTTTAAATGAATTTCTTAATAAATGAATTGTTTAAAATGATATCACAAAGAAGGAAAAATTCTCTCAAAGAGTTTTACTGATCAAAAGTCCATATTTTATTGAATGATTTATAATATTTTAGACTGTGGATGTTATATTTCTATAAAATTAAGGGTTTATAGTTAAAATATTGACATTTTGTATGCTAGTTTTAATAAATATCTTTATGTTATTTTCAAAATATTCATATGAGAATGCATTGGTCGTAGTATGTGAAGGGTAGAGCATGAAATAGCTCCTCGATGCATCTGTAGGTCTAGTGAGACAAATTAGTGTCTTGGAACATGACCTTGAAAAAAAAATTTATTTGTAGTCCTGGAACGATCCCTAGACTATGTGGTTATGATGTCTAGAATTATAAATTCCATCATTATGAAATTACCTATTGATATTACATGTGATTATTCGACTAGTGCAATACCACATGAATAATTAAATTTAATTATTTGATTTATCGTTTCCATAATATGTTGTTCGTTATGTTTAAAAGGATTGCGTTTAAATTTTACACAATTATGTAAAATTTTATGATTATTAATGATATCTTACTCAATATTATTTATCCTTACTAAGAATATGATATCACCCCTTTCTTATGTATTATTTTCCCCAGATTCCAAGAAGAATAATATGAATTATATACATATTTATGCAAATGTAATAATGGAATTATCAAATTATTATTAATTCTGTATTTTATGTTTGAAATTTTTATTAAAATTTATTGTATGTAATCTATTTTCAAATATTTCTAAACTAATCAGTTATTCAGGACATTATTCCTTGTAATAATGCAAATATATTAAAATAATGCATTGAATCTAGGTAAATGGGGTCGGGGCATTACATTTGGTATCAGATGATGTTTTTCAACAACATTGGAAATAGATTTAGATCAACTCTGATTTTGAAACGTTACCCAAAGATAGATGTTGAAGATTAGTATAGAATAACATCCTAAAATTTTGGTAATTTATAGATTTGGAGAATATTTCATGCATTACATCCATGAATGGATACAAACAGCTAAAGGCAGCACTGGCACATAAGTATCTAGGGGTAAAACCAGAAAACAACACATTGAGCTAGACTCGAATGGGAACTCATGCACAACAATAGGCCATATTGATATCTGTGTTATGACACTCCCAAGGGACTTGTTTAAGATAATTCACATTTTCAATACAAACCATTATAAAGTATTTTTGAGTAAATATGTCAGCAATAAAATCATTTCTATGATTCTAATACTATATATTTGAAAATATTTAATTATTGTTGAGAATTTTTCTATTTATTAGATTATTAATTATAAATAGATCTTACCCAGTGTATGTTACCATTTATAAATCGAGCCCAGTATTGGGAACACGAACTCTAGATATATGCATGATTCATAGAGTAATAATAGTCAAATATTTCGTGGTATTAAGCCAATATTTAGAAGGGAAATAGTCTCCCCCAAATTCTCATTATATGAAGAAATAGTCTTGTGTTTTAATAAGATATGTAAATAATTTTCTGAGTCATATAGAATTGAGGGGAAGGAAAATATTAAAGGGATAGTAGAGAAAAAGATGGATAAATAGAAGAAGTGAAATATGGATTTTCCAATATGTGATTTCTGTGCAATGAATCACCCCTGGACATTCTTGAAAGGAATGGGAGTCAGTTATATATATGGAGAAAATGGACAATATTTCCATTATTACAAGGGTAAGAAAATTATTTCAAATCTATAATGCTTTATCTGCAAGGATTTTGGACAATACGCAAATCAATGACCCAATAATTAGAGTATATGCCAAATGATACTATTGGATAATAATCGCGTTATGATACTACCGTATATAAAAATAAATGATTAGTGTCCCTATGTTTTAATTAAATATTTTTGTTATTTGAGTACCAATTAGAAGAATTATAATGTATATAAGGATTGTAATGCAGTATGTTTTCATTATGGATTTGAGATTTGATGGTACCATGTAAAGTGACACAATTTCATGTTAAAAATTTTGGTAAATATATTGTTGGGTAATATATGACAGTTAATTTTTTTTTCTGAAACTGAGATAATTGTTTCTTAATAAGATATAATTGAGTTGGATAAAGTATATTGGATATTATTTACAATTTTAGAACTAATTTATTTTATTCAATAATTTTGGATTTTAATTTTTTTTGTTTTAAGGAGTATATCTGGTATTCAATAAGGAATAATAGAGAATGAACACTTTCAATATGGTTTTATGGTAATTCATGATGTATCTATTTTTTAAGAGAATACATGATGAAGGAATTTACATGTAATTTCATTGTAGAAGAGATCTCCATTGTGTTTTTCTTTCTTATAAATGTGGGACTCTGAGTATGGAAAAAAGAAATTTGGGTATGCCTAATTGTTGGAATGATTTTATTTGAACATTAGATACTATAGATCATTGTTAAAAAAATTGTAATATTTTTTTTGATTGTTATAAAAATGAAAACCCCGAGGTCAAGCGGCAACTCATCACCTACGAAAACGTCACGACACATGAACCCAAAACTGAAGGGCAACAAGGGTGCATCACCTACAAATGGACTATGTGATTTCCTGGTTTGCATAATTTTGTTTTTTAAATCGTTTGGCAGATGAATTATAAGTTCATTATTTTTATTAGCATATATGATTGGGATAAAAATAATATTTTTAAATTCTCTTTCCCTTTGAAGTGGAATATGAGTTTTTGGTAAATGTTAGTTGAAGGACTAATATCTACATGTCGAGTATTTTTTTCTTTTATTCTATGAATTAATAAATTATTAAACATGAGGGAAGGGATAATTAAAAATATATATCTTAATACCTTATTTTTTTTGAAAAAATGATATTTAAATTATCATGGATTTATGTCTTTGATACCTTCATTATACCATTATTGGATCTATTGTGTTTTATTAATGACCTCAATCACTACTTATAAATATTTATGTTTTCCCTCTAATTATTTGTCTTTAATTTCCACCAATGTTCTCTTTTTTGAAATCTTAATTTGGTTGTGAATTATTTATTTTTTTCCGTTATTAAGACAAAATTTTAGTATCCCAATTTCTGATGTGGGTTTTCAACAATGTTATTTTATATATTCAACCTTTTATTTTCTCAAATTTTGTGGTCCCGCATTTTTGATGGAGGGGGGAATTTAACACCCTATAATTTCATAATATGTTTTCTATTCAAAGTAATTAAGTAGCTTGCACCACACACAACAGTGAGTTCGAGCTAACCCTGACTCACCAAACTAACCATTTAAAAAGAGTCTATGAATATTATTATGGTCAGTTTGAAATTTATATACTTTATTTATTTTTAACATCCCTATTATGTGTTTTTTATATATAATATAAGAAAATATCAAAATTTTAAGATAAACAAAGAGTTTAAAAAATCAATTTTATGAATTTGTAACAGTGAACATTTCTTGGTCCAATATTTGACTCTTTTGCAAAATGAACATCTTCTTTAGCAAAGATAAATAAAAAATTAGTATGGATAAATTTTTGTTGTTTTTATGATAACTTTCATATTTTGTTGAATAGAGAAAAAAATTAAATTTTCATTGAAAAACAACATTAATTAAAATAATTTTTATTTTTAAATTATAAATATTACTGATTTTGAAATATAATTAGATTATATATTTTTATCATTTAATCAAATTTGGGTCATTGGATTAAATTTCACATTTAAATTGGACATAAACACAAATAAAACTTTTGATAATTTTTACATATCAGAAACACACTTTCTCATTTTGAAAAGAAGAATAAATTTTAAATTAAATAATTTGACTTCTATATTTTTAATTTTGTAAAATTGAAATCATTTTTGAATTCAAAATATCAAAATTATCATAGGGTGAATTTTTGTTATTTTTCTGAAAACTTTCAATTTTTGATGAATAGTTAAAAATACAGCATAGTACATAAAAACCGAATTTTTATTTAAATAAAAATAATTTTTATTTAAATTTATATTAAAGTTAGAATTTATTTATAATACATATTCCAGTTCAATTTAATTCATAGGAGTGATTTTCTAATAAGATTAAAAATACAATATTTTATTGAATTAATTAACGTATTTTACCAACCTTCTATGCACATTTAAAAATTTGAATAAAATGTAATTTAATACTTCTATGAATTGAGTTTCAAAAATCAGAGGGACAATATTTCCACATTAAGTAAAATGTGGTTCAATTTGATGAAAAGTAATTTCTGTGAATAATACCTTTTGAATTTTATTTACCAGGGATAAAAATAAATAGGGTACTTAATGGTAAAAATGAAATAATAATTACACTAACACTTGTTTTAATTCTATTGGAAAAGTGTATTTCAACCTATATGAAATTTAGGAATAATATATGAAACATTTTGATACACATGAATTAGATTATGAAAATTATTATATTTTATTTAAGAAAAAGTTAAAAGTGTAAAATTCAATGTTTAATAAAAAATCCATCATTAATATAGGGATACACATTAGATAAATAATACAATAAATATTGATTATAATGATAAAAATATTTCCAACATAATGCAATTTTATTTATAATTTTTATACATTATATAATTAATGTTATTTAGGGCACAATGTTGAACCAGTAATTACAATATTAATGAAGGATTAAAATAAATGATATTATAAATATCAAAATATATTAAAATTAACACTTTTGATGAAATTAACGAATTTGAAAAGAGAATATGACATTTTAGGGTTGATTTAATGTCATTTTCAATGTAATCAACTGAAAATAAATTCACAAGAACAAAATACTAAATATATTGAAAATTGATATAAATTAATTCTTAAGACTAATACTATATTATTAAATGATAAAATAGTAATAAAAATTTAATCATCATCCAAAGGTCTTATATAATAATATATATGTCATTGAATGACCACTTGAGGTTCTCTTGGCTTTTTATTTTATGTTTATTAACCATGTAGTATAATAATACAAGAAGACATGGGAAACGTTAAACTAATTATCTAAGAGTAAATCTAAAATATAAGGTTAATATGGTCCCTAAACATGTCTAAAACCTATTGGTTGAGAGGTCTTTAACCCATCCCTACATTATGCTCGAAATAAATCCATTTTAGCAATTAAAAATTAAATTTTTTTATAATAAAATAATATTTCAAGCTTTTCCAAAAGAGACTGTCACCTCTCTTATAAAATGGTACATACCCTTATGTTAACTTCACCCCTCCAAAGACATTTTTCTTGGCCAAACCCATATCAAATGTCTTCAAAACTACCATAAATTATTCATATATTCCTTAATTTGATCATAAATCCATCCTATGGAGCATTGTAGTACAAATAAAAAGGAAGAACCCAAAGAAGATGTAATTATTTCCTCACATCTTTCAATGTTCTTTTCTTCTTTAACTTCCTCTTTATTGGTTTTTTCCATAAAAAAATCAAGTACCTTATACATACTATGATTTTATTATAAATATGTTACAAAAATACACATTATTCTATCAATCCTATGACTATCAATGTCACCATACGTGTGTACGTACAGATTGTCATCTCCACGTCGTAGTGTAGTTTGTATTCAGCACTTCAATAGTCGTATGGGCATAATAATTATGTATAATTTATTTAAATAATTTATATAACATTATAATGATTTTATAAATATAATATACCAACAAATTACATATGATTTCCCTATTAATATATTGATATAATAGCTCGTGTATACGTGGGCTTACCATCTCCGCGACACGATGAGGTTCATTTCCACATTCTCCATTCAACAACGATTATAAAATTATATATTATAAATAAATATGTAACATATGAAATGAAAAATACAGTTTATGCATAGGTACATCCTACCATCACAATAAATAGTGTTTTCTATTTCATATTTCAATCTATTATAAATAATTATATTCTGAATATATAAGATACATAAATATTGAATTATATTCCTAAATCAATTAATTAATGATATATGTTATAATATCATGATCAACAAGGTAAAATATGTATAATAAAAAAATTATTATTACCCGAAATGTTATTTTATCATAGAAATTATTAATAAATGGGTAGTATTAATCCCTTAATGAATCAAGTATGATATCACAAATATTAATATGGTTATGTTATAATTTAATTACATACTATGGTCATTATGAAGGATGATAACCATACCCTAGACCAATGGAAAGTACATAGAAATTATTAACTCCTTAATCTCATTATTATCCAAGAATGTGTGTGTATAATTATTTAATGGTACATTTTTTATCCATGTCACGACCTATCCCACGGGGCCCGAACATGACTATCCTAGACCATCCTTCCATATGTGAGGTGTTAGTGACTATCACCTGAATAATTTTTCTTAAATAATGAAGGCATTTACTTAGAGATCTGAACAGACTAAAAAATGTAAATTGTTGAAAACAACCAACAAATGTAAGTTACAACCCCAAATAGTAATGAAAAACCACAAGTACAAATGTAGACTAAATGTAAAAGGGGTCTGGAATACATGCCCAACTAAAAACTACAATTACTACTGAAAAGAGAATATTGCTCGTGGAACGTCCATCAAGGATCCTACCTGAAGGATTGGTATAGCTCGTCTCCAAATCACTCTACGTCAGCCTGTCTACCGCATGTACCACATTGTCTTGGTTCCCACAAGTAGCAGCATAGATGTTCATCGTCTTCACAAGACACAAAAAGGTGCGAACAATGCACATGCATGGGTGAATATAACAATACCAAATAAGGGAACCTAAGACCCCCAAATGTCTTTAAGTAATCCACAATGGAAGAAATATCGTGATATTACTCTTAGGTGAAATCATAAGCATGATCTAAATCATGATGCAGAATGTAAAAGAGTCCTCTCACTGTAATGATAACTTCATGGTTACTAGAATAGGGATGACTAGTCATACAGCCAGATCATCCTATCAGTAGTAACTCTGGTACTGAACTATATTCATCGCTGGTGAAGACCCATATTGGTCACTGGTGCAGACCCGTATTGGTCTCCGGTGTAGGCCGGTATTGGTCACTGGTGTATACACATATTCACCGTTGGTGAATACCGGCATTGGTCGCTGGTGAAGAATCATATTGGATGTTGGTGAATACCTGTATTGGTCACTGATGTACACTAATATTGGAATCTAGTGCGGACCGATAAGGGTCATTGGTGCTGACCTGTATTAGTCTCTGGTGCAAACCCGTATTGGTCTCTCTTCTTCTTCATGTCACAGCAAGCCACTGGATCCTTACTCATAGCCCACATGATTCTAGGAGTACCACTCCCCAATCCATAAATTGTATTTCAACCGGTATGATTCCCCACAAAAGGAATACCCAAGGGACTGCCATGTTACAGTGGTCCCAACATGACAGATGGTGTGTCGATTGGACACCTAGTATGTGAGATATGAGATCTTTTATAAAAATTCATGATTGGAATGATGTTTGATCCAATCCAGGTCACACATCAATATCAGTCAAAACTTACATCAAATATCTCTATAATACTGCATTGTCACAAGGGTCCTTACACCACAAAAGACATCTCGATCAGACACAAATTCTGTTAGTAACACATTTAGTCGTGAAACTAGGGCGATCACACCTTGGTCCGGCCCAACGCGATCAGGCATGAAAAAATGTTCCAATGTGACCAATTCAAAAAATGGATCCCAATGCCATTGATGACATGTTTAATGGAAACAAAGTTCATCAGTTAGAGGTATTTCTTTATTTGGGTATAGGATGGGTCTTGGCATGACTTGACTTGGTTAGACCGGCCCGACGCAATGGGTCGCGGGGTCTATGTGAACCTAGTCTGGTCTAGCCCACTAGGGGTCATCCTGATTCACTATGTGCAGCATTTTGTGGTTGACCAAACTTGTTCGCGGGCCAGATCATTGTTTGGACCGTCTTGTCGGGTCGGTCTTGGCCCACCCCTATTGGCTCACTGGGCATCGGGTCCATCCCGATTGGCCGCTGGTCGAGCCTAGACTGCAGGGTGGTTCTAGACCATTTTCCGAGACGAGTCCGCTTAGTCGACCCTCTTCCAGCTCGGTCTGCCTGAAGGCACACCGTCGAGTCCCACTCGCCCTGTGGCTTCGGGGACGTTTGAGCCTACCATTGTTGTGCCGCCCTACTGTGATTCAACATTCGGCCATTCGACGAACCAGCTTTCACCAATCTGGCATGACATGGGCTCATGTTTCCCATTCTAAACACAGCTAATATGCGCCACACTTCATCATTCTTGGCCCTGTAGGCCGCGGCTATTGCTGCCGACTTTGCTTTTTGGTGCGTCCCTTTTTGATCCCTAGAGACCTCTAGGGACGTCTTCCTTTGGCCACCATAGAGAGCCGTCGTGTGCCTCCTTACACCACTCGTGGTCGGTTGTCGCAGGTCTCTTTGGGAAACTGTCAGCCGTCGGCTACATGGAACGCTGATGGTTTATTCCATGTGACACCAAACATGCTCTGGGGGTCATTTCCTATTGCCATCTGCATCTATGGCTCTCCCGAGGTGACATAGTCAAAACACAATCCACTAATTTGTGTTGTTGTCAACATGAGGAAACCGTCCCTAGAGAACATAACATATGTGAAGTGACAGAGGGTTTGATCCTTGTTTATTTTCCCCATGCCCTTCGCATTACCATGATGCCATGTGAGAGAAAACATTTCCTCAAAGATAATGTTCAAAAAACAAACCCCTACCTAGATTAGACATCAGCTAAATACGATCTATGGAACCTCCTTCGTCATGGACATTGGTACGTGATTCGCTGGTGCTCATCAATGCATTCTGAAACATGTCTCATACTCCGAGTGGTTGGCAACGTGGTACATTTCTAGGTCTTCATCGCTTGGCAACGTCGTTCCAACACTCCACATGAGCTCTATATAAATAAGAGAGGGGGAGGGTGATTAACGCACGTGGAATTAATGGCGATAATTTAATTAATGAACCTCCAAATTTCAAAAGATACATTTACAAGAATAAGCTGGAATCAAAACATTTAATTTATTGTCATGTCGTTGGTTCTGTCATCACCAATCATACGATGGGAAAAAATAATAGAAATAAATTAAAATAACATGTTGTTTTATTATTCATTCACATGTCAAAAAAATTAACCTTTTCACTCCACCTACTGTGGTTGAAGTGAAGCATCTCCTATGTGAATTCTATCACTTTAGATTCAATGGTTCCCTCAAATTTTTTATTCGAGCGTCATTTCAAAAGATAGAAGAAGTCCCCCACTCTTTTAATGAATATACATTTAAAAAGAGTTGAATCAATTATTAACATACACCCTTGACATGTGTCGGTAAGCGATAGGATCTGCCTTAAGGAATCACGTACCAATGAATTCAACTTTACTCTTGGATATTAAATCTGATTTACCATTTAGATTTTATAGATTTTAATATAAACTAAATAGTTACTTTATTATTTTATATATGGATAAAAAATAAGTTCTGTAGTTGGCCTATGCTAGCCAATGTTTTTATAGGCCTAAAGAAAGAATATCGTCACGAGATAATTAGTGGTCACATATTTTTAATCTGAGTCACCATTCATGAGTTATAAGAATTTGAAAAATAAAATAACATTAAATATTTTATTTATAGTTATTCCATTTTCAGGATTTTTGATAAGAAAATTTCATCGACTAAACATAACTCGCACCTAGGGTAAACTTACTATACTAAACGCAATGGTGCACTCAGATTTCTTATTTGGGTACATGTTTAAGAGTTATTCCACTTTTTTCAAGAAAACCACTAACATGCACTTTAATAAACATAACATTTTTCAACAGATCATTCAGGGCACTCTGAGCCTTAAGAATCATGCCCCGTCATGTTTTGCGGTCTCAAAATAATTCCATATAATTAAAAAAAATATACCAAATTTTCGGGACATTACATTCTTCCCATCAAATGTATTTATATCCTTGAAATCCAAAAAAATGAAAAATCTAACAAGTGATGGTACTGAGAATGAATCTGAGCCCCCCGCTTACATGTTCTCTTCTAAGGGTTCACATGCGGCCACCAATCTCACACCATAGGGATCAACCGTCCATAAATGAAAATGACCTATTAATCCTCTATCTCCACCAGGGACTTTGTAATAGTCACATAATCGTCAAAGTCCAACACACCCTAGTTGATTGCATGAGATAGATCAGGCATGCATCTTTTCAACCACGTCACATGGAAAACATTATGCACTTGGTGCATATGTGGTAAAAGAGATAGGTGGTACGCCACCTCTCCCACTCTTATGAAAATATAGCAAGGTCTGATGAACCTCATAGATAGATTTTCGCCCCTGCCATACCTCTAAAATACTAATCGGGGTGAGACCCGTAAGAAGATATGGTATCCTTCCTCAGACACCAATGTCTCTGTCCGTTGTCAGGATAAGACTTCTGCTAGTTCTATATAGTCTTATATTGCTGAAAAGTGTGGCATCGTGATACAAACACTTCCAGTGCTTCCTCCATCTCTGCCCTCCAGTACTGATGCCAGAGATCCTGGTACATCATCACCTCTCTAGGATGTTCCATTAAAGGGGATGTGTGGAACACATTCAATACCTCATCCCAAAGCATCTTTGGTACAATGGTGCATCTTATGAAGAGAACGACATATAATCCACATTTATAATATCCTTTAGTAGTCCATATTGAGGATAATTGAGCTCATCAGGCCTTGCATTAAATGTCCCTATGTTGTGCCTTCCAAACTCGCTGAAGAATTAGGATAGTGATAGTCATAGACTGGAGGTATTCAGTTCCATATTTATCCACGAATCATATCTGCAGGGCAACTAGCTACTCTGATGCCTAACTCTATAACTATAGACCAGATCTTTTTCTGTGTGTGTCTACTAAAATGTTCCCCTCTATATGAGTATAGACTATCTCAAAGTCACTGTGCTGGAGGAACGTTGGCCATCTTCACCGCCTCATGGTCAAGATCTTTTGTGATAAGATATACCTGAGAATTTGGTGATCATAATAAAAAGTAATCCATTTAACCACTAAGATGTGTCACCACATCATCATTGCAAGGAACACTGCTGCTAACTCTAGGTCATTGGTATCATAGTTCTTCTTGTGCCGTCTAATATTCCACGATCCTTAGGAGATCGCTTCCTACTCCTGAATCAAGAAACAACCTATTATTGTCCATTATGCGTTAGAGTTGATAAAATACCTCACACCATCATCTAGTGGCCCCATTATAGGTGCACTTGTTAGTATCTATCTCATATTTAGAATTATCTATTGAATCTTATCCGTCCACAGAAAAGGCTACCCCTTCTACTTCAAAGATGGAAAGGGTGCCTCTAACATGGAGATGTCTGGTACAAATCAATGGTAGTACATGCCAATGAATAATTCATCCATTCTTCAGGGAGGTAATCCATGAAACATCTTTGGAAACGAAGTCCCAGTACTCTACCACTTGTGTTGGGAACTGAAAACACAAAACTACTAATTCCACAAGGGTATGGTTGACCGACTCCAGACTAATCAGTTGTACCCTCTTATGCATGATATTATCCTCTACTGCATGGGTTTATTTTATTTCACTGACTAGGGAAACCCCACTCCAATGATATTGATATAATACATTATTTTTTCCTAAAACTATCAATCTATGAATGAACTGTGGATGTCATACCGACACCAAAACTAACGTGGTAAGGACTCGACGTTGCCACTAGGAGGTTCAAACTGAATCTCTCAGCTCATAGGTCAGATCACACCATCGACCTAAGTGTGATTATGGAGAATCCTCCCAAATTTATCACCATATATAAGGGTCATGTCATCAGTTTAACCAGAAACACTACTTCTTGAACAATATTTATGGAAATAAGGAATGAGTGGTACCTATGTATTTTAATATGAAAACTAGTAGTAGACACAGACCGTACCATGAATAATTCCTAGAGCCCTTTGGTGACAATCCTTGACTACATGTAGCTACTCCCTTACACTATATTTTAGCTCCCTGAGCTTAGTGGGTACCATATTGGGGTGGTGGTTATAATATATTGAAATGTATACCACCCCATGCAGCTCTCCTCTCTCCACATCCATGTCTTCTTCCCTGCAGTTGCATCTGTCCTAATCACATCCTCTTCCTGAAATATTTTACACACCCATGTCTCTAAGACTAGTATGAGTTTCCTACATTCCTACTACTAACATTCACGGGTTTTATGTGTTCATCTATAGAACATTCAACCAAAATGGTTCTCTCTAGCACCCTAGCATAAGTAGGAATGCATATAAGAATATTTCGAGCTTGTATTTCCAAAACCATTACTTGATTGGAGGTCTGATACCTAAAGAACTAGTTTTACTATATTCTTCCAGTACCGGGGATGGTCGGTATGCCTCGAGGTGTACTCTGCCACTAACATGTCATCCTGAAAAATCATTAGAAGCTCTTGGGAACACTCACCCATTAATTTTTTTAGAAAGGGACCCAATTCTATTATGATGGTTATAAATCATGTCCAAAGGAAAGTAATATCTCGAATGATTAGGGAAATATAAGCCTTATCATCATCGTACTATTCCACGTATAAGGATCCCTACTAGGACTGTTATCTGATCGAATTGTGCCCAAGCTATATGTAAACTCTATCACTTCCTCAAGCTAGTCCTTAGCCACTAGGATGTCGGGATCACTTCTTAACATGATGGGTATTTGATGTTGAAACACATGTAAGAAAATAATCTTATGGTTGTCCTAAACTAGTACCTCTAGTTGTAAATGGTGACCAATGGGTAGTGATATAGCTTTCACACTAACCGAATGTACTATCTCATTAAACGATCCATGTACCGAATCCTCGTCACCATATAGACCATCCTCATGGTCACACACTGATAAAGACTAGCAGATAGGAACACCATCAAATGTACTGGTGTCCCAACTAGGAGAAAAACTCTTTCCACAGCCACAAGATTGTCCTCAACTGCCTGTAGAGTTGTCTTGTATCGAATCCTTAAAGGCCTCTACTGCTTAAACTCATTAAAATCTCTCATTTGACGTGCATATTCCATTAGTAGTTTCTATTGCTGATCCACACAGAATCGCTCGGTGCTAAACCACACATGATCTCTTGACTAAGACCCACATAGGGAAAGTTAGTTTTAACCCGCCACAAGACCCACAAGAGATTTGACCCACATAGGATCTGTATGTAGCGAATCTAAGATAGGCCACTCTATAGATAGTCCCCATCGGGTTGCACACTACCAATCAACAGAACATCGCTAGAATAATGATTCACATAGTGTTTCTATAATACTGATACACACATGGTCTCTTGAATGATGATCCACATAGGTTTGATAGAATGCTGATCCATATTAGGTCACTCAGTGGGTTGTCATCGCGTACTCTCTCGGGAATCCTAGATGATTGTCTATTCGGTAACAACCTGATAAGGAACTGTTGTTCGACGTTCATAAAGTTAAACCTGGTGAGCTAACTCCAATTAATCCATGGGAAAACATTTAAAAAACACACAAAATCATTGTTATCATGCATGGAGTCAAGAATCAGAATTTACGGTCCTAGGGTATGGATACATCAGTCGTCGTACCAACATTGGACTCTACGTACTGAAAACCACACTCAAAACACTTAACACTATTCCTCCATTGAAAATATAAGATTCCAAGTTCATTAGTAGAACTGACCCATTGATACCACTTTTTCACGACCCTTCCCATGGAGCTAGGATGTGACTACCCCATGCTTGCCTTATATAGGCCAAGGGTTGGGGACTAGCACCTGAAGGGTTTTTCCAGAACTTGGAAGACATAGCCTTAGAGATATGAACAAACTCAAAAGGTAAAACTGAAGTAAAAAAACCAAAAAAAGTATGTTAAAACCATGAGAGTAATGTAAAACAACATGTACAACTGTAGAATGAATGTAAATGTGTGCTGGAATAACATCCTAACTGAAAATTACATGTACAAAAAATAAAATAAGACAACTCATAGATTATCCACTGAGGATCCTACCTGAAGGGTAGGTACCGCTCATCTCCACATCACTCCACATAATATCATCTCCTCTATGTACCTCCTCATCCTGGTACCCTCATGACTCACCCCAGCTTCTCTTCATCCACACAAGGAAAAACTAGGTGTGGGAAAATCCCATACCGGGGTGAGTTTAAAAATTTGCTATTGGGGACCCTGATACCCTTGAAGTTCTCGTGGAAATACATAAATGAAAAAATACCAAGATAGACCTCAAATGTAAAATCAAAAGATTTATCTAAATCATGAAGCACAAAGAAAAAGAGACATATCAATCTAATGGTAACTTCAATGTTATTGGGATATGGTTGACTAGTCGTAAAACAATATCATCTTATCCATAGTAACTCTAGAGGTTGAAGTTATTAGTCGCTGGGGTAGACCGGTATTTTTCACAAGTGCATACATGTATTGGTATCTGGAAGTGAACTGTATTGGTCTCTGGGGTAGAACCGTATTGGATGCTGGTGTAGACCCATATTGGCCGCTGGTGATGACTCATATTGGTCCCGGGTGCTGACCCGGGTTAGTCTCTGGTGCATGCCCATCACGGTTACTGGTGAAGAAAGGTATTGGTTTCTGGTTCATACCCATTAGGGACATTGGGGAAGTCCCGTATTAGTCGATGTTGCATACCCCTATTGGTCACTAGGTCAGACCTGTATTAGTCGCTTGTACAAACCCGTATTGGATGATGGTGTTGACCCGTATTGGTCGCTGGTGAAGAAAGGTATTGGTTACTGGTGAAGACCCGTAATAGTCGCTGGTGCATACCCCTATTGGTCATTGGGTCAGACCTGTATTTGTAGCGTGTATAGCCCCATATTGGTCATTGGTGGAGACCTGTATTGGTCGCTGGTGCAGACTTGTATTGGTCGCTGGTGCAGACTCGTATTTGTCGGTTGGGAAGACACATATTGGTCGCTCTTCTTCTTCATGTCATAGATAGCCATTGGATTCCGAGTCACATCTTGCTTGATTATGGGAGAACCATTCCTCAAGAAATTTTTATTATTTCAACCAGTAGGGTGTCTTACAAAAATAATACTGAAGGGACCACCCTTTTATAGGGGTACCATCGTGAAAGATGGCTCGTCGATTGGATGCCTGGTCTATAAGATATTTCACATTTAAAAAACGGTCCTAGTTGGATTCACTTTTCTTCCACCCCAGGTACCATGCCAAACTCTGTTAAAACTCACATAGAGTATTTACAAAGGACTGCCTTTTGAAAATGGTCATTATTCTATAAACCACACATCGATCGGACACCTGGTTTGTTTGCTACACCCCATTCAGGGAAACTGGTGTGATCGCATCTCAGTACTGACTGACTTGGTCTGGCCCACCGGAATATACCAAAGGGACTGATTCCAAAAAGGAGTCTCATCGGCACTGACGACATGATTGAAGGACATCCGGTTCATCAGTTACTGGATTATTTTATTCGGGTACCGATTGGGTCTAGGCTCAGTCTGACTGGGTCAGACTATCCCGACGCAAATGGGTACCAAGGTATACCTGACCTCGCTTGGGTTACGCCCACTGGAGGGTCGGCATGGTTCACTAGGTCTGGCTTGTCAAGTTCAGCAAGTCTTGTTTGCAGGACCGGGCCGTGGTAGTCCCAGCCCGCCAGGTGGGTCTCGACGTATTAGTATTGGCCCATCTGGCTCTGTCCGCATGAAGGCAAACTATCGAGTCCATCTGGCCCTACCGGTGGGTCATTTCCCAACCGCAATTTTACGGTAGTCCATTCGGCTTTCCCACTTCCACAAACGAGGCACGACCCTGTATTGTCACAGCCCGCTAGCTGTGCAGCTCCATGCCGCCCTCCTTCTTCCACCAGCGGAAGCTGCGAGCACTGTCCTTTTTCCCCATTAGGCCAACTCTGTTCGACCACCATTGTCTACCATGGTGCGCTGCCTTCCGCAACCCATGGCCAGTTGTTGTGGGTATCCTCCAGCCTCCATCGACAGCCGCCAAAATTAAGCGCTGGTGGTTTCTTCCGTGGGCCAACAAAAGTGCTCCATTAGTCCGTTCTTGTAGCCATATGTACCTACGTCTCCCCCAGGTTGTCATTATCAAAACATTACATTGTAATTTACCTTTTCGTCAAGTTTTTGAAACCATCCCCGGAGAATGCAACATGATCAAAGCGGTGGAGGTTCTCAACCTTGTATGTTTAGCTCGTTCCCTCCTCGTTAACCTGATAGCTTGTCAGAGCAATGAAATAATCATTGATTAAAATAAAAATAAACCCCTACTAGGAATAGACATCCACTGGAAAAAATAAATGTAACCTCCTATGCTATTGTCGTCAATTCTTGTTTCGGTGGAACTCATCACCGCATGTTAGAAAACACTACCCATGAGTTTACTGAACGTACTCTTAAAAAGAGTTCAACAAACTATTAACATAAACCCTCGACCCATGCCATTCAAGGTAATGCTCTACCTACGGGAAACACATCGCACCAAAGTCAACGATTCTCTCTGATGTTCAATCTGAGTTACTATTTAGAATATATGGATTTTAACAATAAATTATTTTTACTTGATTATTTTATTTACGACCAAAAAAACATCCATATTTTTCCAGCACCAGCAAATGTTTGTATCATCCTATATAAAGAATATCTGCATTAGCTTAGCGGTGGTCTCCGATTTTTAATCCGAGTAACTATTCGTCAGTTATAAGAATATGAAAAATAAAATAAATTTACTTAATTATTTTATTTAAGGTTATGCGATTTTTGAGATTTCCCACCGAAGGTAGGTGTCTACTAAACATAAGTCACTCCTAGGGTAAAACCTCTATCATAAATGCAATGGTGACCTCATATTTATATTTCATGATTTCATTTATGAGTTTGTAAACTTACTTTGGGAAAACAACTAACACGCGCTATTTTAAACTAAAAATTTTTCGATGGATCATTCTGGTCACTCTAGGCCACAGAATCACACACTCTTATATTTCACGGTCTGAAAATAATTCTATATATATTAAAATAAATTAATTTGAAAATTATGGTAAATTAAATTCTAGGTCCATGTTTCTGGATATTGATTTGAACATAAATATTTTATGGTTTTTTAGAAGGTACATTTTATCATGATCACAATTTTAAATGATTTAATGATATATTTTTTATATCATATTAATTAATTCACATTTTTTAAATGTATTTAAGGATTTATTTGTTTGTACTTGATTTTTTTAAAATGATAATTCATTTCAAATGCTTATAAGTTGTATGGTACACTTTGAATGAAAAATATCTTTTAAATAACATTATTTATAAATACTTGAAAATTAAATTATTTCACAAAATGGGAAATTTCTCTAAAAGAGATTAACTGGTCAATTTCACCTATGTCAACATCCTTTACAATAAATTATTCTTGATTGAGATTTATTGTTTATAATACAATTTTCCATATTGTATTGAATTATTTATGATATGTTAAACTATGTGTGATCTATTTTTATACCATTCATGGTTTGGGGTCAAATTATTGACATTTCATATGCTAGTTTTAATATGAATTATTATGTTATGTTTCAACAATTTCTTATGAGGAATGCAATGGACATTGTATGTGATGGGTGGATCCTTCTATATCTCGTTGAAGCATTGGTATTCCTAACGAGATAAATTATTGTCTTGTCCCATGACCTTAACAAAATATTTACTTGTAGTCTTTGTATGGGGTCTTGACTATGTGGTTATGATGTCCGACATTATGCATTCTATCATTATAAAAATAGCTATGGATATTACATGTGATTACTCAACAATAAGAATATCCATGTGAATATTTAAATGGAATTATCTGATTTATATTTGTCAAATTATATTTTATTTTAAGTTAAAATGGTAAGAGTTTCATTTTTAAACCTTTCCATAAAATATTATGATTATTTATGACAGCTTCCTCTATATTTTTTATCCTTACTATGCTTCTGAGCTCACACCATCATTATATTTATTTTCACAGGATTCCATGAAGTATATTATTATTTATATACATTATTGTGATAAAGGAATAATGGAATTATCCAAGGATTATTTATGTTATGTTTTATGATAGAAATTGTACTGTAAATTCATGTATGTAATCTACTTTCGAAAATTGCTAAATTGATTGGTCCTTCGGGAATTAATTCTTGGTAATCAGGACAATGTATTAAATTAATGCACTGAATTTATGTAACTGGGGTCAAGAAGTTACCAAATATATGGATCCATTATCATTCAAGGAATATTGGGGATGAAGTGGAGTTCCATAAATTCGTGAGTACACAATGGGTTCTTCGAAGAACACGGCCTCTTGGGTCGGACCTATAGAAGCTTGGGTTTAATGATACAGAATGGGAAGGCAAAACATGTAAAAAAATTCACACAAATTGTGGGACCTTATGTGGGACTCAGAAATTGTGTTGTATAATACACAGACATTGGGTGGAGTAAATGGTATGTACTCCACCACATTTCCAGACCAGCCCGGATATGGGGGTAACCCGATATACTAGTACCCTATTGGCTTACATAAGTCAATGATGTGTATGGGATCTATGAAAATATACATTTAGAGAACCGAATATAATCATACATGGAATGTGTCCATTACTACACACTATTTTTCACTTTTTACACAACATGTCATCTGACTCAGGCTGTTGCTAATGGGAAGTACCTATTGTCAAGGGACATGATGTGTGTCCTTTCTAAATATAGTGTACATTATTTTACATGATGTTATCTACTTTTATACCATATCATGGATAGATTATTTTAGTTTAGTTCCCATTTCTCATTCCCTGTATGTTCAGGAATCATTTTCTTCTAGAACAATATGATCCCTTCAATAGGACTTTCTAGATATAGCCTAACTCTATCCGTGAGTCCCAGAGCAAGATCCTCTACCAATTCTTGTCCCTATGTACATTAATGTTTCAATTTGACCAATCCTATATAATGCTGATCCCCTACCTAAAATGTGTATCAAAATGAGTTGTGGTATATTCCAAAGAACTATGACTGATCATCCTCTGTGTATCGTGATTATTCCCCACTCAAGAGCAAGTTCTCCTAAAATGAGTGCACCTGAAATCTCACAATAGATATATCATTGTGTATACATCTCTTTTGTGAATCATATTGAAAAATATTGTTTACTAGATGGACATCATCATTCAATCATACTCATGGTGTGAGTTCTCCCATATGAGTTCTTCATGAAATATTCAAACCGAATCCCTAGCCTAGGTATGCGGGTCATTGTGACTTTCCTCTAGACTAAAAGTATAGGTTTCCAATATATCCGGATATTTCTAATTATATATTTTTTGTATACATATACTATTTAATCATGATTGTAACATTACATTGGGTAATTATTTGTGGTTTTGGGGTCCTCTACTGAGTACTATTATACTCACCCCCTGATGGGAATTTCTCACAAGTGTCTTATCTGGTGAAAATGAGTGGATTTATGTTGGAGAGTAGGGAATACCAGGACTGGACCGAGCTTTTTGAGTTCCCCAATTGGCGGAGGAGTTCCTTTGGCATCAATCAACAGTGCATTTACCATTCATGTTTACAATATGTACTAGTTGTTTATAAAATCTTCCTTTCGGTGGGCTTGTATGCTGGCATATTTTACTTTATAGCACATTAAATACCTTTTACACCATTGGATGGGTTATGGGGTATGCATGCAATTTATTCTACATGAGTTTTACATATCAGAATTGTAGGCTTCGAGATGTGTTACTATGTATAAGTAATTAGGAAATTCCTCCCATGTTAGTGATATGCCTACTCAGTGATAGACACCATCCCCTGTCCAATTAAAGATAGGCTTGGGGGGTCACAGCATGGGCCCCACTATGAAGGGTTGTAATATAATGATCTTAGAGCAAGGTTGGTTATACCATAGGACCAAGTGTTTGTTAGATTAGTTTGGGGGAAAATGTTCTATGAATTGAGATTGGATATTAGGCTATGGACTCCAATGTTGGTGTGGGTGGCTGACGTATCAATACAAAATGACTCTGATATCTAGCTTTTCAACTCGGTACATGAGAACAGCAGTTGCATGAAAAAAAATAATGGTACATGCATTATATAAAAATAGGTTATTATTTTTGTTCCCTCTCGTGTTTTACATCCAGATGTACTTATTGACCACGATAAATATTTTTTTTTACTATAGGAGGCCTCTACGACACACACCTTATAGGATTCAGCCACTCAAGAACATGGATTCCCCCCTCATTGAATAGGTCTCAATTCAGCGACCAGTTCCTCCATCTTTAACACTAGGTGGTGCACATACTATACAACCACTAGTTCATCAGAACTAGGTACATGAAGTACTATCAGACACCATGCACAAGACGATTGCACACCACGAGTTCGACAGGCAGATACCCTCTGGATCAGAGGCCATCCTGACCCTCAAAGAGCTATGGACTGTAATGAGGCAGTGGACAGTGTTTTCTACATAGTGAGGACACCAGAAGAAAATATGGTGATCATATGACAGAGCCTTCATCAGGGTTCAGTGGGATGATGGTGGAGTTTGACCATGAAGAATCATGATGATGAAACTCGTTCATCAATGGAGTTCGAGAGACTTTTAATTGAAGATTTATCTCTGGTTACAATGAAATACAAGCATATCCTGGAGATTAATTGGTTCTTACTTGTTATTTTAATAGTTAATGACAATTAATTGGGTTTAAAAATCATCACTAGGAACTCAATATATACGTTAAGGGATCAGTACATCAGATCTCAGACACTTGAACGAGGTTTATTATGGGACATCCATGATAATTTTGAGCCTCTTTTTATTCCAACATACGATTGAGTGCATGAGTGAGAATTGGTGGTGGAGGGATTATATGTTGAGAAGTGACAAATGATGGTAGTCGACATAAGTTATATTGGTTTAGAGACATATATAACAATAATTTGACATCAGGAACATAGATTGGGATTTAGGGAACATCATAGGAAGACCCATGACAGGGGATCTATTTTCCATGTCTCTCAGGATGGATTCAACCTGCAAAAAGAGATCTGATTCTTCTCATGTGAAGTGAGGGGACATCTTTCTAGAGATTACCCAACCCTTCAAGATATATATAAGGATGTGGGGAATATAAAAATGTGTAAGAGGTAGATTGTGTAGTAGGTAGACCGTCCAGGAGGCGGATGAGGTAGAGGAGTAGGGGAGAGCTGTAAGAAATGAAAAATATTTTGACTTTATTCTACAACCATCTCTAGGAGGTCCACACTAGGATCAAGGTTCTAGGGGGGAATGGGTGCTTGTGTCTACATGTAGTCAAGGATTAAACCCAAGTACTTCATGGATGATATGTGGTATGATCTATGTCTTCTATATCATAGATACAATACGTATAGACACATCGGTCAGTCATTCATTCCTCGCCACATGTCTTCTGAAAAACCATGAGATTCTAGTAGATCTGTTTTCTCAAACCATACCCTTGGGGAATCATTTGGGAAGAGGCTCAATGATCAATAATATTTTCTAAAAGTGTGATATTACCCCTGGAGGTGAGTGTTTAGGTTAGAACCCCTTGGTCGTATCATCAATCCATTACAAATTAAATCACCGTATGGGTTGGTTATCTTCAATCCATTATCTGATTAACTTCTTTAGGAAAATATCGTGGTGATTATGAAGTGATGGAAAAAGGTTTTTCATAAATAGGGAAAGATAAACCATGTATCTAAAAATGTGGTCAAGAATAAGCTTGTCCCACCGATCAATCATGATTTGTATAGCCTTTCCATTAGATAAGAATGTGTTTGGAGCTTTCAATTCCATGCATTATTAGCGAAGTATGTTGATGTATTCCAAGAATATGTTCTATGAATACCTCCCCATCAAGAGATAAAAATAGGCATCAAATTCCACCTTAGGAATTCATCAATTTCCTCACAGGTGTATCAGATGGCTCTTGTAGGTATTCATGTGCTGAGGGTGCAGTTGGAGGATTTGTAGATGAGAGGATTTGTGAGACCTATTGTTTCAACTTCGGTGACCACGATTTTGTTTTCCAAAAAGGAACATGATAGTTTTAGGATGTGTGGGGTTAAACACATCCTAAACAAGTTAATTGTGAATAAAAAGTATCCACTACCTAGGATATTGAATCCTTTCTATAAGATGGGAGGATCAAAATGGTTTTAAATGTTTTACATTCAATTGGGTTTCCACCAGATGTGTGTACGAGATGTTTATATATAGAAAAATGATTTAATTTGTAGATACTATCACTATCAGTACAAGAGGATTCCCTTAAGAATGATGAATTCCACTTCAGTTTTTATGGGACTTCAGAACAATATCATACAACCATACATAGACCAGTTCATAGTGATATTCAACGATGACATCCTTGTTTAATCGGAGTCAGTGGAGGAGAATGCGAGACCCCCATGGATGGTTCTAGTTGTACTCTGAGAACACCAGATTTTTTGGAATCTCTTGAAGTTATAGCTCTGGATAAAGGAGGTCCACTTACTGGGAAATGTCAACTCAGCAGATGGTGTAGCAGTGGAGCCAACCATGGTCTAGGTGGTGTTATCATGGGAGCCACCTCATTACGTGATAGTGGTGTAGATCTTACTAGTCATGATAGGGAATTTCATTATATTCATTACTAATTTCCTAGATATCAGATCAAATGATAGATTTGACACAAAAGGGGAAGCCGTCCATTTACACAATTAAGTGCATATTGAATTTTCAGTGGTTGAGGTAGAGTTTGATGAGGGTCTGAATCATGAGGTTACCAGAGGAGGAAGTCGAGTATCTAGTTTTCTACAATTCTTTAGGGACTGGTCATGGATGTGTTTTGATGCAGATATAGGTGGTGATTTCATTTATTTCACTCCAATTAAGGTCACATGAGTAGAACTATGTTCTCCAGGATCTTGAGTTTGAAGTTATTTTCTTCACAATAAATTTTTAGTGTCACTACCATATGTTCAAGTGGCTTATCATATACTCAAAAAAACAATATCCTCATGTACATCTTCTCAAAAAATAATCTAAATATATGGGAGATGAAATGGAAAGAGTTCCTGTAGTATTATAATTTGACATCGTCTATACTAATGGGATGGGGAAAATTATGGTAGATTCTCTTTTCATGAGATCAAATTTGTAGTAGCTAAGAGAGGTGTCAGAGTAGTTGGCCTCTCTATAGTTATCATTTTTTAATGGAGATGACACAACTTATCTCTAGTCAATGGTTGTCACCCCAAAACTCATTTGGCAAGACGAGGAGTTAAAACTAGGGGATGTTGATGAAAATACATAACACTCTCAGTTATCCACATGACATGCTCCTTATAGATATTATTAAAATGGGAAGAACATAGTTATTTTTAAAGGGTGGACAGTTTTACAAAAAAAGTTGTGGGATGATGTTATGCGGGAATTTCATATATCCCCCATGGAGGCATTTGATGGAGTTATAAAATAGACTAGGACCTCTGATGTCATATCTGGTGGTCATGAATGAAGAAGGTTGTAGAAGAGTTAATTTCTGAATTCCGTACATGCTAGAAGGTGATGGATGAGGATCACGTTCCAGTAGGGATAACTCACCCCTAGATGTGTCAGAGTAGAAGTGGGATGGAATATCAATGGACATTATGACATTCATGCCATGCATTTCTAGAGTACATGATTCCATTTCGATGATCATTGACAGACTCACAAAGTCGGCTCACTTTCTAGCTTTTAGGGAGAAATGTTTTATAGAGAGCATTGTAAACCTCTATGTTCTAAAGATAGTTCATATTCATGTATTCCCATATAGGATAATATCATATCATGATTCTCATCTAACATCCTGGTTTTAAAAGGTATTGAAAGCAGTTTTTCAGACTCAAAAATGCTTGAGCACAGCGTTCCATCCCCAAAAAGATGGTTAGAAAGAGAGAACCATTCAGGTACTAAATGATATGTTACAGGATTTATCCTAGAAATTGGTCATATTTGGGAGGACCACATAACTGTATTTTTAGTTTGTGTAAACAAATAGATACCACTCTATCATTGGTGTCACAATGTTCAGGGCATTATATGGGCGACCTTTCCAGTCAACGATTTCCTTTGACGACACCGAAGAGTCAGCTCTCATGGGTCCAATGATGGTATGAGCTGCCACAGAGAATGTCCAGATCACCCCATAATAGATGAATACACCATATAGATGGTCGAAGACTTTATGGATATGTTATGGAGAAATTTGTATTTCGAGGTGGGAGACCATGTCTTCCTTTATGTCTCACCTCGATGCGGGTTTTCTAGATTTGGCTATGGTGGCACGTTTTCTATAAGGAATATTGACCATTTTCAGTTAATACGTAGATTTATGGAGGTGATTTACCACATAGATCTACCCCTACAGTTTCACCTGGTACATGATGCCTTTCCCATTTCACAACTATGGATATGTGTGAATGATCTATCCCAAGTCATCAGCTGGGGAGAGAAGTACATTGAGGATGGAGCGACCTTTGAAGAATACCAAGATGAGATTGATGACCAGTTTGAGAGGATTAATTATAGGTTAATTATTTTCTTGGTGTGTGACTTGTAGTTGAATGATATCAATTTTTAGGGAATGAGGGAGTGGTGGGCTTCGATTCTTTCAAAGTTCCCACATCTATTTAAGTAGACTTTCTTTAGATTTTCAGGCATGCAAATCAATAAGGTGGGTTGAATGTAATGTCTCATAATTTTTTAGTATTATTATACGAAAATATATTAAATTAATTAGAGACCAATCATTAAAAATGTGTGCAATTATTAGGCATGAAGTTCTCAGAATAAATGTGTGATATAAATTAAACATTTAAATATCACAGAAAACCATTTTTCTTGATAAAGTAAAATACAATTTTTATGGTTTCATAGATCAAATATATGAAGGCATCGTTTAATTTATAGAATCACATTTAAATTAGGTGGGGTCTACCATCAATTTTTTTGGGTCAGCTCTAGAAGTTAATTTCAAAATGATTTAGAGGAAGAAAATATTTTAATATTTAAATTTATTTTAAAATTTTTAATTAATGTAATGAAAAATTTATTGGTTTTAAATATCAATGATCACATTCCTAGTCACATATCCTTATAAATCCATCATATGATACTTTGGTGATTTGGCGAGAATCCATCCTTATGGGAAACATATTGAATGTTGAAGAAGGATGACCTGAGGATCGATGTTTAGTGAGATCAAACCTCAACCAATGAAAACATACATTACTCTATGTTGTATATCAAGTAAAGGATTACTATTTTTATGTTGTTATTCCTCATTCTTGAATTTAAATTAAAAAAAGGGATCATCCCAGGAACTCATTGACCTATGGATTGATCATTCTTGTGGGAGGGCTGTTTTTCATTTTTAATTTCATTAATTAATTCATATATGTTTTTTATGCTTGATACTTTTGATTGTAGTGTATTGATACCATAATGAAAAATAGTGGAGGTCCAGTCCATTATATGATTATGAATTTATTCTCCCACCCCCATGAATTCCTTGTGTTATACACATGGTGATGAATAATGGATAATTGCTCATCCATCTCAGACGGTAATGATCAAAAATTATATATTTGATGTCATGATGAACCAGTAATGGAGAGAGGACATAGGAGTTAGAAGAATCAAATCAGTTTTGAATATATCATTTTTCAACAAATCATTGCATGGAAACTCAAAACATGTTTTCGCGGGCGATCGAACACCCAAAACCTCTATAAATATTGAAGTCATGGTGGGAAGACTTCATATATTAATTTTCAGGGAGATCAGATGGCCGCATCGAGTTATTGAACATCATCTGATGTCTGCGGATGAAGAAATGTAGTTCTGGAAATTTCTAAAGAACATGACATGTTCCCCGAAGAACATGACATGTGGGGTCATCCCTATGGTGGCTATGATTTATCAATTTAGAAAAAGATAACATGAAATGTGATATATGTCACATGTAATGTGGTTCCTTATGTCTGACTCAACATGTATGTTAGTCTACATATAGAAAATGGTTGCAGTACATGACATGTACACCAACTCACAAGCAGACCAGGCCGGATATGCATGTTACGCCATCTATCGGTACACGGTTTGCTATACATTGGTGGAATCTATTTATGGGCACATTTACAGCATACATGGAGTGGAACATGGATAATAGAAAAAAACTTGTTACTTTAATACACATCATGTATGCACACTAAATATGAAATATCTTCTGAGTCAGGTCATTGCACATATGACGTACCATAATTCATAGGACATGGCGTGTGACATTTCTAAACCCTATGTAATCTCTTTTACATGACATGAAATCCTTGACCACCATATCAAGGACATGTTTCGTTTGGGTTAGTACCCCTTTCTCATTCCCCTGAATATCATGTATCATTTCCATCCACAACAATATGATCCCTTCAATATATATTTCTGGATCGAGTCAAAGTCCCTATGAGATACCTAGAGCAATATCCTCTACCCATTCATGGCCATAGGTAGAGTCAATTTTTTATGTGACCAATCTAACAAGATGATGATCATATACTTTTCAGTTGATTCTTGATGATTCATGGTATATGACATGTTCGTAAAAGTGATCTATATCTGTGTATCGTGATCTTTCCCCACTCAAGAGTGAGATCTCCTGAAATGAGTGTATTTGTTCTATCTCTTCAGATCTATCACTGAAGCTATCTATCTCTTGTGACACATCCCAGTAAAACTTTTGTCGAATATACCTCATCAGTGCAATCTGAATCATGGATTTTTTTCGCCAAGATGAGTGCTTGTAACACACCATCCCTACCCCATTGGCATGAGGAGGTGGTGAGGGTTACATGTCCTTAAGCGATGTTCCCAATGTGCCAAAGGCTGGGAATAAATGCTGAGGGCTCCAAGAACAAAATGTGGAACGATTTTCCCTTATGAGAAAAAATCCAACAATCCATAAACTATATGATTCATGTCAACAAAGCCAACCATCACATCCATTAACAACCATGTTGTTCCACAATACAATCCAAACCCAATAAAAGTAGAAATGTCCACAACACATTAGAGTACAAAGTAGTAACAAAAAAAACCAAACACCATAAGCCATGACTACACTACAACTCCACACTAATCTCCAATCTCCAATCTCCTCCAAGGAATCAATATTCTCTACCAAAGGAGGTAGATGCCTTACATTTTCTCTCATCACGGTACACAACATCTGAAAATACACCAATGTGCCAACGCATGGGGTGACTACTAAAACCCAGTAGGATTTCACCAAATGAATTCCCTACACATGCCACTAGGATAAAACCATTATCACATTTATATAAAATAATTTATATAAAATGAATCACAAGAGCAACCATTTTCATCAGCCAAACATGTCCTTACCAAGTCATCATATCCAACCCAACCAACCACGGGGAAGCCAACCAAACAAGCCAAAATCATCCCAACATTTACACATTTTCACTAGAATTCCATCTTGCAAAGAAATGAAAACAAACAACCAAAATGGTGGGACTTCCGCCCAACCCATCCACCCCTTCGCAACAAAACAATCAAAACTACGAGACTTTCATCCAACCTGTTTAACCATTCACAACTAGCGGTACTTCCCGACCACAACCATATGGTGGTTCTTCTAACCACTATACATCTCGTTTTTATGGTGAGACTTCTTGCCCACTTCCATACTACATTTAAATCAAACCAAACCAATCATAAACAAACTATGGTCCCAACAAAAAGCAATCAACCAATTACATTGCATATCAATTCACTACTATAAATCACCCATTAATTGAAAACCATTTTCCATGCCAAACAACATTTCTATAAAACATCACCTTTATTGAAAACCCTTTCCGTCGAACATTTTCACAAATCAACCATATCATCCCATTTTAAAATATTCATTTTAAAATCTACTAGAATACCATTTCACCATAAAAACAATCTTTTCCCAAAAATCCCAAAATCATCTCCCAAGGGATTTCCAACCAACTTATCATAATCAATTTACAATTAATTTTCGGCACAAAAAATAATTGTAACAATGAATACTAGTTCTAAATAAGTTGAGTCGGGAAAGTAGCCACCTACGATTAGGGTTCCCAAGAAATGAACCCATGAACAAACACGACTCAAATCCGGTGAATGCACCCCCGAAACCTCTCTAGATCCCTTTCACTAACATCCACAATCCTTAATATTAACATCCAAGGAAACCAAAACCCTAGATCTACACACAAAAATTGTAGATCTAGAAAACCAAGAAATAGGGGGATGAATACTTAGAGGAAACCACAAGAGGAACTAGGGGATAGACTTACCCAGGAGAAATCACATTCAAATGGAATTGAAAACCTTTTGAAATGCTTCGAAAATGTGTGAGAGATCACCCTTAACCCATGAGAATCCAAAATATCGAGTGAGGATCGAGTGGGAGAAGTATTGGAGTGAAATGATGCAATCCTGAGTGAGCCCGGGTTTTATAACCCTTATTTTAAGTGGCTACATGGTTAGACTGCACGGTTTGGAAAATTGTGCACTAACCATGTGCACCCTATTTCCTTAGAAACAAGGGTCCCCATGGTTTCCTCGCACGGTTTGGAAAACCGTGTGCAAGCTGTGAAAATCCAACTGTCTCCCCTGCACGGTTTCTTGGAGAACCCGCACAGTTTCCACTAACCGTGGTTATATTGTGCACCCCATTAAAATCCAAAAAACACCTCCAAAACCATTCCAAACTCTCCCAACCTCTTCTCAACTCATTCCATTCACTTTAAAAACATAGAAAATGCATAACAAAATCCACATAACTCAAACTAGGGTACTAAATTCTCCCCACCATTAAATTTTCCGTCCCCAAAAAGTAGTGATCCTGTCATTTGCCGAAAGAGCACGGGACGCTGCTCAACAATATCTTTCTCCCAATCTGAAGCCTCCTATTGAATCTGACCATGTTTCCCCAAAACATGAACTAAACCGATCCTTCTACCATGAAAAACTTTCTCATGCCTATCCACAACCCGCACTGGAACGTGCACCAACGAAGCATCTGGTTCTAGCTCAACATGATCCCATCAAATAACATGGTCACGATCTGGCTATTACTTTCTCAATTGTGACACATGAAACACATTTTTCATCGCACTGAACCAAGGTGGGAAATAAAAACGATAATCCACCTCACCAACCTGCTCATGAATCTCAAAACGTCCAATATACCTTGGAGATAACATTCCATGCTTCCCAAACCAATGATGTCCCATCCCAGGAGAGATCCTCAAGAACACATGATCACTCACCTTGAATGACAATGGCAATCAACGATGATCCACATACAATTTCTGTCAACTCTGAGCCATCTCCATTCTCTTCTTGATCAACTTGATCTTCTCCATAGTTTCCTGGACAAGGCTCAGTCTGACAATGGAGGACTCAATCATTTCCACCCAACATAGTAGAGAACGACAGGTCGGCCCATACAACGCATCAAACGAAGCAATCTGTAAATATTACTGATAACTATTATTGTATGATAACTCAACCAACGACAAGTGCTCCTCCCAAGAGCCACCAAAATCCATGAATCAATCCCGCAACATACCCTCTAGAGTTTGTATGGTCCTCTCGAATTGACCCTCCGTATGAGGGAGATATTCCATACTCATCCTCAACTGTGTCCCAAGGGCTACTGCACGGATTTCCAGAAACAAGATTTAAACATCAGATCTCTATCTGATACAGTTGAAATTGGAACACCATTCCACATTACCACCTCCCGAAAATAGATTTTGGACAGATCATCCACCGTATGAGATTCACGAATTGGGATGAAATGGGCCGACATTGTTAGCTGATCCACTATCACCCTAATGGAATCGTGCTTTTTGACAGTTGATGGGAGACCTGTAACAAAATCCATCGCTATCTACTCCCACTACCAAACAAGGATTCGTAAAGACTGCAACATTCCAGCTGGCCTCTGATGCTCTTCCTTGACCTGCTGACAAGTCAAGCATCTCAAAACAAACTCAGCCACACATCTTTTCATAACATCCCACCAGAACTGCGCTTTCAATGCTTTATACATTTTATGAATTCCAGGATGAACATCCAACATGGAATGATAATATGCCCTAAAGAAGATTATCCTGACAAGAAACTGGTACAACCATCTGATTCTGAAAATAGAAAACTAAATCGCCATTCAGTTGTGAACCCTCAATGGTCTCCCCACCATTGAGTCTCGACCCCATGGTCACACACTCAGAATCAGATATCTGTGCCTCTTTGACTAGGCCAACCATGTTAGGAATCAACAAAGATGTAAAGAAGACCGCTCTATCTCCCTGGTCCTCACATTCCAACCACATATCAGCTATAATCGACATCAACTTCCACTGGTCTGATACATGTTTTGCCACCTAAGAATATGATTCTCTATTAAATGCATCTTCCACTGAATTTCCCTTACCCGTTGTGTACATAAAGTCAAAATCAAACATCTGGAGATATTCCATCCATCTCTTTTGCCTCAATTTCAAATTCCTTTGTCAAGAAAATATGTTCCAAGCTCTTATGATCTATATATACTGTAAATTTTCACAGAAGAGATAATGACACCATACTTTCAAAGCATGTACCACTGCTTCCAACTCCAAATCATGAGTTGGGTAGTTCTTCTCATGCACTATCAACTTCTGTGATCCATACGCAACCACATGATTCCCTTTGCACGAGAACACACCCCAACCTTGATCCCGATGCATCACAATACACCACTTACCCTTTTCCTAATTCTGGAAAACCCAAGTATGGTGTTGAGGTAAAATGACACTTTAGCTCTTTGAAACACTACTGAAACTATTCATTCCAATATAATGCATCATTATTTCCTGTCAAATTAGTCATCAGCACAACCAAATGTGAAAAATCAAAAACAAAATTCCGATAATACCCAGCTAGACCAAGAAAACATTGTATCTCAAACAAATTGTTGGTGATTTCCACGAGACAACAACCTCTATCTGTTTTGGATCCACCGAAGCACCCCTTTCAGAAATGACATGTACAATAAAATGAACATCCTGTATCCAAAAGTCACACTTTGAAAATTTGACATACAACTCATGATCCCTCATGATCCTCAGCACATTCACCAAGGGCTTCTCATGCTCCACCCTTGTATTTGAATGCACCAAAATATCATCTATTAACACCACCACAAATGAATCCAAATATCACTAAAATATATGATTCATCAATGCCATAAACACTGCTGGAGCATTCGTTAGACCAAAGGGAATAACCACATATTTATAATGGACATATCTACTTGTGAATGTTGTTTAGTAATATCTTCATTCCTCACCCGCAATGGATGATATTCTGACCTCACGTCGATTTTTGTGAACCATTGGTCTCCCCTTAAATGGTCAAAGAAATCATCAATTCATGGAAGTGGATATATATACTTTATCATAACTTGGTTATGTGTATGATAATCAACACATAGCCTCAATGTTCTATACACCATATTCACAAACAACACTGGTGCAGCCCATGGAGACTTGCCAAGATGGATAACACCTTTATTTTCTAACTCTTCCAACTGGATTTTAAATTACCTCAATTCAGCTGGTGCCATCCGGTAAGACGGAAGTGATATAGGACTGGTCCTTAGAAGGAGATCAATCGAAAATTCCACTTCTCTTACGGGATGTAACCTAAGGAATTCATCCAGAAAACAATCCATGAACTAATCCACCAATGTAGGAGGAACACTTTTATCAACACCCTCTACTGATTCTAATGAAAAAACAACCAACTGATACAATAACGTTCCCACTTCCGGTGCCAACAAACCCATTGCACCCTGCCTTTCATGCTTCTCTCCTCTAAAATGATTTCTAACCCAATCGTTTGTCGAAAAATCCATTGTTCATGGATCAAAATCGATGTGGGCCTTAAGAGCCACAGACCAATCCATTCCTAGGATTACAGCATACCCATCCATCTCAAGCATTGAGAAATTCCACACTATCTCATCCTCACCCAACACGGTACAACATTTTCTACATAAGAAGTCTCAACACTCTTTTCGACCCAGAGGAGTTTGATGTTTCAAAACCAAGGGCATCATTTCTACCCTTAAACCTAGAAAATCAACTACACTTGCAACAATAAAAGAGTGTGACGCACCCAGATCAAACAACACATTCATCAATGTAGATTTAAAATAATAGTACCTCGCACCGTGGATGTTCCCGACTGATCATCCACCACAACCTGCACAGCTCCAAACACATGTTTGCTTGCCACACTCTACTCTTTATTGCTCTGCTGAGGCATCATGATATTTTGAGAATCACCATGACCCACTTTACTCTACTGATGAGTGGTATACTGTTGTCCCTGTCCCATAGAAGCATACAACATCTGTGATCCCTGAGGAGTGTCACGGGCACCCAACCTTGGCGCATTTGATAATAAAGCTGCAGATCCCACATCTTCTTACAGGTATGACATGCTCAAGGTTGTTTCATACAATCTCGCTTGATGTGGTTCATAGAACCACACTAAAAACCTCCCAGCTTGCTCTAGGGCTTTAGAGGAAGATTTTCCGGTCCTCCCGTCAGATTATATGCCATAATCCAACCCTGGAAATAAGTATCCCTCCTTCGCTTGAACCCAACGTTAGAGTTCCCACTATTCCCCATGGGTACCACCATGATTCTCCCGCCCGGAGCTCCCAATTGATCCTACTCAGCCACCAAGGATCAATTCACCATCTTTGTGTAATCATCTATACACAGTACTTCAAACATTGAATGGACTTCTTGCCTTAACTCTGATTCAAAGATCCTTTCTTTCAATGATGTGCTACCCACCACCTCGTGTACAAACTGCACTAAGTTCATAAACATTGCAGCAGACTCAGTCACCGACATAAGCTCTTGCTTCAAACTGAAGACATCAATCATATGCTGAATTCTGATGGTATGGGGGTATAATTGATTATTAAACAATTCCTCAAATCCCTCCCACATGATACCTTGGTCTGTCCCATCTTGGAATACCATCTTCCACAACTGAAGGGAAAGATCATGTAACATATACATGGCCAACTTCACTTTTAACTCTACCAAAGTTTCCAAGAACTCAATGATCTTGTTCATTCTATTCAACCATGCTTCTTCCCTCTCTGGCTCTGAACCACCCCTGAAGATGGGTGGTTTCTGATTTTGAAACTGAACCGCCTGATCCACAATCCTTGGTTCGTCTACTCTATTTCCACTTTCCATAGCATGGAAAGCATGCACTATGCATTGCACTGGGTACTGGTTCACCTAAGGCCCAGGTGATACAACATTCTCAGCAGCCTCCTCCGGTTGGTCTCTAAGACTCTTACCTGGTGTCATTTCTATGATCATAAAACCAACAACCATGAGTCTCACTTCGGTAGACATCACGAAATTCCATTTCACATCACATTACACAACACTTTAACACAAGGCTTTCCAGGAGTTCAAATTTCCCATGGTTCACCATTTTCAAAACCAAACCATTTTCAAAAAACAAAATTTATTCAAATTTCATTTTCACACAAGAACCATTTCTTAATTCAGACCATAGATCATTATACCCCAATGAAATATGCATCCTAGTTGGAAGTCATTTCTACCAGGCATGAAATGCACATCTCATTGGCTACACCCACGACAATGAGATATCCAATGCCTATAAGTGTCTCCAAAAAACATATGTACCCAACTCCCTGGTAACTTGGTTTTCAGCATAAAAGGGTTAGCTATGTCCTTTTATGCTATACATTCCAAGTTCTGACATTCCTACACCTTGAAACCATCATGAATCATGGAATGTACCACAACGAATGTCAGTACCAAATCCTAGAATCAACTCCAATGGACCAAACAAACTGATACCACTTGTAACACCCCGCCCCTACCTCATTCTCTTGAGGAGGTGGTGAGGGTTACATGGCCTTAAGCTACGATCTCATGGCGCCAATGGCTGGAAATAAACGCTGAGGGCTCCGAGAACAAAATGTGGAATGATTTTTCCTTAAGACAAAACAAATCAAGAATCCAAAAACTATATGATGCATTTCAACAGACCCAACAAACCCATTCATTTACAACCATGTTATTCCACAATAAAATACAAACCCAATAAAACTAGACATGTCCACAACACATCAGAGTACAAATAGGAAACTAAACAACCAAACACCACAATCCATGGATCCACCACAGCTCAACACCAAGCTCCATGCTCCATGCTCCTCCACGGAATCACAATGCTCCATTAAATGAGGTAGATGCCTTAACTTTTTTCACATCATGGTAAATGACTTATGCAAAGACACCAAAGTTCCAAAGCCGAAGGTGAGTACTAAAACTCAGTAGGATTTTCCCAAATGACTTCCCTACACAAGCCCCTAGGATAAAACTGATAGCACATTTATATAGCGAAATTTATATAAATTGAATCACAAGTGTAACCATTATCATCATCCAAACATGTCCTTACCATGTCATCACATCCAACCCCTGAAACCAGGGAAAAGACAACCAAACAAGCCAAAATCATCCTATCATTTACACATTTGCACAACAATTCAATCTTGGAAAGTAATGAAATCAAGAAACCAAAATGGTGGGACTTCCACCCAACCAGTTCACCCATTCACAACTATAGGTACTTCCCGAACACTACCATATGGTGGTTCTTTCGACCACTATCCATCCCCTTTTTATAGTGAGACTTCCCACCCACTTCCATACAACATTTCAATCAAACCACACCGAACATAAACCCACCAAGGTTACAACAACATGCAATCAACCAATTCCATTGCATATCAATCCACATCAATAAATCACCCATTTATTGAAAAACATTTTCCATGCCAAACAACATTTCAATCGAAAAACTCCTTTATTGAACACCCATTCCGTCCAACATTTTAAAAAATCAACCATATCATCCAATTTTAAAATCTTCTTTCTTAAATCTAGAAGAATATCTTTTCACCATAAAACTATCTTTTCTGAAAAATCCCCAAAACATATACCACAGGATTTCAAACCAATTTTGCATAATCAATTAAAAATTAATATTAAGCACACCAATTTATTGTAACAAGGGAAAACTTGTTCTAACTAAGTGGAGTCGATAGAGAAGCCACTTACCTTTAGGGTTCCCAAGAAATAGACCCACTAACAACTGTGCCTCAAGTCCAGCAAACGCACCACCAAAACCTCTCTAGATCCCTTTCCCTAACATCCATAATCCTTAATATTAACATCCAAGGAAACGACACCCCTATATCTGCACACAAAAAGTTTAGATATAGAAAACTAAGAGATATGGGAATGTACATCTAGAGGAAACCACAAGTGAAACAAGAGGAGAGACTTACCCGGGAGAAACAACCTTCAAACCACCTTGAAACCCCTTTGAAACGCTTCCAAAAAGACTGGGAGGGCACCCTTAACCCCTGAGAATCCAAAATCCTGAGTGCGGCTCGAGTGGGAGGAGTATTGGAGTGGAATGTGGCAATCCTGAGTGATCCCATTTTTTATAACCCTAATTTTAAGTGGTCTCACGGCTATCCCTTACGGTTTGGAAAACCATGCACACTCTACTGCCTTAGAAGAAAGGGTCTGCATAGTTTCCTTGCACGGTTTGGAAAACCATGTTCATGACATGCATAGCCTAATTTCCTCCCTGCATGGTTTCTTGGAGAAACCACAGGGTTTCCACTAACTGTGGTCAAATCGTGCACCCCTTTAAAAGCCTCGAAACACATCCAAAACCATTCAAAACTCTCCCAACCTCTTTGTAACTTATTAAATGAACTTTAAACACATAGAAAATGCATAAAAACGGTCACATAACTCAAAACGGTGGTACTACAGTGCTTCTTGAAAAATTCAGACTAAATCCCATGAGTATATGTGGTTATTTTTATTATTATATGTTTTGTGGACATATATTGTGTAGAGAATACTATTTCATTACTTTTTTTATCACTTTGTTGTTTATATGGTCATTTATTGAGTATTAATACACTCACCCCTACATGGGCTTTGCCTGCATGTGTGATGTCTTTTATAGACGAGTGGCCATTTTTCATTGTCCGGGGTCGACCAATACAAGGCCAACCATTGTGAGAGTCCTTAGAGGCCATGTAGTTCCTTTGGCATCAAGAAGCAGTCATAATACCTTTCCTATTTTAATGTTGGACATTTTAGATTGCAAACTCATATTTTTGATGGGCTTATATTCCTGCCAATATTACTTTACATAACATTACCTCCACTGTACTTTGTTGGTTGGGTTATCATGTATTCATTAATTTTATTCTTAGTGGGTTTTACATTTCACCTTTTTTGGCTTGGAGAAAATTGTGTGTACTAGTACCTAGCCAATTACTCTCATGTTATTTATATTCCTACATAGTCCTAGTCACCAGTCCCTGGCCTACTAGAGGCGTGCGTGGGGAGTCACAACACAAGAAACATTGGGAAGGTACATGACACTATAATTGCTAATTTAAAAGAACATTTATCCTAAATATATCATTTTATAACCCATAAAAATTCATTAATTGTTCATCATGTGAATGATCATCATCTTGGACCACTAGAGGTGGGTTAATTCACTACTCAATAGGTGATACAACTGCATCTTTTTTTCCTGAATGAAACACCCCGGGAATGGATCTATGAACTTTGGATTCATCACTTAACTTATTTTCATCTTCTAACTAACTAGAAATACCATAGGTAAGTCATTATCAAGTAATATTGAAAATGATCAAGATATACCATGCTCAATATGAATATTTGGGAGGGGAATGAAGAATTATAATCAAAACAATAACTATTTCATAAGGAATGTACAACTTGCCCGACTAAAACCAATATATAGGAAATATATGTCAATTAGAAGGTAGGTAGAGTATTATAAATGGATACATCATCCACCATTTCAACATTGGGTTCCCTAGACTGAAATCTATATTAAAATCACTCCAACGCCATTTCACAATATTCCCAAATTGAACCACATGGAGTTATAACTCCAAATACCAACACAGGGAATGAATCCCCTTTTACACCACTCATTCATGACCTTACCCACCAAGGACTATTAGGATCTATGTAAGGTGAGTGAGAGAACCCAATTCTTCCTCCAATACAATCGGTGTAAAAAACACGATCTCAGTGGGGATAAAATATATTTGAAGCCATTTAAAAAGTACATGTATACACAAAAAAATATATTCGTGAAAAATTTATGGTATATAATCAGTGAAAAACACATATTGTGTTATACATGCATGAAACTAATTGTAGGAAGACATTATAATTATTTATTTCAGTATGAAAATAGAAAAAGAAATGATATATATTTCTATCCAAAATAGTGATCTCAACCAAAAATTTATATTAATTTGAGAAATAGTAGTGATCTAAGAGTACACTATCCAAAGAAAAAAACCAAACTAGGCCACTTCCATGAGTTACTATGGTCCACCAAATGATCTACCTATCATGTTTAAAGATAATGCGTGTCTCCATCACTATTTAATAGCTAAACATGTTGAGTCTAAAAGTAGGTCCACAGGTATGACAATTGAATTCCACCACTCTAGTAAACTCTCTAGATTCAAATTGGAAGGTCACTATTATAATTGAAAACTTCCAAATGAAATGGACCACTATCAAATGTCATTATTCTTGGTAGAATATAGAAAGAGTGTGGAGGCCCCACACCTCTCCACAACACAACGTATCTATAGGGGTCTATCTCCTGCTATGAAATATGTGTAACCACCCAGGAAATTATGTGATGGGGCCAAAAAACACTACTGCACTTTATAGTTGAGGTAGACGTAACTCCCATTGAGTAAATTCCTCCCACCTGATCATGAATATTGTGGAGTAAAATTCCATAAAATATTGAATAATTACCCATAAATTATGGTGGAGTATCGACTCGAAATATGTAACCTTCATGAAAGACATGTTCCCTTGTCTGATATAGGATTATTGAACATGATAACTATGATGGATATAGTTGAACACTATTGTAATCCATACAACACTGTATGAATAAAACCACTAAAATAACCTCAAATAGTATCCATGTTTCCAAAACGAAGTCTATCATTGGTTCCTACATGGAAAAACAATCTAGATAGGATATTTGTTGGTCCAAATATGCGTACTAATAGTGATGGAATGTGAGGAATATATTTATAAGGGTTGTTTAAATATATTCCTCATAGGTTACACAAAATGTCTCATGATGTTAAATGATTAACAAGTCCCATCACTATAAATGGAATATAATGGTTTGTATAATGTTTGTTCCATGTATCACTTGATTATTGATATTTTCCTATCAAGTAGGTGTGTCCTAACTCATAAAAGTCCAAGGTAGAATTTGTTTCCTTCAAAACATATATAAATATATAGTAAATATATGGTTCTTAATAGCCCATCCCAAGCCCATGTTCATCTTCTCATGTCCATGTACTGTGGCCCATGACCATGTAATTTTCCCTATAACATTTAAAGACCATTTCCTAATAGTCTCAGGGACTAGTCCCACTATATGAAATTAACTCATAATTGATGGAATGTAATCAGAAAAAAACTATTTCCTCCCTTGATGGAAATAACACAAGAGTTCTCTCATATAAAACATGACATAGAATAAATATTTACAAATTGAAATCCCTAAAATAGTCATGAAAATACTTATTTGTTATAGATTAATAATAGATCCACAATTATGGAATCATTAGAAAATAATAAAATTCTTATATTCATTAAAAATATATATGGGGACGATGACAAAATAAACTTAAAAATGTTTAAAACCTGGAAAAAATTCTAAATCTTTTTGTTAGGATCCATGATTGGAATATGCTACACCCTTGTATAGTCATGTTCGCTATCAATGATAGAGTTTAGTAAAAAATATTATCCATCATGGTCTATCTATTATCCATGTAAATAACCATATCACCCAAAATCATGTGTGGAAACCCAAGGGGATGTGGATAAAGTAAATAAATTATTAAATATATCCTCCATTCTTTAATTTCCACACCCACTGACTACCGAATTCTACTAATACACCATTACTGATAATATTTATGTCATGCATAATGTAATCCCAACATCTCATAAACAACCATGCAACTGTATTTTCTATTAGAGGACCCAAATAATTAAAATATTGGTTATTCTTATAATATGTGTGCACTAAAATTAACCAATATTGATATTTATATTATATTAATTCTAGGGTCCTATGTTGACCAAGAAATCTATCGATAACAATGAAAAATATAAATATATACAAAGAAACATAATAAAGACAATTATTTGGAAACAATATTTGTTAAATGAAAATTCATTGATTGATAAGTCCCTTATTTAACCTTAGTAATTAGAATTGATTACCCATTCATAAGAGACTTTTCGGTAATTTAAGAATAATGGTTTAAATATTATTTGTCAAGGATGGGTGTTAGTTATGATGATATTTTTGGGAGATGATATATATCATTTAAGTACTAGTTGATTATAAATCCATGTTTCTCAATGCACCAAAACATTAGGGATCTATCATGGATCATATAGATATATAATGATTATTCAAATAAAAAAATCAAATAATTTTTATGTAATATTTTTTGTTACCATATAGAGTTTATGTGTTAGGATTGATGAAATTATTATGGGATAGAGGTGAATCCAATATCATGGTGTTGTGAGTACTGTTTTCATGATATGTAACACATTCGATATTAGTTTTTTGTTTGGAAGATATATATTGTTCAAATTGATTAGTGGAATTATTTTTTAATAAGTGAAACACCAATGATTAGAAATTGAATATGTTGTCATGTGTGGTTAGAGTATTAAATTAGGATCTATGAGATACTTGTTGGGATGGTTGTATTGGTTATACATTTGTAGATGTGGCATATTTTGGTCGGAAATTAATTTTGTTAGGATATGTTATTGTATAATAGAATATATGAGATTGATTATTGATTATAGGGATTGGGGTGGACAAGGATTCTTTCGAATCATGGCTCTATAGGGGAGATGGAACTGTTATTTAAATGTAATTTTTTTGGATGGAAATCTAGGATCAGTAAGGGATTAGTAGATGGTTTTTATTTTACCCTTGATCATTAAATTCGGGTGCCTCATTACTGAATTGACATTCTAAAAAATGAATGGAAATGATAACTGTTTATATGGAATGTGAGTTGTTTTTATAGTTTTGAGTGTTTCTTAAGGTTGAGAGGTATATACCAAATCTCTTCAATAGTCATATAGATGGATGATGCATGGTATATAAAAAATTAGAAAATTGTTCAATTATTGTTTTTCTTGCATTATCCTATATAGGGTAGAAGGATATAGGCTTTGGTGACTGAATCATTGTGTGGGAAAGATTTATTTTGTGTTAGAATTTTCATTTTGAAATATTCATGTATTTAGATTCTAATAGAAAAATTTTGTTACATATAGTGGGATCATAATTTAGTGAATGTTAATCATAGATACAGTGAAATATGGTGCCTGATTATTCATTAAAAAATAGAGATGCATTTATTTATTCAAAAAATATAGGTATATTTGTTTTATAGTTCCCCAAAAATTTATCAATGGTATAAAAATATTGTAACACCCCAAGCATCCATGGTACGCGTCTCTTTGAACAATACAATAGCATTTTTTGTATGCAACTTTGAATATTAACACACACCACAACCAATCAAACTAGATGTTATGAATAGTAATACCCATTTTTTAGTTTTTTTTTAATTTTATCTTTCAAAAGGGACCTCATTTTTGGATTCGTAATATCAAAAATAGCCTAGGCTGAAGTTTTGGTATTTTTTTCAAAACATTCAATTTTTTATGAATAGTGAAAGAACAATGAGTAATAGTAAAAAATTGAATTTTTATTTAAATAATTATTGATTTTATTTAAAATTATTTTCTGTCAAAATAGATACATAATAACTATATAAATTCAATTTAATTCATAGGAGTCAATTTATAATTATTTTTGATATATAAATTTTTTTTAACTTTTCATCGTCTTTTACCCATCTTCTAGAAGACATTATAAATTCACATAAAACATAATTTTACCGCTTCTATGAGTGGAATTTAAAAAATTAGAGAGACATGGTGAATATGGAGGAGTAAAATGTGGTTCAATAAGATAAAAATAATTTTTGGTGAATAGTAACGTTTAACTTCTATTTACAACGGTTAAAAGTATATAGGGTAATTAAGGGTAAAAATGATATTATTATTACACTAACACATTTACTAATTCTATTGGATACGTAAAATTCGACCAAATCAACATTATGAATAAAATATGAACCTCTTTGGTCCACTTGGATTAGATTAGGACATTTATTATTATTTAATTCAAAGAAGTGTTAAAAGAGTTAAAATCAATGTTTAATAAGTAAAACATTTTTAATATAACGTAATACATAAGATAAATTATATTATAAACATTCATGAGAAAGAAATAGATATTTCCTACATAATGAAATTTTATTAATAATTTTTATACATTAAATATTTTTATGTATTTATGACACAATGGTGATGCAATAATTACTTAATTAATGAAATATTAAAATAATTGATATTATAAATATCAAAATAAATGTAATATGAATCTTTTCATGAATTAAACTAATTTTATAGGTTAATATAACATATTATTGTTGGGTAGATGAATTTATTTTTAAGTAATAATGATGTTATAAATTTAGAAAAAAAAATACCAAATAGTGTCAAAATTGACAAAAAAGAGTATTTAAGAAAAATATTATATTATTAATTGATATTAAATTCCTTAAAATCTACAAATCTTTTAAGATACTTATATAGTGATAGGTGTATAATTAATGAACAACTTGGGGTTTTCTTGGATGTATATACTAAGTTTATTAACCATATAATATAAAAATACAAAGACACATGGTAAATGTGAAACTATTTAACTAGGAGTTAAATATAAATGATAAGGTTAATATAGTAACCCAAACCTATCTAAAATCAATTGGTTGAAATTTTTTCGACACATCCCCACCTTAGCCTTGAGAGAAGTCACTTTGGAGAAATTTTAAACCGAATATAAATTTATTATAAAATAATATTTTAAGTTTCTCCTAAGGTGCATGTCACCCGTCTTATAAAAGGGCACTCCCCCTTTTCTCTAATTCATACCTTCAATACCTTTTTTATCGGCCAACCCCTGCCAAAATATTATCTCAACATCCCTCACTTAATCTTAGAGGCCTTAGTTTGATAAAAAAGTCATCCTAAGGATCCCTTTTGATCAAGTCAAAAGGAAGAACCCTAAGATGAGGTAATGTCTTCACCACCCTCATTCATGTTCTTTTCTTCTTCAACTTCTTCATTCTTGGTTATTTAAATTCTAAAATAATAAATCCATTATATTCTATATACTGTGACGTCATTATAAATATGGTATAACCATATTAATTATTCTATCCATCTTTTGATTGACATGTCACCATACGTGCGTATTTACGGCTTACTGCCCTCACGTCGTGGTGTAATTGTTATTCAATACATTATTATTTGGATGGGTATAATAAGGATTTGTAAATAATGGAAATAATAAATATAACATGATAATGATTCTGTATATATTATATACCATCCAAATATATATTATTTTAATATCAAAAAAATGATATTTTCGCTCGCGCGTATGTACGGACTACCGTCTCTATGACCGCGATGAGATTCATTCTCGATCGTATCCATTTAAGAATAATTATAATTTTACATTTAATAATAATGTTTAATGACTTAATATAATTCTATATATGAATATGATACAACCCATCCATAACAAATATGGCTCACATATGAATGAATATAAAGGAAAACGAATCTGTTAACACCCAAAACGATGATAATACTAAGATATTATTAACAAATCTATGTTATGAGATCATATATTATATCATAATAATGTATATGATTGCTGTAAAATTAAATAAAGATTATTTAACCATTATACAGGAGGTTAACCTACCCTCAACCAAGTAAAAAGTACAAATTAAGGGGTTTCTTATGTCACTTTTAATTCAGTGAGATTTCCATTGTTCACCACTTATTCATGGCATCTGGTGTGTGTACTGCCCATGATTGTAGTCATTGTGAAATATAATTTTTTTGTATATTTACATCATCATTGTATGATCCTTATTTAATGGTTGTATGTTTCATAAGTTACCAAATGAATAAGGGAATTTGAAATTTCAATTTCCTCTCATTCGGCTTTACCCATACTTCATTGATTATTTTACTCAATGATTATGTGTGGAATCACTATTCATTTTCTTCTGTCATAATTTCCACTCTCCTTTCTATGGATATACTTTTGATACATATAATCAATCCATTGATAAATTTTCAAGTCATCTATATGAACTTGATAAGAGTAATTTTAACTCAATCTATATTTATTGAGTTAAACATATAATTCATTTATGTTGTTTTTACAAGAATATGTGTGAATGCCCATTGATTGTTTTACACTAAATATCCAATATATTGGGTGTATTTATATTTTTCAAACATAATTATATCATTGATTTATACTTAACCTAAGGATATGTTCTTTATAATAGATTTCATCTCAATTTACATTACCTTGATACTCCTTTGTTGTTATACACCAAATCACATTTATATGGTGTATATAACGTAATTTGAAATAGTATATCATGAATCCCTTTATTTTAATGATATTAAAAAAAAATTATTAACTCAATTATTTTTATTCAAGTGCCTCTCTTTTGGTTTGGAACTCTAACTAAAATATCATTTTGAAATGTTTTGAAGATTTATTATTCTAAATATTTCTCATTAATGTCCATGTTTAAGAAATGGTTTTAATGATTTATTTATATGGAAATTAATGTTTTCAAATAAAAATTCCTTTTAAAAGTTTCAAATTGGTATGGGAAACTTTGATTCAAAAATATATTTTAAATGGCTTCTTGAAAAATAGTGTGACTTTTAAATGTTTTCTCGAAAAGGGGGGATATTTCTCTCAATAGTTTGATGATTATTTAATTATATTTCAATATCGTTCATTATTCTCAATTGAGGTTAACCTGTTATAATAAATTCTTCCATATTGTATCGAATGTGTTATGTTTTACTGTGGATGTTCTATTTTTATACCATTTATGGTTTGTGGTTAAATTATTAACATTTCGTAAGCTAGTTTTAATATTAATGTTTATGTTATGTTTCAAAAATTTCATATGAGGAATTCATTGGACATAGTAAGTGAAGGATGAATCCTGATATAGCTCCTCGATGCATCGGTATGTCTCATGATACAAACTATTGTCTTGGCACAAGGCCTTGACAAAATCGTATTTGTAGTCTTGGCACAAGGCCTTGACTATGTGGTTATGATAGTTTGGCAATATGAATTCCATCATTATGAAAGTGGTTATTGATATTTCATGTGATTATTGGACTAGTAGAATATCCATGATATTAATTAAATGTCATTATGTAATTTTATTTTTACCATATTATGCTGAAGTTCAAATTCAAAAGGATTTTATTTTAGTTATACATTTCCTTAAATGTTTATACTTGTTTATGAATGTTTTTGCTATATTGTTTTCCCTACTAAGAATTTGAGCTCACCACTTTCTATGTTTTATTTTTTCCAAGTTGTGAAGACGAATTTTTTGACTTACCTGCAGGGTTCTCCTGAGGGGAAATAAGTGTGGTCAATGGAAACAATGTTGTCTTAGTTTTTCATTTTATGATGTTATGTAAACCTTAAAAATATATCTAGTACCTCAAAGGCTACTAGACTAATCGGTATATAGAGACATGATCTTTTGTTGTCATGCCAATGATATGTAATAATGCACCGACTCTGGGATTCTCGGGTCGGGGCGTTACAGTTGGTAACAGGGGAACTTTAGTACAAACCATGGAAAATAGATTTAGATAATCTATGATTGGAGCACATAGACCTAAGAGGGATTTTGAAGATTAGTATAGAAGAACATACTAAAATTAGGTATTGTAGAGATTTTGTGAGTTTTCTGAGAAATAAATCCCATTCTATATACGAGAAAGTAAAGGCGGCTCTGGCACAGATGTACCTAGGGTAAAACTCGAAAACAATGCATTGAGCTAGACTCAAACGGGAACTGATGCATGACAACAGGCCTAGCTGCACTCTTTGTTACGACACTCCCGGTGGGTATGCATAGGATAATTTTAATTTTCATTACAAACCGATTTGAATTATTTTAATATAAGATGATAATAAAAGACCTTGGTTAATCCAAAGCTATTTCAAATTAAGAATATGGTGTCATGATATTATCTAAATGATTTTAAGACTATTGTTACTCTCACAATTCTTTCTTGTTTTAGTCAATGGCTGGATTCCAAGGAAGTCATAATAACTTTGTGAATTTTGTACAAGGTTGGAACGATGGTGTAAATGAGTAAGAAAATAGAATATTGATAGGCATAAAAGATATCGTGTTCATGCCAAGTCAGTTTTCAAGAAATATGATCGTAAAAATATATATTAACCAACCCCAAGACTCAAAAAATAAGAGAAATGAGATGAATGATAAAAGCACTAGTAGTGGAGACCATGGAGAGAAGAATCCTCAATTTCCATCATTCATGAAATGTGGAAGGATACACCTAGGAAATTGTCTCAATGGAATAAAGAAATGCTTTATGTGTGGGAAAGAAGAAAATAATGTGAAGAATTTAAAATGAAAAATGAAGAGTATTATGGATGAAAATAAAAATGGTCCCAAGAATCCATTTATAGTCATTTTCCATAAATGTTGGGGACCTGGCCACTACCCGAGTGATTTCCCAATTCTATAGGATATTTTCTTGCACAAAAATAAAGCTATGTGGAAATAAATGGTTGGAAAAATGTTTAAAACTATTAGTGCTCCTTGTTGATGGGATTACTTTGGAATAATTTTATCTTATATTTGAAACCCTGAAATTTTCCATGTGAGAATGATATTTGAGGAAGAAGTATCTTTTCTCTTGTGGATATAGTTTTAATTAACCATTTGGTTTTATATGATCATTGGGTTTGATTCAATTGCAAGTTATTATATTTTGGGATGAAAATACAAGGTATGAGATAAAATTTGCGGTTAAATTATGTTATGGTTATTTTGAGGAATTTATCTCATTTTGGTAATGTTATAAAATATAGTTTTTGAAAAAGTGAAACACACAAACCGTGTGACAAACCCGTCACCTCAGACAAAGCTGTGGGAATCGAACCCAAACACAAAGTTTGATTGGGATTTATTGTCTACCACTAGACTAAGTGAAGTCCTTGGTTAGTGTGTCTAATTAATTTTAGTTAATAGATTTTATTGATCAATAAAAAGTTGATTTGGGATCTTATGTCTTATCAAATTAATACACTCAATATAAGAAAATGATCTTGTAATTAAGTGATAAATGTTATTTTGGAAGATGTTTGATTTGTTGGGAATACTATATGCCCATGGAAAATAGAATACTATGAGATTTCGTTTGGGGAGTAATAGTGTATTTTTATCTATATTTTTATTGTGTATTTATAGTGATTTGGTTTATTCATGGAAATGATTAAACTATAATAGTTAATATGTGATTAGGTAAATTAATTTTAATTATGTGACTTTAAGAGTAGTTGATGTCATTTGGAGATACAGTTTAACGTGGAAGACTACATAACCAAACTCTACTATGTTTTGGGTTTCAATAGTAGATTGGAATATATTGAAGGATTTTGAGGACAATTGTTTATTGAATAGTATTTATTTAACTTTGGGGTATTGTTGGTTTAATTTTGGAAATTAAGATTAGTGTTTATTTCTCTAATGAAATATCTTTTGGGGGATCATCAGATCTTATACTAACCATTTTGGTTTTGATTAATCTTTAAAGACAAGGTAAATATATAGTTTAACCTTCGTGGATCATGTTATTCTATAGTAATTTATTCTAGCTCTTCTAGTGTGAAAAAGTCTTCATGAATACTAATCATTTAAAAAAATGAGTTAGTGGTAGAAATTTATTAAAGAATGAAACTATACTTAAAATGTAAGTATATCTATTTATCTTATTAGTCAATCTCATAAACTAATTCCACATCTTTATGTAATGTAACTTAAAAAAATTGTGGTTTTTTACTTTTCCTACTGGGAAACTAATGAACGTCTGTCCCATCACAAGTTTGTGGTTTTCTTGTTGTTAACATTCTCCTGATAATGTTTTCTATCCCTCTCCATCAGAACATGACAAATATTTTATCATCCATATCCATGTTTTTCGATCTGGAATCCTAGTATAGGTTATCTCAGGTGACAATCATAATTCTCTTTCTTTCTTTTAATGTGATAGTTTTATTGGCTATTTTTCCGATGTTGGAAATTCCATTATATTCCCAACCCCAATTTTAATAATTTAGAGGACGGAATTTATTAAAGTAGGGGAGAAGGTTACACCCCATCTTTCCATGGTACGCTTCTCCTGGAATAATATAGTAGCGTGTGTTGTATGCAACTTCAAGTTCTAACACACACCACAACCAATCAAACTTGCTTTCTGAATAATAATACCCACTTATCAAAATTTTATAAATTTTATCATTCAAAATGGAATTCATTTTTGGATTGAGAATATCAAAATTATCCGAGGATTAATTTTTGGTAGTATTCTGAATATATTCAATTATTGATGAATAGTGAAAAAAACACTGAGTTATAGTATAAAACCGAATTTTTATTTAAATAATTATTTATTTTATTTAAAATTATTTTAGTTCAAAATAGGTACATAATAGATATATAAATTCAATTTAATTAATTGGAGTTAGTTTATAATAATTTTAGATATATAAAAATTTTATTGAACTTTTTACCGACTTTTACCCATCTCCTAGAAGAATGTGAAAATTCACATAAAACATAGTTTTACCACTTCTGTGAGAGGAATTTCGAAAATCCTAGAGACACGGTTAATATCAAGGAGTAAAATGTGGTTCAATAAGATAAAAATAATTTTTGGTGAGTAGTAACGTTTTACTTTTATTTACCACAGTTTAAAGTAAATAGTTAAATTAAAGGTAAAAATGATATTATTATTATCCTAACACATGTCTAAATTCTATTTTCTAAGTATAATTCGACCAAAAAAAACTTAGGAATAAAATATGAACCTCTTTGGTCTAATCGGATTATATTAGGACATTTATTTTTATTTAATTCAAAGGAGAGTTAAAAGAGTTAAAATGAATGTTTAATAACTAAAACAATTTTAATTTGGGATTATACATAAGATAAATTAGATTATAAATCTTCATTATAAATATAAAATAAATTCCTACATAATTATATTTTATTAATTATTTTTATAAATTAAATATGTTAATTTATTTATGACACATTGGTGATGTAGAAATTACCAAATTAATGAAATATTAAAATAATGGAAATTATAAATATCAAAATTAATGTAATATGATACTTTTCATGAATCAAACTAATTTTATAGGCTAATATAACATATTAGGGTTGTATTGATGATTTTTTTTCTAAGTAATAATTCATGTTATGAATTTAGAAAAAACAAAATACCAGATTGTGTCAAAATTGACATAAAAGAGTTTTTATAACAAATATTATATTATTAATTGATATGTAGTTCCAAAAAATCTGATGCTAGGCCAGGATACCTATATAAAGATATATGTATAGTTAATGGACAACATGGGGTTATCTTGGATGTATATAGTTTGTTTATGAACCATATAATATAATAATACAAAGAGACAAGGTAAATGTGAAACTATTTTACTAAGAGTTAAGTATAAATGATAAGGTTAATATAGTTACCCAAACCTATCTAAAATCAACTAGTTGAAATGATTTCTACCTATCCCTAACATATCCTTTAAATAATTCAATTTTATGCCATTATAAACCTAATATGAATTTATTATAAAATCATATTTTATGTTTTTCCTAAGGTTCCCCTAACCCCTCTTATAAAAGGGAACTCCACCTTCTCTCAAATTCATTCCTTCAAAGACTTTTGTCTCAGCCAACCCCTGCCAAAATATTCTCTCAAATTCCCTCATTTAAACCTAGAGGCCTTATTTTGATCACAAATAAAAACTACGGAGACCAATTGATCAAATAAAAAGGAAGAACCCGAAGAATATGTAACGTTTTCACTATCCTCATTCAAGTTCCTTTCTTCTTCAACTTTTTCTTTCTTTTTTATTTCCATTCTAAAAAATTAAATATATTTTATTTTATATATTGTGATGTTTTTATAAATTCGGTACAACCATATTCAGTAATATATACATCCTTTGAATGACATGTCACCATACGTCTGTATTTACGGGTTACCCTATCCACGTCGTCGTGTAAATGTTATTCAATACATTATTATTTGGATGGGTATAATAATGATGTGTAACTAATGTAAATAATAAATATATCATGATAATTAGTCTGTATATATGATATACCTTCCAATTATTTGTTATTTTAATGTCAAAATAATGATATTGTCGCTCGTGCGTAAGTACGGACTACCGTCTCCACGAATGCGATGAGATTCATTCCCCATCGTATCCATTTAAGAATAATTTTCATTTTATGGTTACAAATAATGTTTAATGACTTAATATCATTCTATATATGAATAATATACATCCCATCCATCAAAAATATGTCTCACATAAAAATGAATATAAAGGAAAACAAATCTTTTAACACCCGAAACGACGATAATACTAAGATATTATTAACAAATCGATGGAAAATAATAATATATGATATCCTATTAATGTACATGATTCTTGTATAATTAAATAATAATTATTTCACCATTATACAGTTTTTACCATCCCTTGACCAAGGAAAAAGTACAATGTAAGAGGTTCCTTATATCTCTTTTAATTACGTGAGATTTCCATTGTTCACCACTTATTTATTGCATGTGGTGTGTGTACGGCCCATGATTGTATTCATTTGTAAAATATACTTTAATTTATGGATAATTACATCATCATTGTATTATCCTTATTTCATTGGTTTATGTTTCATATGATACCAAATCGATAAGAGAATTTGAAATTTCAATTTCCAATCATTCGGCTTTACGCATACTTCATTGATTTTTTTAATCCTAGATTATGTGTGGAATTACTATTCATTTGCTTATGTGATAATTTCCACTACCCTTTCTGTGGATATACTTTCGATACACATAATCACTCAATTGATAAATTATCAAGTCATCGATATGAACTTGATAATAGTAATTTTAACTCAATCTCCATTTATTGAGTTAAACATATAATTGATTTCTGTTGTTTTTACAAGAATATATGTGATTGTCCTTTGATTTTTTTAAAATTAATATCTAATTATATTGGGTGTATTTATATTTTTAACACATAATTATTTCATATATTTATCCTTAACCTAAGGATACAATCTTTATAATAGATTTCATCTCAATTTACAGTCCCTTGAGACTCTATTGTTGTTATACACAAAATCAGTTTTATATGGTTTATATAATGTCATTTTACATAGTATATAATGAATCCATTTATTATCATTATATTAAAATGTTTTTATTACCTTAATTATTTGTATTCAAGTGTCTCTCTTTTGGTTAGGAACTCTAACTAAAATATCATTTTAAAATTATTTAATGATTTATTATTCTAAATCATTCTCATTAATGTCCATGTTTTAAAAATGGTTTTAAGGATTTATTTATATCGACATTAAAGTTTTAAAATCAAAATTACCTTTAAATGTTTAAAAGAGTTATGGAAGACTTTGATTCAGAAATCTATTTTAAATGGCTTCTTGAAAAAATGTGTGATTTTTAAATGTTTTCATGATAAAAGGGGGATATTTCTCTCAATAGTTTGATGATTATTATTAATCTATGTCAATATCCTTCATTATTCTTGATTGAGTTTAATCTACTACTATATGATTTTCCATATTGTATCGAATGAGTTATGTTTGACTGTGGATGTGCTATTTTTATACCATTCATTTTTTGTGGTTAAAGTATTGACATTTTGTATGATAGTATTAATACGAATGATTATGTTATGTTTCAAAATTTTCATATATGGTATGAATTGGACTTAGTAATTGAATGGTGGAGCCTGCTATAGCTCCTCGATTCATCGGTAGGTCTCATGAGACAAACTAGTGTCTTGGAACAAGGCCTTGACACAATATTATTTGTAGTCTTGGTACACGGCCTTCACAATGTGGTTATGGTAGTCTGAAATTATGCATTCCATCATTATGAAAGTGGTTATTGATATTTCATGTGATTATTCGACTAGTATAATATCTATGTGATTAATTAAATGGAAATATTTAATTTTATTTTTGCAGTATTATGCTGAAGTTCATGTTTGAAAGAATTTTGTTTTAGTTATAAATTGTTTTAAATTTTTATGCTTTTTTTATGAATGTTTCAGCTCTACTGTTATCTCTATTGATCATTTGAGCTCACCCCTTTATATGTTTTATTTTTTCCTGGATGTGAAGATGTATTTTATGACTTACCTGCAGGGACTGTCTAAGGGGATATGAGTGTGGTATATGGAAACAATGTTGTTGTTGTATTTCATTTTGTGATGTAATTTAAACCTTATACATGTATCTATTACTTCCAAGGCTACTAAACTAATAGGCCTTTTGAGACATGATATTTTTTGATCATGCCAATGATATGTAATAATGCACCGACTCTGGGCTTCTGGGGTAGGGGAATTACAAATATGGTTAGTGGTACGATAATACAATTTCCACTAATAATAGAAATGTTAATTTGTGGGTGTGTTTGAAAAATTAAAAAAAAAATCCCTCATGGTTACCCCATCATTTTTGTGTTTATTTATAATGATTTAGTATGAGAGGCTGTGTATTTTTGGAAATGGTTGACCATAGATAGTCCAATGTTTTTGGTATGAAGGGTGAGAATAGTGGTATGAAAAATCTATTCATTTATAAAATGTAATTTATAAACATTTGAGGGGTTTTTTGGTAAATGAAAAATTGTTTATATTTTTAAATTATGATATATACTATAATTGGACACATGAGTTCACAAATACTATGTATAGTGGTTTTCAAATAAAACTAAAAGGACTCACTTTAAAGAAATATATGTTATCAAATAAGAAATTCCAAGGTTTAGAGGTTTTTTTATGAAATCAGATTCCCAAATATGATATTATTTTGGGTATAAATGTGAACATAATTTTATATAGATGGACTAATCATGAGGTGACTCCATTTGAATGGGTTCATATGATTTATTTTTAGTGATTCAATAATTAGTTCGAGGCATGGATCTTCTTGGGATGTTTATGACGTTGAAATTCATCTTATTCTCCAAATATATTTTGAGAATTTATGATTGAAATTTAGACATTGATAATTAATAATTACTGGTATTTGTTTGAAAAATTGAAGGTAAAATCCTGAATTTATGGAGGATGAGATGATCTATAGTGCATTGTTTTTAATATCCTAGTTGGTTAAAATGATTTAATTAACATGAATAATTCTAAATACTATGTGGGATATTTTATCTCATGTAGTTAGTTTTAGTTTTTTAATTATTTGTATGCCTCTAAATGTAATATTTGGATGATGTTTTTGGAAAAGAAGTTGGTTGAAGGAAATGATAAGTTTCGAGATATGGGATAGGTGTCCTGATCTACAACATGCTACCCTTTTCCAATATGTGTGTAACTAGGGGGATGATACTATCCATCATGTATTTAAATTCCCCCTAATGGCCAATACCATGGCCTATTATATGGGAAACCACAATATACATCTTTTTTGGAATTTATGAAATATTTAGTTTCTATGTAACCATCCTCTTTACTACCGTCACATTAGATAGATTTTAGATACCTCTCTTAAAAATTCATGTTGTGTTTCTTATTATTGTGACCCCCTTGTCATCCTATCTATCTCTATTGAACATTTTTGTCACCTGGTTGTTGATTTTAATCCAACTCCATGGGATCTTAGAGTAATTTTCTATATGATATAGTTATTTTATTATACCATGTACATATCGACTTGAGAAAACATCTCTAGATCGATATTCATTATATCATTGGTAGTCTGTGTGGGTGGATTCTTACATGTGTTATGGAAAAAATTAATTTGTTACATCTAAATTTTATAATCCATTTTCCTATGATTTTTTTTAAAAATAGTTCTTTGATCATAGTTGAAACCTCCATAGGAGGTATGGACTTGGTTCATGGTTGTTGCTTATACCCTAGTGAAATTGGTGTTGTTATGGTTAAATGTCTTGGAAAATATTCAATGATGTGATTATGGGATAACGTTAAATTAGATATGATTATAAAAAAATACATCATTCTTCTGATTAACAATATATCATGCTAATTGTTTTATATAAATCATAAATTTGGACTAACTTTTTTATAGTTAATGTCCACAAAATCTAATTGAATCAATACACATTACCTTTTCGCTTGTTAAATCTCAATTAAAACGAGTTAATGGACAACATGTATGATGATTCCATTGACACCACATTTTTATTATATCATTAATATATGGGATTATTAATTAATTAGTTAAATAATTCATGATGGGGTCCAAATGTTACATGATTCAAACTATAAACATTAAAGGGTAGTGTTGATCAAGTAGACATCAAGTAAGAAACCTATAATACCCCTTCCGTTATTCATTGTAAAATGATCCATATATAGTAATGCATATGTAATGTTTTCTTCTAATTAAAATATAGAGTGATTTTATTTAAATCATAAAAAGATAATGAATTGGTTTTTATTTTTGAGAATCATAAATAGAATTATAAATTAGCTAATAAATGGGAACTAATTGTGCTGAAATCAAAATTAAATAATGTTTTAAAATGAAATTATGTAAATAAATGTATTATTTTTTAAAAAATTATAGGATATATTAAAATTTTAAATGGATTGAGTTTCATAAGTTTTTATTATATATTTATTTTAATTCCTTGGAGATATTTAATATATTTATCTAGAACAATCTATGTGTGAAATTCCACGAATGGGCCATAAATTCTATTAGGGGACTATGAAGAATGAAACGGTGTTATGAAAAAATTATATTATTTGTGGGTTGAAGATGTGGAATGTATTTGACAAGTAATTTTTTTCTTCTAATATTTCTAATGGAAAAGGTATTTGGTTGGACCCACATGTATTCTAGTAATGTGTTAAATATTGATTTCCTTATATTTATGTGATGGAGTTTCACTAGGGTTCTCTGGTTGTATACCATATAATGAGATCCTCTAAATCAGATAGATTTTTTTGGTTTTATTACTAATAAATAATACATAGATTAAAATAGTTTTATATTTCTAAAATTCATTGATGATTCTATGAGATTATAGTTATAGATTCGATAGAGTTTAATATTACGGGTCACAATCTTGGATTCCCTAGGGGTTAATTGAATATGATTTCATGATATAGCCAAATGGATTCCCTCATATTATTATGAATTTGTTTTACATGTTCTTATAACTACTTACCAATATTGATATTATAAACCCCATTATCAAATACATACTAAAAAAGGATGAGTAAGGTGTATGTTCATTGAATGTTATGACAATAGAGACTATGGATTGGTCATTGTAGTACCTCATTTTAAAATAAAATAATTAATTATATAACTAAAAAATCATAATTTACATGTCTAAATTTTTTTATTGATTTTATTATTTTAGAGGAAGAGTTGTTTATATATAATGATTTATTTTATCTTTTTTCATAGTATCCGTAACAGTTGGGTGCTTACGAAGCTGCTACAATGTTTCAGGTATAACTACATGCTAGGATGCTGATGATTAAATTAATCTAGGACTAAATGGATGTAGTATAGAACATGGAATTAGGTAACAACCATTTTTATAATTATCTACATAAAATATTTTATTTTATTTATTTAAATTAGAATTTACATTAATTTTATGTTATATTCACTTCATTGTACCTCTTAAATCACAGACTTCTTGTTGGATGCCCCTATATTTTAGAGAGGTGAACTCGATGGAATATATAATCTACCCATCCAATAACTAATTAGTAATTTGGGAAAATTCATATCTTCAATATCCATAACCCAACATGAAATGATTATGATCATTGGTCATGAAATGATAATTACGGACCATCCCATGGAAGAACTAATTTTTTCATAATTTAATACATTTTATTTTCCTTATTAGAATCATTTTTGGTTTCTTTAAAGTGGGTAACCTTTGTATAATAAGTAAATATACATAAAAAATAACAATATCCGATGATACCCACTAGGTACTTCTATTAAATGAAACCCAACCCTATAAAAAATGCAAAAACACCGCCAACACATGAATTCATTAAAATTATTAAATATAAAAAATACGGTTGTAATGAGTCCTTGAATATTATAGTGGTTTATGTTTTAATTATAATAAACACTATAATGTCTAAATATTTTATACTATGTTTTTTATATTATTATATTGACATATTTTTTGTATAGAAATAATCATTAAGACAATTTCATTGCAGGAATGTGTTACAATCTAAATTTCCAACAAAGTGGTACACCACCATACGACCTCTTGGAGTGCACCAACAAGAAAACAAAAAAAAGTCTAACATGTATACCATATTAAACAATAGAAAACAAGTGAGTGAATATCGATTAAATAATATAGATTTAGTAAATTATGTTTTAATACTTTTCATATTGTTCACCAGTCAGACTATGGGGCTAGATTGTGGTTTTCTTCCGAAACCCATCTCTGTGTATTTTATGATGGTCAAATTTATTTAATCTGATTATTAATTCATTGTATGAATCATAGACCACAAAAATATCATAAAATACTATATAGAGTTGTCAGTTTTTGGAATGGATCATAATAAAAAAAATGTATGAGTCCAAAGAAATAAATCATAATCATCAATAATAAAGGAACCCACATATATCTTCCAATATCAACCTATTTAAAATATATCAAATATAATCATTATGATTATCTAATTTATCATCATTGGTGGGAATTGAGAAAAAAATAACCTTTTCAGGCATTAAAAGCCGTGAATTATTTTGTGCCAATAATAAAAATTGTTCTATCATTCCTTATTCCCTCGTTATTTATCACTTATTGAACCTTTACATGATAACATTGATACTGGTCAGATATATCAATTTTATTCCCAATCTCTCTCATAATTATTCTTCAAAAAAATATCAATGATATTAGATATTAGCTTTTAATTTTTATCCAATAATGTGAATAATATGATTTATTTTTTTATCTCATTACTAGATTCATTATTTAACAACTCAAAAGAATGGGTATTTTTTTATATTTAGGTTATAGTTACAACCAATATTTAATAGAGTTATTTTGTTTCTATTAAAACTAATTATTTCATATTTTTTATAGATCTAATTATAACAAATATCGTTTTTTAAATTTGTATAGAGATCTTTGATAATGTTGAGGTGATAAATGTACACTTTGAACCCTTATAGAGAATAAGAGACTTAGAAAAAATTCAGTCCCTTAATAAAAACTACACTTTCAAAGTATATTTTTTTGATTTTACATTTTTAAGCATTATTTTTTCTTATATCTTATCACATGTATTATTTTATTTTTCAATGTACTATAATTGAATAATTTTTAATTCTACCATGATATCTATATATATTTTATTCCATCGATTGAAAATTATTTTCTCTAATTTATCATTTTTATTTTCCATTTTTAAAAGGTATTTCACCATTCTTATATTAATTATAATATGCCAAAAACTTTTACTAAAGTATATAATTCATTAAATGAATTGTTGTTTTATATTTTTTTACATTAAAAATTTTCTTTTAAATTAAATTTGTATCCTTTTAAAAATCAAATTTTGTTTTCAAATTTCTATTGAATGAATTCCATTAAAATGATCTCATTTAATTATTCGTTTGAATTGAAATTATTATAAATGTTTCAATTCTCCAAATATATATGATATGGTTATCCTATATTGAATATATTTATTCAGGGAATAAATCCTAGAAAATATAAAGATGATATATAAGTTTTCTATAAGATATTTTGTATTTTTAACATAATAAAAAATTATTGATCTCTCTATATTATGTGATTTAAATAATTAAATATATATTTATATAATCATATAAATGTTTTAATAAATTCCCATGAATTTTTCAAACTAAATTATATCCTAAATAATCTTATGAATAATTTAGTGACAAAATATTTGATATGTTTATACTATCCTTTGAAGGATGTAATATCTATTAAAATGAATCACTTAAAAATTAATTTAACAATATTACTATCTATTTCAAATGATGAATTTATCATGTTGGAATTATATCAAAATAAATTATAGTTAAAAAAATTTATATTTCTTACCAATTATTTGGTAACCCATGGTGATGGCTATACATGAAATGATATAAATCAAAAAATAATGTTTGAAGAACTAATTATATTAATAATGAAATAAAAATGTATTGTGAATTAGAAATTTTATAAAGTATACATAGATTAAAAAAACCAATAATTATAATATAACAATTTATTTCAATGTTATTAGTGATAGTGATTCATCAGATAGTGAATCTAAAATTAATAATTTTTTCTTTAGATTGATCAAATTGAACAAAATAAATAAGATCTCTTATGGGTCTGAAAAGTCAATTAAAATTAAAGTTGTGGGATTAAGGTGATAAGAGTGAAAAGCAATTGTTTAATATATGCATGATATTACTTGTAAATTAAATGATATAAAAATTAAAAATTATCGGTAATTATTCCAAAAATATATCCACATGGATTTCATGTTATTACTCAAGGGACACAATCAATTCATGTGAATCATGTTTGAATGGAACTTGGAACATATCAAGGTAAATAATTTGTTTAGTTCTCATATTTTATATTTTTATTCCAATTCCTATTATTCCAAATATTGATCTATTAATTCATTCTCTTCCAATAAAAATGATAAAATCAAAATATTTGAAATGTACTCATTTGTAAATTTATGTATAATAAAATTTATGATAAATTTGTTATTGATAAAACTGAAGCTTCTAATAAAAATGATAATAATTCAAATGAAAAATATTGTTCTATTTTTAAACTACTAAGTTAAAAAACATTAATAAATTTAAATCCTAAACAATTTGGTATAAAAATATTATCTCTTAAATCACCTTTAGTTATATGTATTTTGATATTATTATAGATACTTATTTTCAATTAAAAATATCACAATGGTTTTGTTTTATCAAATAATGAAACTTCATCCAAAAAATTGTCTTGAAAAGGTGTTCCTAAAAAAAATTCAAATATTATTTTAAAAAATTATTATACAAATGGTGATAAAAAATATGTTTATATAATAGAAAAAAATATCCTTATTTATTATTGTATTAATTAATAATATAATCATATTTTTGTCATTATATACTTACATTGATGTACTTGTAGACCTAAATGTTTTTCAATAACTAATTTACTTATTATAAACCATATTAGAAAAAATTATGAATTCATAATGGAATCCCCATTTAAAATCTCTGATCTCTACACCATCTAACATAATTGGTTGAACATATTATGGATATAAAATATATAAAATATACATGGATTTTTCAATGTAATAAAATCCGGGATGTTTATATTTTAATATTACCTATTTATTTTATAGAGGTGGATTAGATTTAAGTAACTTTTGTAGTACATGATCTAATTAAATTTATTTTATTTATAAATGTTGTATAAATGATATTTCATGAAAATATTTTGATAATGTATATTTTAAATTTAAAAATATTTTCATGATATTTGATATTCATTGAAAATATTTCATAATTATTCGAACTCAATTATTCATTATTTAGGGATTATTTTTATATTGTGAATGTGTTATGTTTCATACCCTTTCTAATATTTGTTTGAACCTATTTTTTAATATCTAAAAGGATAAAGTAGTTTTAATGTTTTTATCTCCTCATGTGATGACTCTATATCATTTGGATATCCACTAAATTTAATATCCCTTGTATTTATTATGTAGAGTCAGATAATATTATGGATATCATATTATAATTTTGATTGGAATATCATGTATTTATATTATTTTGTTACATTTTTTAAGGAAATATTTTTAATACATAAAATATTTTTATAATATTATTACCCTTACCGTATTTAGATAAATACATCTTTTTAATATTAGAAAGGGGATATTTTTTATAAACATAAAAATTATATAAGAATATATGGAATTTAAAATAGATTTTTTTTCAATGTAGAGAACATTATTACATTGTTTCATATAGAAATGGGATTATAATATCATAATATCAAATGTGGGGGGGGGGGGTTAATGAATTTTGTAAAAGGTGAACATAGTTTAACTAATTTTTTTACACCTCATTCATTTTAATATTGACCTAACCATTATCATATTTTTTATATCATGTGTTTTTGATCATAAAAAATGTATATAATTAAAAATAACATATTTTATAATGGTTTGAAATAATGTAATATTTATTTTACACGTTTCCAGGTTATTATATATGTTTAATTGAGTAATAGTTCTGATAGAACATGCCTAAATAGTAGTTCAATAATAGAATAAAATATAATTTCCAAATATAATAAAATATTGAAGCCCTATCTAGATTATATAATTGTATTGTACTACTGGAAGTAAATATAATTGTCTTGAAAACTCTATCACACCAGAAAAAATACTATAACTGATCTATCTATCATTGGAAGATTAAAAAATAAAATTTCTACTACATTGCACGGTGGCTCACGGGTGAAAATTGGCATGGAGTCGGTTATGTCATTCTACAAACCTCTAAGGTTATTTTAATGATGGTCGAATGGCTCTCATAATATCATTAAACTCCTAGCCTGATAATTGATCAACTAAAATCCTAGAAGACTATAAATTGTAGTAACTGTAGGCACTGATAACCATCCATGTAAATTTTGAATGTGAAAAAATGTATAGAAATTATCATCGATCAATGATTTCTAAATTGTAATAAATAACATTGAAAGATCAGATTTTTTACATACATTTACCATGGACATAAAAGTGATTATCATTATTTTAAATATACAATATTAATGGATTTATTAAAATTTCTTGATATCATCCACAATTGTGAAGATCCCACAACTATTAATGTAATGTCATTCTTTTTTACCACTTTATGCATATTATCTTTATAGTTTTACATTTTCTTTTTTAAACTATTTGATATAACCATAATATTATCTACATATCACACATAATTTAATCATATAATATTTTATTTATTCAATGGATTATATTATAATGTGTTGGTATAAATTTTTTTTTTCTTTTCCTCCACATCTCATTACCGGTTTCTTTTTGTTTTAGTTGCAACCAAGGGTTAAATTGGTTTATATTTTTCCATTAAAACCAAGGGATTATTTGATTTCATATTGTATAAAACTAAATAAAAGGGACTCATAATTGTTTTTTGATTGTTATATCTTTAAAAAATGTGATAAATTTATCCCACTCAATCCTTCCTAAGGTTAAGATCCATATTGGCACATCGTGTGCTATTAAGAACTCCTTTATCTAAATGTGTCGTTTCCTTTTATGTTTTTATTTCCTTATACACTAAATCTAATGCCATGAATATTTTCCCCACACTGAATTTCTATGATAATATTTAATTATTTCATGATATGAAAATATATTTTATACATTAAAACCTTTTTTTTTGAATTTTTTATTTTTATTATTCGATTTTTTAAAACGAAATTAACCCCCCCCTCATTACAATTATACTTCAACCAAGAAGACTAATCAACCTAGTATTTCAAATCATAACTAGAAATAAAATTACTGGGTTTTATATGTATAAAATGTGGATATATATATTTTTGTCACATGGATAATATAGGAATCTACAAAAATGCCTCCAACATATTGAATCTGAATTTATACAATCACAACTCCAATTAGATAAAATCATATTTTCAAGCAGGCTCTCAAGATGAATTATTCTCTAAAGACGTTATAATTAAATTACATAGATTATATTTGGACTTGATAAATATTGTGAATGTGAAAATATAATATTTTTAAAATTCTCAAGGAATGTATTATAATTAATAACTATTCGACATTAATTAATGAAGATTGAACAAAAATACAAGGGAACATTTTGTTATATATTATTAAAAAATTTCCCCCAATAAATAATACACTTAGAAGATACCCCTAGATTTGTTTATATTCATCTAATCCATATACAAAAAATTCAATATCACTAATAATGTAATATAAATCCTAGAATAAAGAAATTATTGTGTAATTTTTGAATCATGGATAAAAATATAAAAATATCTAACAAATGTTGAATGATTTATTTTCTCTAAAACTGAAATGTAGATTTAATATTATTGGGAAATAAAAAAAATTATAAAAATTAAATTTATTCTCCCCTTCCCATGTTGAATCTATCTCTTCTCCTCTTTCCCATTACTATATTATATATTCCTTATCATGTTATTATAATATATAAATCACTATTAAAACATCAAAGACCATATTTAATTATTAAATAAAATATTGTATGGATTATACACATTATAAATAAATACCTAAAGAATTTCATAAGAACTAATTTTAATTATTGACATAAATAGGGACCCATTTATCAACCTAAACAGTATTTCAGTTTGGTATTTAAGCCTAACCATCAACATTTATGTTAAATCATTGATATATGGAATGGTGATACCAGGTCTAGAGTGTTGAATGGTCAATGATTTTATCTCACAATGGATAAATTTCCATGATAATTAATTTTATTTTTCATCACTATTCATAAAAGCATTACCATCTCTATATCTATGTTCTAGTACAATATGTTCTTTGTCAATTTCAAAAATTCAAACATAAAACAACAACCAAACAAACTACCCCATTTAAATTATCCTATTTCAATAATACATATAACTACTTCTTTATTTATTAATATATTATCATCCTTATTTCACACATTTATCTTTATCATATTCATTTTTATCTAAAACCATGATTTTTATCTAATTAGGGGCATACAAATTCTTTAATACAATCTCACATTCAACCCTTGAAAATTTAATTCTCAAAAAATAATTTATCACCATCAAAATATTAAACTCCATTATCATACCACCTGTCTACATTAATAAATCATTATTTTTAACATTCCTCAAGTCCACCATATTACTAGAATGTGAGGTCATTTTTTAAGGGGTTCCACTTCTCATTCAGGTCATACAAAATTATGTATACTAGAAAATATAATTTATCCACATTAACTATAACATTATAAATGAATCTATGTGGTATTATTACATCCAAAAATTAATGTGTAACAATAATAGATTCTAATATTCCTTCTTCATGATCTATAAAACATAGTGTAATATAATGATAATACTCAATCTGATATAAAAAAATGTTTTTGAAACAAATTTATTCAATTATTAATAATAATTTAAAACCATCATGGGTCTTATTGGTTCTTTAGTATAATCGACAACATTATATGTGAATGTTTCTAGTCATAGGTTTTTCTATATAATTTCCAATAAATTCTACTATTCAACACCATACCATTCTTTTCATATAACCTTAATTACATAAACAAATTCAAGAATTTTAGTGTTGTTTTATATTCTTTTATAAAATTTTATTTGATTTCACCCTCAATTTATCTATCTTTTTATACTCTATATCAATTATTATATTATCCAATTTTACCTTTTTGAATTTTTAATTATCAAAACATTAACTTCTAGATTTTTACTTATTTTAAAATAATTAACTTCCAAAACCACATGTGTTTTTTAATTTGTGTCTCCAATAATTTCTCACCAATTCTTATCCATTAGTTATTCATAATTCTATCATACACGAACTCCATATTTAATATCGATTCTCAATGAATGGACATCAAATAATTTATGCATCTCTAATGGGTTTCAGGATGATCTGAACTAATTCTTTTTAATATGTATTTATTTTCATAATTGACGATGGAAAACAACTTCCTTTTTTGGTAACGATAATATTACTATAGTTGAATACTTTAAACCAAAAAAATTAATTTTATCATAGTTTACATAAATCACACCCTCTTAATATATACCACATTATTAGTTAATTTACATACTTATATCTGTGTTGTATTTGAAGGAATGAATTATAGTATTAATCCATCCATTTTGTTCAACCATGTGGACTCCTTACATTTTTATTTATTCACCATTCAATTGAATTATATTCGACACCATGTACTATAAATGTGCATAGTTCTCCCAGTTATTTTTTTTTCATCAGTGCACATGGATCTTCATCATTGATGATTTATTTATATTCCTAAGATAGAATATTATATGTTGTATTCATTCTTATCAACATATCAATATCATGATGGGGAAATTTCCTATTATTTCTAATTATTATCTCCCATAAATGATATAATTATTTTTCTTTAAATTAAATGATATATATATATATATTGTTCATGTATAGATAAATATACATTTTAATGAGGACTTAAACTAGATGAAAATTAATTATAAATTTATCTCTTGTGTTTATGAAATTTTCACGATTCTCCATCTTCATGATGTGGTAAGGGACAACCAATTTCCCCTACCTTCCTTCCTCATTATAAAGAAGAGATAATGACCCATGAATTCTATATTCAATAAGACCCAGAGTGTTGAATCGCATGATATATATTTAGTATCACAAAAAAAAGTGATACATTAAACTATTTTTTGTAAACAAGATTGGGATATAAGATGGAAATTGAAAAATACTCATATCATTTTGTATATAAAGGAAACTAAAGAAAATCCAGGCGAAGAATATTTAAACAAAACTGAAACAAGGTAAAACCAAAACTACAAATTATAGTAACACAAGAAAATACTAATAAATTGAACATAAACTAACATGATTCATGAGCTATAAAAGTCCATCGTAGTCCTCAATGTACTCATTCTAAACTGAAAATTGTTTTATACAGTAGGGTAGGCATACATGTATACTAGGAATGGAAACCAATGTCACTCATGAAGAATTGGGAGAAGAATGCAAATGACTCTGTGAAAAAAGTAAAAACAAATTTCACCTAACAAATAATGCTAACCATCCCATTATCATAAATTCACACTCCCCAAATAATTAAATGCAAGTAAGATAATAATATAATAACATTGATTATTTGGGTAACCCACACCACAGTCGCACTAGATATCATTACCTTTATAAAGAATAACATCTTGATGGTACCACTATTCCCAAATGTAGTCCCCCTAACAGAATCCACACATACAGTCATGGGGAAGAAACCACACATATCTCCTTCCCGCAGACACCTGGGCCGTAAGAACCACACATCTCACCCAAAACACTTCAACCTCATCCCGATGACACAGAGGATAAAAACCTAGCCCGAAAACACTTTGGCCTCTCATACACACCACAACATGCTCAAAGGATCTGCGTTTATAGCAATCCTCAAGTTGTTATATCCTACCAAGATAAGATCGAGTGGTTATAACCTGGTTGAGGGTGTGGGGAAGAAATTAAATAATCATCCATCCATCCTCCCACCTGGATGTTGGGAAAGACACCGCCCCCATAAAATGGGGGTGTTAGGAATGTGGTTCTCAACATGGGTGGCGTGCATGTTGAAAATAGCTTCGGGCTACATGTTTACTCATATATGTAAAGAAACACCCAACCCAACATATGAATTTCCAAATAAGATTCAATCCCACACATACCACCTTTGCTGTTACCCCTGCATTCCCATATCACCATGAATGATGCTGAAATCCCTAATTAGAAGTATACCCCCATCCAATACATAACCTATTTTCATTCAACATTTATATATTTATTAATTTATTTATTCCATGAATATCCAAGAAACTAACAATGGAAACACCAATAACCATTATCTGAAGGAAATGAGAATTATTAACAAAAGTGGGTTCCAACTTTTTCCATGATTTCACCCATTCAAGGAACCGAAAAACACCAATATTGATTGCATGGGTGAATCCTTAAACACATCCAATTTTATACATGGGAATAGAGACTAAGGTGATGGATTTCCATTTTTACCGTCATTCATAAAAAATAGAAAACAACTCATATTTACTCCCATTAAAAAACATGTTCATCCATTCCAAAATGAATAAATATCTCAACTGAGATGTCATCACACCTCCAACACAACCTGGCACACAATAACCTGAACTTTTTTACCAAACAACAGCCCCAATAGACCGTTATTTCATACCCCAAATTCAATTTCATTACATATATCCATCCCTATGGTACCAAAAACAACTTCCCACAACCATGATGAATTACAAAACCCAATCAAACATTCACAATAGCCACACCATTATTTCATGAATATTATAATTTAGGAAGAGGTGTTCTTTAATTTTACATTAAATAACTAGAATGAACACATAATTAGTTTGATCCAATGTAATACATTTATTTTACCATCTATATATGATTATAATGATTCCTTGTTATATCCATTTATCAAGGTATAAAAAAATACAGGACCCCACAAGTGCAGAAGTTAATACCACCAATGACCATTACCTTTATAAGGCCTTACTTCCTATACAATTTGAGACATTTTTCATGTATTACAATTAAAATAGAATTCGCAACATCATCACTTCCATTATGTTATGTTATTTACATTGATTATATTTTGATCATAATATTCCCTTTCCCTTATTTATATTTGTTAAGTAAAATGAGCCATCTTTTCATCATAAGGAAGCATTACTACAGCCACCCCACAAGATACAAAAAATTACTAGATGATAATGAATCCCTACCTAGGAAAATATTAAACTAGAACTCCTCCTAACACCAAACAAGGGGTTGTTTGAGTAGTATGAAACTACAAGAAAAACTGGATAATAATGGGATCATGAATAGGCACATGACTCGTATAGGGATGAAATTTTCTCCATGCACCAGGAAAAAATATAAGAGAGGAACACAACTTTACAAAATATGGATCCTATATCAATAGAATTGGATATGGTGGAATGGACCAATAAAGTGGGATCATTGTTAATATAACATAGATTGATAATATTAATGTCAAGGGTTTTATGATATTAAAGAAATAATTAATATACTTTGAAACGCCTTTATAAATTCTAAAACAATAATTTGAACTCAATTTACATCAACTATAACCAAATAAGGGAGAAATTTGAAAATATTGGAAAAAATTGAATGATTCACTGACGAGTGAGTCGTCAATGATGAGCAATTGATGCTGATTCACCGACACGAATACTCACTGAAGTGCTGACTCACCGTCTATGATGCCCAAACACATTGACACTGGAAACACAAGGAATCACTGAATGGTCAAAATGAATTTTAGATAATGACATTTCAAATTTACTCGACGACACCGATGGTGAAATAATTACTCACCAATAGTGAAAAGTTAAAAATTGAGTCACTGACAATGATAGTTAAAATATGACATGCCGACACTGAAAGATAAAAATTACATGATGTCACTGACAGATCAAAATGATGTATCAACACCCACATTTTAAAATGACATGCCTACCATGATAGTTCAAAATATCTTTCTGACAGAAAACTATATTATTATTGAGAAATATGAAAATTAGTCACCAACACCACCCAAAATACCCCAAACTCTAGATTTTCACAAACTAATGGAGCTGAATGGTTTGAGTCATTGTATATGATAACATTCAAATTATTATCATCATTGATAATTCAATTACAACCCTTTATAAGAGGGGTTCGATCATCCACCTCGTATGATACCTCTCTGGTACAAACCACCCTACCTTCATCGAATACTTGAGTGAAAAAATCATCATCCATGAAAAACACCCCAAAATATCAAATCCATATCATTCACATGAACATAAAATATTACATTGTATAAACATATGGATTAGTGATATTTTTTCTCCATGTTATGATTATATTCTAAATGGGTGGCACTGAATTGCCTACACAGGTTTAATTTCATCTCAATAAATGTGTCTTGATCAGGAATTAGGTTCTCCCCTCCATGTATACCAGGACTTCACACAATTTAGAGAAAATGGATACAACACATCTCATAGAAACAAGGTAAATTATTACACCTAAATCAAATAAGAATGAAAAACACAAGAGAAAATCTCAGAAAAGATCTCAATATTGGGAATGAATATGTGTCTCTCACACCCATGTACAATCCTAATTCCCACCATGCCTCCACCTCACAAAACACATAGAATGGTTCTCCCAAGAATCACCTTCTCTTGATGATTCTGGTTCTCCATTGGCCACACCACGAATGTTGCACCATCCTCGATATCCGTCTCGCCAAAATCAAGGACATGGTAGTCACTGGGAAGAAACCAACGAATCAAGGAGACATGAAACACATCGTGTATCCTCCAATACTATTATGGTAATGACAACTCACCAAATCGTCCCAAAAACTAAAAAGGTTTGATGAACATGTGAGGAAGGTTTCTCCCTCTAGCAAACCATTATCCCCTCCAGAATAGTGATTCAAACTATTTATCTTGATCTAATACAAGGATCATAGGACACCATGCAGACACAACACCACATCCACACACCTCTATGCTAAGGAATATAATGAACTCGAGTCCTTGATTACTGTTAAGTGAGCTAATTTTAGCAACTGATTCCCTACTACCTAAAGAGAAAAATATCCTACATAACCCTTGTGTAATAATATGAAAAATACATCATATTTCATTCCACTTCCACTCAGGGAAATCTAGGGGATGAAATAATCCACTGAGATCAAAGGGCTCAACCTTTACCTGCTGACACACTAGACACCAAGCCACATTCTCCTCTACTGTCTGAATCACCCTGGGCCAGCACCATGGTTCCCTCAGGCCACGGTACATCTTGGGATCTCCCGTGTGAATCACTAGGGGTGAGCTATGGAATTATTGGATAACTCCATCACATTTCTCTAATGGGTCAAACAAAATCCTATTTTGACTATCCTCCGACCACCCCTCTAGAGAATCACCATGACAAAAATGAGCACACCTCAATTCAGCCTATGAGCCTCACAACTAAGAATCTTCCACCAACCGCATAATTGAATATTGTACTGTCATGTGAAACAAATAGCCTCTACTACTATCCACCATACTATCTAAGTGCAAGGAAACAAAACCTTCCCACAAAATAAAAGTACCTGATTAATCTCATACCAGTTCACTCTGCGAATTCCTACTCATAGTTTTATACAATACAATACAATTTAATTTGGTGAAAGAGATATTGATTTCATAGTATGGGAGAAACTCCACTCTCCTCAGCTTCTACATGTTCATGTCATGTTGGGAAAAGATATACCACTAGTTCATGTAATCAATTAAGACAACATATAACTCATTGATTATGTAATAACACCAAAAAATTGGTGAAAACATGACCGATGTAAACACCGTATCATGGGTGGAATACTTTCATTCATAGGGACGTAATTCCATAGTCCCATGAGATATCAATTCTCACTACTGCATCAGTACACACCCCAAAACGTCTATATAGGAATCCCAGAACACCTCAAAAATCAACCCTTCCTCTGGAATCCTAAGAACTAAAGAACTATCCAACCTTCCATTTAGATACCTTATAATTTCCTGATACTGCTTTCTCCACACAACACATTGTGTTTCTTTATAAATAATGTAAATGGAGCTACAACTACTGAGACTTCAGTATTGAACCTCCGGTATTATCCTACCATATCTAGATTCTAATAACCTCCACAAAATTCTTGATTGATAACCAAGAAACATTTGTCTTTTCCTTTGATAGGTCAACTGTTATCTCTTGATGAGACACTACATGTACAAAGAAGTGCATTGCTTGCATCCAAAACATGCACATGGAAAACATCCCATAAAGCAGGGGGTATTAGAGGACATTCAAGATTGTCCCCAGATGCCTAGTGTTCTCCTCCAATGACCTTGATTAGATCAGGATGTCTCCAATGAACTTGGTGACACACCGGTCTAGGAACTGAGGGAAAATAGGGTCCATGATCCCCCTGAACATAGTTAGTTCGTTTGTGACACCTAACAACATGACCATGAACTCAAAGTACCCATACCTACACCTAAATGCTTTCTTCGGGATTTCACCCTCATTCACCCTCAACAAGTGATATCCCGACAAAATATCGATCTTAGACAACCAGCCTACACCCCTCAGATTCTCGAACATATTATCTATTTTCGGGAGAGGATAATGGCTTTGGACTTTCACCAAATTCAGTCATCTATTTTTAACTATCGTCTTGAGAACAACATATATTTTATTTGAGAAAAAGACTATAGTACCCCAGGAAACACACTTTTCTGGATAAATCTTTTTTTCATCTTTTCGTCATTTTGAATCAGAAACTCCGGCAACTCAGAAGGCTTCATCTGAATGGGAACCATAGAAATTGGACCAGAACAAGGTTTCAAGTCTATTAGGAACTCAACATTATGTTGAGGGGGTATTGTCACAACCGCTTAAAAGAAAAAACCCAGAAACTCATAGAAAAAACCCAAAACATCAACCATCTGAGTAACTATTGACTCCTCTAACATTTTGTATAAAATAGAAAGATGAGGTTCTACATTCTGGTTTCCCTATGAAAACAATTTTCTCATACCAAATCTACATGCATTCCATTCATATCTATAAAAATAAGCAGTAATAAAATTAGTTGATTACAACATGCATATTGAACAACCAATCATTTCAACAGATGACATTGTATGTTTTCCTCTATAGAAGTATTAGATTCTACCGAGATTAATGCTTCCCCAACATTACTATACATTTACGAAAAACATAAAACATACAGGTATGACCTCAAACTATTGTGTTGATCACCAACTGCATGGAAAGTATCTAAACCTCTAGTATTTAAGAACAACCTAGACTGGGGGGAAAAGAAGTGTGAATATAATGAATCAAACAAATAACAAGAAATACTAATAAATTGTATGTTCAAATCTCAAACAACCACAGAACCCAGTAGAACTACTACCTTGGGGGCATGAAAATTCCCACGCCTAGCAACTATATTACTCTTTTATTGACCACCACCCCAACCATGCCTTGGATGAGTTAGAAGAGGAGAAACCTAAGACCAGCATCGACTTGCATCATCTACCATTAGTTATGCGAGAGCCTTCTTCCCCTGCAGCATGAAGGATCTGACAGGAAACAACTAATGTTGAGGTGGGCACTAAACCTACCCACCCACACTGTATTGAAATTAACTTTGAACTAGCATCAAAGATGTCTGTGACCACCATAGAAAAATAACATATATATTAGAACCATGGAGAATGGATGTGGACAGGGATATCTGAAATGAAACTTATGAGGCTTACTTATCTGTAGTTGAAACCTGGAAGGTCCTAATGCCAGAAAAAATATGTTGAATTCCTTACCCTTTTACGAGCTGGGTTGGCTATACTCTCACATTACACCTCACTGAGAGTGCATCCACTCCACTCCCTTAGCCTTCTTCTGAACCTCTAAGTTAGTCGAAAGAGTGAATGGGGTATAACTACATACAAAATTGATGGATATATGGCTCCTCAAATAGTCTCTCTAGAGACATTTCATCTTGAAATATTTCCAGAGAAAAATGGAGGAGATACTTGAAAATGTTCCCCAATTTAATCACCATAATAGTCCCTCCCATGAAGGAGAGAATCTACCACCTCTTCTCAAACGTCACTATTGATGAAATAAACTCTTCATGAAACTCCTTATCAATGTCAGTTCAGGATACATCTATATCTTTTCACTTCCAGAAGGTAATGTGTGCACCAATTATGTATAGATGATCTTATTTGGATCACATCTAGAAGAACACAATATTACCTTAGAGAACGTGTCAATATAAAGGTGATTGTCATATCCTCAAGCTATCACATTATATCTATGTTGGAAATGCTTCCTTCAAAATTTTCTAGGGTCTACTGCAAGAAAGAAAGAATGGTCTCCTGAATCAAGTAATCTTTTCCCTCTCGATCGTCCCTCCACTGATATACCAAATCAGAATGACGGGCCTGAACTACTTATATCACACATGTGCGACGTCTGAGCTAAAAAGTGTAAAAAAAGAACTCATATGCCCAGGTAGATTGGAATTGTTTATTTAAATTACATTAATCACTTCATTTATTTCATATTCCAAAAACACCCATGTAACACAAGAACACTAGTCCTTATAATACAGGTTCCATTCCTATGGTATATACCATACAATCTGTGTATCATATGTTGGTCATTCATTATGTCCATAGTCCTTACATCAGATCACAGGGGGGGGGTTAATCTCAGGTACTAGTCAGTCTTCATTAACATACTTCATAGACCAACATCATCGAACATTATTTCCCACCCATCCCATGCAATCTTCCATATACCTAAATATGAAATCCATCCTATCTCTGAACCATCATATATGATACCTTTAATTCATGTCTCATATATTTTATCATGAGTGAATAGATATAAAAATTCCCCACGCAACATTCTTCAAGATAAAGGAATGATAATGAACCCCCGGGTCCCACCTTCAATAGGCCCTAAAATGGTGGCTTTCCTAAAGGGTAAGAAATCTCAGGAAAAATGAAATGAAATCATGATTTTTTTAAAACATGATAAGGATATCAGATGGAAATAAAAAAAGATGCATTTTGTATATAAATAATACTAAAATAAAACAAGAACATGCATGATAAAATAAAATAGTCACAAGGTACAACCATAACTCCAAATATATGTACCAAAAAAATCTTAACTACTACACAACAACTATTTTGATGATCGAGTTAGTAATGTCCAGTACATTCTTCAATGTCCTACTAGAATTTAGAAAACAGTTCTATACCATAGGGTGAGAATACATTTATACCCAATAAAGGAACCATATTCAATTGTACAAAAGGGGGAAATGAATACTAATTCCCCTACAAAAATAGAAGAACCCAACAAAACCTAACAAGGAAATCTTACCAGCCTATTATCACAAAGGCACACTCCACAAATTACTTAAGTAATGTAAAAAATAAAATAATCACATAAATTATTTGGGTACACAACACCACATTTCCACTAGATATATGAACCTTACCAATGGCTAACATGTTGACAATATTTATCTTCCCGAATGTAGTCCCACTTCACAACCCGCCCACACACATATGGGCCACAAAACACAAAATTTTCCCTCCTACAAACACTAGGCCCACAACAACCACACATCTCAACTGAAAACATCTAGGCCTCATCCTGATGACACATGTGAAACTAACCTATAATGCAAACAACTATGTCTCTCACACACACCACAACATTTCTAAAGGATTTGGGGCCATTATAAACTTCAAGCCATTACATCCTTCCCAGATATACACTATTGATAAAAACAATGATGATGTTTTGAAAAATAATGCCAGTAACAAGTCATAAATCCTGTAACCGGGATGTTTGGAAAGGCGTCATATCCCATGAAATAAGGGTGATCTTCATGTGGTTCTCAACATGGGTGTGTTGAGTATCAAAAAACATAAATAACTACATGTTTATTCATATATTTAAACAAGAACCCATACCATAATATGGGATTCAAAACAAGAAACTAGTACACCCAAGCCACCTTTGTTGATACCCCTTCATGCATTTATCTCCATGAACGACATTCACCTCCATATGTTTATGTATACCCACATCCAATCCATTTAAACAACTATCATTATGAATTTTTCAATTAACTAATTTACTTATTTCATCCCTACTCAAAAAACTGTCAATAGCAACAATATCAATATTTCTTAAAAGGATACCATTCTGATTAACTAAAGTTTATTCATGCTTATTCAATGAATTCACTCATTGGAGTCATAAAAAACACTAATCCCGAGTGTATGGTTGTATCCTTGTACACTCCCATTATTAATAGAGTGAATAAGGAAAATGTTAAGGCATTTTCATTTTATAAAAAATTTGTAATATCAAATATAAACTAACATTCTTTTAGTCCCACTACAAAAAATATCCATCCATTCCAGAATCAATAAATCTCTCAAATGATATTTCCTCACACCTCCTCCACCACCTATTACACAAAGGACATAGTAAATCACCGCCAAAAAGCATCCCCACTAAACAAACAATCCATACAAAAAACACAAGGTCCACCCTTCTACCAACCCACGTACCCAAAACAAGGATTCCAAGATAAAATCCACACAACCCACACAATGTAAATTATCGAATAAATCATAAAATGCATCCACAACATTTATCCCAAAAATATTTATATTTAGGAAGTGGGGTTCTTTAATTATTCATCAAATGAAATGGGTGATCACAGAACAAGTTTGATCATGGGGCATCCATTTATTTAACCAAGTATAAGTGACTAAGAAGATTTCATATTACAACCATTTATCATGGAATCATAACATAATGAGAACAACACTAGTTAACAATAAAATACCACCAATATCCATGATTTTCCTACGGCCTTACAACCTATACAATTAAAAACAAGGTCCAAGGATAAAAATTCAAAAAGGATATATAACATAATCACCTCCCTGTCAATATTTATTATACACATGCTATATTTTGATTATCATATTGCCTTCCACATATTTAATATTTATTAAGGAAAATATATTAATATTTTCTTCATGATGTTCAATTAATACACTCACCCTACATGATACACAAATAAATAGAGGTAGAGGAATCTATACATAGAACAATAGGAGACTAAAACACCCCATTTCACCAAACATGGTATCTCTCGTGTAGCAGGAATCTCCAAGAAAAACTAGACAAGAAAGGGCTCTAGCATAAGCGCACGACTCTTCTGGTGGAGAAAATTTCCACACCTAGAAAGGGAAAAGTGATGATATGAAATATTATTTATAATAGATATATCAAATTTAATCTGAAATGGAAATGGTTTCAAATTCCATTAATGTAAGATCATAGTAATGATTAAGTAGATTCATTATTTTAATGTCTGGGGGCGTTATGATATTAATAATATAATTAATATATTCTATAAAAACATTATAAATTCTCAAACAAGCCTTTAAACATGATTTACCACAAATAAAACTTAATAGGGGTGATACTAGTAATACTGGGGAAAACTGGAATGATTAACTGATTGGTGAGTAACTGACATTATGTCTCACCGACATCCTAACTCACCAACACTGACACCCCAAATCACCTAAATCAACATCACAATAACTCACTGATAGTTCAAAATGACACACAATTGCTGACTGCCCAAATTGACTTGCTGACACTGATGGTACAAAAAGTAACTCTCCGACAATTACGGTAAAAAATGACTTTCCAAAAAAAATCTATCAAAAATGACATGTCAATACCAAAAATTCAAAATGACTTTCCAACACCACAATATACAATGGCATACAAAAACAAATAGTTCAATATATCAGGACAACACCCATAGTTCAAAAGGATATGAAAACAATGCTTTTTCAAAATGAAATGCTAACACCGATTGTTAAAAATGACTTGTTGAAAACAAAATTCAAAATGACATCCTGACACTGACATTTCAAGATGACATGAAAATTGAAATATATAGTTTATTTGGGAAAACTATAGAATTGAGTCACTGACACCTCCCAAAACAACCCAAACACTATATTTTCTTAATGGAATGGACCAGAGAGGTTCATTCTAATACACTAATGAGTGTCCAATCATTTTAACCCTTATTTTTTCTGAGATTTGAAATATTTATAAACATTCACCAACACTCTAATCAGTATTGAATATGAATTTATGGTTATGATCACAGAAACTATTGAAGCTTTTGTTTGGTTTTTCATGAGGTATCCTAATTAATTTAATCATATTTGAAATTCATTTTATAAACACTCGAATTATCTCAATGATATTTATACTAAACGGTGTGTTTCAAATACAATGTTAAACTACCACTTTGGAAGCCTAAACATACCCTATTTGTCTTTATTGTGAATAATCACTCTATTTCCCACACTTTATGTGCTTTATAATGCATTTTTATACATACATATTATACTATTTTATCATCATGTTATATTTATTATCTTTACAAAATTTTGAACATATTCAATTTAGATTTTTTTTCATAGTTTTTTCTCATAATACATATATGATATATAAATAAACTCATAAAAACATAATTACATCATTTATTGGAGAAAAATAATGTCACGACCCGCCCTCGGGGTCCGTGCCGTGACTACCCCAAGCCCGCCTTCCATAGGCCAGGGGCTGGCGACTAGCACCAAGGCGTAAATCCCGGTAAAAAGGGAAGGCATTGCCTTTGAAAAGTAAACACACACCACAAAGTAAACAAGCGGAAAGTAAACACTAAACAAGCAGAGTACGACTGAAAGTGCGGAAAAGTAAATGGGCCAGAATACAAACCCAAACTGAAAGTAAAGTACAACTCGAAAAGGGAAAAACAGCAACTGAAAAGTAAAAGCCGCTACTCCGAGCTGTCCACTGGAAATCCCACCTGAAGGGTGGGTACAGATAGCTCCTCTGCTCCACGGGTCCCGCCGTCCGCTCCGAGCACGTCCCGCCCAGTGGTCCACCTCCGGGTACCGTCCCGCTGTGCAAGCCTTAGCTAAGGTCAACGCTGTCCGTCGTCTGCAACCAACACAACGTAGTGCGGGAAAAGCCCGTGCAGGGGTGAGTATAAGCTACTCAGTAGGGACCCCGAGACCCCTGAAGGTCTCTCAAATCCACAAAGGATAAACCACGAAGAAAAGTACAATCACGAAGTTACAACCGACACCGCTTAGGTATATGCCCATACATATACCTAAGTCATCAATTAAAATACGCTCCAACCACCGAGCCCAAGTACAACTCAGTCCACGCATGAAAGTATACGTATTCCACATAGGAAAGTAAAACATATCCACATAGGATAGCACAACACAATCCACACAGGAAAGCAACAGGATTCAGCTCACACAGGTATACTTCTTCAGAGGACGATAAAGATGATCACTGATCCATCTAAGTCGTCGGACCCACGAAGGATCGATAGGTAACTAACCCCCGCAGAGGACCCACACAGGATCGGGCTCACACAGAACCTGTAGGCGCTGGCTCACACAGAACCGCTGAGCGCAAGGACCCACACAGGATCGGGCCCACACAGGACCTGTAGCACTGATCCACGTAGGATCGCTGAGTGCTGAAGTCGTCATCGTCGAATCCACACAGGATCTCTGTACTGTCGTCGTCGTCGAATCCACAGAGGATCTCTGTACTGTCATCGTCGAATCCACACAGGATCTCTGTACTGTCGTCGTCGCAGTCACAGTAGCAGTCGTAGCAGAAGAACAGTCGCAGCCAGCACTAGGGTTCCCGCACACAGCAAGCTCGTACGGAGGGTCCGCTCCACGAGCCGAGAGGCTGATACATCAACTGTCACAAAGACCAGTGTTGATGTATCCAAAAGTTCCGTATCGTCAATAGGAACTCAACGCAACAGACGGCGCGTCGATCGGACGCCCGGTCTGAGAGTTATTGGCTTTTTCGTCTCCGGGGCCCGGTTGGTTTTTAAGGCAAAACCAACCCGACCGTACTCCACCTGCGTCCAAACCTCGGGCGGAGTATGCCAAAAGATCCGTCTCACTAAGAGAACACTACGCGACTGACGGCACGTCAATCGGATGTCCGTAGCTCAAGATATGAGCGTTTCCGCTCCGAAGGCCCGGTTGGTTTCGTGAACGAACCAACCCGGCCGAACTCAAAGTAACCCGAAACCTTGAGTGCGATATACCGAAACGACCGTCTCGATCCAAAGATCGTTTTGCCGCTGACGGTTCGTCGATCGGAGGTCCGAGGCTCAAGTTATGAGCCAAAAACCAAATCTGGTTCGAAACGGGGGGGTCCGGGTCCGGGCCGACCCGGCCCGACCCCCCCCCCCCCCCCCGGGGCGGCGCGGCGGCGCGGCGGCGGGCCGCGGCGGTGGGCGCTGGCGCCGCACGAGGGTGGCACGCGGGGTGACAAACCCCCGCGTTTTGAGGGGCGGCGCGGCCTTTGTGCCGCGCCGGTTTTTTTTAAAACCGCCCCCCCCCCCCCCCCCACGTGGGGGGGGCCTGCTGGCGCCGAACCAAGGGGGCCGGTTGCCCCCTTCCCTCAAGAACCACCCCCCCTCATTAAGAGGGGGGTTTTGTTGAACCGGCCGGGGGATTTATTCCCCCGGTTTTATGTCATCCGGCCGGCCAGCTGGCCGACCGGTTTTTACCAACGGGACCGGAAATTCCGGTCCCGTCTTCGACTTCCGACGCCGGCGGCCCGGCCGCCGGTCTCCTCTTCCACCGCGGCCCGGAACCGGCCACGGTCTTTTCGTCCCGCCGCGGCCCGGAACCGGCCGCGGTCTCCTCATCCCGCCGCGGCCCGGAACCGGCCGCGGTGTTCGTCGTCTGGCGCGGTGCGACGGCACCGCGCCCCCTTCGCCGTGCCATGATTCTTTTCAACGCGGCGCGACGGCGTCGTGTTCTTGAAGATTTTTCCTTGACGTAGTGCGACGGCGCCGCGTAAATTATTTGTACGATCATCCACGTGGTGCGACGGCACCACGCCACTTGCTTCCACCCGCATGAATAAACATGAACGATGGAGGGGGGTTCGGTCGTGTTCATGCGGTCCGGCCCCCCTCGCGTTAACTATAACACTTAAATAAAATATTTCAAAGCCTCACGTAGACATGCGATCCACGAGCAATAAATGGAATAATTAATGAATGAAACAACAACCCCTACCTCGGGTTAAAGATTCGAAGATTCATCTACGATCCGCGGAAGACGGCGTCGCGGAGGTCGGGCGTTGCGGTAGCCGTTCGTCAAATCCGATGACGAAGGGTTGCGTTCGAAGAGACACGTCGTTGGCGAAATTTGCACGCCGACGAAGGTTGTCCGAAGAAGAGGTGGCGTTCCCTCTTGTTGACACCGAGGACGAAGAAGAGAGGCGTCGTTCTTCGTCGGAGTTTGAGCGTTCTTCGTTCTTCGTCAGAGCTTGAATATGAAGAGGAAGCTCTCAAAAAGCTCTCAAGGGGACAAACAAACAACCCATAATAAAATAAGATATCATCTTATTTTATTATTACAAAACATAAAAGAATTTCAAAAGTTTGAAATTCAAAAAGGGTTTAACTCCCAAAATTAATTAAGAGTAACTTAAGTCAATTAAGAGGGGGGTTAAGGGAACTTGAAAAGTCTAGGGGTTCGTGTGGACCCCACCACACTTAATCCTCCCAAGGGAGGTTAAGTGGGTGTGGGTCCCACTTCCAACCCCCTTTGGTAAGATTTTAACAAACTAAAAATAAAATTTGTCTTACACAAATTTTATTTAACTCAACTGAAAACCCCAAAACATAACTTACAACCCGCAACAAACGCAACTCCCGAAAAGGTCTCTTTAAGCGAATATCGGCGTTGCGAGTTCATCGGTGCCCTCGGATTTCAATTCCGAGCACCGGATCAAAAGTTAGGAATTCCCGCTCGTTCGTTCACTGAACGTACCCGAGCCAAACTTCGGAAATTAATTCCGGGCACTCCGGGCCTCGGAATCAGGTGTCGTCTGAAACTGCGCTCTTGTAAAATTCTAAAGAAAATTAAGAAAAAAATTTCCCTTGAATTTTACGGGTCTTTACATTACTCCCACCTCAGGGCTTTACGTCCCCATAAAGATACAACAAAAACTAGGGAAACAAATGAGGGTACTGAGCACGCATCTGAGCCTCCCGCTCCCATGTGCTCTTCTGGAGATTCCCGTGCTGCCATCTGATGTGCACAAGAGGAATCGATCGCCCACGCAGGACCCGCTCCTGTCGATCCTCTATCTCCACCGGGACCTCCGTAAAAGTCGCCCCATCGTCAACGTCAAACTCCACATGGTCAATGATGTGCGTCGGGTCGTGCACGTATCTCCTCAGCTGGGATACGTGGAAGACGTCGTGCACCCGGTGCAACTGAGGTGGTAGAGCCAGGCGATAAGCCACCTCGCCAATCCTGCTGAGAATCTGGAAGGGTCCGATGAAGCGCGGAGATAACTTGCCGCCTCGGCCAAATCTCCGAATACCACGTCGAGGTGAGACCCGCAAGAAGACGTGGTCGCCATCCTCGAACTCCAGTGGCCTCCGCCTCCTGTCAGCGTATGACTTCTGCCGGCTCTGAGCTGTCCTCATCCGCTCCTGGATGACCTGGACCTTCTCTGTCGTGGCCTGGACCATCTCCGGTCCCACCAGTGCTGACTCCCCAGGGTCTGTCCAGCACAAAGGTGATCTACATGGTCGGCCGTACAACGCCTCGTACGGTGCCATCCCGATGGTGGAGTGGTAGCTGTTGTTGTACGCGAACTCCACCAAAGGTAGGTGGTCCTCCCAGCTAGGACCAAAGTCAAGGACACATGCGCGGAGCATGTCCTCGAGAGTCTGAATGGTCCTCTCAGTCTGACCATCTGTCTGAGTGTGAAAAGCTGTGCTAAGACGTAGCTGCGTACCGAACGCCTCCTGTAACCCCTTCCAAAGCCGGGAAGTAAATCGGGCATCTCGATCGGAAACGATAGATGATGGAATGCCGTGGAGCCGCACAATCTCCTGAACGTAGAGATGTCCCAAGCTCTCCACTGAGCCCTGCTCTCTGATGGGTAAGAAGTGTGTCGACTTGGTGAGTCGGTCAACAATCACCCAGATGGAGTCGTGACCTCTGGAAGTGCGTGGAAGTCCAGTCACGAAGTCCATAGATATGCCGTCCCACTTCCACTCCGGAACCTCCAAGGGCTGTACCAAGCCTGCTGGTACCTGATGCTCTTCCTTTACCTGCTGACAGGTGAGGCATCGAGAAACGAACTCTGCTACAACCTTCTTTATGCCCGGCCACCAGTGCTGTCGTCTGAGGTCCTGGTACATCTTCGCCACTCCAGGATGTACCGCCAAAGGAGAAGTGTGAAACTCCCTCAGCACTTCCTCTCGCAAAGCGACTGGTACCATGGTACGTCCTCTGAAAAGGATGTCGTGCTCCGCTCCAAGGGAGAAACCATCAGGTGCCTGTCCCGAGGATATCTGTGCACGCCGTGTCTCACAGTCAGCGTCCCCATGCTATGCCTCACTAACTCGCTGCAGTATTGGAGGAGTGACTGTGAGAGACTGAAGAAAGGCTGCTCCATCTCTATCCACGAAGGATATCTGCAAAGAGGCTAGCTGCTCCGTTGCCTCCTCAAGTAGCTGAATGCCCGTCCTCCTGCTGAGGGCATCGGCTACTACGTTCCCCTTCCCAGGAGTATAGACTATCTCAAAGTCATAGTCCTGGAGGAACTCGAGCCATCGACACTGTCTCAGGTTCAGGTCCTTCTGCGAGAAGATATACCTGAGACTCTGATGATCGGAAAAGACTGTAAAGCGCCCGCCCGTCAGATAGTGTCGCCATGTCTTCAGAGCGAAGACCACTGCTGCTAACTCCAGGTCATGGGTAGCGTAGTTCTGCTCATGCGGCCTCAACTGTTGTGATCCATAGGCGATCACTGCCCGCTCCTGCATCAGAACACATCCGAGTCCGGTCCCTGATGCATCGCAGTAGACTACGTACCCTACTCCCTCCTCAGGCAACCTCAAGATAGGTGCGCTAGTCAATCTCTGTCTTAGCTCCTGAAAGCTCTGCTGACATCTGTCTGACCACACGAAGGGTTTCCCCTTCATCGTCAAAGCTGTGAGTGATGCCGCAACTCTGGAGAAGTTCGGCACAAATCTCCGATAGTATCCAGCTAGTCCCAAGAAACTCTGAACCTCAGTCACGCTCCTGGGTGGCTCCCATGCTAACACAGCCTCAATCTTTGCGGGATCCACTGCAACTCCCGCCTCAGAGATAACGTGTCCCAAAAAGTGGACCTCACGTATCCAGAACTGGCACTTCGAGAGCATACCATAAAGCTGGTGCTCTCGGAGTGTGTCAAGAACAACTCGCAAGTGATAGGCGTGCTCCTCCTCTGTCGTAGAGTAAATCAGAATGTCGTCGATGAAGACCACGACAAACCGATCGAGGTATGGCTGAAAGATCTTGTTCATGAGATCCATGAACACTGCTGGAGCATTGGTTACACCGAAAGGCATAACCAAGAACTCATTGTGGCCATACCGACATCTGAAGGCCGTCTTCTGCACATCCTCGTCTCTGACTCTGAGCTGATGATAGCCTGACCTGAGGTCTATCTTTGAGAACCACCGTGCTCCCTTGAGCTGATCAAAGAGGTCATCAATCCTCGGTAGCGGATACTTGTTCCTCACTGTCACCTGGTTCAGGCGACGATAGTCAACACAAAGTTGCAAGCTCCCGTCCGCCTTCTTGGCGAACAATATCGGGGAAGCCCAGGGTGAAACACTGGGTCGGATGAACCCCTTACCCTGCAAGTCCTCCAACTGTACCCGTAGCTCTCGAAGCTCGGCGGGGGCCATCCGATATGCTGGAGTGGATATCGGGGCTGTCCCGGGGTACAAGTCAATATAAAAGTCTACCTCTCTGCGAGGAGGTAGCCCTGGAACGTCGTCGGGAAAAACGTCCGCAAACTGATCCACCCCTACAGGAAAACCAGGACTCCGTACGTCAACTGCTCCAAGGATAAGGCTAGCCAACTGATGAGTGATAGGCTGTTCTCTCCTCCGCGGAAGTCCATCCTGTGCTGCTAAGGCTCCCTTCTCGCCGGTGAAGGTGAACCTGCTCCCGTCGGTGCGTACACATCGTACCTTGTGCCTAAAACAGTCAATCTGTGCATGGACCGTAGACAACCATTTCATGCCCAAGATGACGTCGTAAGGCCTCGACGCTGCTACAAGAAGATCCCAGCCGAAGCTCTCGCCTCCTAGAGTATGCTCACACAGCCGGCACCAGAGCGTAATCGTCGAGTCTGCTCCCGTAGGAGTCTCTAGCCGTAAGGATCGAGCCAACGGCTCTGTCGGAATCTCCGAGCTCCGAACAAGGGCAGCGGCTATGAAAGAGTGACTCACTCCTGTGTCTATAAGAACTGCAGCAAGGGTGGAATAGACACAGATAGTTCCTCAAATCATCTCAGGTGCGCCGTGGTCGTAGGCCTCTGCTTCCTGGAGCTGTGCCTGTCGCTGCCCGCCAGCTCCCTGTGGTCGGGGGTGGACCTCCTGGTGGTGGTGGTGGTAGTGCCTCAAAGCGTCGGCCACCACCGGCTGCTCGTCCAGCTCCTCTGCCTCGTCCGCCTCCTCCCTGCGGACCGCCACGGTCGACCCTCTGCCTCTGCCTCGGTGGTCCCTCAACCGAATGCTGCTCCTCGGCACGGCGGGTCGGGCAGTCGCGAGCCATGTGGCCCTGCCCGCCGCACGAGTAGCACTGTCTGCCTCTCGTAAGACTGGCTCCGCGCTGTGTGCCCCGCACTGCTGAGCCAGTGCCCTGAGGTCGTCTGCCCGAAGGTCTGGTCTGTCTGGACCCCTGAGTCATCCGTCGACTGCCTGCTGCGGATGACTCTGCCACGTGCCGCCCTGCGGTGGCTCTCTGTGCTGGTGTAGACTCAGCAAGGAAGCTCTCGATCAGAAGGGCCCGCTCCAGCACTCCTGTCTGAGTCGGTATGCTGAGGGAGATCAGCGATGCCCTGATCTCGTATCTCAAACCCTTCTCGAAGGTCCGGGCCCGGAAGAATGGGTCCCGTACCATGTCGGTCGAGTAGCGCGAGAGATCGGTAAATCTCGCCGAGTACTGAGCGACCGTCATGCTGCCCTGCCGCAGCTGTAGAAGTTCCTGGATGCGCACCACTCGGAGGATGGCCGGGACGAACTCAGAGCGGAAGAGGCTCTCAAAGTCCGTCCAAAGTAGAGATGCCTCATCGTGCACCTGGAGCATCAAGCTCCACCATCGTCCAGCTGCTGCGTGTAGTAGGCTCGCAGCGAGGATCACCATGAGGTCTTCTGGTGTCCTCACTAGCCTAAACACTCGAACCACTGCCTCCAGCCAGTCCTCTGCTGCCTGGGGATCCGTCTCCCCGCGAAACCTGGGCGGTCGCTGGCGCTGAAACTCATGCAGTGCGCTGAGGCGACGTGCATCGTCAGCGGCTGCTGCTGGAAGCATCGGGGGCTCGGCGGGTAAAGCTACCACCGGTGCCACTACTGGAAAAGGGCCCTGCACCGAGGCCTCGTCGCTCGGTGGGCTGTCGTCTCGCTCGACTCTCGGAACCCTAGCTGGCTGCCGTCGTGGGGCCATCCTGAAAAGGAAACAGGTGCGCCATGGTCAGAACAGTATACCTGGTGAGCTGATATAAGTAATCACAAAGAAAACTTTGAAACACACACGCAATCAATGTTTTCGTGCATTAAGTCGGAAATTAGAAGTCAGGGTCCTGGTGTACGGATACGGCGGCCGCCGCACCAACACTGGACTCCCTGGACTGATATCCACACTCAATACGCTAAACATTATTGCTTCACATAGAAAAGATCAGAGTTCGCGGTAGAACCGAACTCCTTTGATACCAATTTGTCACGACCCGCCCTCGGGGTCCGTGCCGTGACTACCCCAAGCCCGCCTTCCATAGGCCAGGGGCTGGCGACTAGCACCAAGGCGTAAATCCCGGTAAAAAGGGAAGGCATTGCCTTTGAAAAGTAAACACACACCACAAAGTAAACAAGCGGAAAGTAAACACTAAACAAGCAGAGTACGACTGAAAGTGCGGAAAAGTAAATGGGCCAGAATACAAACCGAAACTGAACGTAAAGTACAACTCGAAAAGGGAAAAACAGCAACTGAAAAGTAAAAACCGCTACTCCGAGCTGTCCACTGGAAATCCCACCTGAATGGTGGGTACAGACAGCTCCTCTGCTCCACGGGTCCCGCCGTCCGCTCCGAGCACGTCCCGCCCAGTGGTCCACCTCCGGGTACCGTCCCGCTGTGCAAGCCTTAGCTAAGGTCCACGCTGTCCGTCGTCTGCAACCAACACAACGTAGTGCGGGCAAAGCCCGTGCAGGGGTGAGTATAAGCTACTCAGTAGGGACCCCGAGACCCCTGAAGGTCTCTCAAATCCACAAAGGATAAACCACGAAGAAAAGTACAATCACGAAGTAACAACCGACACCGCATAGGTATATGCCCATACATATACCTAAGTCATCAATTAAAATACGCTCCAACCTCCGAGCCCAAGTACAACTCAGTCCACGCAGGAAAGTATACGTATTCCACATAGGAAAGTAAAACATATCCACATAGGATAGCACAACACAATCCACACAGAAAAGCAACAGGATTCAGCTCACACAGGTATACTTCTTCAGAGGACGATAAAGATGATCACTGATCCATCTAAGTCGTCGGACCCACGAAGGATCGATAGGTAACTAACCCCCGCAGAAGACCCACACAGGATCGGGCTCACACAGAACCTGTAGGCGCAGGCTCACACAGAACCGCTGAGCGCAAGGACCCACACAGGATCGGGCCCACACAGGACCTGTAGCACTGATCCACGTAGGATCGCTGAGTGCTGAAGTCGTCGTCGTCGAATCCACACAGGATCTCTATACTGTCGTCGTCGTCGAATCCACAGAGGATCTCTGTAATGTCATCGTTGAATCCACACATGATCTCTGTACTATCGTCGTCGCAGTCACAGTAGCAGTCGTAGCAGAAGAACAGTCGCAGCCAGCACTAGGGTTCCCGCACACAGCAAGCTCGTACGGAGGGTCCGCTCCACGAGCCGAGAGGCTGATACATCAACTGTCACAAAGACCAGAGTTGATGTATCCAAAAGTTCCGTATCGTCAACAGGAACTCAACGCAACAGACGGCGCGTCGATCGGACGCCCGGTCTGAGAGTTATTGGCATTTTCGTCTCCGGGGCCCGGTTGGTTTTTAAGGCAAAACCAACCCGACCGTAATCCACCTGCGTCCAAACCTCGGGCGGAGTATGCCAAAAGATCTGTCTCACTAAGAGGAACACTACGCGACTGACGGCACGTCAATCGGACGTCCGTAGCTCAAGATATGAGCGTTTCCGCTCCGAAGGCCCGGTTGGTTTCGTGAACGAACCAACCCGGCCGAACACAAAGTAACCCGAAACCTTGAGTGCGATATACCAAAACGACCGTCTCGATCCAAGGATCGTGTTTCCGCTGACGGTTCGTCGATCGGAGGTCCGAGGCTCACGTTATGAGCCAAAAACCAAATCTGGTTCGAAACGGGGGGGTCCGGGTCCGGGCCGACCCGGCCCGATCCCCCCCCCCCCGGGGTGGCGCGGCGGCGCGGCGGCGGGCCGCAGCGGCGGGCGCCGGCGCCACACGAGGGTGGCACGCGGGGTGACAAACCCCCGCGTTTTGAGGGGCGGCGCGGCCTTTGTGCCGCGCCGGTTTTTTTAAACCCCCCCCCCCCCCCACGTGGGGGGGGCCTGCTGGCGCCGAACCAAGGGGGCCGGTTGCCCCCTTCCCTCAAGAACCGCCCCCCCTCATTAAGAGTGGGGTTTTGTTGAACCGGCCGGGGGATTTATTCCCCCGGTTTTCTGTCATCCGGCCGGCCAGCTGGCCGGCCGGTTTTTACCAACGGGACCGGAAATTCCGGTCCCGCCTTCGACTTCCGACGCCGGCGGCCCGGCCGCCGGTCTCCTCTTCCGCCGCGGCCCGGAACCGGCCGCGGTCTTTTCGTCCCGCCGCGGCCCGGAACCGGCCGCGGTCTCCTCGTCCCGCCGCGGCCCGGAACCGGCCGCGGTGTTCGTCGTCTGGCGCGGTGCGACGACACCGCGCCCCCTTCACCGTGCCATGATTCTTTTCAACGCGGCGCGACGGCGTCGTGTTCTTGAAGATTTTTCCTTGACGTAGTGCGACGGCGCCGCGTAAATTATTCGTGCGATCATCCGCGTGGTGCGACGGCACCACGCCACTTGCTTCCACCCGCATGAATAAACATGAACGATGGAGGGGGGTTCGGCCGTGTTCATGCGGTCCGGCCCCCCTCGCGTTAACTATAACACTTAAATAAAATATTTCAAAGCCTCACGTAGACATGCGATCCACGAGCAAGAAATGGAATAATTAAAGAATGAAACAACAACCCCTACCTCGGGTTAAAGATTCGAAGATTCGTCTACGATCCGCGGAAGACGGCGTCGCGGAGGTCGGGCGTTGCGGTAGCCGTTCGTCAAATCCGATGACGAAGGGTTGCGTTCGAAGAGACACGTCGTTGGCGAAATTTGCACGCCGACGAAGGTTGTCCGAAGAAGAGGTGGTGTTCCCTCTTGTTGACACCGAGGACGAAGAAGAGAGGCATCGTTCTTCGTCGGAGTTTGAGCGTTCTTCGTTCTTCGTCAGAGCTTGAAGATGAAGAGGAAGCTCTCAAAAAGCTCTCAAGGGGACAAACAAACAACCCATAATAAAATAAGATGTCATCTTATTTTATTATTACAAAACATAAAAGAATTTCAAAAGTTTGAAATTCAAAAAGGGTTTAACTCCCAAAATTAATTAAGAGTAACTTATGTCAATTAAGAGGGGGGTTAAGGGAACTTGAAAAGTCTAGGGGTTCGTGTGGACCCCACCACACTTAATCCTCCCAAGGGAGGTTAAGTGGGTGTGGGTCCCACTTCCAACCCCCTTTGGTAGGATTTTAACAAACTAAAAATAAAATTTGTCTTACACAAATTTTATTTAACTCAACTGAAAACCCCAAAACTTAACTTACAACCCGCAACAAATGCAACTCCCGAAAAGGTCTCTTTAAGCGAATATCGGCGTTGCGAGTTCATCGGTGCCCTCGGATTTCAATTCCGAGCACCGGATCAAAAGTTAGGAATTCCCGCTCGTTCGTTCACTGAACGTACCCGAGCCAAACTTCGGAAATTAATTCCGGGCACTCCGGGCCTCGGAATCAGGTGCCGTCTGAAACCGCGCTCTTGTAAAATTCTAAAGAAAAGTAAGAAAAAAATTTCCCTTGAATTTTACGGGTCTTTACAAATAACTAAAATGAAATAATTATTTCATAATTATAAAAATTAATTATTGAATAAATACTGTGATATATTTTAAAAAATGTGAATACTCATGGAGTGTGATTAATTATATTATGTAGTATAGATTGAAAAAAAAAAGACTCCATAAAATCACTAACCCTTGGAAAACTGAAAGTGTTTAGTAAACATTATGTGTGATGTTGAACACATAAATATGGATTGAAAAAAGATATTATTATAATGACTAATAGAGCATAAAAAGGTTTCAAAATTTTCAACAAAACCAATTAATGGAAGAATACGATGCATTTAATATACGTGTCCATGTCCATATTGAAATCAATTATTGCAATTCAATCAATAATTTTTATAAAATGATGTAAAATTGAGGGATGGACTAGAAATTTTATTCATATTCTATTAATATATATTTCGCTATGCAGTAACATAGATTAATCATATAATAAGTATCCCAAAAAAATTTATACGTAATTATTCATTATATTGAAATTTTGATTAATGTGGAATATATATATTATTATTTTATTAAAGGCGTATGATGGTTAAAATGTAATATTAATTAATGTGAGATAAGTTATAATATGTATAATGTATGAAATAATGAAAAATCAAAACATTAATTGAATAATATGTCATTTCATAAGAATATTATGATTTAAAAACATACACTGGGTATTGAAAATCATTCCACCTCACACGATTCATGAGTTATGTAAAAATAAATAAATAATTGAACCTAGAAGAGGTAGAATCCAATTAAACATGTATTATAACATACGTTTCATATAGAAATCATGTTCAAAAGAGCTTTTCAAATCCCAAAAAAACCCCTATATTAATAAGAAATTGTCTATAGAATATTTCTCAACATCTATCTCATATATATCACATATATTCTATCCTTTATATTCTCATCTTTGATTGGACAAATCATCCAGATATGATCCCCTATTTCACTACTATTGAATTACATGATAGGTTTTATCAAGGAAAATGATGTTAGGTCGAGCATATATTTTAATTAGTTCATTTATATATTCATATTAATCTTATATTTTTTTATTTTTTCATGATTGGTATCTATGTTAAATATCCCATTAAATTATAAAATAGCGTTTTATTATTTGTATGGGAACCCAATATTCTATCCTAACACCATCTCTAATAATTTATATTATATTCTAGAATATATTGGGAGAGATAAATAGTCATAATTTAAATCTATATAATTTTTTGATGATAAAATAAATTGTTTTTTTGTGTAATAAAACTGCCTCATATCCAGGTTGAAATGTGATTATGATTTAATAGAATTAAAATTTTCTAAACAAAAAAATCATCCACTATAAATTTCATGTGTTCCATGATATAGAAAATGGAGGAAAAAAATAAAATAATATCAAAACATTCTATTTTATTCATAAAACTGACATAATCATAAACATTAACCTCATAAAATTCCATGATATATCTAATTAACCTAAAATCCTCTAATTTTATTCCATTGGGAATAGGGAAACTTGATATCCCATTACATTTTGAATATGAATATCATGTAACAATTAATTTTTTTCTCTAGTTAAAAATTGAATCCATTCACCACATTCTCAATATTTTTCTTTTTTATGTAGTTGTCCCGGATATAAAACTATTTATATCCATATTCATTAACATTTGAACACATTTGTATTGCATGCGTGAAAATAGTGATGTAATCCCCATCCAATAAGCTCTATGTATCTTCATAGTGTACACCTAGAACACTGAATGTAGTAGGCATACCATCTTATTATTAAAAGGATATAATTCTCTCATTTCTGGGCATCCCATGTGGATATATTCACAGTTGTGGGGATCATGAGCTCCACTACACGCATTAACGGGGGAACATAAATAGATCACTGACATGGAGTTAGATTTTGTGGTCTATCATAGAGTGAAATGATTATGATCTGATATATGGCCTTCAAGAAAGAAATATAGGAAATTATTGACCACATTCGATTTAAGGGATTCCCAGATAGAATAATTAGTTCTTGGGACTCAAAATAATATAATTACATTCACTATCAACAATCCATAAACTATCATACCCCCTCATGGGTGAAAAAATCGCACATGTTCTTTTCTAATACTTTGTGAACAAAACATCCCACACTATTCATTAGTTCCTATATTCTACATTATTTTAGATTTATTTTTGTTCTCATTCTATTGATGATTTAAATAACTATTTCATTATCTAGTGCATATAATATTAACATATTACATCATCAAAAATTACATTTGATAAATTAAATTCAAATGTGATAAATTTATATTCAAATTCAATTTATTTTTTAATCATTAAAACAGTTAAATAACACATAATTTATATATATTAACAGATTTATCTAAAAATTTACATATTTATACCCAAAAAATAATAACAATTCAAATTATATGTTTTCATAAAATAATGATATCAAATCCCCATAAAATTAACATGTAATTCCTTAATAATATATCACATATCAATCAACTTTGGAATTCTAGGTACCAAAATTCAAATCTAATTATCAATGAAATAATATAATTATCAATGATTGGACAATTATTTAAGCATAAAAAAGATGTATTTCTTCAAATCCATACATTTCAATATGACCAATCAATCAAATATTTTACATTTCCTTTAGATAATGGTACATATTTTTCTGAGATCACATCAAATATGTAAACATAATACTAGTAAGCATATATATTTTTAATTTAACTATTTTTTCATATTTTTCACTCATTCTAAATATATTTTAGTTTTTTACTCGTATATGAATACATTTTCACTTGATATTTTAATGCATTGTATATCAATACTCGTCCAAAAAATTATTATTTTTTAAAACATCACCATGAAATCGTAGATATTTTTTTAAAACTACTTTATTGATTTTCGGAATGTAGGTATTGAGGTGATGTATTAATGTCCCATATTTATTTATTAAATCTTAATAAATTTTCAAGATATACTAACAAAAAATCAACCGAATTACTCTATAAGATAGATATCTCTATAAATTCCAAACTCTTATGTAAGTCATTAAATTGATACAAAAGTATAATTAATGAATACCATTTTAATTTTCTATAAACTTTTACTCAGTTTTTATGAAATAGTGAAAATAATACATGCATTATATCAACATCCCATCCACAAGTTATTGGGATAATTGTTCTAGAAAGTGTAATTTTTACCCTCATATAACAAAACCCGGTTTTTTTTATATTTTTATTTCCAAATTTAAATTTTCTATTTTTTAAATAAGGGCATACAATATGTAGAATGAATGATAAATAATTACCCTTCACTGTATCCCATGAAGGGACCCTAAATACTTCTCCTTAATATAAAACAATAATGGTACCATAAACAAACACTCCATGACTAATTAACCATTGAATGTCATAAAAAATAAAAAACATTGGCAATAGATATAATTAGCTTGTAATTTGGATCTTCCTATAAAATATTCAGTAATTGAAAGAAAGATTAAAAATTAGGATAACTCAACAAGTTATGTCACAAAAAAGAAGTAATTTCCAAAAAATGAATGAACTATATTAATTTTAAATTTTAATAATTCTAGTATTGACTTTGATGATATGAAATTTTGTGAAGGTGGACATTACCAAATTATGACTTTTTAAATGTAATAATAATTAATGAGTTATATTAGATATAACCCCCCACCCCAAGTGATTGAGATCATATTATTTAGAAAATCATACAAGGAATTTCTAAAAATAAAAATTAAATCCACATAATATTGATAAATTCAATACATTTAATTTATAAAGAAATTTCATTTACACAAATTATATATCCTCCTTAAATTTTTTTCATTAAATAAATATCACTATTAAATCTCATTTAAAAACCTCTCTTAATATACTCATTGAATTTCATTATCAACAAAATTTGAAGTAGCTAATCAATAATTTCCTTTGTAAATATTTTGTATCATATACCTAAAAGTGTAAAAAAATAAAAGTGAATGTAATATAATTATATGATAATTTTTATGTGAAATTTTTTAAAATGACATATATTTGGGAATAATGAATTCTAATGGACACTTGAAAATCTATATGAAGCTATTTTTTTATGTTCCTCTCCATTACCTTCCATGAATTTTTCATCATAGATCTATAAAATAAAATAGTTATATAAAATCATAATGTCTATTCATTTAATATTAATAAGATAAAAGGGACTAGCCATTCATCATTAAATATATTCTTAAAATAAAATTTTCATATATAGAAATTAAAAAATAATTAATTTGAGGATTCTTCCATAAATTTGAATTATTTGTTTAAAATAAATTGAAAATACATCTTATATCACATAATAAGAGTATAGTGTAATGATTTGAATATAAGATATACCAAATATTTTACTTTTTAGTGCATATGAATTTTTTCTCTTTAAACTCCACTTAAAAATAATATAAAGAATATGATGATGGGAAAGTATTATACTATAACACTCTATTGAAATTTATTATAGTATTTCAAATATAGAAAAATACTCCCCCTAAACCACTTTTATTAATTTATCCTATTACTTTTTATTTTTTCTTGATTTCAACAACCACTTCATATTTATAATTTTATTCTTATAGTATCGATTTATCATTTCTTTTACTTTATTTAGTGATTTTAATAACCACCAATAATATTCATCCTGTATTACTAGATTTCAATAACTATCACTAATTTAATTAATATAACCTGATCGAAATTTTCTACCTCATTATCGAGGTTTTCAGACTTTTTTTCCTCCAGAATAACTATAATTGTGGTGAAATCTAAAAAGAAAAATTTATAGATTTGGACATAAGAGTTTCCTTAATTTTTAATTTTACTAAGCATCACCCTCAGAAAACTCTTTAACCGATACATCATGATTAGAATTATCTTTGGACACTACTTATAGATCATACATTTCATTTCCAATCATTTCGAGTTCATCAGTCCCTTTTTGGAATTATATGTCTAGGATATGCTTTTATGTCTTTTCCCTGAAAAATTCATGTTATAATATTTTTATTTATTGACTATAGATACTTTAATGTGATTCAATTTTGAGTGAATGAAGAATATTATTAATACCAAATTTCTCAGGAAATTTTAAAAATCCCATTTCTACCCTCAGGAATTAAACAAATAGAAATATCATAAAAGGAATAGATATGTAAAATGTATACTAACACTATAAAAATGAAGAAGGGGAAGGAAATGTGACGTTCTAACTATCAAATAAAATTTACATCTAGTCCATAGAAATTGATCCAAATACATCACCGTCCCATTAGTATCATTACATAATGTGTATTCAAAATATTCTCCAAATGAAGTCCAAAATATATAAACAATATCAATAGATATGTTATATACAAATTTAAAATCCTATTTTAAAACCCATGATGTATAAGAAATTAGATATCAACATATTTCAATATTCATTAAATATATAAAGTCAATAATTAACAATATGCTAATTGATTGATGTACTAACGATCCATGAAGAAAGGTAATATTTATATGGATAATTATCCAATTCTTGTTTCTTATAAATAAGGATCAACTCAACATAATTTGAGAGAATAAATATATCACTAGCAAGGATTATTTTTAAGGTATCTTTCCATATGTCAAATCTAGAAAATGAAATATCTAGACTCATCATCCTCTTCTATATGTAATTTTTACCAAATACAGTATGCTATAAAATCAATCATAAATGTGGAAGATGGTGTTAAATCATCTCTAGATACACACACCCCTATATCTCATTGGTCACCATCCACTAATCTCCCTTAGTCTCCCTAATAATGTATATAATGTGATATTTAATATTATTTAGTAAAATACTAGATATATATATTTATATATAGAAAATTCAAATGAAATGAATATTCAAGGAGTGTTTCACACACCCCATTTCACTAATTCTTCTTCTTCATATGAAACTTGAACCTTAGTAAAATGTTCTTAAAACCTATATAATTCAGAACCATTGAAGATAGTAAAGAAATAAAAATACATTTTTTTAAATGACAATAAACCATTATTTTTATTCATTTAAAAATACCAAAATGAGTTAAAAATATAAAAAAATAGATAATAAATTTCACTTAATTGGGAAAGAATTTCTCTATTCTTCTCCTCCTCTTTCCACTATAAATTCTTCTAATAAATATTTATCCTCTACCCATATTTCTCTGGAAAGGTTTTAGATCCCCCACAAAGCCATACGACTACTTTTAGTAGTATTAATACAAATGGTAGATATCACATCCTCACATATAACATTTTCATCCTTCTATAATGTATCATCTATATTTCATTGACATTATAAAAAAATATATATTTATTCCTAATATTTAGCCACAACTCTATGTGATTAACACCTCCATTTATCTATTTTTTATCCTAGATATCGATAAGAAATCAGAATGTGAAACTATTAACAAATATCCTCCTAACATGTACCACATATATAAGAATCCATCAAGCATTTCTTTATATATTACTATCATTTGAATTTTAAAAAACCCGTATATATTTAGGCCCTAAAATCCATGTGTAATATTACTTTTAATAAAAATAATTTAAAAATCAAGTAGACTATATAGAGTGTTTTTTTGAAATATATTTAAATCAATGGATTTTAATTTTATGACATAGATAATGGATCTATGACACAATATTCATCTTCTCAACAACATTATATATTTATATGGATACTAAGACATGTATATTTTCTCTATCAAAATCTCATGTTAGGAGAAATTTTGAAACCCTTAAATTTTAAGGATACTATACACCATGAACCCAGTATGACATATAAATTTCGATTTTCTTGTTGTCCACAAAGTTACTATGACATTTCCAAATCGGAGTTCATATCCTATTTATTAAAACATCAGATATAATTTCTATTATTTTGTAGTGAAACTATTCTATTATTCAAAACTGTACCTTTAACTACCAACCTGGGCTGTTAGTATATTTTACATTTCCACATCGCGATTCCTCTACAACATCAAAACATAATTTTGTAGATATTATTATCATCTTCATTAAATGTACATCAATGATTAATTTAATCCTTCCATAATTATGTAAATCATATTTATATATTACACTGGGTTTCCATTATTTTATATCTAATATATATTACAAGCATGCTTGAAATTATTGTGTGTACAAATGTCTCATTGATTGGTAACTATGATTTCATTATAAAACTCTATCATATTTATAATCATCATTGATTTTAGTAAGACAATAAAAAAATCAGTTTGAAAATATAGAATTTTATTTTTCAGTATAGTTCGTAGTATACCATATTTTAACTATATACCCAAGTGGAAATGTTCATGTATACTATTTCCACATTTTGTTATTGATTTTATTCACCAAACCACCTCTTAAAATGGAATCCCAATATTTTCATTGACACGCACATGCTCCAAAACCAAACACATCAGACATCAAACCCCATTTTCCACCATCTAAATGAGTAGTGAATTAAGATTATCCTTTGATATCCACTTATTTGGGTTAGTTTATTTCCACCGTTTAACATGTATACACAAAAATTCATGATAAATTTCCTCTTCATAATAATAAATAATAATAAATATTCCCATTTCATTTCTGAACACTATATTCAAAATGTATATTATGAAAATTAATCTAAAAACTCATATTTTTATAAAAAGAATGAATTTTACTATAAAACATAGAGTATATGATTAATATATATATATATAATAGGTAAATAATATAATTATCATAATCAAACCCCATTTTTAATAGGAACATAGAGGGTGAGTCCAATTACCCCTTATGTATCACCAAATCCATGAAAATATTGAGTGTTATGGTATCCATGTTGATTTTCATGAGATAAATATACATTTGTGAAACCATTCCCCTAATACACAATAAACAAGAAAATATAACATAAAATATAAATAAAATCACACCTATAAGTTAATAATGAGATAATAAGTCTACTATGACACCAAACCATACATTTTTATGATACAAAAAATAAGATTGATGGTAACCACTATCCATAAGAAAAACTCATACCTAATGATTTTATATCATAATACATATCCTATCCCATAACAAAATATGCATGGTAATGTGTCACTTTCATAAAATATTATATCTATTGACCCATGATGCAGTTAAATCATTAAGAATCTATCTAGTCACAAAATAATAATGATTATAGGTATGAATCCATTAAATTAATTACCTACTAAAAAATAAAATAGGGTATGGTAATACCTCTACAATTCTCAACCCATCACGTAACATATGATGGTGGTACTTCTTTTATATCTCATAAAATACCGTGATCCATCAATACATTGGGGTTTTCATGATAAAATATTGATCACCCTAAAAACATTAACTTTCGTGGACTATGTATACAAAAGGAAATTTTCTAATTATTATTAAAAATCCTTCTCCCTCATGTAAATGTCAGTACTCATGATCCATTAACCAAATTTTTTATATATATTAAATCAACACATAGAACCAGAATATGGACCACAACCTATCCATCAAATCACCAGAATATAAAATGGGAATTATTCTTATACGACAAATCCCCTTATCTTAAAAACGTTATATTATCTTTTCATCCCTAAAGGGGATCATCACATTTATCAATATTAATCATTTTCATTTATAAAAAAACAATATTTTTAACGATATATAAGACAAGGTCATATTATCATGAATACAAACCCTAAATGAATTAAAATCTATGAAGCACACCATTGGAATTTGTGGTGCCGAAAATAGGACATTACATTAATGATGTTAAAAAGATGGTTGTTTTCTAAATCAGGATATTATTTATTCCACATAAATTGAAGTTCAATAAATGTATAAATATTATAAAAATTAATCAAATTTATTATCATTTCCCCTGTAATATTGGACACATACCCATTGAAATCAACTAGAAATCTCGTCTATCGTTTTCAAATTATTCTCATAACTTATTTATAATTCACCCATTTTCCACTATATTTGAAAATTATTTCAATTAAAATCTTAAATGAAATTGTTAATATGGGAATCCATTTTCAGTTTACATCTAGCATAGGGAACCAATCCACGTATATAAATTCATACTGACAGTTCATCAAACACGGAGCGAACATATAAAGATTTAAAAATCCATGTAGAAAATAATGATAATAAGTACCATTAAAAACAATCAAATATATTGTAAAATAATAAAATCATAAAATATTAAAATTTATATATAATTAAATCACATAAAACTATCATTACACATGAAGAAGGAATCTAAAATTAATAAATTTCCACTGACCAGAAATGAAATTATTTTACATTATTTAAAAACTATTCATCACATCATGTGATCATCATTGAATATCCTCTAATCTTAGGAAACTATATAATATTTGAAATAAAAATTAATAATATATACATTTAGAACCAATAAAACAATTAGTTTTATAATTTATTCCAAACTAACATGGTGAGATCATAATAAAAAAATAGGAAACATGGTGTGGTCCACTCATAACACTCATAAAAACATAGGAAAAAACAATAAATTTAATATTAGGATAAAAAATAATAAAATTAAATATGGAAAATTAATAATTAGAACATCTATTAATAATAACCTATTGTAAATGATGAAAAAAGAAATAATTTCTTTATATTTCAGGAACCCTTTATGAGCATCATATTAAATACCCATCAAATGTAATGATTTCACTAGGATCCATTAAATTTATCCATCCAGTCATACCAATAATGAACCACATAAATGAAGAATAATCGATTAATAATTAATATATTATATATAAATTATATTGGGATCATGAAGAATTCTCGAACATATCTAGCGAGATGTGTTTAATGGGGATGAAATGGCAAAGGAGGTTAGACATCCTCCAATACACACATGGAGAATTGAGATAATGAACACATGAGGGAAATAAATTAATAATCCAAAATAAAATCTCATTAATATTAAATAACCTCTCCGATATCAAATTCCTTTCATGAACATCATAGATTATATTGTGAAACTCTATTGAATGGTAGGTCACCAACCATTGTGTCAATATTTTCATAATGTGACCTTGGGTTTGAGGGATGAAACACCCTTGAAGGATCTACCATATAATAAATTTTAAAATATAACACAACCATGTATTCTTAGATTAATGATAGTCATCAATACATCCATTTATTGAGTGACCATGTGGGTTCATGGCATGAAACACATATATATTAGTTCAATTTCTACAAGGCCTCTTACAATTTCTTTGTGGCTTTCCCTCCACCCCGACAAAAATTATAGACATCATTACACATATAGAAGAATATTTTAAGTATTTATATACATAAAAAATAACACTTTCTGACCCAATCAATCAATTTTACCCCTCACTAAGAAAAATAAATATAATTCGGGAATTGAAATACCATAATGTCATAGGAATCAATGAGATAGTTGATGAAAGAAGTTTAATGATCAGTAATGTTTTACCATTCTAAGAAAAAAATTATTTCCATTTCGTTATGAATTAATGATCATGATACCTTATGGAATATCATGATTTAATGTGACCATGTACTCTTGGATTTTCAATAAATGGAACATAATAACAAAATTTAATATGTAAATCCATCACATACCAAAATGACGTCTCAACTACTTGTCTATGTACTGGTCAAGGACACGTAGAAGTTTCACATGGAGATATAAAATATGAATAGGTAATGTATATAGTAAAACATTGAAATTGATTGAACTATATTATTTATGAAATGAATTCTTTTTCCAACCATTAGATATGTGATAAAAGAGATATTAGATGGCTATCCTATATCACAATTCCAATTACACCATAGAATCAAAAAAGGGTATAGAGATCCAAAGATTTATTTTTTGTAGGATAACAGGTAGAGATAGAATACAATGTATACTTATCAAATATTGGTATGATATAATGATAATAAAAAATTATATAATTTTAATTTTATTATTTAACCATTTGTTAAAATTTTATTGATATTGGATATTATCACAATGGAATTCAATTAAGGTCAAATTTTACATATAATGTTTATGAATTATGTTTTTTATTGATTATATTATGAAGTCATTGCATATAATTTATAATTGATAATATTTTTTCATTATTAATATTTAAAATATCTTCAACAAAAATTATAATGTGAATAAATCCATAATAAACATGACCTTAGTATAACAAATATTTTTATATTTAAATAATATATTTCATAAGAAGTCACACATCCCAAAAGATGAAATTTTAATTTATTGTTGATTATCTAAGTAAATTACATTTTTTACAACACTTGAAAACTATTATCCATTATTGAGATCCACTATATCATTTATAGTCATCTCACATGATATAATCATCTTAAATTCAAGGGGATATAAAATATTGGAAACATGTGAGCACAAATTCTCTATAAGAGAAAAGACATATTCTAATGGATTATATAAAAATCATGAATAAGAATATGGGAAATATATAAGTAACATACTTAATGTCAAAGAGACCTTGGATAATAATCACAAAACATTATTAAAAACGTATGATCATAATAAAGTTGTTATGGAACTATTAATGTAATTTACTCGATTAAAATAAAATCCCAATAATCATGAAACATTAGATAAAGATATAAATGTGCATAGTAATTTAAAAATGAGTCATAATAATTAAAATTGTAATAACATGATAAAAACACAAAATATGGTCCCAATAAAAAATACTCCTTGTCATTGTGAACCTATAGAACCACTACTATTTATCATTAAATTTATTATGTTTATCTAAACAAAATCAAACACACCATATTTTATCCTAGGTACTCACCAATCATTTCATAGGTTAAATTTCAGTTATAGTTTATCACTAGAACACTCACCTTTTGAGAACCTAAATACTATCTAACCTATTAACAATGCAGTAATTTATAATATATATTCCATTACTAAATTCATTATATTGGTCTCTCGGTTCTAACAATCCACAATTTTTGGCACCACATTATAAAAGTAATCTCATCATAATTTTTCCCATATAAATATAATGGTTTTCATGAAATTTCTAAATAGACATATAAATAACCTATTTTTATGAAATTATATTTATAAAAATTAAAAATAAAACCATAATATAAATCTCATAAAATTATGATCAGCCAAATTAAGAATGTCAAAAAATAATAATACTAGGTTAAACATAATGATTAGATCCATTAGATACATATAATAATAAATACAAACTAAAAAATATTGATAAAAAAATATTTCTTATTTCTCATTCAAAATAATATTTTTAAAAATATCATTTAAATAATTCTACATTAATTTTTATGATAAATAAAAACAAATCAATTTCTATAATTTGGGTTGACTAAAATAATTTCCATTGCAAAAATAAAAAGAGAATGTGTAAATACATTGAAAATTTTTAGTTTTAAAAAAATTAAAAAATAAAAACATTAAGAAGAAATAATGTTATCAAAATGAATGTAAAAATATATTTTTTAAAATAATAATGAATCAATCATATTGAATACATGAAAATAGGCCTAAATTTCTCATGAAGGAAAGTGAAAATTCATTCGAAATTATTAATTTTAGATTGAATAATAAATACTGAGGACATATTGATAATGGAATAAAGAATGAAAAAAAATTGAATGAAATTTTTCTAGATGATGATATGTATTTAATTTTTAATGGATGGAAAAAATATTTTGTGAACTGTTTAATATAATTTTTGGAAAACACTCATCATTATTAGTGTATTGAATATTAGATGAAATATTGTTGAAAAATAATGAAATTAACATGGAATAATACATATTATCAATTAAAAATTATAGTATTGAAATTGTGGGAAGGAAAAAATAGTCATGATATAATATATTCAATTGTAATGATGTATTTTTTTATGACCATTTTTTTTATTTTTGAATAAGAATAATCAATGTATATTATTTTGAAAAATAAAATAATTTATCTTTAATGGAATGCTTGAAAAACCTAACATATTTATATTTTATAACAGATAAATATTTAAATAATATCTTATTATAAAATTTTTTATGAATTCATGTAGGGATTATAGTCATAGGAACCACATATTACATTGGTATCATTTCAATGAAAACCCCATGGGATGGTTGAACGTGATATACAACCTTTTATATCATAAAATATCATATAATAATGATAAAAAATAATACTGGGGATTTATTTATTCCATTTATAGGAAACATAATGTTTATAATAAATATCTCTCAATAGATTCAAATTTTAAGCCAAGAAACCCTCAAAACATGAGCTTTGAAAGGATAGATATATCATGATGGAGTGATTGGAAAAAATATATATTTCATTACCAAATGATATTTGGGATTGATTAAATAATTTTGAATGTTGATATAAATAATCAATGAAAAATAGGTTGAAAAATGAATTCCTGAGTTAATTAAACGGAACATCTTAAAAACCATTGAATTTTTTCCATTATTAATTATTTAAAAAATATCTTTAAAATACTTTAAATAAACTAAAATTTCTTAAAATTTATAATAAGTATTTCAATTTTATAATATTTTTTTTATAATTCATTATCATGAGATAAATAATTTATTATAGTGTATAATGTAATGTACTCGACATAGATTCCACCAAACCAGTTCCCTAAGCTATGTTGTCACATGAACTCAAGCTCCCCTCATTTTATACCAGAGGTTTCCGACTGGAAGAGTGGGTCTAATGTGTAACTAGGGTATACTAAACCATCATTACCATAGTTTTCCATCGTAGGACACATTATAATTTCTTAAAACCATAGGAACAACAAATAAACATATAGCTAGTCATCTCTCAACTGGTACAAACCATAACTCAACATTAACAATGTCATGACATACTTGTAGTGTAAGTGAATAATAAAAAAATAAAACTAATGGAATATCCACAAACAGGTTTCGAATCAAACCTCAAATCCTTCTCTATGTAAATTCCATGCCCAACTCAAAATCCTATGGTATGGACTTTTCCCTTATCATATCCTTCAAACAAGAAGTCTGCTCAGGTGCTCAATGGTGTCACATGCAGGGTGTGAGTACAAAACACATTAGGCCACCAACTATGGTGTCTATTAAATATCCATTACAATAAATAGTGAGTGAATGTAGAAAATAATTGTTATGTAAACAAGGTATTGTTTGAGTGCCATTTGATTACATGGTTCATATAATAAACATATTCTATTTATCCTAATTCTATTTCTTATACCAATTTTACTACATAGTATTTATTATCACATGTTCCTTGAGTTAGACGTATACACCATCTTTACATGGGTCTAAGGAAATAAATCATTATGCATCAGGGGATTATGTCATTTCCCTATTTAACTAGGGATACACACATCACATCAACACATTATCCTCACCTTGAAACCTTAATCTAGGTGGAATGAAACTATTAAGTGAATTGAGCCCATATCCACTTATATAACTCGTTCATTTCTGCGTCGTGTTTAGAGCCTCTGTCCCACTCGACTGGTGGGTCTAGAACCTCTTGTTAATACACCATTATACCAATAAATGAGAACATGTATATTTATCAAACCACCACAACCTTATCACAAAAAAACCAAACATAACCAATTACATTGGGAAAATGACAATACATGACATCAATATAGTAATTAATACCATTCCATGGACCATTAACTCATTTACCTATTACAATTTACATCCATTTATCCTATGTAACATTATCATTCCTTAACCCATTTGATGTATTAAAAAACCCCAATCTCTAGAGAATATTAATCATTTTCCTTATATAAACCAACCTAAACCATTTATCGTTTCACTTTGATTTACCTCTCATTACCTCACATAGATTTCACAAATCACATAACATAACAACTTTATTACATCCATTCATTTTTGTTTACAACATAATTCCATTGTATTTACCCATTCGACATTTTCATCCATTCCCTTATTGCATCTCATTATCATATTCCAATTGTTCCATTTCATTATCCAATTACATTTTTACCATTTAACATTCACTAGTCTCTTTATTCAGTTATAACAAAAAATCATTAATCAACAAAAATAATCTCTTTCAACACAATTGAATATTTTCATGCTAGTCTAATAAAACCTTATAACCTTATCATCCTTGTAATATCAATAATCCATCTATTTAAAAATCAATAACAATTAAATCATTTTCTACATGGGCTTCACACTTCACTGAAAAATCCATCACTTAACTCAACCACTCTCAAGATTTGGGATTGCTGGTGGAACCAATAGTGGACCAAAAATGGTCAATTAATCCTCTATGAATCCCATACAAACCATGAGGGGATGATGAAATCATTTAGACACCCAATTTAAAAAATTATAATCACGGTAACCAATATCGAATATGAGAAAGGTAAATCTAATCACACATTCCAACATCTATAACAAAACTATGTGGTATAACTTGTAGACCACCTACCTGAAATCCAATGATGACCGCACTCCTAATCAATGCCATAGATATGGAATAAACAACCAATTTAACCCGAAACCTAAATCTCATCCAAAAAGGATGTTTTTAGGTATTCAGAAGAATATAGAGATGAGATGGAACCCTTCAACCAAAAATAGAAGAAATAATAGGATTAGCCTTTCCCGGATCTTCATTTCAGGACTAACAAAACTCCAAATAGCCATGAAATGAGGAACAATAGTCCATGGGAGATCTTGAGGATCTTAGTTCAAACCTAGGGTTTCAAGGAATATGGAGGCGGAATAAAATATTGATTTTGTTTAAAAATATATTTAAGGAAATTTTATAATTTCTTCCAACCTTTTTGTCCCGCATGGTTTACCTGCACGGTTTTCCAAACCATGCGCAAACCATGTTTATGCTAATGCCTGAAAATCACCCTCATCACATGGGTTTGAAGGTAACTCGACATGGTTATCCTTACCATGAAATAATCTTGTGTACGCCTCTGTCTATGGATGCTTGGTTACAAGGGATTTCGGCCCGATTCGCACTAACTGTGCACAAATCATGCAATGGGCCCAGGAACTCCCATTTCGACTTCTTTGGTGTCTCGAATCCAAATTAAACACATGAGCCATCCCATAAATATGGAGAGATAGTTTTAAAGCCAAAAATAATATTCCACGATAAAAAATAAACCTTATGAAAATCTGGGACCCTTCAACCTCCCTAAATTTTAACAGATCATCCATGAGCCACTCTTCCAAGCATCACTACACATCAGTAACCAAAGGACATTCCACTAGTCATTCTTATCCATTCCCATCGTTCATGTTTCTGTTTTCAAATCACAATTCCCATCGAACACGGATCAATGTCACAATATTTTGTCATATCTATTCCTCACCAAAACCACAATATGTACCCAAAACTAATCATGGATACATAAAATTCCACAATTCCCAACCACTAGAACTCCACTGAGAAAACATATTAAAAATTTCCTAACTTACTATGCATGAAAACTTCACACAAATAATGACATCATCATGTATGAATTCATCAGCACCACCTCAGTCTGATCCTCTACACAACTGAATACCCCAATCACTTGGAATGTTTTCCATCCATTTCCCTCTACTCTAACGGTGAACAAACACAATGTCTCCCAATGGTGAATTCGTGGTCCTTTCAACACTATTTCCCAACTTATGTCAATACACGAATTTCAAGGAATGAGAACATGGAAGTATACTCAACCTTCATATCACATGACGTGTTCCAACTCACAATGCCCAATCATCAATTGGGTAATTACCATGCATCGACTTCCAATAAAACTGTTCAAACCATTTTGTTACACATTCCAACCATATAAATTCAAGGACTAATGTCAACATTTCATCACTATAGTACAAAATAATTTCCAAAATTTTACTTGTCACAACATAATGAACCAGATGGTGGGTCAATCTAAATAAAACCATTGATTTTTAACATCATAGGTCATAACACACCTTACTGGCTTGTCCCAAAACACCCACCTTCCACTAATCGTATGCAACCCCTTCCCCACATTACTAATGTTATTAATAACATGAAGCCTATCATTATCATCACACAGACACACACACACACACTATGGCCATTCACCAAATTTTGGATTAGTTTAATCATTATAGTATTACTACCCTCAAAACCATAATCGTTATTCACCCTTAGTATGAAACCAAATCACATGGACATTGGTCACTCAAAATGATGATGATCTAAAACAACCAGAGGAGAAATTACTTGATTCTAACCCCAATCCTTTGTTGAGTTATAACTCCCAAACTTCTTTTGACACAACTCATTTTAATATCACACCACACATTTATACACATGGAATAGAAATGAAAATATTCACATGGATCGACACAGAACTCAATATAATAGTTTTCTCATCAAACACCACATCTAGGACCCACGTGGCCTTTTTGAGGAACCAAACATGTAACTAACAGGTTTCTATTTGGCATCCGGATGCCACTACACCTACTCAATGATATCCTCTAAATACCCAGGTTAGGATTACAAAGACCCATATTAAGATTTTACTTTCCACTACTCACCCTGAAGGATTAAAACCGTTTTTTCTTACTCTAGATCACAAGCTGAACCCCAATACATTGATAAGGATATCTAGGATTTTCCAAAAACACGATAGAAAATGTCACCCATGGCCCATTGTTAGATTCTATGAATGGAACCCATGGTATTTGTCGACACAAGGTTCATCATGAGGATCTTACCATAATCCAACGATTGTGTAAATCCCATCATCATGCTCTAAATATTTTATTTCCATGATCGTAATGTCCATAATGTCCTTCATTGAATCATACATCTTTCTGTCTCTTGGAAAAATTCCATATCTTCTCAACGTACATGGGATGATGTTAAGATATTTGTCTTGCTCATCAATATCTGAGGTACCCTATGATGTTTTAAAAGTACTCTGTAACACCCCAACCTTCTACGGTACGCTTCACTTTGAATAATGCAATAGCGTGTGTTGTACGCAATATCGAGTTCTAACACACACCACAACCGATCAAACTAGCCGTTATGAATAGTAGTACCTACTTTTTAAAATTTTTGATATTTTATCTCTCAAAATGGACTTCATTTTTGGATTTGGAGTATCGAATTTAGCCTAATGTGAAATTTTGGTACTTTTCGGATAACTTTAATATTTTGATGAATAGTGAAAATTACTAAATTTTAATTAAAAATAACTTTTTTAATCAAAATAATTAATAGTGATAAACTATGAAATTGTGTTGTTTTAAAGTATATTTAGAATATATTTTTACCATTTAATAAAATTTTGGTCATTGGACATAATTTCACAATTAAACCGAACATAAACAAGTATCAATATTTTGATAGTTATTATATCTTAAAAACACGATTTTTGTTTTGACAGCGGGAATTAATTTTAAATTAATTTCTGCCTCTTCTGTGTTTTGAATTTGGAAAAATGGATTCCATATTTTGAATCAGGATATTCAAATTGTGTAAATAGTTATCTTCTATTTTTAGACATTTTGAATAATTACTTCTGTAAATATTTTTTTTACCATTGTTAAAGGGTAAATCTGGTAAATAAGGGTTAAAAGATAATATTATTATAATAAAAAATTGCCCTAAAATGTGTCCTAACAGTATTGGATGATACATGTACAACCATGGGCATCATTGGGTCGATTTTGGGACCCCATGGTGCTAGTTTTAAGCGATATGGACACTTTATTTTAATTAAGTTAAAATGAATACAAAAATGACACAATCATATATCTTTTAATAAAACAATTTTTACATAGGGTTATATATGTTGGATTTTATAACAAAATTATTAATTAAAAATATAACATGATTTCATACATAATGGTTATTTAATTATAATTTTTAGACATTAAATAATTTAATTTATTTATTACACAATGGTGATGCAGTAACTACCTTAATAGTGAAAAATTAAAATGATTAATATTGTAGATACCCAAATAAATATAATTTGAGACTTTTTATGAATTGCACTAATTTTATAGGTTAATATGACATGTTATGAATGATTAAATTAACGTTTTTCTAAGTAATAATTTTGTTATGATTTTTACAAAAATCAATTATTGAATAGTGTCAAAACTGACAAAATAGAGTTTTTAAAACTAATATTATATTATTAATTGATATTAAATTCCTAAAAATATAAGGTTCGGCCAAGAGACTTATATCATGATATATGTATCATTAATGGACCACATACGTGTTCTTGGATGTATATTGTATGTTTATTAACAAAATAATATAAAAATGCAAAGAGACATTGTAAAAGTGAAACAAATTAACTAAGAGTTAATACTTAATGATAAGGTTAATATAGTAACCCAAACCTGTCTAAATTCTTGTGGTTGAGTGGTTTTTGACCTATCCCGACCTTAACATTTAAAAAATACACTTTGGAGCAATTATAAACTGAATATGAATTTATTAAAAAATAATATTTCCAGCTTTTCCAAAAGTGCCTCTCACCCCACTTATAAAAGGGCACTCCCCCTTCTCATTAATTCACACCATAAAAGCCTTTTGGCTCAGCAAAACTCTGCCCAAATACTCTCTCAACTTCCCTAAATTCTTCCTAGAGGTCTTACTTTAGTCCGGAATCCAACATTAGATCCCTTTTGACCAAATCAAAAGGAAGAACCAGAAAAAGAGGTAATGATTTCACCACCCTTTTCCAAGTTGCTTTCTACATCCACTTCTTCCTTCTTTGTTATTACCATTATAAAATAATAACTCCAGTATCTTATATATACTGTGATGTTATTATAAATATGGTACAACCATATTCATTATTCTATCCATCCTTTTAATAACATGTCACCATAAGTACGTACGTACTGCTTACAATCTCCACGTCGTGGTGTAATTGTTATTCAATAAATTATTATTTGGATGGGTATAATAATGATGTGTAACTCTTGTAAATAATAAATATAACATGATAATAATTCTATAAATATGATATACCATCAAATTATATATTATTTAAATATCAAAAGAATGATATTGTCGCTCGTGCGTACGTACGGACTACCGTATCCACGAACGTGATGAGATTCATTCACCATCGTATCCATTCAAGTATAATTCCCATTTGAAGATTAATAATAGTATCTAAGGACTTGATATCATTCTGGATATGATTAAGATACAACATATCCATGACATACACAATGTAAGTAACAAAACATGTCAAAGTAAACGAGTAAGTTAACACCCGAAACAAAGATAATACTAAGATATTATTAACAAATAAATGTTAAAAGATCATATATGATATTATATTAATGTATATTAATATTGTATAATTTAATAACAAATATTTCACCATTATACAGGATGTTAACCTACCCCAACCAAGGAAAAGTACAAGGTAAGGGTTTATTTCGCAATCACTTCATTATCCGAGGTTGTTTATAAGTAATAATCTACTGGGATCTCTTTATCATCCACATCCATTTTTCTTAAAAATTAATTTGAAAACATTTATACTATTTACAAGAATATGGGTTAAAGCCATTTATAGACTTTTATGACTTTTTATAATTGGTTTATAAAGGAATCTTTCTGTCGTTTTCCAAACAAGGTGTTTTTTAACCTTTTCGACAGAATTAAGGTGAGAATGTTTTTTTAACTTATACGGAAGGTGTGGCTAATTTCTGCCATTATAAAATCATCTAAGCTTCCCTTAAAATCTTATAAGAATATTTTCATAGTAACTGTTTTATTTTATAATTATGTGATATTTAAATGATCTCAAAAAGTGATATTTCTCTAAAATATAAGAAAATATAGTGAAAATTTATACGTATTTAACACAAGCTTAAAAATGTTTTCAGAAAACCTGACTCTTGACTATGGTAGATAGGAAGGGATTGGGAGTGGACCCATCATGACCTGTAATTAGTCGAGAAGTCTCAGAATTAGTTATTTTTTTTAGAATCTTGCATAATATTTTCAAAAAAACACTAGAGTATATTTGAGAAATTTTAAACGTATGTATCTTCTAAAAAAATTAAATCGGTAGGTATCATGAGACAAACTAGTGTATTGGCACAAGGCCTTGGCAAAATCTTATTTGTAGTCTTGGCACGAGGCCTTGACTATGTCATTATGATACTCTGGCATTATGTGTTCCATCATTATGAATGTGGTTATTGATATTGCATGTGATTATTCGATTAGTAGAATATCCATGTGAATAAGTAAATGCCATTATTTCATTTTTTCCATACTATGTTGAATTTCACGTTTAAAAGGATTTTATTTTAGTTATACATCTCCTAAAATGTTTATTCTTATTTATGAATTTTTCCGCAATATTGTTATCCTTACTTGGCATTTGAGCTCACCCCTTTCAATGTTTTATTTTCTTCAAGATGTGAAGAAGTAATTTATGAATGACCTGTAGGGATAGTATGTGGGTATATGAGTATGGAATATGGAGACTATATTGTTTTATTTTTCTTTTTAGGATTTAATGTAAGACTTATAAATATATTTAGTGTTTCCAAGGCTACTAAACTAATCGGTCTTTCGAGATTTGATCTTTCTTGTGATCCTGCCAATGTAATGTAATAATGCACTGACTCTGGGTATCAGGGGTCGGGGAATTACAGTTGGAATCAGAGGAAGTTTAGTACAAACCATGGAAGCTAGATTTAGATAATCTCTGATTAGAGCACATAGACCTAAGATGGACTTTGAGGATTAGTATAGAATAACTTCCTAGAATTTTTGTGTGGTAGAGATTTTGTGAGTTTTCCGAGCAATACATCCCTGTCTAGATACGAGCTGGTAGAGGAATCTCTGGCATGGATTTTCCTAGGGGTAAAACCTGAAAACACCACTTTGAGCTAGACTCGGACGGGAACTGGTGCACGACAACATGCCTTTCTGCACTCATGGTTATGACACTCCTTAGGGATATGCATAGGATAACTCTCATTTTCGTTACAAATCATTATTAAAGGTTTATGAGTATATACTTCCTAATAAAAATATTTTTATGATTATGGATTATATCCATTAATAGTTCAATTTATGTTAAGTGTTTTTACGTATCAAATTATGTATTTTGATTCATAAACTGATCTAGTTAATTCCATTGTTTAGAAATGGCGCCTAGTGGAAGAAATAGAAACTGTATCAATGCACGCACTCCATTTAGGGATTTCCCCCCTGGTCAATAAAATTATAGTGGAGATGGTGATGCAACTGGTGTCGATCAGCTAATCACTATACTAGGACAACTAACTCAGGTTATGAATAAGAACATTACCTGTATTGAGAACCCTAATCCACAGCGTGGAGGATCAATGTAAGATCGATTCATGAGGCAACAACCACCGACTTTCAATTGGAGTAAAAATCCCTTAGTAGTTGAGAAATGGATAAATTCCCTAGAGAAAATATTTCAGGCTTTGGGGAGTAGTGAAAGGGAAAAAGTTATCATGGCAGTTTACCACCTCACTGGAGATGCTGATCAATGGTGGTAATTGATTCAAAACACAATGGAAGATGATGAAGTATCAAATATGGAATGAAGGGAGTTCAATGATCTGTTTATAGAAAAATACATTCCTCGTGACCATCGAGAAATTATGGAAAGGCAATTTATGTGTCTGAGACAAAAGGAGGATGATAAAGTCGCAAAGTATGAGGCTAACTTTACAAGGTTATCAAGTAATGTTGGAGATTATATACATAACACAAGAAGTAATATTGACAATTTTTTTTGGGTTAAAACCATTTCTCCATCGAGCATTAGTCTCACAATCCTTCTCATCGTACGAAGACATTGTCTCATGTGCTATCAAGACAAAAAAGGAATTCTCTAAGTCTTATGACTTTAAAGTAAATAAAGAGAAGAAGTGATATTCTGATCAATCTAGAAATTAAAATAAGGGGAAGAAGGGAAAGGTTGAATATCCATCATGTGGTAAATGTGGGAAGAAACACCCTGATACTTGCTTGAAGGGAATGGGTGTCTGTTACAAGTGTGGTGAAAAAGTCCACCAAGCTCGTGATTGCAAAGGGATAAAGGACTCTAACAATGTTCAGTGATACAATTGAAGGGAGATGGGACATTATGCAAATGAATGTCTTAATCGTCATGGGAACATACCTCAGAAAAGGCTAAGGGATCAAGGCTAAAATTTTGTTATCACTACTGCTGAGGTAGAAGCTTCGAAAGACGTGGTGGCAGGTAATTTAATGGTTTCCCCAAGTTTAGAAAATACATTGTTTGATTCTGGATCATTACATTGTTTCATATCATCCCAGTTTCCTAAGAAAATTAGATATTTCCAATTTGATTTAAAAAGGGAGTTTTCAGTTAAAACTCCTAAGGGAAGTTTCATTGCAACAAAGTTTTGAGAATCTGTCCCCATTAGAGCACATAAATGTTCTTTATCTGCTGATCTCATCATCATACCTATGATTGAGTTTGATATAATCCTTGGTATGGATTGGCGTTCGGACTATGATGCGAAGATTTATTGTAAGAAAAAGGAGGTTACGATTTTTTATGATGATGATAAGGAACACCTTATCTTTAGAGAAGAATCATCACCACATAATCCTTATCTTGATCCACCCCCAATAGCTCAACTAAATTCTATTATTTGGGAGGAAGCGAATGAAATGACTGTGGGTGAGGAAAGGAATGTTCAAATAGAGGATGTACCTATTGTGAAAGAATATGTAGATGTATTTCCTGAAGTTTTACAAGTAAATTCTCCAGAATGAGAAGATGAGTTTTCCATTGATTTAATTCCTGGATCATGGACTATATCGAAGACCCCTTATAAAATGACCACTATAGAATTAGTTGAACTAAATAAACAACTAGATGAATTGAGTAATAAGGGATTTATTCACCCTAGTGTTTATCCATGGGGATCCCCTGTTCTTTTTTATAAAAAGAAATATGGATTTACAAGGTTATGTATCGACTATAGGGAGATCATTTCTATAACAATAATGAAAAAGTATCCCCTACCTCGCATTGATGATTGATTTGACAAAATGCATGGAGCTCAATACTTTTCAAAGAATTACCATTGATATGGATAACATAAATTTTGTATGAAGATAGAATTTTGAAATTCGGGAAGAGATTTTGTGTTCCCGATATACCTGATCTAAAAAGGGAATTTCTGGATGATGCTCATAGTTCCAATTTCTCTATACACCTTGGGAGCACCAAAATGTATAAGGATTTGACGGAACATTTTTGGTGGGAAAACATGAAGAGGGAGATTGCTGATTTTTTTTCATGATGTATTTTTTGTCAATAAGTGAAAGCTGGAAGGAAACAGTCTGGAGGAGTCATGCAACCTCTTCCCATACTGGAGTGGAAATGGGACTATATTACGATGGACTTTGTCATGGGGATACAAAAGAATCCTAGAAGGAACGATGCAATATGGGTCATTGTTGATCGTCTTACCATGTCAGCACATTTTCTTGCTATAAGAGAACATCTACCACATGAACGTCTAGCAAGACTATATATTGATGAAGTTGTGAGACATCATGGAGTACCCCTATCGATTGTTTCTGATCATGATCCCCATTTTACTTCAACGTTCTGTAAAAGTCTTCAGAAAGCCTTGGATACTGAACTTCTTTTGAGCACTGCCTACCACCCTCAAACAGATGGACAATCAGAACGAACTATTCAAACCTTAGAAGACATGTTGAGATCCTGCTCACATGACTTTCAGGGTATGTGGGATCAATATTTACCTCTGGTATAATTTTCCTACAACAATAGCTTCCATTCTAGTATTCTGATGGCACCATATGAAGAGTTATACGGAAAGAGATGTCGTACACCAACCTATTGAGATGAAGTTGGTGATAGAAATCTTGTAGGCCCAGAACTAGTGGAGGAAACGATGGAAAATGTGAAGGTAATCCAAAATCACATCAATGAAGCTCAAAGTATGCAAAAAATCTATGCTGATAATCGAAGGAAGGATTTGGAATTTGTAGTCGGAGATCATGATTTCTTGAAGGTATATCCATAGAAGGGAGTCATACGTTTTGGTAGGAAAGGTAAATTGAGTCCCATGTACATCGGACCTTTCGAAATTCTATAATGAATTTGGGTTGTAGCTTACTAATTGGCAATGACGCCAAGTCTCTCCAATGTTCATGATGTGTTCCACGTATCTCTGTTGAGGAAATACATGCCTGACCCAACGCATGTACTCACCTATGAGGAATTAGAACTGGAACCCGATCTGTCTTTTTGTGAAGAGCCGGTTAGGATTCTTGATACGAGAGAACAATTACTGAGAAACTGGACGACTCGTCTGGTAAAAGTCTTGTGGAGAAACCATAAGATGGAAGAGGCAACGTGGGAACCCGAGGAACTTATGATGAAGAAACACCAGAGTCATTTCATGCAATAGTATTTTAGAAATTTCGAGGACAAAATTATTTTATGGAGGGGGGGATGTAACATCCCACGCTTCTACGGTATGCTTATCTTTGAATAATGCAATAGTGTGTGTTGTACACAACATCGAGTTCTAACACACCACAACAAATCAAACTAGTCGTTATGAATAGTAATACCTACTTTTTACACTTTTAGGGATTTTATCTCTCAAAATGGACTTCATTTTTGTATTTGGAGTATCGAATTTATCCTAAGGTGAAACTTTGGTACTTTTCCGATAACTTTAATATTTTGATAAATAGTGAAAATTAATAAATTTTAATTAAAAACAAAATTTTTAATAAAAATAATTAATAGTGATAAATTATGAATTTGTGTGGTTTTAATGTATATTTAGAATATATTTTTATCATTTAATACAATTTTGGTCATTTTACATAATTTCACAATTAAACCGAACATAAACAAGTATCAATCTTTTGATAGTTATTATATCTTAAAAACACAATTTTTGTTTTGACAGCGGGAATTAATTTTAAATTAATTTCATCCACTTCTGTGTTTTGAATTTGTAAAAATGGATTACTTATTTCGAATCGGTATGTTCAAATTGTTTAACTAGGTATCTTCTATTTTTAGACATTTTGAATAATTACTTCGGTAAATATTTTATTTACCATGGTTAAAGGGTAAATCCGGTAAATAAGGGTTAAAAAATAATATTATAACAATAAAAAATTACCCTAAAACGTGTCCTAACCATATTGGTTGATACATGTCAGACCATGGGCATATTTGGGTCTATTTTGGGACCCCATGGTTCCACTTGTAAGTGATAGGGACACTTTATTTTAATTACGTTAAAATGAATACAAAAATGACACAAGCCTATATCTTTTAGAAAAAAAAATTATATATGGTTATATATGTTGGATTGTCAACTATAAATATTCATTAGAAAGATAATAATAATTCCTACATAATGGTAATTTAGTTAAAATTTTTAGATATTAACTAATTTAATTTAGTTATGACACAATGGTGATACAATAATTTCTATAATAGTGAAAAATTAAAATGATTAATATTTTAGATAGCCAAATAAATATAATTTGAGACTTTTTATGAATTAAACTAATTCTATAGGATACTATTACATGTTAGGAATGAGTTAATTAACATTTTTTTAAAGTAATCATTATGTTATGATTTTTACAAAAATATATTATTGAATAGTATAAAAATTGATATAAAAGAGTTTTTAAAACAAATTATATATTATTAATTGATATTAAATTCCTAAAAAACTAAGGTTCGGCCAATATACTTATATCATGATAATTGTATCATTAATGGACCACATAGGGGTCTCTTTTAGGTATATAGTATGTTTAGTAACCATATAATATAAAAATAAAAAGAGACATTGTAAAAGTGAAACTAATTAACTAAGAGTTAATACTTAATGATAAGGATAATATAGTAACCCAAACCTGTCTAAATTCTATTGGTTGAGTGGTTTTCGATCTATCTCTGCCTTAGCATCTAAATAATCCACTTTGATTCATTAGAAACCGAATATGAATTTATTATAAAATAATATTTCTAGCTCTTCCAAAGGTGCCCATCACCCCTCTTATAAAAGGGCACTCCCCCTTCTCATTAATTCACACCTTCAAAACCTTTTGGCTCAGCCAAATATATTCCCAAATACATTATAAATTTAACTCACTACATCCTAGAGTCCTTACTTTAGACATAAAGCCATCCTATGAGCACTTTTTACCAAATCAAAAGGAAGAACCCGAAGAAGGCGTAATGATTTCACCACCTTATTCCAAGTTCCTTTCTTCTTCCACTTCTTCCTTCTCTGTAATTACCATTCTAAAATGATAAATCCAGTATATTATATATACTGTGATGTTATTATAAATATGTTACAACCATATTCATTATTCTATCCATCCATTGAATAACATGTCACCAAACGTGTGTATGTACTGCTTACCGTCTCCACGTCGTGGTGTAATTGTTATTCAATAAATTATTTTTTGGATGGGTATAATAATGTAGTTTAACTCATGTAAATAATAAATATAACATGATAATGATTCTGTATATATGATATACCATCCAATTATATATTATTTTAATATTAAAATAATGATTTTTTCGCTCGTGCGTACGTACGGACTACCGTCTCCACGAACGCGATGCGATTCATTCACCATCATATCCATTCAAGTATAATTCTCATTTTATGATTAATAATAGTATCTAAAGACTTGATATCATTCTATATATGATTAGGATACAACATATCTATGACAAAAATATCTTACGTAAATAAACATATAAAATAAAATGAGCAAGTTAACACCCGAAACAACGATAATAATAAGATATTATTAAAAAATCAATGTTAAAAGATAATATATGATATCATATTAATGTATATGATTATTTTATAATTTAATAACAATTATTTCACCATTATACAGGAGGTTAACCTACCTCAACCAAGGAATTGTACAAGGTAAGGGTTTATTTTGCAATCTCTTCATTATATGAGATTGTTTATACGTAATAATCTACTGTGATCTCTTTATCATCCACATCCATGATTTTTAAAAATGTATTTCAAAACATTTTTACTATTTACAAGAACATGGGTTAAAGTCATTTATCTCCTTGTTTGACTTTTTATAAGAGTTTTATAAAAGATATCATTCCGTCGTTTTCCAAATAAGGTGCTTTTTAACATTTTCGACAGAATTAAGGTAAGAATGATATTTTAACTTATACGGAGGGTGCGGCTATTTTCCGCCTTTATAAAATTGTTGAAGCTTCCCTTACAAGAATATAAGAATATTTTCAATGTAAATGTTTTATTTTATAATTAGGTGATTTTTAAATGATCTCAAAAAAGTGATAGTTCTCCCCAATATATGAAAATCCAGTGCAAATGTATGCGTACTTAACGCAAGCTTAAAAATGTTTTCTGAAAACCTGACTCTCGAGTGTGGTAGACTGGAAGGGATTGGGAGTGGACCCATCATGGCCTGTAATTAGTCAAGCAGTATCAAAATTAGTTATTTTGCTTTCAAAATCTTGCATAATATTTTCTGAAAAACACTGGAGTATATTTGAGCAATTTAAAAGGTAAGTATCTTCTAAAAAAATTGCATCGGTAGGTCTCATGAGAAAAATTAGTGTCATAACACAAGGCCTTAGAAAAATCTTATTTTTAGTCTTGGCACGAGGCCTTGGCTATGTGGTTATGATAGTCTAGCATTATGCATTCCATAATTATGAAAGTGGTTATTGATATTTCATGTGATTATTCGATTAGTAGAATATCCATGTGAATAAGTAAATGGCATTATTTCATTTTTTCCATACTGTGTTGAAGTTCAAGTTTAAAAGGCTTTTGTTTTAGTTATACATTTCCTTAAATGTTTATTCTTATTTATGAATGTTTTTGCTATATTGTTATCCTTACTGGGAATTTGAGCTCACCCCTTTCAATGTTTTATTTTTCCCCTGATGTGATGAAGTAATTTATGAATGACCTACAGAGATAGTATGTGGGGATATGAGTGTGGACTATGGAGACTATATTGTTGTAGTTTTCATTTTATGGTGTAATGTAAGACATATGAATATATCTAGTGTTTCCAAGGATACTAAAATAATTGGTCTTTCGAGATGTAATCTTTCTTATGATCATCCCAATGTTATGTAATAATGCACCGACCCTGGGTAACTGGGGTCGGGGCGTAACAGACTCCACCCTCATTAATCTATTTTCGATGTCAAAAAATTGGTCATCGTGACCTTTCAAGGATCTCAGGCTCCCCTTCCAAACACATATCTTCAACAATTAACCACCACCTATTAGGTGTGATATGCAACTACGTATATCCACTTCTCAACGAACGAATAATAAGGTAGTAGTGAACCATCATTTTAGGTGGCCTACTTACACTACACCATAAGAGTTCTTCTGATGTGTCCCTTCTAGCTAAAATCTTAATCACAATGGTCAAACAATCCAATCAAACCAATCATCTATCTTCAACAATCTTTTAACTGTGTAACTCACATCCCCTGTTTAAGTACCTGACCATGTGTCTTATTTAGTCAGCCCCATTATCTCTGAGGTGGGTTCTACATCTTACCCAAAAATCCAAACAATTCAAGAAAAAACGCTCATCCACATGACCACCCTCACCTCGGGTGTCACTATCGAGAGAAATCGGATAACCATACTCCAACTACCCCTGTCTATTCCTCACAAAAATAAATTTCAGACCACCACTAATCATCATTAAAACCTGTGAGTCATACATCTAAATTATACGACCCTTCGAAAAAGACCTTACCTCCTATAAAAAACACGCGGTTTCCTTAATAAATGATCTATGAACAACTATACCATTTATAAAAACATGTTTTAACATAAAATACATTAACACCACCACTAATGTATCTCCCATGCTTTCTATTCCACGAAATATGTACCACTATGCTAACTTCCATTGAGGTCACCCTTTATTTTCACAAACTTTCATCGCATAATAACAACTAGAGTATCATCCCCCAACCATCAACCCGACCACTAAACCCTCTAGGCTAAAACCAAACCATAAAACACTCTAAGTCCTACTATTAATTTAAAAAATATATAAATTTGGGAGACACAACAAAATGTACTAGAATCCATGTCATACCTCTCTCATAAAACACCTTGATGGATGAATGATACCAACTTCCTATACTAAAATCAAATCCAATAAAAACCATTGGACCTCTTTCAAAACCATTCATATCATGACATGAACAAAGAAATGCTCAGGAATGGAGCTATAACACCTATTCTACTGCACAATGCAACTAGCGCACCAAATGCTATTTACTCTAGTTTACATACCATAGTTGTAAAAATTCATTAGTATTACGGACAAAAAGTCTTCCATGGGATTCCAAACACAAATTTCAAGGTCTCTAATCACTAGGAATCTAGGACACAAGAATCATCATTAACACCCCTTATGAACTCCATATGTCCATGATACATGATATTTATCACACTCGTATTGTTGAAAAATTCCTCACAACCCAACAGCCAGAACCCCTGTAACACCCTGAGATTTTATGAAAAATATTCTTTTTAATTTCACTAATGTCTTGTGTTGTACGCTACACCAAAAGGAGCTTTCACAACACGCATCCTTGATTTTCCTTTCATTATACGCAATCGCGACCTTCCTCGATAGCGTGTGTAGTACGCAATAACGAGTTTCACTAAACAACAATATGCTATTAAAATATTATTAAAACTAGCCGTTATGAATAGTAATAACCACTTTTTGAAATTTTTTAATTTTATTTTTCAAAATAGAATTCATTTTTGGATTTATAATATCGAAATTAGCTTAGGGTGAAATTTTGGTGATTTTCAGATATCTTTCATATTTTGATGAATAGTGAAAATTACTAAATATTAATTAAAAACTACTTTTTCAATCGAAATAAATAATATTGATAAATTATTAATTTGAGTGGTTTTAAAGTATATTTAGAATATATTATTTCAATTTAATAAAATGACGGTCATTGGATGTAATTTCACATTTAAACCAGACATAAACAAGTGTCAATCTTTTGATAGTTATTATCTCTTAAGAACGCGCTATTTGTTTTGACGACGGGAATTAATTTTTAATTAATTAATGCAACTGATATTTATTGAATTTGGTAAAATAGAAATCAATTTTGAGTTCATAATATCAAATATAGCTGAGGCCTAATTTTTGATATTTTTCTGAAAACTTTCAATTTTAGATGAATAGTGAAACCACTAAGTGGTAGTTAAAAAAACTGAATTGTTCATAAAACTTATTTTTACCGCTTCTGTGAGTGGAATTTCAAAAATCCTAGAGACACGGTTGATGTCAGTAAATAAAATGTGGTTCAATGAGATGAAAATATTTTTTTGGTGAATAGTAACTTTTTACTTTTTTTACCACGGTTAAAAGTAAATAGGGTAATTATGGGTAGAAATGATATTATTATTACACTAACACATGTCCTATTTAAATTGGACAAGTGTAATTCGACCAAAAACAAACTTAGGAATAAAATATGACCATTTAGGCCAACTTGGATTAGATTAAGACATTTATTATTAATTTATTTAAAGAATGGTTAAAAGAGTTAAAATCAAAGTTTATTTACTAAAAGATTTTTAATATGGGGTTATACATAAGCTAAATTCGACTATATATATTCATTAGAAAGATAAAAAGATTTCCTATATAATGATAGTTTATTTATAATTTTTAGACATTAAATAAATTAATTTATTTATGAAAAAACGATGATGCAGTAATTACCCTTTTAAGGAAATGTTAACATAATTGATGTTATAAATGATCAAATAAATGTAATTTGAGACTTTTTATGAATTACACTAATTTTATATGTTACTATGATATATTAGTGTTGCTTTAATCAACTTGTTTTGAACATATAATTCTGTTATGACTTTCACAAAAATCATATATCAAATAGTGTCAAAATTGACACAAAATAGTTTTCAAATCAAATATTATATTATTAATTGTTATTTTATTCCTAAAAATCTAAGGTTCGGAAAAATGACTTTGATAAGGATATATATATTAATAATAAACAACTTGTGGTTATTTTGGCATGTTATAGTAAGTGTATTAACCATATAGTGTAAGAAAACAAAAAAGTCACGGTAAAAGTTAAATTATTTAACTTAGAGTTAAATCTAATTGATAAGGTTACAATAATAACCTAAACTTGTCTAAATCATATTGGTTGATAGGATTTAGACCCATCCCCACTTTAAGATCAAAATAAGACCCTTTTGAACAATTATAAACCGATTTTGACTTTAATATAAAATAATATTTTGAGATATTCCTAAGGTGCCCCTCTCCTCCCTTATAAAACGCCACCTCCTCCCCCTCCTCCTCACACCAATTTGAGCACTCAATCTAGGAAAACCACTGCCAAAATATCTTCTCCACTTCCCTATAATAATCCTAGAGGTCATGGACTTTTTCAAAGACCAATCTTAGTTCCCTAAGTGGAGGATTCAAAGAGGCGTTTCAAAGAAGAGGTAATATCCATTACCGATCTTTTCAATTTAATTCTTCTTCAACATATTCTTCTTTAGTTGTTTCATGATAAAGTAATAACATCAGTATTACTTAAATACTGATATGTTATTATAAATATGAAACAACCCTAATTCACCTTCTATCCATCCTATGGAAAAATGAAATCACCGCGCGTGTGTTCGTACGGAATACCGTCTCCACGCTGTGGTGTAATATATTTTCCACCATCACCTTAGAAGGAAGGGTATAATGGTGTAATGAGTAACTATATATGATTATTATAAAGTGATATTGATACTTAAATAGTATAAATACACTTAAATACAATTCCACGATCATGGGAACAATATCATCACTCATGCGTATGTACGGAATATCGTCTCCACGATGTGATGCGACTCGTTCTACATGATCATCATTACATAGTAATTATATAAATGAATTGAATGAATAAATATGATATATGTTACACTAATACCATTCTGGATATAAGGTATCTATATCCTTAAAAGAAGAATAAGAATTTATTCGGCAAAACACGCATAAGAACAAAAGGCAATAAAGACCCGAGTAACAAGTAATAATGAAATATTACTAATAAGAAGCTATGAATATGACTATATATGATATCATATCAATATGTATGATTCTGAAATAAGTAAATAACATTATTTAAACCATTATACTGGAGCTTCGGACAAGTACAAAGCAAATCGAACCTATGGTAAGGGAAATATCACAATCTCATTTTTATCCGAGATTGTTTATTCGTAAGTATTTACTAGGGTGTATTTTATCATCCACATACATGTTTCATCAATATGTAATATTATTTCCATCCACCTAGAATTGTTTAAATCCAATTTTACCAATTGGTGAGATTTTATTAGAATATATGAAATGAATCTTTTACTATTTTTCGTACGGGGTACTTTTTGACTTATCCGACAAAAGTACGAAGAATGTTTTTTTAACTTATATGGCATGAATGGATTTTTAAAACAATATTTCTAAGAAGAATCCTTTACAAGTTTTCATGTTTATTTTTAATCAAAATCTATTATTTTAAAGTTGTATGACATTTTAAGAAAGGTAAAATGTTTTTGAAGAAGAGAATATATTTTCCTCAATAATGGAGTTCAAGTTTTTAATCAAAATTATTTTCCATCTAAGATAATAAAGGGAACTGTTTTTATCCATATTATTACATTGATTTGATTATGTTGTGATGGAATTATTTTTATGAATTCCTTTATTGTATATGAATTGTTTTATGATGTCATGATGTTTAAGATTCCCATTTTTATTACATGGTTTATGCAATGATGTATGGTTTATGATTTTGTGGCACACATAAAAATAGTATCATTATGAGATGGGTGGGACCTATATCTCCCTCCAATGCATTGGGTAAAGATTTTATATCTCATGAGATAGACATGGCAGCAATGGTAGTATATACTGGTTCAGTGAAACAGGACTGAAACGAGGGTGACTCGGTTCATAAAGGGACTTTGTCCACTAAGATAGTCTTGGAATTGAGTCTTGACTAAAAAGAAATGATTCTCTATGATTATGTGTGAATGCCACAAAGTTTCATGTTTTACGTTATGATTATTGTGGTTACATTTCATTGCCATGATTTATCCCATGTTATGAAATTATGATCTCTTTTGTAGGTTAAGATTTTCAAAAGTTATGTGCTTGTGTATACGATATGATTGATATTTCTTTTGTTTACCCTTACTGGGCATTTGAGCTCACCCTTTTATGTTTTCTTTTCCCCAGGATATAAAGATTGGGTTTAGGTAAAAAAAAAAGGAAGATCTTTATGAGAGATGTTGAAGATCTTTCACCACGATTAGAAGATTATATTCCTAGTGTCCAAATACATTACACTATTACGATCCTTGTGTGTGTGTTTTTGTTATGTACTAAGTATTCCGCAAAAGTAATGTAATGTCCATGTACGTTAATCTTCGTGTCTCTACAGTTGGTATCGGAGGAAAGGTTTAGTCAACCTTTGGAAACTAGGATGCGAGAAATTTAGTGAGATCCCAAGAGATATTTCTAAGGTATGTCTAGGGATGTCCCTAAGGTTAAGTATACGTATTGGTTATAGTACTAGAATTACGCTAACGATCATATAATTAAACCTAAGACGTTAGATATTGAAGGTACTCTACCTTTATTATGTTGTTTTCCCTAGCATTATTTTTTCCTCTCACACTATTCATTTTGGGTTTTAGATGATGGCTGGAACCCGAAAGAACCGTGTTGATCAATGCAATGGACAATGCAATGATTGTCCTCTTGAACAAACAAATGTTATGGGAGATGGAGTGCAAAATCTTATTACTATACTTACACAAGCTATGAATCATTCTGGACATCCAAATGAGCAGAGAAGGGAACAAAATTCTATTGAGTCCTTCATGAGGAAACGTCCACCTTCTTTCAGTGGGTCTTCTGATCCACTTGTTTCCGAACAATGGATCAGTACTACTGAAAAGATATTTTCAGTTCTTCAACGTTCTGAACATGATAAAGTAATCTTAGCAATATATCATTTTGAAGGTGAAGCGGATCAATGGTGGAATCTTATCAAGAAAATGTGGCAAAGAGATGAAATTGAGTCCATGTAATGGGACGAGTTCAAAAACTTATTTTTCAATAAGTAATTCCCTAGTATTCTTTGAACAAAGATAGAGAAGGGGTTTATTTGAACTAAAGAAAAAGGATGATGAATCTGTTAGTATATACGAATCGAATTTTACAAGGCTTTCAAGGTATGCATCTGGATTTATCATGCAACCTGAAAGTAAAGTTTATCGATTTTCCAGTGGCTTAAAACCAAGTCTTCGAAGGGAATTAGCTATAAGAGACTTCAGTAGCTATGAAGAAATTGTGTGTTGGGCTATCAATGTAGAAATGGAAGTTGGTGTTACATATCCATCTCATTGTTTTGACAAGAAACGAAAGATGGAGTTCAAGGAGAAATCTTAGAATAATGGTGAAAAGAAGATGAATGTTTCCATATGCTCAAAGTGTGGAAAAAAGCATGGTAGATATTTTCTTAAAGGGACTAGAAAATGTTTTAAGTGTGGAAAAGAAAGTCACTGAGTAGCTGAGTGTCGAAGTAATGGAAAAAGGGTTTCTAATGATGTGAAGAAAGAAAGCACTGCAGAGAATTCACCACCAACACTTCAATGCTTCAAGTGAAAGTAAATGGGGCATTATACTAATAAATGCCCTAATCCAAGGATTAGTGATGATCAACATGAGTAACCACTTAAGGAAAAGGACAAAGGGAAGTCACATGTGATCACTATTGGCGATGTGGAATATGAAAACAATGTGGTGGAATGATTAAGTGTTTATGTAACGGGATTCCAAAATAATGTTGTATATAGTATCGTGGAATATTGGAATATTTATGTTTTGGATTTCAATAATTTTATGGTACCGGTAACGATGAAAGGTGATTGAGACATTTTTGGTAAACAGATGATATGAGCATAATGAAGGGATAAGAAAATAATGAGATGTTTGATTGTATTCACGAGCTCATGATTGATATAAGGACTAAGTGATATCATGGTTTGAGTATATAGAATTTTGAGGATTTTGGTATGTGGAAAGTGTTAACTTTTAACTACATTCATGTTTTCACTAAGGCTCACTGGGTATTCAAGAGAATAAAGGATTAATGACTTTTAATGTTTGGAATGTGACCAACAAAACATATCTTATGATATATGAGAATCAACGATGGTATTAAATCTCTGGTAATCGTTTTCACTAAGTTATGAGAGTGGACTGCAGTATTATGGATAAGCCTAAAGATTGGAATGGATTATGTTGGACATAAGTTAGTATTGTTTAAGGATAGATGTTTTTTTGATATTATTGATGGGATGTTATAGTTTTAGAAAAAGGACATCCTGCAGGACGGGCGACAGCCCATCGGGTCGGACAAGGCTGTGGGAATCGAACCCACAACCAAAGTGCGACTGGCCTTTATCGCCTACCACTGGCCTACAGGAAGTCCCAGGTAAGTAGAAACTAGTTTTATTTTATTAAGAGGTATGATATATGAAGTATAAGTCCATTTTTGGAACCATATACGATTAACCATAATATGGACTTATAACTTTTGCTAACCTTTTGTTTGAGACAGATGGAATGACCCGTCATTCTATCACATGATCTGCTAACACTTCACTAATAACAAATTCAAATTCATTTATTTAAGAGATGAAGTGGAAATTTTTCAAGGCACGAACAACAGTGAGATTGTACCAAAATTAAGTAAGTATTTATTCTAATTCAAATTCCTCAACTTTAGGGAAACGATCTTGAAAACCAAAAACGTTGTCCTAGTTCTCTTATATCTGATTAATTAGATGGTACCTTAGATCATCACAAATTTATGGATTTGTGATTGTTGGCTTTTCCATAGACATGTTCTCTACCACTCTCCATCAGAACATGATGGTTAGATTTTTCTTCCATATCCATATTTTCACCTATTTGGAAACCCAATGATTAGTTTATTTGGGTAACCGTTACATTTCATACTTTTGTTTTTAAAGATTGGTTTTGGTATTCCTTTTTACAGTGTGGGTTTCTATTAAAGAAACTTTCGAATAGTAAGCCATTTATAACCCCGACGAATTTTGAGGGCGAAATTAATTTTAAGGGGGGTAGAATGTAACACCCCGAAATTTTATGAAAAATATTCTTTTTAATTTCACTAATATCTTGTGTTGTACGCTACACCAAAAGGAGCTTTCACAACACGCATCCTTGATTTGCCTTGCATTACACACAATCGCGACCTTCCTCAATAGCGTGTGTATTACGCAATAACGAGTTTCACTAAACGGCAATATGCTATTCAAATATTATTAAAACTAGCCGTTATGAATAGTAATACCACTTTTTGAAATTTTGTAATTTTATTTTTCAAAATAAAATTCATTTTTGGATTCGTAATATCGAAATTATCTTAGGGTGAAATTTTGGTGATTTTCGGATAACTTTCATATTTTGATGAATAGTGAAAATTACTAAATATTAATTAAAAACAACTTTTTCAATCGAAATAATTAATAGTGATAAATTATTAATTTGAGTGGTTTTAAAGTATATTTAGAATATATTTTTACAATTTAATACAATGATGGTCATTGGATGTAATTTCACATTTAAACCAGACATAAACAAGTTTCAATCTTTTGATAGTTATTATCTCTTAAGAACACGCTATTTGTTTTGACGACGGGAATTAATTTTTAATTAATTAATGAAAATAATATGTATTGAATTTGGTAAAATAGAAATCATTTTTTATTTCATAATATCAAATATAGCTTAGGCCTAAATTTTGGTATTTTTCTGAAAACTTTCAATTTTTGATGAATAGTGAAACCACTAAGTGGTAGTTAAAAAAACTGAATTGTTCATAAAACATAATTTTACCGCTTCTGTGAGTGGAATTTCAAAATTCCTAGAAACACGATGGATGTCCATAAGTAAAATGTGGTTCAATGAGATGAAAATAATTTTTTGGTGAATAGTAACTTTTTACTTTTTTTACCACGATTAAAAGTAAATAGGGTAATTATGGGTAGAAATGATATTATTATTACCCTAACACATGTCCTAATTCTTTTGGAGAAGTGTAATTCGACCAAAAACAAACTTAGGAATAAAATATGACCATTTAGGCCCACTTGGATTAGATTAGGCCATTTATTATTAATTCATTTAAAGAAGGGTTAAAAGAGTTAAAATCAAAGTTTATTTACTAAAATATTTTTAATATGGGTTTATACATGTAACTCCTCGACCCTAGTTACCCAGAGTTGGTGCATTATTACATAACATTGGCATGATCATAAGAAAGATCAAATCTCGAAAAACCGATTGGTTTAGTAGCCTTGGAAACACTAGATATATTCATAAGTTTTACATTACATCATAAAAAGAAAAAACTACTACAACAACATAATGTCTCCATAATTCACACTCATATCCCCACATAATATCCCTACAGGTCATTCATAATTTACTTCTTCACTTCCTGGGAAAAATAAAACATAGAAAAGGGGTGATCTCAAATGCCCAGTAAGGATAACAATATAGCAGAACATTAAAAAATAAGCATAAACATTTAAGGCAATGTATAACTAAAACAAAAGCCTTTCAAACTTGAACTTCAACATAGTATGGAAAAAGTAAAATGAAATAATGCCATTTACTTGTTCACATGGGTATTCTACTAATCGAATAATCACATGCAATATCAATAACCACTTTCATAATGTTGGAATGCATAATGCTGAACTTTAATATCTTTGTCAAGGCCTCGTCCCAAGACCTTGGGGATAACTGTAACCGGAACCCATCCCGGAGTGCCTCTAATAACCGGACACCAACCCAGAGTGCCTCTAATAACCGGACACCAACCCAGAGTGCCTCTAATAACCGGAGACCAAACCGGAGGGCTTACTTTTACCAGTCCCTAACCTGGAGGGCTTACTTTTACCAGTCCCCAAACTGGAGGGCTTACTTTTACCAGTCCCGAACCTGGAGGGCTTACTTTAACCAGTCCCTAAACTGGAGGGCTTACTTTTACCAGTCCCCAACCTGGAGGGCTTACTTTTACCAGTCCCTTACCTGGAGGGCTTACTTTAACCAGTCCCCAACCTGGAACATACTTGTCCAACACATTCATATAAAGTAAAGGTTGAAATATAACATAAACATTCTTATTGGAACTAGCATACGAAATGTCAATACTTTTCTCATAAACCATGAATTCTATATAAATGACACATCTACAGTCAAACATATCACAAAACTTCATTACAATTTGGATGTTTTATATCATAATAAACCAACTTCAAATAATCTTAAAATCCATCAAAGGATGTTGACATAGATGAAAATGTTTTTTTAAAAAATTATTGAGATAAATATCCCTTTTTCATGAAAACATTTTAATGTTACACAATTTAAAAAGTAAGGCATTCAAATACATTTTAGAATCAAAGTGTCCCATACCACTTTGAAACATTTGAATGTAATTAACACTTTTAAAACATTCATTTTCATATAAATAAATCCTTACAAACCATTTTGAAAACATGGACATAAATGAGGATGATTTAGAAGAATAAATATTTAAAACAATTAAAATGATGTTTTAGTAAAAGTTCCCTTTGAAATAATCCCTTTGAAAACTCTTTTATGAAATATGGACAAGGATAGTAAATATGTCCCTATAGATACTTACGTAAAGACAACCTCAGATATTAAAGAGATTGTGAAGTAAACCCTTATCAATTTGGTAACTTATGAAACATACAACCCATGAAAGAGGTATCATACAACTAAAATGTAAATACACATATGTTAAAGTGTATTACACAAAGAATACAATTATGGGCAGTACATACACCACACAAAAGATAATAGTGGAAATATGGCATGAATCTCACGGAAATAAAGAGTGAGATGAAAACCCCTTACCACGTTAATCAACTGAGTCGTATGGCCAAAAGATAATAACCACCAAATTATTTACAGAATAACATGAATATAAAGATAATCATGATAATATATATCAAATTCCAGTACACAATACACCACTTTCAATAATTTAGTGGCAAATAATGGAAATCTCACGGAATTGAATGCGAGATAAGAAAATCCCTTACCTTGTACTTTTCCTTTGTTGGGGTAGGTTAACATCCTGTATAATGGTGAAATAATTGTTACTAAATTATACAAGAATAATATACATTAATATGATATCATATATGATCTTTTAATATTAATTTGATAATAATATCTTAGTATTATCGTTGTTTCGGGTGTCAACTTACTTGTTTTCTTTTGTAAGTTTTGTTACGTAAGACATGTTTGTAAAGGATAGGTTGTATATTATTCATATCCAGAATGATATCAAGTCCTTAAAAATCATTTTTAAATCATCAAATGATAATTATACTTGAATGGATACGATGGAGAATGAATCTCATCGCGTTCGTGGAGACGGTAGTCCGTCCGTACGCACGAGCGATAATATCATTCTTTTGATATTAAAATAATATATAAATGTATGGTATATCATATATACAGAATCATTAACATGTTATATTTATTATTTACATGAGTTACATATCATTATTATACCCATCCAAAATAATAATATATTGAAAAACAATTACACCACGACGTGGAGACGGTAAGCCGTACGTACGCACGTATGGTGACATGTTATTCAAAGGGTGGACTGAATATGGTTGTACCATATTTATAATAACATAAAAGTATATATATGATACTGGAGTTATTATTTTAGAATGGTAACAACAAAGGAAGAAGAAGTGGAAAAAGAAAGGAACTTGAAAAGTGGTGGTGAAAACATTACCTCTTCTTCGGGTTCTTCCTTTTGATGTGATGAAAAGGGATCCTTAGGTTTGCTTTCTGATCAAAATAAAGCCTCTAGGATGTAGTGAGGGATGTTGGGAGAGTAGTTTGGCAGAGTTTGGCCGAACCAAAAGTCTTTGAAGGTGTGAAGAAATGAGAAGGAGAAGTGCCCTTTTATAAGAGGGGTGAGGGGCACCTTTGGAAAAGCTTGAGATATTAGTTTATAATAAATTAATATTCGGTTTCCAATGGCTCCAAAGTTGACTATTCAAAGGTTAAGGTGGGGATGGGTCGAAAAAACTCAACCAATAGAATTTAGATAGGTTTGGGTACTTATATTGACCTTATCTTTAAGTATTAACTCTAAGTTAATTAGTTTCACTTTTACAATGTCTCTTTGTATTTTTATATAATATGGTTAATAAACTTACTATATACATCCAAGAGACCCCCCAGTGGTCCATTAATGATGAACCTATCATGATATAAGTCTTTTGGCCGAACCTTAGATTTTTAGGAATTTAATATCAATTAATAATATAATATTTGTTTTAAGAACTCTTTTACGTCAATTTTGACACTATTCAATAGTTGATTTTTTTGAAACTCATAACAGATTTATTACTTCGAAAAAAGTACATTAACGAAATACTAATATATCATATTATCCTAGAAAATTAGTTTAATTCATTAAAAGTTTCATATTATATTTATTTGGGTATTTATAATCTCAATTAATTTAAATTTTCACTATTTTAGTAATTACTGCATCATCATTGTGTCATAAATAAAATAAAATATTTAATGTCTAAAAATTATAAATAAAATTTCATTATGTATTAAATCTTTTTATATTTCTAATGAATATTTATAATCTAACATCCAACATATATAACCCTATGTAAAATTTTTTTTTCTAAAATATATATGCTTGTGTCATTTTTGTAATCATTTTAACTAAATAAAAATAAAGTGTCCCTATCACCTACAAGTGGCACCATGGGGTCCCCAAATCGACCCAAAGATGCCTATGGTCTAACATGTATCAACCAATAAGGCTAGGAAACGTTTTAGGGTAATTTATTATTATTATAATATTATTTTTTAACCCTTATTTACCAGATTTACCCTTAACCATGGTAAATAAAATTTTTACCGCAGTAATTATTCAAAATGTCTAAAAATAAAAGTTACCTATTTACACAATTTGAACATCCTGATTCCAAATATGAAATCCATTTTTCTAAATTCAAAACACAGAAGTGGCAGAAATTTATTTAAAATTATTTCCCGCTGTCAAAACAAAAAGCGTGTTTTTTAGAGATAATAACTATCAAAAGATTGACACTTGTTTATGTTCGGTTTAATTGTAAAATTATGTCCAATGAACAACATTATATTAAATGGTAAAAATATATTATAAATATACTTTAAAACCACTCAAATTCATAATTTATCACTATTAATTATTTTGATTAAAAAAGTTGTTTTTAATTAAAATTTAGTAATTTTTACTATTCATCAAAATATGAAAGTTATCCGAAAAGTACCAAAATTTCACCTTAGGCTAAATTCATTATTCCTAATCTAAAAATGAAGTCCATTTTAAAATATAAAATATATATAATTTCTAAAAGTAGGTATTACTATTCATAATGGCTAGTTTGATCGGTTGTGGTGTGTGTTAAAACTCGAAGTTGCGTACAACACACGCTACTGTATTATTCAAAGGAAAGCGTACCGTGGAAGCTTGGGATGTTTCATTTTAAATTTTTTGATGTCCCTATTTAGTCAAAATGTTTAAAATATTGTATTTAAAAAGGGTTCACTATTAAAAGTTGATAAAAGTGCAATACTGAAAATGAATTTGTTCTTGCATTATATCTAAGAAACTCATAATATGGATTCAAAAATTATAAGGATTATATAAAGTTTAAAATTTAGATAATACTATTCATAACCTCTTTTGAATGGATTTTTTTGTAAGTCATGGTGTGATTGAACTCGGTGTTGCGTGTAGTGCAAGTTATTGAATTATTTTGAAGAAATAACACTCTATGAAATCTTGGGGTGTTACATTTTCCCCTCCTTCAATAAATTGCGTCCTCACAATTTGAAATTGTTCTTCGAAAATAAAAGGTTGAAAATAGAAAATATATTTGTGGGAAAACCCCCATCGGAAATTGGGTTACTAAAATTTATGAGGAAAAGAGAAATGAAAGGGTCACCACCAAATTATGATCTCGATTAGAAGAACATTGGTGGCAATTAGAGACATAAAATTGGAGGGAAAACGTAAATATTTATAGGTAGTGATTGAGGACATCAATCACAAACAAGTATAAAATTGAGGTCCGTAAACTCATCAATCTATGATGATTTGAAATACCATCGGTTCAACAACACATAGGGTATTGGGATAACACATTTTTGACGTTTCAAAATATCTTAGTTGAAATCCCACATCGAAAAATGAATTAATGAGGCCTCTATTTAAAACAATGAGTGGAACGTTTGAATATTACCGAAAATAACACATACTAGGGTTCCATGTAGGAAAATATGGATATGGAGGAGAAATCTAACCATCAATTATCTGATGGAGAGTGGTAGAGAACATGGCTATGAAAAGGCCAAAAATCCCAAAGCCATAAATTAGTAATGATTTAAGGTACCATCTAGGACAACATTTTTGTTCTAAGTTCATTTTATTAATGTTGAGGAATTTATTTATGAGATTGGCTAATATCATAAGGAGATATACTTACTTTATAATTAGAGTTTTATCCATTAATAAATTCCTACCACAAACTCATCTTTCACTCTAAAAGATAATAGAATGTAATTTTTTTTTCTATTTATACTATTCGTACAGGGTTCCAAAATAAATGAATTTATAATTCATCTACCAGATCATTTAAAAAAAACTACATTATTTAATCCAGGACATCTCATGGGCCAGTGGTAGGTGTTACACCCTTGTAGCCCTTCGGTTGTGGGTTCAAGTCTCGCAGCCTTGCCGGACGCGACAGGTTGCCGCCCGACCTATGGGTTGTCCTTTTATGGCAATCCAAGATAATCCAAACTAGATCTATCCAAAATTCTTCTGTCCAAACTCACAGTCCAACATTTATAAGGAAGGTAAACATAATGTAGATACTTTTTACCCCGGAATAGAATATGAATACCTTCATCATGTATTCTTTTAATACACTGAAACATCCTGAATTACCATATTTTATTATTGATTACATTCATTCTCCCTTATTCCATATAGAATGCTGAATATACTTCAACAATCCAAAAAAAAATTTAAACCCCAACAATGATGGAATATACAATTCATTAATCAGTTCCAAGGTAGTTAAGAATATCCAATATAATTTTTCCAAAATAATCATGTATTATTCGAAAATCACTACCTCGGTATCAGAACTATATTATGGTTTATCATTCTCTCAACCATATATTATCAAAAAAATTATCCTGATATTGAGTCACTATTCTTTGTTCCACACAATCTCAAGTCCTTAATGAAATATTACTGCAGTACAATCCTTATATACTCCATAATCATTATAACAAGTACATCGTTGATACAACACTCAATTGACATAATCAACATAAGAACTCTAATCATTCCTCTTCATCCGTGGTAGTATCATAACTTGATTATTATCCAATAACATCATTTACGGCATAGTCTGATGACTGGGACATAGGTTCGCGTAGTGTCCAAACTCCTTGCAAATGAAGCAATGTACATTTGAAACCATTTTCTTACCCTTACAGTCATGTAATTTGTGCCCTTTTCCTCCACACTTATAACAAACTCCCATTCCTTTCAGGCATGTTTCAGGGTGTTTCTTTCCACAGTTACCACATATGGGAAAATTCTTCTTTTCCCTCTTCCCTTTATCCATCTTTCTCTCTTCTATCCTTTTCTTCTCTTGCTTCCCTTCAAAGCCATAGGACTCAGTAAACTCTTTACTTATCTTATCAACACATGATATTATTTCTTCATATGATGATAATACATGGGAGACTATTACTCTTATAAATTCTAGCTTAAGACCATGAAAGATATGATCCTTCCTTCTCTTTGGATCATGTGAATTACTGGAGTTCTCATTCTTTCTACTGGGCGCCATTTCTAAACAATGGCATACACTAGATTAGTTTATGAATAACAATACCTAATCCCAAACTTGTAAAACACATAACATAAATTAAATAGTTTATGGATATAATCAATAATCATAAAAATGTTTTCTTTGAGGAAGTATATACTCATAAACCCTTCATAATGATTTGTAAATAAAATGAGAGTTATCCTAATCATATCCCCCAGGAGTGTCGTAACCAAGAGTGCAGCAAGGCCCGTTGTCGTGCACCAGTTCCCGTTCGAGTCTAGCTCAATGTGGTGTTTTCGGGTTTTACCCCTAGGTACATCTGTGCCAGAGCCGCCTCTACCTGCTCGTATCCAGACAGGGATGTATTGCTCGGACAACTCACAAAATCTCTACAATACCAAAATTCTAGGAAGTTCTTCTATACTAATCCTCGAAGTTCATCTTAGGTCTACGTGCTCTAATCAGAGATTATCTAAATCTAGCTTCCAAGGTTTGTACTAAACTTTCTCTGATACCAACTGTAACTCCCCGACCCTAGTTACCCAGAGTCGGTGCATTATTACATAGCATTGGCATGATCATAAGAAAGATCAAATCTCGAAAGAAATATTGGTTTAGTTGCCTTGGAAACACTAGATATATTCACAAGTTTTACATTACATCATAAAATAAAAAAACTACTACAACAACATAATGTCTCCATAATTCACACTCATATCCCCACATAATATCCCTGCAGGTCATTCATAATTTACTTCTTCACTTCCTGGGAAAAATAAAACATAGAAAAGGGGTGAGCTCAAATGCCCAGTAAGGATAACAATGTAGCGGATCATTCAAAAATAAGCATAAACATTTAAGGCAATGTATAACTAAAACAAAAGCCTTTCAAACTTGAACTTCAACATAGTATGGCAAAAGTAAAATGAAGTAATGCCATTTACTTGTTCACATGGATATTCTACTAATAGAATAATCACATGCAATATCAATAACCACTTTCATAATGTTGGAATGCATAATGCTGAACTTTAATTTCTTTGTCAAGGCCTCATCCCAAGACCTTGGGGCTAACTGTAACCGGAACCCAACCCGGAGTGCCTCTAATAACCGGACACCAAACCGGAGTGCCTCTAATAACCGAACACCAACCCGGAGTGCCTCTAATAACCGGAGACCAAACCGGAGGGCTTACTTTTACCAGTCCCGAACCTGGAGGGCTTACTTTTACCAGTCCCCAACCTGGAGGGCTTACTTTTACCAGTCCCTAACCTGGAGGGCTTACTTTAACCATTACCTAACCTGGAGGGCTTACTTTTACCAGTCCCGAACCTGGAGGGCTTACTTTTACCAGTCCCTAACCTAGAGGGCTTACATTTATCAGTCCCCAACCTGGAACATACTTGTCCAACACATTCATATGAAGTAAAGGTCGAAATATAACATAAACATTCTTATTGGAACTAGCATACGAAATGTCAATACTTTACTCATAAACCATGAATGCTATATAAATGACACATCTACAGTCAAACATATCACAAAACTTCATTACAATATGGAAGTTTTATATCATAATAAATCAACTTCAAATAATCTTAAAATCCATCAAAGGATGTTGACATAGATGAAAATGTTTTTTTTAAATTATTGAGAGAAATATCCCTTTTTCATGAAAACATTTTAATGTTACACAATTTAGAAAGTAAGGCATTCAAATACATTTTTGAATCAAAGTGTCTCATACCACTTTGAAACTTTTGAATGGAATTAACACTTTTAAAACATTCATTTTCATATAAATAAATCCTTACAAACCATTTTGAAAACATGGACATAAATGAGGATGATTTAGAAGAATAAATATTTAAAACAATTAAAATGATGTTTTAGTAAAAGTTCCCTTTGAAATAATCCCGTTTAAAACTCTTTTATGAAATATGGACATGGATAGTAAATATTTCCCTGTAGATACTTACTTAAAGACAACCTCGGATATTAAAGAGATTGTGAAGTAAACCCTTATCAATTTGGTAACTTATAAAACATACAACCCATGAAAGAGGTATCATACAACTAAAATCTAAATACACATAAGTTAAAGTGTATTACACAAAGAATACAATTATGGGCAGTACATACACCACACAAAAGATAATAGTGGAAATATAGCATGAATCTCACGGAAATAAAGAGTGAGATGAAAACCCCTTACCACATTAATCAACTGAGTCGTATGGCCAAAAGTTAATAACCACCAAATTATTTACAGAATAACATGAATATAAAGATAATCATGATAATATATATCAAATTCCAGTACACAATACACCACTTTCAATAATTTAGTGGCGAATAATGGAAATCTCACGGAATTGAATGTGAGATAAGAAAATCCCTTACCTTGTACTTTTCCTTTGTTGGGGTAGGTTAACATCCTGTATAATGGTGAAATAATTGTTACTAAATTATACAAGAATAATATACATTAATATGATATCATATATGATCATTTAATATTGATTTGATAATAATATCTTAGTATTATCGTTGTTTCGGGTGTCAACTTACTTGTTTTCTTTTGTATGTTTTGTTACGTAAGACATGTTTGTAAAGGATAGGTTGTATATTATTCATATCCAGAATGATATCAAGTCCTTAAACATCATTTTTAAATCATCAAATGATAATTATACATGAATGGATACGATGGAGAATGAATCTCATCGCGTTCGTGGAGACGGTAGTCCGTACGTACGCACGAGCGATAATATCATTCTTTTGATATTAAAATAATATATAAATGGATGGTATATAATATATACAGAATCATTAACATGTTATATTTATTATTTACATGAGTTACATATCATTATTTTACCCATCCAAAATAATAATATATTGAAAAACAATTACACCACGACGTGGAGACGGTAAGCCGTACGTACGCACGTATGGTGACATGTTATTCAAAGGGTGGACTAAATATGGTTGTACCATATTTATAATAACATCACAGTATATATATGATACTGGAGTTATTATTTTAGAATGGTAACAACAAAGGATGAAGAAGTGGAAGAAGAAAGGAACTTGAAAAGTGGTGGTGAAAACATTACCTCTTCTTCGGGTTCTTCCTTTTGATGTGATCAAAAGGGATCCTTAGATTTTCTTTTTGATCAAACTAAAGCCTCTAGGATGTATTGAGGGATTTTGGGAGAGTATTTTGGCAGAGTTTTGCCGAACCAAAAGTCTTTCAAGGTGTGAAGAAATGAGAAGGAGGAGTGCCCTTTTATAAGAGGGGTGAGAGGCACCTTTGGAAAAGCTAGAGATATTAGTTTATAATAAATTAATATTCGGATTCCAATGGCTCCAAAGTTGACTATTCAAAGGTTAAGGTGGGGATGGGTCGAAAACCACTCAACCAATAGAATTTAGATAGGTTTGGGTACTTATATTAATCTTATCTTTAAGTATTAACTCTAAGTTAATTAGTTTCACTTTTACAATGTCTCTTTGTATTTCTATATAATATGGTTAATAAACTTACTATATACATCCAAGAGACCCCAAAGTGGTCCATTAATGATGAACCTATTATGATATAAGTCTCTTGGCCGAACCTTAGATTTTTATAAATTTAATATCAATTAATAATATAAAATATTTTTTATGAACTCTTTTATGTCAATTTTGACACTATTCAATAGTTGATTTTTTTGAAACTCATAACAGATTGATTACTTCGAAAAAATTACATTAACTCAATCCTAATAAAATATTTTATCCTAGAAAATTAGTTTAATTCATTAAAAGTTTCATATTATATTTATTTGGGTATTTATAATATCAATTAATTTAATTTTTCACTATTTTAGTAATTACTGCATCATCATTGTGTCATAAATAAAATAAAATATTTAATGTCTAAAAATTCTAAATAAAATTTCATTATGTAGGAAATCTTGTTATCTTTCTAATGAATATTTATAATCTAAAATCCAACATATATAACCCTATGTAAAAATTGTTGTTCTTGAAGATATATGCTTGTGTCATTTTTGTATTCATTTTAACTTAATTAAAATAAAGTGTCCCTATCACCTACAAGTGGCCCCATGGGGTCCCCAAATCGACCCAAAGATGCCTATGGTCGAACATGTATCAACCAATAATTCTAGGACACGTTTTAGGGTAATTTAGTATTATTATAATATAATTTTTTAACCCTTATTTACCAGATTTACCCTTAACCATGGTAAATAAAATTTTTACCGCAGTAATTATTCAAAATGTCTAAAAATAAAAGTTACCTATTTACACAATTTTAACATCCTGATTCCAAATATGAAATCCATTTCTATAAATTCAAAACACATAAGTGGCCGAAACTAATTTAAAATTAATTTCCGTTGTCAAAACAAAAAGCGTGTTTTTAAGAGATAATAACTATCAAATGATTGACACTTGTTTATGTTCGGTTTAATTGTAAAATTATGTCCAATGAACAACATTATATTAAATGGATAAAATATATTCTAAATATACTTTAAAACCACTCAAATTCATAATTTATCACTATTAATTATTTTGATTAAAAAAGTTGTTTTTAATTAAAATTTAGTAATTTTTACTATTCATCAAAATATGAAAGTTATCCGAAAAGTACCAAAATTTCAACTTAGGCTAAATTCGTTATTCTGAATCCAAAAATGAAGTCCTTTTTAAAATATAATATATATATAATTTCGAAAAGTAGGTATTACTATTCATAATGGCTAGTTTGATCGATTGTGGTGTGTGTTAAAACTCGAAGTTGCGTACAACACACGCTACTATATTATTCAAAGGAAAGAGTATCGTGGAAGCTTGGGATGTTTCATTTTAAATTTTTTGATGTCCCTATTTAGTCAAAATGTTTAAAATATTTTATTTAAAAAGGGTTCACTATTAAAAGTTGATAAAAGTGTAATACTGAAAATGAATTTGTTCTTGCATTATATCTAAGAAACTCATAATATGGATTCAAAAATTATAAGGATTATATAAAGATTAAAATTTAGATAATACTATTCATAACCTCTTTTGAATGGCTTTTTTTTGTAAGTCATGGTGTGATTGAACTCGGTGTTGCGTGTAGTGCAAGTTATTGAATTATTTTGAAGAAATAACACTCTATGAAATCTTGGGGTGTTACAATACATAAGATAAATTAGACTATAAATATTAATTATAAGGATAATAAGATTTAATAAATAATGATATTTTATTTATAATGTTTAGACATTATATAAATAAATTTATTTATGAAACAACGATGATGCAGTAATTAACCTTTTAAGGAAATGTTAACATAATTGATGTTATAAATGCACAAATAAATATAATTTGAGACTTTTTATGAATTCCACTAATTTTCTTGGTTACTATGATATATTAGTGTTGATTTAATCAACTTGGTTAGAACATATAATTCTGTTATGACTTTCACAAAAATCATATATCAAATAGTGTCAAAATTGACACAAACTAGTTTTTAAATCAAATATTATATTATTAATTGTTATTTTATTCCTAAAAAACTGAGGTTCGGCCAAATGACTTAGATAAGGATATATATATTAATAATAAACAACTTGGGGTTCGTTTGTCATGTTATAGTAAGTGTATTAACCATATACTGTAAGAAAACAAAAAAGTCATGGTAAAAGTTAAATTATTTAACTTAGAGTTAAATCTAATTGATAAGGTTAAAATAATAACCTAAACTTGTATAAATCTTATTGGTTGATAGGATTTCGACCCATCCCCAATCTACCTTCGAAATAAGACCCTTTTGAACCATTATAAACCGATTTTGACTTTAATATAAAATAATATTTTGAGATATTCCTAAGGTGCCCCTCTCCTCACTTATAAAAGGGCACCTCCTCCCCCTCCTCCTCACACCAATTTGAGCACTCAATCTCGGTCAACCCCTGCCAAAATCCCTTATCCACTTCCCTAGAATAATCATAGTGGTCCTGGTCTTCTTCAAAGACCAATCTTAGTTCCCTAAGTGGAGGATTCAAAGAGACGTTTCAAAGAAGAGGTATATCCATTACCGATCATTTCAATTTCTTTCTTCTTCAACTTCTTCTTCTTTAGTTGTTTCATGATAAAGTAATAACATAAGTATTACTTACATACTGATATGTTATTAAAAATATGAAACAACCCTAATTCACCTTCTATCCATCCTACAGAAAAATGAAATCACCGCGCGTGCGTACGTACGGAATACCGTCTCCACGCCATGGTGTAATCTATTTTCCACCATCACCTTACAAGGATGGGTATAATGGTTTAATGAGTTACTATATATGATTATTATAAAGTGATATTGATACTTAAATAGTATAAATACACTTAAATACAATTCCACGATCATGGTAACAATATCATCGCTCGTGCGTACGTACGAAATACTGTCTCCACGATGTGATGTGACTCGTTCTACATGATCATCATTACATAGTAATTATATAAATGAATTTAATGAATAAATATGATATATTTTAAACTAATAAAATTATGGATATAAGGTATCTAAAACATTAAAAGAAGAATAAGAATTTATTCGGCAAAACACGCATAAGAACAAAAGGCAATAAAGACCCGAGTAACAAGTAACAATGAAATATTACTAATAAGAAGCTAAGAATATGACCATATATGATATCATATCAATATGTCTGATTATGGAATAAGTCAATAACATTATTTAAACCATTATACAGGAGCTTCAGACACGTACAAAGAAAATCGGACCTAAGGTAAGGGAAATATCACAATCTCATTTTTATCCGATATTGTTTATTCGTAAGTATTTATTGGGTTGTATTTTATCATCCACATCCATGTTTCATCAATATGTAATATTATTTCCATACACCTACAATTTTTTAAATCCAATTTTACCCTTTGGAAAGTTTTTAGTAAAAGATATGAAAGGAATCTTTTTTCGTTTTTCGTACGAGGTACTTTTTGACTTTTCTGACAAAAGTTTGAAGAATGTTTTTTAACTTATACGGCATGAATGGATTTTTAAAACACTATTTCTAAGAAGAATCTTTTACATGTTTTCAAGTTTATTTTTAATCAACTTCTATTAGTTTAAAGTTGTATGACTTTGAAATGAGTGAAATGTCATAAATAAATCATATAACAAAACATGAACATCACCCAATGGTTACATATCATTCAACTACAATAATGTAGATCCTGAACATTAATTCCCATCTAGGGTGACATGGGTTTTCCTCATACATGGGTCAGGTACTACATATACCAATCTCATTACCATAGCCTAACACTATCCTAATCCAATCTGTACCATCCAAAAATAAAAAGAAGGAGAAAATATCATCTCTAATACCACTTTGTAACATCCACGACCTGGAAGCCTCTAAAATGATGCCCTCGTATGAGTCATCACTTGACCTCAAGAACACCTCGCCATACACCATCAGTTTCGAACTAGATCATCTTAACAAATGTAATCCACCATAGGACAAAATATAGATAATGGATACCATATGAAATATTTATAAACATTCTAGCCAAAAATCTCCCTACTGGGTAAAAATAGTAAATAAACATAAATTATATCATGACATTACATTGATTAAAGTGACTAAAACCTCATAATAATACAAACAGACAATAAAAAAAAATTTCCTGACTCAAATCCCAGATCCTTCTCCATGTACATTCTGATCCCAACTCAACATCCTAGTGTAGAGTCATTTAACTTTTCCTACTATAAAACTGGGAAGTATAATTGGGTATCCAATGGTAGCCTATGTAGGGTGTGATTAGAAAACTCAGTAGGCCACCATTGACAGTTTCCAAGGAATTTCCATTCCAAAAAATTGTGCTTGAAAGTAAACAATAAATGGTAAGTTAACATGGGGATGATCTGTTCCCATTTTCTATCATGTTTCATTTAATTATCTACATCTATTTACCCTAAATCTATTTCTTATACAACATTTACTATATAATGAATTCTTATCACAAGTTACTTAGGGTATTCATATACATTATCTCTAAATGGTTCTAACATATTCAATCATTATGCATTAGGGGAATAAGTAATGTTCCCATGTCACTAGGGATAAACAAAAACATCACGAAATTATCCTCACATCAAATCCTATGTTTATGTGGAATGAAATTGTTAGACGAATTGAGCCTCCACCCCATTCTCTAACCTGTGCATTTATGGGTGGAGTTTAGAGCCTTTTTACAACTCGACTAATGTGCATAGATACTCCTGTCAATATATCATTCTACCAAGAAATGCACACATGTTTTTTATTAAATCAAAAAACATTTATCATAACACATCCAAGCTTAACCAATTCCATTGGATAAATCTCAATGCATTACACAAACATGGGAATTAATAACATACCATAACTGATTAACAAATTTACCAATTACAATTAATATCCATTTAGATAAATTCACATTATTGTGCCTTAATCCACTATGTGTATTCAACAACCCCATACCATGGAAAATATGCATCAATAACCATATATTATCCCACTAATACCATTAATCAAATCACATGATTTTTCCTTTTATACACTCATGTAAAATCCTCATATTACAGAATATACCCACTTTTTTACAATAAAAAAGTAAGGTGTACCACATAATACAATTTTAAAAACCCAATAGAAATATTCATCCATTAACTTGTTATGTCTCTTTAACATATTCCCGATTTTCAATTTCATTACCCAATTAAATGTTCACCATTTAATATTCATTGTCCCCCTTAATCATTTATAACAAAAATTCCTTAAACCATCGATATAATCACTTTCAAGAAAATTTATTATTTACATGTCAATCTAATAACAAATTATGACTTCTCACCATAAATATATATATCATAATATGAATAAAATCTCATTAAACCATTAAAAAAGTTATTCAATGGCTTCAAACATTACCCGACAATCCTTTAGGTAACTCTACCACTCTCTTGTTTCGGGATTGTCGGAGCTCCCCATGGGTGGCACTAAAATTTTCAAGTCATCATACATGCATACCATGGGATCCATGAGGGTTTCAATAAATCTTTTAGACCCCATATTTATAAAATCATTTTCATTGTAACCAATACACAATAATAAAATATAAAAATATCAACAAACACTCACAAATCTATAGAAAAACATTGGGATATAACTTGTAAACAACCTACCTAAAATCTGATGATGAACATGATCTTAATTGAAGACATAGATCCAGGTTCAACAAAAAATTAAATATTAAACCTACATATCACCAATTAAAGAACGTTTTAGGGCTTTAGAAGGATATGGAGATAAGATGGAAGCCTTCAACCCAAAAGTGAAGCAAGAGTGGGGTTTTCCACACCTGAATCTTCCTTTTTTGCAACTGAAAACACTCCAAATGGCCAAAAAATGTTGAAGCATGATCCAAGTATGCTATGTAGGTTATAGGTTCATTCCTACTATTCCAATTACATAGGAGGATGTAAATACCATGTTTTTATAAAAAACAGTTATGACTATATTTTAATTTTTTCCAACTTTTCTGGGCCACAAGATTTTTCCGCACGGGTTTCCATACCGTGCACAAACAGTGACGACGCTACTATCTAATAATAATGACCTTTACATGTTTACTTGTATAAATATGCATGGTTATCAAAACATTGCATTAACCCTATGTAATCCTCAATTTATGGATGCACAGTTACCTGGGATTCCCACGCAGTTTGGAGTAACTGTGTTCAAACTGTGCGACATGCCAAGGAACACATTTTTATTCACATTTGTGTATCGAACAATATTAAACCACTCCAACCTTCAAATAAGAATGTGGAATCATTTTTATTTCGAAAAAGAATAGGTTCATTCCAAAACATTAAATAACATACATTACAAAATTATGGGACAATACATATAATGATTTTATTGTTATCATATCTTTAACAATATTGTGGATTCCAGTTATTCTGATACTATTTCACATCATTTAATACTAATTATATTATTTATATATAATTTTAGACTATATAATATATTATTTATATATATTATAAATTTTATTATTTAATTCCTTATATATTTTGGTCAATTTCTATAAAACTTGAATTTACATACTTATTTATATAATTTTATAGAAATAAAATGTTACCTTAATTGTAATATAAATACTTATTATAGTATTTAGATTATAATAAAATTATCAACAAATTATTAATATATTATAATAATATTTGTTTTTGTTTTCCCATATCATCCGTATTAAAATTTAAAATCCTTTTGTTGTAATGATATTAAACCGACACAATCCTTAACATGCTTTATAATGAGTTGGTATTAAATTTAAAGTTCTGTTTGTTTTAATCAAAATTAAATATTTATTTGGGATAATATTTTAATTTTTTTTCATTAATGGTGAACCATATTATATTTATTTTAATGATAAATTAAATTCTAAATTAAAAATGAGAAACAATTTATATTGGAGGAACCAATCTTCATGTACACACTATTAGCATTCCTCATTGATAGCTCATTACATGATATGATATCAGAAATTTTGTCCACATTAAAAATAAAAATTATATTAGATATATTATAATAACTAATTATGAAAAATATTATTAATATTTAGTAAGGGTGGTAATGATAAACAAATGGAATTACTTTGTGTAGGTGACAGTTTATAAAACTAACTGTAGATGTTTGGAAATTTTTTATGAAAGAATGAAAATTAATAAATAATTGATATGTGGATCATACATAAAAAAATAAAATTTTACGAATTATAATTAATTAAATATTTATTTATGGAAACATGATATTTGGAATAAGATTATTAAGAAGAAAAAAAATTAGTGGATATAATATTTATATTGGAGACATCAATTTCCTTTGGATGTTCCGTTGACATTGAATATAATAATCTAACAATGACTACCAAAGGATTATATTTTTGGGATATGGTTTTATAGAGAGTAAATAATAATATTTTTAATGTGGTATTCGAATAGTATGCATTTATTCCTAAGGATGTAAGTCAGCCATTTTATAAAAGAGGAAAATGGAACATTTAAAATCGTGTTTTGTTATTTAATATTTATGTGACACTATACCAAGGTCAAGGGCTCTAATGTTTAATTGAAATTTGAAATGGTGTATATATTATTAGTAAAGTCACAACCATGTGTTTTTAAAATTTTTTTGAACATGTTCTATCATTTTTTCCATTAGGATTTTTTCATTTTGTTCTTCAATTTTAAAATCGATAACTATTATTTATCTAAGTGATTTTAGGATTTATTAATGACAAAACATAAAAATTATAATAAATAATGAGGGGTTGAAACTAAATTTTGCTTCTATATGAAAAAATAATAAATATTAATATTAGAAAACAATAAAGTTAATTAAATCATACAATGTGACGAAAAACAGTTTAAAATACCATTTTGACCGATATCTATTGTGTATCTTATTTAGTATTGAATTTAAATTATACATGTTTAAAAATAATTATTCATATATATTAGAAATAAATTCTTTTATTGAAAATAACAATTTACAAAATAACATATGTCATTTATATAAATTCTAATGGTAATAACTATTGATGGTTTAACATCTTAGTGTTTTCTATATATTTATTAATATATTCATATTAATTTTCTATTATTTTCTATAGTGGGATTAATATATGAGTAAAATAATAGAACATATAATTTATTTTAATTGATTGAAATTATAAACTATATACCTCTTACCCATGTAAAATAAATTTCATCCTTATAATTACTTTTGTTTTCATATCATAGTTGATGATTGTATTCATAAAAACATATAATTCTATACATAACATCTAATTTTACTTCTACCATTATATTTTAAGATATTTCAATATATTAATCTTCCATTAGAGAAGATTTATTTATCATACCTTAGTAAAATATTTATATACAATACATTTATAAAAAATTATTAACTATCCATGGCATAGAATAAACATTTAATTAAATATTCTCCCAAAAGAAATTGTACATTAAATCTAAAAATGTATTATGTAGTATTTTATTGAAAAACACAACAGTAAATACATACAATAGGCCCAAAATTTGAAAACCCTTCTTAAAAAATATATTGTATTGTAATAAATCCCAATGATTTTCATACTACATGACATATATTTTTAAAATAACACATACATTTTTTACCCTGACACAAAAAATATACTAAAAATAATAATAAATCCCATAATTATGTTCTCATAATTTTCTACCTATAAACTATATCATCAACCTAGAATAAATTCTCAATACTATTAATTAATATTAATATATTATTAAAGAAAATAATTAAAAAATATTGATGAAATGTTCATATAAATTTCACATAACAATCAATTACTTTTAAAACATAATAAATTTTCATTTATACATGTCACTTAAAAAATTGAAATTCTTATGAACATCAATATTTTATTTCGATATGAATATAATCCTCAAAACTTATTGTAATATTATGAAACTATATTTTTAATCATGACATGATTAAACTAAATTTCATCTATTAATGAAAACTCCCTTATTTTGGTATATAAAATATTATTTTTTGGATAAAATTTTTCCTTGCCTTTGTCCACTTGATCATGTTTGAAAAAAATACCGAAAAAAATTATTAATATAATTTGATAAATAAATAGGGTAAATGAATATGAATGATAAAACTTTGAATAATTATAAAAATACACAGTCATTTAGAAATATGATTCCTTCCTTGCAACTATGTTATTCCTGGTCAACCCAATAACTATTTTAGATATGTGATTGACACATTTTGATTTGTTCTCTAATTCTTATTATCAGGATATATTAATGTAATTAGAAAATAAATCCATCATATTGGTTTGAAAATAATATGTAATCAACCAAATGATATTCATAATGTGTTTATATCATGTATTGTAATCTTAATCCCACTAAGTATAATCAGGGTGATTATTGAGTAAATTCTCCTCAAATGCATCTCATGGAAATTACCCAGAGTAAAATGTTTCTCTATATCTGAATCAGCCTGAAATTATCCTTGAAGTGATGTATTTTTATGTAAAACCTTTTTTAATTCAAATTTCAAATATTTTTTTGGATATCATCGTATGTTTAGATCAACTCTAGATTCATCAATAATGATCTCTAGACCTACCTACAAATTTATGCAAACTAATCTCTTATTGTTTTCCCAAATCAGATAATAACTGATGTAATATATTCTAAAAATGATACAAATATTTCATCACTCACATGATTTAAAAAATAAATTGCATATTATATCATGGATCTCTAATTACAAATCATTTTTGTTTCATTGATTTTGTAAATATAAATCCCTTATTTTACTCAACATGAAAAAAATTATCCATAAATTTTCTCTTATATACCATTTATTTATTTCTCGAAGGATAAATCATATTCATAACATATTAATTCAAAATATATAAATGTGGTGAGCGCAAACTATATTTATGGTTATAACATATCTTGAATGATAAAATCAATAAAATATAGGATACTATGATAATGATATAAATAATATAATAAAATCCCAAATTATTGTGGATGACAACCATAAATTATTATAGAGAAAATTTAGATTATAACAAGATCATTATGGAACAAAAAATAAAATGACATGGATTATAATCAAATATCAACATTCATAAAACATGTTAACATGATTTAAATGTTTTAAATACATGAATTATAATTTATAATTGTAAAAAATGTTATTACGTTGTAAACAGTAGGAAATGGTTTAAATGAAAAATACATATGAATCTATATAATTTAGAAATAAGTTATTGGAAAAAAATTTCACAATTAAATATTTGAGTAGATCTATTAAATATCACTACCAAAAATTATCCACATTTCTACTCAAAACCATATTCATATTTAAAATTGTGATTAGTGTTAAATTACATCACACCCACCCTTTGTGAACCATGTAGCTAACGTACATTTTCACAAAATTTATAATATCCTATTATATTATAAATTACCCTACGCATTGGTTGTAGATATTGAAACTTGTTATCTAACCATAAATACACATTTGATTAAAATGAAAAATATAATAACATCATAGAATATCTAATATAAAGAAATCAGATTTTGGGAAATCAATGGAATCGTTAGTTAGTTAGTTTGAATAGTTATACAAATATCGTTATATTTTTAACTTAGAGTTTGAATTTTTTTTTTCTATTTTTGGGGCCCTGAAATAAAATAGTAGAAGTTTATATAAATATATATATATATATATATATATATATATATATTCAATAACATTCGTGAATCATTCCATAATTAATGGTTTTTTGTTTTATTATTTCTTCATATTAAATGTTTGAGACAACATTTTCTTTGGGAACCAGTGGTTTTCCATAAAAACAACAGAGGTTTTGTCTGCGTTGAATATTTTGTGGGAAGACAATTATAGTAGAAAAATATATATATTAAATGATATATTTAGTTGTTTTATTTAACCATGAAAACCCAATATACTCTTTATTGATATTAAATACTTGGAAACCACAATGGATACCCACATTACCTTGGGATATTAAAAATGATAAAGTGGGACCCCATTGAAACTAATAAACATGTTAATGTGGATCAATGATGAATAATTAATGGATTCTTTAAATGAATCGAAAACACGGTGGGATAATATTATTTTTTTATTAGAAAATATGTTTATCTCTAATTATTGATTTATTATCAATTTATGGATTATTATTACTTTGTATTGTCTCCATTTTTATTTGTTTGTTAATCAGGAATTGCATATAAGATTTTTGTATTCGATTTTTATTCATTGCATCAGGATAGAATATATATTTTTTCATGATGAAAATTTAATATATTGGTTTCATTAATAATTACACTATTTCTAAAAAATACATGATTATTATACTGGATTTAGTCACCCAAATACATTTTATATAAATCTTGTTCCTTTTCTCGAAAAAATAATTTATTGTTGGACCAGGGGGGTGGAAATTCAATATTGTCAGTTTTGTTTGAGAAGGATCAAATAACCAGAACCATGGATAATAGAATAATGGTCAAGAAATCAATGGTTTATTAATTTTTCAAGTATAATACTTCTAAAATGAGATTTATAGTCTTGATTCAAACATTGATTAGTTATGGGTGGTGTGAACACGTAAACTGATAATATCATACTTCTATTTTCATACAACCAGAGGCTCAAAATCGTTGATAGTGGAACCAACCAAAGGATATAGATGGATTTATTCAAATAATATAGTGACAATGGAATGATTAATAGAAGACATAATGAACTTGAGATGATATGTATATTATAACTCAATATCTATAAAAATCATATATTCACATAGTGTCTTATGGAGGAATTCATACATTTTCCATGGAATCTCTTCAGGGAATGAATTTTTATCCTGAGAAAAGTGTCACATATTTATTGACCATTACCAAGCCTCATGTAATAGAACCTAGGAAATGATGTTTTATAGAGATAAAAAAAGTTCCCTAATCATGTGTACAAACTAATGTTTTTCCCCATAGGTACAATCTATGTGTGTGTACACAGTAGGAAAAGATGGGTCTTATGAAAAACAAGACTAGGACCTCATGTGATGTTAAATCTCATTCTATTTTTAGGGCATTGAATATTGAAGTATTTAATTGATTTCAGATAAATAGTCCTTTTATAAAATTATATAATAAAATATTATTATCACAATGTGATATGATATAATTTATGTAGGCGATGATAAAAGAAATAACACTTGATATATTTTAAAAATCATTTTATCAATTGATCATAGTCTATACTTCAATATTATCTTTTCTACTAGGATATATTTAATGTTTACTGTTGACCCAATTTCATATATATGTAACATTTTATCACCTAGTAGTATAACCCTGGACTAATGAAGGATTCACAAACAATAATATTTTTTAATGGAGTAACAACATGGCTATAATTTTATATAGATAGATTAGGCTATTTAATGTATTTTAGATTGTAAATTCATAAAAAACTATAGAGTAAAAAAAAAGATAGAAAATAATATAAAAATGAAATATAGAATAAAAATATGAAATAAAAAGGAGACGATAATTCTAAAATTTTATGTAGATCAAAATCGTTGACAATATTTTTAGATGATGACGAAAATTTTGAAGTTATTTTTGATTGTATAAATTCGAAAATATTTGTTTTCAAAGAAAAAATGATTCATAAAATCGAGAATCAAATTTATAATTTCATCAATAAATAAAATTCTAAAAAAATTTTATAGTGAATCTTATAGAATATACATTTATCACCTCTGTTGGGTCATATAGAAAAGAAAAATAATGTAACTATGATTAATTATGATCAAGGAGATATTAATTTTAAAATGAAATAATTACACATTGTAAAAATAAAAAACACGTAAAATATATATGTTTCGTTTATTTGAATTAAATAACTCAAATCTAGAGTCTACATTAAATTTTATTACATCATGTAATAAGATTATAAATCATGTTTTATGATTTTCTAAGAAAAATATATATTATATATTTATAAAATAGTAAAATTAAAATGAATAAAAATTAAATTAAATGGAATAAAAAATATTAACAATAATAGAGAATCTTACAACATGTGATTGTGAATAATAATTAAATAATATTACATTGTATATTGATTAAAAAATTTAAATTGATGAAAACCAGACTATTCTACTGTTTTGATGTTCTAACATTACACATGGATCTATTAAATATCATGTTAAATAAATTTGAAATGAAATAAACTATATTTAAAAACCATATAAATTATTTCATTCACTATGAAAATTCATATTGATAATAAATGTAGATTCATTCATAATATAATATCCTCAATGCCATAGAAATAGAATCATTGATATCTAATGGAGACAAAATCTGTAATATTTTATGGGTTAAATGAATTGTGATGTGATAGAAAACTATTAACAATCATTAGTATGAATATGAAATTATTTGAAAATTCAAACATTAGGATCCAACTAAAATACCAATACAAAATCAATACATAATATTGAATTATATTAAAATTTTACATTGGGAATGTTTTCAGGTTTACACTTTTAGAGAATTAGGCCATCACTATAACATTACATCTCAAATATTAAAAATCCGACACTTCTACTTGGTATACATATATTTTATAAAATAAAAACACTTGAAAAGAAAATAGTCATGTCTTGATCCATGTGTTAGATACCAAGACTTTTATATAATCCCATCCTCAAACCTAGTAATCGTTATGTATTCTGAAAAAAATTACAGGAAAACATGGGATGAGCATAAAATGCTCAGTAAGGATTGTAAAATAATGAATGAAAACATTAGTCCTTCAATAAAAACCAATAGTAAGATCTTTTAACATACCACATAGAATCATAATATTTATGAGTAACAAATATAAATCATAAATCATGAATGTAACTTGTAGCATCCATAACATACATATGGTGTAGCATTCATATCTTTTTACGGACTTACGTTTGGAATACCCATTATAATATATTCGCTAAATATCTTAGGAGAAACATTAAAATTTACCTCTGTCTTGTTAACCAATGAATTAGAGATCTATCTGGGGCTCACCCTCCCTAATTATATCTTGGAACCACCTGTATGCGTAAACAATACCCAAGAACCACAACATTATCATAACACATGAACATCAATAACGGAATGATATCATTTCCAGATTGAAATAAAAATTTAAAATTTTTTTATACTGAAATAATAAATCCATTCTATAAACCATATTAAGTACCAAAATAAATCAAAAAGATTATATGGTATTTATTTACCTTTTAACACATTATGGATTTTTATAGAATCCAAATATCAAAATTCTTGCGGCGGTAGAAATGTTATTTTTTCCATGTAGAATAAAAATAAACATTACCTTTTTAATTTTGAAATTGTTAAGTAGAGAAATAGATTCCATTTGGATTAAATTAAAATTCAAAGTGGTTTATACACTGTATAATGGAATGTCATGTATAATGCAATGATTGACATGATGAAAAGAGATTGAGACGACGTCCCTTACCTCTTGTCTAACACGACTCATTCATTCATTAATCTCATGAATAATAAATTAATGATAATTTATACTTGCTTCAGAACCTTATTTAGGTTTATTATTCCTTTTATATCACTTATTACCATGTTATAAACATTATATAGTCATTTATGTTAATAATGGTCATTTTGTCAAAATTTTGTACTTGGGTTTAAATGAACTTCTTACAATTACATTTTCTCCATATGGTGAAAATTACATTATCTAAATAAGAATAATCATTATTTATATATCACATATATCACATATATCAACTATTTATATGTATTTAAAACAGTACATAACATTTGGAGATAAAAAATGTAATGCATCGTTCATGGAGACGTTAAGCCATACATATGCCTAAAGGCTACTTTCAATTATATTTTGTATTTTAATGGAATTAAAACATAATGATACATAGGTATATTATAATTCCGGTATAATATCCTATATAATTTCATTAAATCTAACCTTTATAGGTTCCATGTATGGCATGCAGATGTCATGTCACTTTGAGGTGGCGGTAGTTCGCACTTCTACAAATAAAATTATAGTATTTACCTATTATAGAAACAATAAAGTTATACTATAAATTAATATAAAGAATCATAGATTCTATATAAATATAATATATATCACATATAAATCGTGTTCTATTATAATGGCCATCATGAGAGGCGTTAGGAGATAATTGAACAATCATCATTTCATGAGATATCAGTTCACCATCCACAAAAACAGTATGATCATATCCAATAAATGAAGGTATGTGGATGTGTATTTCAAATTATTCGCATAATAAAATCCTATAATATTGATGATACATTTGTTTTTATAAATGAATTGAATAAAGTGAGTTTAGGGTGTTTGAGTAGGAATATAAAAGAAAACAACATGAGAGAAGACATTACTTTTAAATCGGTAACTCACTTTGGTTTGAACAAAAAGAATTTGATGAAGTGAGTTCATCCTAATATAAGGTGTCTATGTGTAAGATTGGTATGTTGGGAGATTATTTTTGTAGTGTCAGGATAAGACAAGTGGCTTGATAGATGTGAGTAATGGGTTAGAGGTGGTGACCTTTTATAAGCGGGAGGAAGGGATCATTAGGAAAGTATGGATGTATTATTTTATTATAAAACTATTTTTGGTTTCAAAATGTCCAAAAAATATTTATTTCTAAAATAAGGTGCATATATGTCAAAATGAAATCATCCAATTCAAATTGCTCAAGTCTTCGATATATATAATTCCTTATCTTAATTAATTAACTGTTTGTTAACTTATTTAACATTTAACAAGTCCTCTTTTATATTCATACTATTTGGTTAATATGATTACTATTAAATAAAAAGAAACCCAAAGATGATCATTAATGAAATTTGTTACATTATTTATGTCTTTTGTCCACATATTAGATTTTTTTGATTATTTTATCATTTAATAATTAATTAATTTTTTTAAAAACCCATATATGTCATTTTATAACTTATTCATATAATAGAATTTAAAATATATATATAACAACATTATATATTATAACAACTTTAATTAAAAAAATATAAAAAATAATTATTATACATAATATTTTTGGATGGCGTAAGTTGTTTCAAAATAAATTTATTTTATTATTTATAAAATCATTTATTTGATTCCATTATTAATTGAGCAATTACTGCATCACCATTATGTCATAAATAAATTTATTTATTTAATTTATAAAAATAATAAAGAAAATTCAATGATGTATGAATTATTTTTAGCATAAAAATGAATATTTATGGTCAATGAGATACTTTATACAACCCAATATATTTTTTTACTATATAAAATATTTTTTTGTTATTTTTGTCAATACATTAAATTAATTAATATAAAATGTCATTATCACTCCCATGTGGCTCCATGGGTCCCAAAATCATCCCAAGGATGCCAATGGTCTAGAAAGTATCATCCAACAGGTTTAGGAATTGTGTAATAGTAATTTATTATTATTATAATATTTTTTTATCTTTTTTACCATATTAACATTTTAACGAAGGTTAATAAAATATTTATTGATGTTACTATTCAGAATTTCTAAATATTAAAGTTACATATTTACTCAATTTGGACCTCATGATTCCAAATATGGAATTAATTGTTCAAAATTCAATAACCAAAACTTCATGAAATTAATTTAAAATTTATTCCCACTATCAAAACCAAAAGAGTGTTTTAATATAATAATAACTATCAAAAGATTTACACTTTTTTATGTCCATTTTCAAAGTGAAATTACTAAAAATGACTAAAATTAGATTAAAGGGTAAAAATATAATCTAATTTCATTTAAAAAACATTTTAATAAAATACTCTAATAATATAAATAAATTATATTAAAATGGTGATCTGAATTAAAATACAGTATTTTTCAGAATTTATATAAAAAATGAACATCATCAAAAAATACCAAAATATCATCCAAAGTAAAATTCGCAGCCCTGATTATAAAGAAGAATTTATAATTTTAAAATAAAAAAAATGTAAAAAAACTATATTTGAAAGTGGTTCTCTATCAAAATGCGAAAAATCTACCTTTAAATGAATATTAATGTACTTATGCTTAAAATTCGATTTATTCTCATTTTGAGCCTCAATATTTTACTGGATAAATGTAGGAACATTTAAAAATAATAATCATATTTTAGTTAGTTGAGTTCATTCCCTCCAATACAATGACTATGCATTAAAAACAGTTTAAAAAAATTATTATATTATATTAATTTTCACTATAACTCAATTTTTTGTGCAACGTATGATTTCAAAGAAATATGCTGTTGCGTATCGAGTACAACATAGAAAATAGTATCCCCCTTATAGTAAAATTATTATTTAATTCCCGAATGATAATAAATATGAAAATTTCATATTCATTATTGACCTAAGATGTTAAATCATTCCCCCATTTTTGAATTTCTGTCCTCAAATTTTTATTGACATATTAAATAAATGGGAGTATTCATCTGTCATAGAATTTTTAAATTCCCACATTACCTCTTCAAACATGTGGTTTTGCAACAAAACTGTTACCCAATAAATTACCTTATTCTGTAACACTAGCTCTCTTTTGTCAAGAATCTAGACTAGTTGTTCATCATAAGAGAGATTTTATTTGAACTGAAAAACCTATGAACACAAAACATGATATGGATACGAAAAATACATTATCAGCATTGAAACGTGAAAAGCATTGTGTACCTGGGATAAACATGGGGGTAACACAAATCTATAAGAAACTTATCCAACTGTCTTTTGGATTTCATAGGGTCCATTGAACCTCAGACTAAGCTTTACCTTCTTACCAAAACACATTACAATTTTTCATGGAAAAAACATTGAGAAACACATGATCACCTTCCTCAATAGAATGATCCTTCCACCGATTATCTGCATAACTCTTCTGACTGCTCTGAGCTATTCTCATGTGCTTCTAAATTAACTAAACTTTCTCTGCTATCACTTGTACCCATTATAGTCTAATCGACTACCTTTCAACTACTATATCAAAAAAATATAGAGTTTGAAACTGTTTTCCATATAATACATAAAATATAGAAATTTGTATGATAGAATGATAACTATTATTATAAGACATTTCAACCAAAGAATGATATTGGTACCAACTTCCCTGTTAATTCATTGAGCAAGCACGTAGACTATCTTCCCCTACCTGAATTGTTCATTCTGACATTCTATTTGATTGAGGATGAATAGTTGTACTAACATTTAATTCAGTACCCAAAGACTTTTAATGTCATTTACAAAAGTTATAAGTTAACCCATGATCATGATCATATACAAAAGAAATGGAAACTCCATCCAAACGTAATATCTCTTTAACATAAAACCAAGAATGTTGATCTAGAGACAATGTATCTTGAATAGGAAGGAAGTGAGCAGATTTGGTCAATCAATCAACAATATTCTAGATTGCACTGTTACCTCGAGATGTTTTCAGTAATCCCATAATTAAGTCCCTTGGTACATTTTCCATTTTCCACTATGTAAATCGTAACAGATGAAGCTTCCCTGTCTGTAACTTTCTCTCAATTTTAACCTATTGACCAATCAAAAACTTCACAACAATGTCATAAATATCTCTTTTTATTCTATCCCACTTTTAATACTTCCAATGATCACTGTACATCTTGGTTCTGCCAAGATGAACTGAAAACAAAGAACTATGAGATTCACATAATAACTATTATTGAACATTTAATCACAAGAAACACATTATCTCTTCCCAAATGTCAAAATACTATCATTTTCTATGTTAAAATTGGCCAACAAAACCTTTTGAACCAACTCTACCTTTTTGAGAAACTCACTAACTTCCTTCGGCACATGCTAAATTCTGTCGGATAAAGATTATTTCTCTTTCACCTGAAACAAAATAGAGGGATCTTCAGCACCAATAACTTCTATTATAATGTTCATCAAATCATTAATCAATGTATCTTGTTTCAAACATAACACGGTTAATGTTGTAATAATTTTATGACTCAAAGCATCCGCCAAATTATTTTCATTTCTTGGATGGTAATGGATCATTAAATTATATTCCTTGATTAATTACATCCATCTCCTTCCTATCCTGTTCAATTATTTCTGATTGAATATATACACCAAGCATTTGAGTCCATTATATATTTATCATCATACTCTATACAGATGATGCCTCCAAATTTTTAATGAAAAAAAACAACAGCTAATTCCAAATCATCACTTGGGTAATTTAATTAATGAGGGTTTAGCTAATGTGAATCATAATAAATTACCTTATCATTATGAATTAGGAAAATACCAAGTCCTTTCAACAATGCATCACTATAGGTAACAAATTCACCATCTATGGAAGGTAGTGCCTAAACTGAACCATTCAACAATATTATTTTTCAATTCATGAAAACAATCATCACATTATTCTTGCCATATGAACATTTCACCTTTTCGAGTTATCATAGTTTGTGGGATAAATAACCATGAAAATGTTTCAAAAAACATCCGGTAATAACCCGCTAACCCAAGAAAACTATGGATCTAGGTTATATTTGGGGTACTTGGCCATTCATCAACAAAAGTTGTTCTATAAGGATAAATAATTATGTCTTTTTTTGAAACAAATTGACCTAGGAATGATTTTTTTGGTATCCAAAACTCACACATTCTGATTTTCCCATATAGTATTTTTATTTTATGGTTTGCAAGACAACCCTTAAATGAATTTCATGTTTCTATTTACTTTTGTAATAAAGAAAAATATCATTAATAAACAGTACCACCAATTATCAATTGAGTCAAATAAGCCATCACTGCAACAAACTGTTCAATTCTGATTATGTCCATCTCAAGATGATGATTTAGAAGTATATTCCTCTATGTGTGCCATCCCACCACAGCTTCCCTGTTTCCTCTATGAAAAAACGTTCTGAATATAGAAATATATTTTGTTAAACAACATGGTAATCTATAAATGTTATATCATTTCACTGATAACATAAATTTATTTATTTATTTTAATTTAACAATATCCTAACTCATAATGTTATCTAAATTAACCTATGATACCAACTACAAAGACCTATCCTTAAAAATTACATAGTCTAGAATTATGTTAATAATTCACATTATGGATCATTTCTGGTATAGTGTTTTGGAGATGTAGACCATAAAGTTTACATTATAACATAGATATTACAAAGTAGATACTTCTACTCAGTATCTTGTTTTTTCAAAATATAAAAACCATTGAAAAAAATGCACATCTAATTCCATGTTTTAGAAAGCATTTCTTTTCCATGATCCCATCCATGACCCTATTCATCTTCATAGCGTGTGAAAAAATTTAAAAAAATCACTGGATGAGCATAAAAATCTCTGTATAGATCATAAAATGAAGAAAGAAAACAATAGTCCATGAATAAAAACCAAGAATATGCTAATTTACATACCTCCAGAAATCATAATATTTAGGAATAAAACATCAAAATCCTAAATCATAAATTTAACATATGGCATCCATAACAAACTTACGTTTTAGCATTCACAGCTTCATAGGGTGTTACGTTTGGAATACTCATTATAGTATATTACCTAATTCTATTATGATAAACATTAAATTTTACATCTTTCACGTTACCCAATGCATTGTAGTGTTATCATGGGCTCACATGCCCTTGTTTTATCATGGAACCACTTGTATGAATAAGGCATTATTAAGAACCGTATCATAATTATACACATGGACAAGAATAAATTAAAGAAAACATTTCCACATTGTAATCACTGTATAAAATTTCAATATTTTGACATAATAAATCTATTCTCAAAACCAATTCAATAGAAAAATACAGAAAAAGAGTATATGGTATTTATATTCCTTTTTAAAACATTAATTGTGTTAAGGAAGAAAAATATCAAAATGATGGCGGTGGCGGAATGGTCGTGGTCGCTGTGTAGGATAAAAATAAACACTCCCTTTGTTGTTTAATAAAATGATACATATAAATAATGATTCCATTTGAATGAAATTAAATGATAAAGGGGTTTATAGACTGTATAATGTATTGTCGTGTATAAATCAAAGTATGACTCAATGAAGAGAGATTGAGACGATATCCCTTACCTCATTTCTGACATTACCTGTTCGTTATTAAATATCTACATAATAAACTAGATTTAATTTCTACTCACTTCATAACCTTTTTCAAGTTTAATATTCCTTTTATAACACTTATTACGATTTTATAAACATTATATAACCATTTAATCCAATAACCGACATTTTTTGAAATTTGGTACTTAAGTCAAAATTGACATTCTTATAATTACTGGTAGTTCATATAGTCATAACTCCAATATCCCCAGAATTATTTTCATGATTTATATATCATATATATATTAAATATCTAGTTTTTATATGTTTTTATAACATTTCAAAACATTTGGAGATAAGAAATGAAATGCACCATTTATGGAGACGGTAAGCCATACAAACGCATGAATGCTACATTCATTTCTATTTCATATTTTAATAGACTAAAAATATAATTACACATAGTCATATTATAATCAAGTATAATATTATATATAATTTCATTAACTTCATCCTTTATATGTCTCATGTATGGAATTAATGAGTCCTATCACTTTGAGGGGGTAGTAGTACACTCTTCCTCAAATGAAATTTTCATATTTTCGCATTATGGAAACCGTAATTGTATGATATAAAAGAAAATATGGTAGCATAAAGGCAATATGAATATAATATATATCACATACAATATGTGTACTTATAATATTCCTTATAACAACATACTAGTATATATAATATAGTGTTTTTGTTATAAATTAATGGAATAAATAGAGCTTAAGGGGATGGAGAGAGAAAATAAAAGAAAATAACATGAAAGAAATCATTAACATTAATTCGGGTAACTCCCTTTGGTTGGACCAATAGGCTATATTGATGTTACATCATCCAAAGGTAAGGAATATTTTTGAATAAAAGGTATTTTTTCAGATTTTTTAGAATGATTGTGGACAAGCAAAGGGGCATGAGAGGTGTGAGTAATGGGTTATAGGTGGTTACCTTTTATAAGGTGGAGGAGGGGCTCATTAAGAATGTTTGAAAGAATTATTTTATAATAAAATAATTATTTGTTTCAAAAGTTCGAAAACATATTTAATTCTAATATAAGGTTCATATAATTCGAAATAAAATCATCCATTAATAATTAGATAGGTTTTGGATATTATAAATCCTTATCTTTTTTATTTATCCCTTTCTGAACTTATTTTACTTTTGCATCGTCCTCTTGTATATCAATAATATATGATAATATATTTACAATAAAATGTTAAAAAACCAAAAATGGATCTTTAATAAAAAAATTACCACCATTTATGCCATTTTTACAAATATTTTATTTTTAGGATTATTTAATAATTTAATAAAACAAATATTGTTTTAAAAACTCTTTTATATCAATTTATATATTATTCATATCATGGAATAAATGTCTCAATTTTATTATTATTTATAAAATCATTTATTCAATCCTTTATTAATGAATACATTACTTTATAATCATTGTTTTATAATTACATTTATTTATTTAATTTTTTTAAATTATAAATAATATTCCATGATATAGGAAATCTTTTTAGCTTTATGATGAATTTTTACAGTTGAATCGGTCACTTATATAACATCATGTAAAATGTTTTTACAAAAACATTTCTGTTTATTTTATTTTAGTCCTTACATTAAATTGATTAATATAAAATGTCATCATCACTGCCATGTGGTTCCATGGGGTCCCAAATATGACCAAAGGATTCCCATGGTCATAAATGTATCAACAAATAGGGTAAGACCAGTGTAAGGGTAATTTTATATTATTATATTATTTTTTTCATACTTATTAACCATATTTGTCTTTTAACCATAGTAAATAATATATTAATTAAATGTACTATTCATAATGTCTAAAAATAAAAGATACCTATTTACACAATTTGGACCCCCTGATTTCCACTACTGAACCCATTTTCCCAAATTCAAGAAATAGAAGAAGTATAAATTAATTTAAAAATATTTCATGTAGTCTAAATAAATACTGTGTATTTATGAACATCATCTGAATAATACTAAAAATTCATCCAAAGTAAATTTTGATGTCCCATTTCTAAAAAATAATTGGAATTATTAAAAAAATATAAAAGTGACAAAAACAAGATTTAAAAATGTTTCTCCATCAAAAGGCGGTAAATCGAACTTTTAAAGAATATTATTGTACATATGTTTAAAATTGGATTTATTCACATTTTAAGCCACTAATTTTTATCAGATAGATGTAAATACATTTATCAAAAATGTATAATTATATTTTAGTTTGTTCTGTTCATTCCTGCAAATACTATATCTATGTGTTAACTACCATTTAAAATAATAATTATATTATATTATTTTTCTGTATAACTCAACATTGTGTGAAACATTAGATTTCAAAGAAACCCATTGTTGTGTATTGAGTATTCCATAGAACATAGCACCTATTTTAAATGAAAATTAATATTTAATTAAAAAATATTAATAAATAAGAAAATGTCATATTCTTAATTTACATGGGATGCTTAACCAATGAATTCCATATGTTATCAAGATTTAGTGACCTTACTTACATACATATCTCTTAATGATGATGAACAATGATTCTGTAATGCCCTGACACTAGCTACCAGGAGTTGGAGCATTATTAAATAACAAAGTGATGATCACAAGCTATCATGTCTCGGAATATCGATTAGTTTATTATCCTAGTATGTAATAGATACACGTATATATTATTAATTAATTTATGAAATGAAAAAGCAACATTGTGCCTGTTTTTAAGACACTCATATACCTTAGCTTACCCATGCACGTTAGTCATAACATAATTTTTCACATCCTAGGAAAAATAAAACATATGAAAGGGGTGAGAAGGATGATCATTAAAAATATCAATATATAAGAAACTATAATAAATAAACATTATCATCTAAGTAAATGTATAATACTAAAATAGAATCCTTTTAAACATAAATTTCTGCTTAATATGTCAATGAAAAAAATTATTCCATTTACTAATTTACAAGGATATTCTACTAGTATAATAATCACTTGTAATATCAACACCTAATCTCATAATAATGGATTAAATAATTTTTGACATCATAACCACATAGTCAAGGCCCCGTACCAAGACTATAAAAAACATATTGTCATTTTCTTTTCCCACGGCATATATTTGTCTCATGAGACCTACCAACACATTCAAGAGCTATAGTGGGCCCCACCCGACACTTACTATGTCCAATGCATTCTTCATATGAAAATGGGGAAACAGAACTTAAACATTCATATTAAAATAGCAAAAAAATATTAATACATTTACCATAGATGATGAATTACAAAAAAAATAGCACGTTCATAATCAAACATATCAAACAACTATCAACACAATAAGAAATATTATAACATAATAAATCAATGAAAATTTAATATAAAATCCAACAATAGATGTTGACACATATGAAACCATTCAAAAACTATTTGAGAGAAATATATCTATCTAAATTTAAATAAATTAAAATTTTTATAATTATAAAATAAAACCTTTATTTTGAAAAAATTATTATATGTTTGAAAGGGACGTTTCAAAGGAGTTATAATGGGGGAAAATAGGTGCACCTGTCGTATAAGTTAAAAACATTTTTCCTTATTTTTTTAAAAAATTTCATAAACAATATTGTTTTGGAAAATAATGAAATATTCATTTTAAAACATTATATAAAAACTAAAAATGGGTATAAATGACTTCATACCATATCCTAGTAAATAGTTAAAATGATTAGAAATAAAATGTAATGAATTGTTGATCTGTATGACAAAGAACTTCCACATAATACTTATGTATAAATAACATCAAATAATAAAGAGATTGTAATATTAACATTACATTGTACTATTCCATAGTTGATGGTATTTTATCATCTTTAATAATGGTTAAATCATAATTATTAAATTATACAATAACCACATACTTAAATATTATTTCATATTTGATCCTCTAATATTATGTTGATATTAGTATTCCAATAGTATCATTGTTCCTAGGGTTAACTAATTCAATTACCTTTATATGTTTCGTTATATAAGTAGTGTTTATTATGTATAAGATTTATTTGACTCATATCAAGAATGAAAATTAGTTCTTAAACATAATTTTTTAATCTTCATATGAAAATTAATCGTTAATGCTTATGATGGGGAAGGAAATCTCATCTCGTTGTGGAGACGGTAAGCAATACGTACACACAAGAGACCATACCATTCTATTGATGGTGAAATCGTATGTAATTGGATGATATATTATATATACATAATCATTAACATTTTATATTTATTATTTTCATCAATTATACGACTTCTGATACTCATCCAAATAATGAAGTGTTGAATAACAATCTACACCACGATGTGGATACTGTAAGTTATACGTATGCACGTATGATGACATTGAAATTAATAGGATGAATTCAACAATGAATATGGTTGTACGATATTTAAAATTACATCTCAATATATAGAATATATTATATATATTATATTAATATAGAAACAAAAAATTGTGTAAGTGGAAGAAGAAAAGATCTTTGAAAGAGGTTACCTAATAATTACCACTTCTTCGGGTTCTTTCATTTGATTTGAACAAAAGGGATCCATAATATGTCTTTCTGATTAATGTAAGGCATCTAGGTTGAATTTTGGGTACTTGGGGCGAGATTTGAGCAAGGTTTGGCCGATCCAATTGGAATTTTAGGGGTGAATAAATTAAATGGGGATGTAACCTTTTATAAAAGAGGTGAGGTGAACTTTAAGAAAACCATGAAATATTAATGTATTATAAAATTATTTTCAGTTTCTAATAGCTCCAAAAAGATTTATTTTGAGTCTAAGGTCGGTATGGGTAAAATTCCTCTGAAAAGATAGATTTTAGACATGTTTATGTAATTATATTAACATAATCTTTTAGACATAACCCTTACCAAAATAGTTTAACTTTTAACATGTCATCATATATTTTTATACTACATGGGTAATATAGTTACTATAAAATTCCAAGAGGACATCAAGTGGTTAATTAATTAAATATGTAACATTGTATATGTCATTTTTCCAAACAATATATTTTTAGTTTTATTATATAATATATGATGTTAGAATTTTATTTTAAAATTCAATTAGGTCAATATTGACAATATTTATTATTTGTTTTTTGGTAATGTATTAAAAACTAGATTAATTCAAAAAAATACATTAATTCTACCCTAACATGTTATATTAACCTGTAAAATTCGTGGAGGACATCAAAATTTTCAATTTAAATTTATTTTTGTATTTATAATATAATTTATTTTATTCATTAATTAATAAGGTAATTACTACATAATCATTCTGTCATAAAAATATTTATTTATTTAATGTATAAAAATGATAAAGAAAATAACATTATATATGAAATATATTTATATATATATAAATTTTTTATATTAGAATTTATCTTATGTATTACCTAATATTAAAATAGTTTAGTTATTTAAATTTGAATTTAACAATGTTTACTCTTATTTAAATAAAATATAAAAAATGTTTTAATCTAATCCATGTGGATAAAAAATGATAAATTTTGTTTTCAAAAGTTTTATTTTGGTATAAATATATTAATCCAGTATAATTAAAAAGATATTGGGTGTAATTTAATATTTTAATATTATTATTTTAACTTTAATTCACCTATTTACATTTTACTATGGTAAATAATATTCAAAAGTTACTATTGACGGAAAATTATTTTCATAGAATTTGAACAAAACTTTTATTAATGATGAAAATAGTGTTTATCATATTTTTTAATTCAATTCAAAGAAGTTGTCAAATTACACATTATGTATATTTTCATTCGGTTTCAATGTTGTCTCTTCCATTTTATAGATTTTCCGAATAACTATTACCAGATGATTCATCCGGTTTCTCCACACTTATTCATTGCTATAATTATTCCTGATCGGCTCTTAACAAAAAAATAGATCTAGTTCCATATCAATTTCATTATAGGTGAGTACATGTGTTGGTTCAGGCATTCATTTTCTCAATAGTGATACATGAAACACACCATGAACATTAGACAGACTTAGGGGATTTGCCAAATAGTAAGTTACAAATCTTATTCGATCAATAATTTAGAAAGTCTTATGAACCTAGGACTTAATTTAACTTTCTTACCAAATTGTATAACACCCCTAAATAGAGTTTACTTTCTAAAAAATGATCATATTCATGAAATTAAAAATCCTTCCTTTAGTTACCGGCCTAGATATTTATCCAACATTGATCTAGTTTGATGTTGGTTTGGATATTCTTCACCTAAATCCATTTTTTTCTAATCATGTTCTATTCCTATGATTTTCCCTTCAACAAAATCACCTCCATAAGTTAGTCTGCAACATCACATTCTATATAATTCTTTATATGGTTCCATCTGAATAATAAAAAATAATATATTATTATAGTAAAATTCTACCTGATGGAAATACTAATCCTGCATAGCTTGAATGTCAAGTGTGAAAGATATATACATGTATTTTATTATTGGAATAGTATGTTCTGATTTTCCAAATTTTTGAGGGTGGTAGGAAGTTCTCAAATTATGTTTAGAATCTAGGTATTTCGGAAGATGTTTTCAGAATCATGGTATAAATCATGGATTAAAATCAGAATCAATCGATTATTTTACACCATGACGTCTTACAACATCATTAATATATAGTATTTCTAAATGTACAATTAATAAATCCTCTCTTATAGAAATTAAATGTGTAGTATTGGTTAGAATATCAACAATGAACCATATTGAAATATTAATTCTATGATTCATTGGTAACCCCATTAAAAAGTATATTGTAATATCATCCCATTTTACTCAGGTATGTGAAGAGGTTTGATGACTCCTCTGGGATATCATCTTCCATCATTCACTTATTGAAAAACCATATATCATGACACAAAAGCCGCAATCTCCCTCTGCATGTTGTCCCACCAAAATGTTTCCTTCAAATCACTCTTCATTTTAGTGCTACCAATGTTATTTGAGAAAATTGAGTCATAAGAACCATCAAACTATTACCATCAAAGATGAGGTATATCAGGAAAACAAAGAATCTTCCCAAAATTTCAAAATTACATCATAATAATTGATGTCAACCAATCAACCATCATTCACAATTTTAATTTTCTTTTGAAAATACTCATCATCAGTTCTGGAACATTTTATCCATTCTAGTAAAAATTGTTTGGAAAACATTTGAAAAATTATTTATGTTTCATCTTCCATGACAATTTTCATATCCATATTTATAATATCCTTGAACGAATGAACCATTTTTACCTCTCATATTATTTATAACACCCTTATCATTTCAGTTCGATTCATATTCCAATTAATTTTCCTTCCCCAGGGAGTGGTGTTTTGGGAAATCAAATTCTTTGGGTAGTTCAATCCATCACCTTTGATCATGTTGAGACCTTTCTATGACAAAATTTACTTAAAACTCTTTTTTTAGTATATATCTCACATATTTAACTATAGTGATGGGCTCTTCATATCTTCAGAGAAATGATTTTTGCTTCTAACTCAATATCATGAGTAGTATTGTTTTTCTCACGAATTTTTAGTGGTTGTGATGCATAGGCAATAAATCTATCAATATTTATAAGAAAAAAATCAATTCCACTCTTTGAAACATCGAAATAAATAAAAAACCAAGCATTTCTCGATGGTAGAGTCATCATAGGAGTGTTGAATAATCCTTTAATCAATTATAAAAGCAATTTTCACAATATTTTTTCCAAAAAAAATTAACCTCTTTACATTTGAGGATGGATAATCAGTTAGATAATCGGAAAAAAATTGAATGAAATATCGATAATAACCTACAAAACCAATAAAACCGTGTACCTCATTTATACTCATCAGGGATGGAAATTCATGTATTTCCCTTGTATTTAAAGGATCAACATAGATTCCACACTTAGAGACAATATGGATAAGAAAAAAATTACCGAAGCCAGAATACACACATATTAAACATCCCATATAATTCATTTCTTCTTTGAGTTTTTAGAATATTGCGCAAGTGATTTTAATTATCTACCTAGATATTTTATTATACCATGATATAATCAATAAATTCATCATGATATTTCTTAAAAAATATCTTCATTAGATCCTTGAAAATATAGGGATAAATTGTTATACCAAAAGGTATTACTATATACTCATAATGCCCATACCCAGTTCGAAATGCTATTTTTGGAATTTCTTCCATCCTTAGAGAAACAACTGATATTCATATCAAAGTTCAACCATTGAAAATTATTGAGCTCCATGGAGTTGAATTAATAGTTCATCAATGTGAAGCAAGATATACTTGTACATTATTTTTATAACATTGATTTCACTGTAGTCTATGTAAAATCTCATAGATCCATATTTCTTCATAACAAAAAGATCAAGGGCTCCACATGGAGAAACACTAAGAGTAATAAATACTTTATTTCTCAAATACTCTAGTTTTTTTCATTATTTCATCCTCCTTCTTCTTATACTAAATTTACGCATCATTGTATGAAAACTAATATAAACCAATGACTATATGAAATTCAATCAGTGTTATGACAATAACTCTGCAGATATAGAATTTTTATATGACATAATGGAAAATGATTGAAAAAATATTGTTGCAATGATACATCCTGTAATAGTTTTGACTAGAAACACCCAATTGATGTCAAATCGGAAAATTATAATTTTATTGGAAAACATGGATGATACGAAAGAATGGGTTTACATAGAATCAAATAAAGAATTTTCAAATTTGAGGAAATGATTAAAGTACCTACCACCGCGACGTTAGAATCTTCAATCTCATCAGTTGTTATTGAATAAGAATGACATTTATCCCTTGGCATGTTCTGAAATTTGTCTCCTTGACACATAATAAATTATTTAAGATAATTCCCCATTACATTAAAATTGTACCATTGGACATTGAAAGCCTCTTTCTTACCAATTAAATCCTAAGAATGGTAGGATTTTTCTCCACATGTGTAACAATATCGCATCTCTTTGAGTCATGAATCATGGTGTTTCATCAGAAAACTAATTGAATATGTAATATAAAATTTTAACTTCTTCCACTTATATCTTTTTCAAAAGTTTTCATGATATCACTTATTCTATTTTTTCACTATAAAGTCAAGTGACCTAGATAATTTCTTTTTCTATCTTGATAGCACATTGTTTCGTAGTTCATCGAAATGTACGTTTTAGGTTTAAGAATCAAAATTTATATGAAGTTTACATTGGATTTATTCATGGAACATGAAAAATCTAAATATTATTGATCCAAAGATGACCTTCATTCCAATTGAAGGTGTTCGTTATGTTTTGAAATTTACAATACATAAGAACGTGCATTGGTTGAGAGGATGGGATGTTGAACTCATCACACCCTTTTTTGGAGGAATTATTGTCTACTCTGCGACTCCGTTTGTAAAATTAAAATATTTCCATGATTCCTTAATAAATATCCATGTATATCATAAGTACCGCTTGGAATTTATAATCACATATTATCTTGTGTATAATTTTTGAACTATCATTATTTATTCAAGGTTCTTAATTAATTTAAATATCAGTATTTATTAAAGCTTTTTAATCAATGGTTTCTTCTAATATATTTATCATATAGTCGTTTAATAATCATTTTAATGACACTTGTTTTTAAGTGACTATGTGGGGCACTCTAGAATTTTATTATCATCTAGGGAGAAGGAGGATTTTTTTGATTCTGGGATTTTTCTTGTAAAATGGGCTACCTACGTATCCTGGTGAAAGAAATCAAAACCCTCATTGTTCTGTGTTTCATAATAGGACACATCATCCCTTTTATAGTCATGTTATAAGGACTTCTAAGAGGAAGGTGCTTAGTGGAATCTTAGTGTGAGAATTATGTTGAAGGATCCCAAGGAACTATAAAGGGATATCAGATTCCAAGTAAGATCAGACCCTGTTGGGAATATGGACAAAAGAGAATAGGGTTGATTTAAAATATTTGGTTTGAACCTCAAAGAGGCTTCCAACGTATCCCGTATGGATTGTTATCAAATCCCACATAGTTCAATAAATCTCATAGGAGAGTATTTTTTTCAGGGAAACATGTGTTTGGGATTACTTGTTGAAAAGGATGCCTTGATGATTTGAGGATTGAATTTTGGGCTTATTACCTAAGGATTTTTGAATTAGGATAATTAGAGTTGGATTCTTGAGGAGGATGTCCTGTGAGCTCGAGCCTTGAGAGGGCTTCTTACGTATTCTAATTTGAGTAGCAATCAGAGTACTCGTAGTTCATTGCAATATGTATTTGGGAACATGTTGTAACCATCACATATCTCTAATCCCACGTGGTTCATGCTCGGTGTGTGAAACATGTGGATGTGAAATATTCAACAATCACAATTCACAGTTTCAAATTTTTCCTCCATGCTAATGGAATAAGGCACGTCGACCATGGATGGGGATGAGGTGATGAAACTTCCCTCGATACTATTTGAATTGGAGAAGGGACCAATGTATGGAAGATTGGTTGAAGGTGAGAAGATTATACCAATATGGATGCCATGAAATCAGTCCTGGTATGAGAGGGAGACTTCTCTTATGCTTTCCTGGAAAAACAATAGGTGAATCATACCTTCCCTACCATAAACATGAGATCTTGGTTCATCTCATTCAGATAGGGGAGGCCAGGACCCCACCCTTCCCCCAAACTAAGAACTTCCCAACACCGTTTCTAGGAGAAAAATCCACGTGACTTTGGATATACAAACCCACAAACATCACTTGAATCCTAACCACATTATAAAAAAATGTGGGAAACCTCTGATTGTGGAAATACAAACCCAAAAAAGAGACACACTGATGTGCCTTTCCCAAATGGTTGAGAAGTCCGATGGTTTTGTTAGAGGGTTCATCATAGCCCATATTAGATAAGGGAACCAAAGAAGGATATATCTTGTCATTAATGGATTTTAAAAAGTGTACTTGAGTTGGTCACATAGGCCCCTCGTGCAAGAATGCCGCATTGGTACCCCGCGTAGATGTACCTTGTAGGTATGGCTCCAAGTATACCATGCAGGTATGTGACGCAGGTAAACCAAGAAGGTATGGTGTGCATATATGGATGATGATTGAATAATGTTAAGAAAATCAAAACATTCCTAACCCATTTAATTATATCTTATGTCATGGTTTAGAGAGCTACATGTGGCAATTTGAGAGATCTATGCAAAAGAGCTATGCAATGGGAGCTTCAGAGAGTCTTGTGGTTTTTTTAGTCCAGAAATGGGGAGGCCAAGGGCTCTATTTATAGGCATTGATGTGATAGGTTGAATATTTGTTTTCCACGTAGGTATTTTGTGCTACTTTTCAGTGGAGGTATTCTACATAGGTGCACCTAGAATATTTTGGCGCGACATTTCGACACTAGGCTCTTTCGCATAGGTAAGTCGCATAGCTCTGCCGCGCAGGTGCTACACATAGGTGCATAAAAAAACATCTTGCATAGAGATCTGCCACAGAGTTTGGAACCGTAGGTCAACCACTTAGGTCTTCTACGTAGTTCTTCCACGCAGATCTATGAAGCTTCTTTATCGCGAAGCTCTTGGGGAGTATTTTTGATTTTCCATTGTACTTTTCAACCTAACTTTTGGATCTGAATGATCTAGAGGTATCTTCATAGACTTTTTATTTAATTTATCAAGTAGTGTCAACAAAATACCACCCCCCTCAGTATTGGTGTCTAAACATACAAAGAGGGTCGATTCCTGAGGTGAAAGTTTCCAAGCAACACAGATGTAACACACATATTTACCGCGCTGGTGGACGGCGTAGCTGCACAACACAGGTGCACCGCAGAGCATCTTCACAGAGGTACATCTTGAAGTGGTTGTGAACAGTCTAAACCCATAGGTATTTAGTTTCCTATAAACAGGCCTCACGTTTAGTGTTTTTTTTCATATGTGCCTTCTCTGAAATTTTTTACCTCTTCTTACATAGATCGTTCGCCCTGCTCGTATTGTGTTGTTCTCTCAAGTAATTTTGTGGAAACGATTTCAAGGTAAAATTACTTACGCGATGGAGCTACACCAAAGGACATCACTAATGGGGATTCACTATGATCCTTGGTGAAGGACTGACATGATTGACCTCATTGAAGGATATATGTGACAATCCTCGTCGAAGGACCTACGTGACAAGACTCATCGAAGGACCTATGCGAACACTGTCCTTTGCCAAATTGTTTTTGATTTCATCTTCAAAATTATGACCTGGACATTTGGTAATTATTTTTCAGGAAATAATGACTCATTTTATGACTCATACTAAAGAAGCTAAGGCTTGACAAAATGAAATGATGAAGATCGTCAGAGCGGACTAAAATATCATTGTTAAGAGTACTCTTCCTTTGAAATGGAAGGGTCTAATTCTATACCATCATGACTATGCACAAATTCCCTCTTTTCCCTTGTACGGTAATAGGTTTTTGCAAGATTCCCATGTTCCATTGGTTTAGAAGTACTTTCCAAACAATTGTTTTCATCAATTATCCAACTGTAACTGCATGAGAATTATTGCAAGGGTGGTTCCAATACAATATAAAATAGTCCATATTAGTTGTATCCTTCATCACAGTGGTTTCACTTTTGATTTGAATGATCATGTTATAGATCCAATACCACATTATTATGAATCCAATTTTCAAGCTTCTCCAATAGATCAATCTAATGGTTGGAATGGAGATAGAGACCTCCATTATGGAGGGGGTGTAAAACCCGAGTGGTTTGGGCATTCATGGTATGTTGGACATGTGAAAAATAATAAAAGGGTTATTAGACATTCATATCTACGAAGCTGTATGGATGGAAAAAACATATGTATATAAAAATAAATTCATTCCTCAATTAATGAGCTGATGGAGTCCACAAACAAATTTCGGTCATTCGACGCATGGTAAAGTTGGAAATTGAATCTAGGAGAATTAACAAATAGATGGAGTTACTATTCTTGAGGAAATGTATGATAAATTCATTCTTCCAACAAAAAAATGGGGTAATTCATCTAGAATTCCAGCACTATCTCATGAATTATTTATGATAGCAAAGAATTTACCTATGGACAAAAAATATATTCATGCCAGAGTGTGGATGAAAGCCTTCTTAGAGCCCACAATTGAGGATGGTCCAAGCTGTGGACGTCCTACTATTTTTCCTACTCTAGATAAGAGATGTAGTTCAAGAACATATTGTCCTATGCTGGAAAGAGGCAATTATAAGCATTGGGTATAAAATTTTAAACCCCATCTAGATGAAAAAGTACACTTAGCATCCTTCCTTTCTATGTGGATAATTGATTATTTGCTTCTTTTCCATGAATCTTCCGATGGTGTAAGATTAGGGACATTCATCATTGCATCTAAATTGGTAGAGGGGTAGTATATTGGTCTAGAAACCCACATATTAGCAAAAATTTACCATCTCCTTCTGCATTGATACAATGGGAATTCTTTATTTATGATTGCAGGGCCATTCCAAGTGTTTTGGGAAAAGATTCTAGCACATTTTTCTTCATAAATAGTATTGAATTCTTTCAGATATCTCAATGGTCGATTTACCCCATTTTTTACAGAAAGTTTCTGGTATGAAGCCTCTGAACATGAGACCTGATGAGATGATGAAGGTATTGAATGTCTCGGGAGAATTAAGCTTATTTTCTTTTTGTAAACGACCAGTTGGAACATATATTCATGATGGAAAAGCAAATAATTATGAGTTGTGATCTTATATGATGACATTCAGGAATGGTGTATTATCAACTAAGATTGATCGTGAAATTATCCATGAGAATTATTTTCCATATATGTTTTCTTTTCAGATCAACTGCCTACAATAATCAAACACTTTTCCACCTATGTTTGTAATATAGGAGAAACACCAAATGGTAGTGCGAAAATTATGGATTATAACAGCCTTAGAGGTATTCAAACTATCAGTTACGCTACATCCACCAGAAGCATCGATTTAATTAGAAGCTGGGTATACCATTGCTCATGCTTCTTCATATCCTAAATGGTCTTTGACAAAATGAATATATCATGTGGAGGCTACAATGACTATGGAACATGGAAAACATTGTATGAAGTCCAAGGCTAGTGATGATACATATGTTTCAATGGTTTCAAAGACCTCAAAACATCTTCTATAGAGGTATAATAGTAAGACCGGGGATAGATAAGAAAAACCACCAACATCGAGGCGATCCAATAGCCACCACCAATCATACTGTCCTATTCTATCTGTTGAACATTCTAAAGATAGGAGGCCTGAAGAAGTTCTACAGTCATAAGGTTTTGAAACTTCTCCAAATTCGACTATACCATGATTGAATTATGTGTGACCTTCATACATTCATCATTGAGAGAGTGTAAACCATGATCATAGGGACTCCTAGGCATTTCTCCAACATGCCATTTGAATACCAGATATTGGAGACATTGAGGCACCTTCTGATTGCAATACGGACAATAACATCATTGAACTACATAAGTAAATTGCGGAGTTGGAGGTTTTTATATATGAATCTGATGAACAAATTAAGGCCCTTAAACGAGTATCTCATTTTCTAGAATTAGGAGTCCACAAAGGGGTAATTATCGACTCTGAGGAAGAGTGGGATATTTATGTTAATTAGGAGAATGTATTTCTATTTTTGTTTTGTGTCAACTCTGAGTTACCATTTATCATCATTAATATTGATGGAAATATATTTATGAATATTGAATATAGAGATGGATGATCCATACTAATTCTTGAATCATCTCAGTATGGTCCTGCAGGCTCTCCTATCGATGAAAAAAATGATCCTCCAATATCCTCAGAACATTCTATAGGAGAAAGAATCATGACTGCGGTAATGGGGATAGATAATAATCAATAGTTTCTTTAGGTTTCCCCTGATAAGAGTAGTGTTCCAATTTCTCCCAAAGCTTTTGAAAAAAAAATGCAAGATAGAAATGAGATTTATTCGAAGCATTTTATGATAGAGTAAGTATTTATATGATCCTTATGGAATAATAAACTCTCAATATATTATGATAACCACAATTTATCCTCTTTTAGGATCTATATATCTCTCCTCTCTCAAGGTATTAATAGCTAATTCTTCAAGAACATAAAACGAATCCCCAGGGGAAACCCAGGTTCATGCTGACTGATCCTCATTTTTAGTAGATAAATTATGAAATGATTCATATAAACCTTTTCACAGCTCAACTGAGATAGTGGAAAGTCAAGGTAAGATTAAATACATTCCTCATATTCTTTTGTCAAAGGATCCTGAAATAATCAACACAGATATTATTATTGCGTTAGAAGGAAAGAATGATGATATAAGTCAATGTAAGACCAATGCTGATGTTGACCCAAACATGGAAATACATGATGCTAGCATAACTATTGAAGATCTAACACAACAAAATGTCAGTATATCCAATTGAGGCATCAACCAATGTTTTTTGGATACCATAAATAGTGAGGATGTTGTAAAATTTCAGGCCGTATACACTAAAATAATGGACACCCTTAATAAAAATATTGATATTCTGAGTTCCATAAAAGTGTTTGGGAATCTCATAAATAATTTCAAGGCAATTAGAGAGAATAAATTCCATTTCAACTGTTATGGAAGCACTTCGTCAGGTAGAAGAGGCTAGAGTTTCTCAACTATCTCAACTTCTACAGGTAGCTGATAGAGATTATAAAGCAGTCCAACAAATTAAAAGTCATTTTGAAACATTAGTCTAAAACATGTTAGAGAATCTCTATTTTTTCAACAACCCACTATTTTCATATTAATGAATTAAATTTTTTTTCAGTCAAAAAAAATCATCATTGCTGTTTTTCCTAATTGCAATAGTTAATGTAAATGATGATAAAGATTCCATTGTGTTAAAAATTCATTAATAAAATAATAATGATTATGTCCTTATAATTTTCTTATTATGCCAAGGTACCTAATGATCATAATAGGACTATTTCGAGGGTTATATGGTTAACCCCAATGTTTCGGAATTTCTTGACCCTTTTTATTTCTCAATTTTACAAAATCATACAATAATGTATGATTAGTGAGGTGGGACTCTAATTTTGTTTATACTTCCCTTCATGGGTTCTGAATCTAATGAGTACCATGTATTCTATAACTAGAATTTTTGTTTCATGCATGTTGGACTATAAAGGGATAATATTTACAGTCGAATAGCTTTGACTATAAATTCTGAATTAGATTCCAAACAAGAATCAGTGACTATGAATTGCTTTAAAATTATTAATTGATTTCCAAGGGGAATATTGAGTCATGATTTTTATGGTCACCAAATCTAAAACCTGTATAAACATAAGTATTTCCTTTTCCACGAACAAAGATACCATTATTTAACTAACCTGTTATGTGGGATGGGTTATGCAGGGCCAACTGGGGCATACACTACATAGCCAAATAATTGTATCTATAGACTTATAGTCACGTTATGTAGGCCACATATGTAAGGTCTCCTAAGGGCATGTTCTAAATATTCAAGAAAAATATTTCTTTAGGAATTTAACATTTTCTGCCGATAGAGTGTGGGAAATAAGATATGGGGTACTCAAGAGCATAGTAGGTGGTTTTTCGAAAGAAATGAATTTTAAGAATGAAAATGGCAATTTTCTCCCATCATAATTCATGAACAGAAAACTCATTTTTATTCAAATTTGGTGTATGAGAAATGGCTAACACTTTTTCAGAAAAGGGGAGATTTATGATATCATATTGTGCAGTTTTAGGTAATGTAATGAGGGAAGTTTTAATGTGAAATTTTAAGTCAGGAAGTGAGGACATTGGTACTGTGATGTTTTAATTCATGTAGAGATGAAATTGTGTGGATTTAATTTAATGTTATTACCTCTAACCAATGGTATTGTAAAACTCTACCAATTTATTGATAATTTTTTTAGAAGCATATTATCATATTCAGGTATGGAAGGGAAAACTGTAAATTCTGATTTAAGAATTTCTGGAACCAAATATTGATATGGGAAAGGGGATAAAAGCATTGGAGGATGTCTTTTCTAAGAATGAAGTTACCATTACTTGACAAACCCATTATGGGGGCTGTGTTATGCACGAACAACTGGAGAATAAGCTACATAGCCAAATAGCTCTATCTTTTGACTGACATTCCTGTTATATAGGTATCTTATGCAAGGTCACCTAAGGACTCATGATGCATATACAGGAAAAAAATATTTCAAACATTTGACATTCTACTGCTAACAGTCAATGAGTGTTTATGGAGATTCATATTTTCCAAAGCATAGTGTTTGATTTGTGCAGATAGGTACCAGAATATGGGAAGGGTATTTCCAATCAAGATATCCAACGAATTGGACGAATAGGATTTTTTGGATGGTCTGACCCAAACAAAAAATATATTGTGTCTGTAGTTTTAGTTCATACAACTAAGAGAAAAAATGCAATATATGATATGGGGCCAAGTGATTTCAAGGTTATTTCATAGTGCATCGAACACATGTTGAGGGAAATGTGTAAACCATGGTCTTGAAGATTTTCATATTATGAGAAAGATAGTGGGACAATTATACTTGAATTAATATTTTAAAATATAGATTTTTGTATATTTTCATCAATGAATAAAGCAGAGAAAGATACTAAAACTAAGAACTAAGATACCATTACGTGAAAAACCTGTTATGGGGGTTTTATGATACAGAACCAACTACATCATATATTTCATATCCCAATTATGGAATCTTTGGGCATACAGGCCTATTATTTAGGAAACATATGCATGGACCCCTAAGGGAACATGCTACATATTTTGGAAATGTCACTCTTAAATATTATCAATTATGTCACCACAAACTTTATGGAAGATTATGAAAATATAAAAATATTCATGATTAAGATTGTGAAATGTGAAAGGAGGTTTTTCTTAATGCATAATAGAAAATATTAAATAAATAATGGACATGATTTTGATGTCTTTTACATAGATCTGACTAATATGTAAAATGTAGACCTTATTTGTTTTCATTGAATGAATATGGTGATGTTCAGTTTTAATTCATTCAAGGATGACATTAAACTATGCAGTTTTGAGTCATACAGTGAAGACATTATACTATGATGTTTTGAGTCAGGATGTGAGGACATTGATAACCCCATGAAAAATTTTACACAGCTTATTTATATACAGAAAACATATACCCAATTCATAAGCCCATGTGAGCTATGCTCGGTGTGCAAAAAAAAGAGTAGAAAGTGTTTCATTTACAATATATAGGTAACCCAAGTGAGGAATAGGGGTGTCAAAATTATAGGTAGTTTAATGTCTCATGTTTATGATGAAAATGAACTGATGTGAAAAAAAGACATATTGTTACTCAATTAAGGGATAAAAAACCCATGTGTCACTTTGTTTCTTTACAGAGAATGAATCAAGTTATACATAGTTCATAAAACATTCCCTGTGTATATTTTAATCTTATATAAAAATAAAGGGGTTTTTTGGGTGGCTAGGCCCTAGATTGGAGGTCTAGGAATCTCTACATATCTCATTGAAAATTAGAGTCATGCCACACGTAGTTATTGAAACAGTCATTCCTCATGCTAATGGAGTTTGACATGAAGAAAGGTGGATTTTATACACATTCTAAGAGAATGATAAATCATAAAATATAAAATGGTATAAGGACCAAAAATATGTCTTAAAGAAACACTTTGTAGAGATCTGATTCATATACATGAGGAGAAAAAGAAAATAAGCAGATATTATGATTGTGGCTTGGCCCAGAATTGGAGATTCAGGCATCTTCACGTATCTCTTTAGAAATGATAATCAAGCCATACATAGTTATTGAAAAATGGCCTTTATGTTGATCTAACTCTTATATAGGAAAGAGATAAACTCATATTCTACTACGGATTAGGGATGAAGTCAATGATTATTACTTATGAAAGATTCTTACATCAAATGGAGAAAATGATAGTTGTAAAAATCATGTCATGAAGTATAATGTCATGTGAAAAAGATGAAGATGATATGCATTTTTCATCATGTAGGATGGAAACTCAAGGGTGTTATATAGTTTAATGTCTTGAATCTAGGACATAGGGGAAGTTATGTTTTAATTCATGCAGTAAGGAGATGGTATTGTGTAGTTTAATGTTTTGTAGTGAGGACTATCGACAGTTAAAAGTCTTACAGCGAGGATTATGGTGTATAACTACACAAAGTGTTTCTTCATAAATCACTCATTGGTTGGAGATGTAATGAGCCCTATATCCATTCAGATTAAAGTATAGGAACCATTTTAATAGACATTAAGTATGGAATAAGGTCCTTCCCATTTTGGATCATGTTTTGGAGGTTTCTTTCCTGGAATCGTGTGATTCCTAAGGAAAAATACTAATTCTCCGTGAAGGAGTGAATGAAGGTGACCTTTATTATTAAAAGATTGTGCTATTATATTCTAATATAATTATAGATGATGCAAACATTTCAATATTTTCTCATTTAATTGTTCCAAATCATTGGATCCTTTTTGTGATCGTTCATCTATAGGAAACTGAGTATAGACTGCATCCCTAATTGATGGAAATAGTATTTCCATTGGAAAAACTGCTTCAGTTCCATATTCAAAAGAATAAGGAGTTGTTTGGGTAGTAGTACTGGTAGTTTTATGATAATCCCATAGAGCATTAAAAAGTTTATCAAGACATGATTTCTTATAATTATCCCCCATAATCTATGGTATTTTTTATAGAGTATTATTGAAGGCATCTATCTATCCATTGGCCACTACATGATATTGAGATGAGTTGTTGGACTTGATATTATGTTCCTGATATAACTTTTTAACTTCCTCAAAACAAAAAATGGTTCCATTTTCTCTCAAAATTGTATGAGGGACACCAAATCGGGTGATGTTATTATTTTTGAAAAAACTAACAATGATTTTGGATATGACTTCCTTGAGAGTAATTTCTTCAGAACATTAAGAGAAGAAGTCAGTAGTAGTAAAAATATTCTTGAACTGCTTAGTCATGGCTGGAGTATATGGCCATACTACATCCATTCCCCATTTAGAAAATGACCATGATTATTTAGCTGTATATATAAACATTGGGGTTTGATGAATGAAGTTGGAATTCATATGAAAGGGTTGAAATTTTTTAGTGAAATTTGTACAATATTGTTTCATTGAAGGCCAAAAGAATTTAAGCCTTTGGATCTGATCGAAGAGACTGTGCCCAGAATGGACAGAAACACAAGTTTCTAAATGCACTTCTTTCATGAAGGTTGTAGTCTCTTCTCCATCAATAAATCTGAAGAAATTTCCATCAAATCCCGGCTTGTAAAGGTTCTTTTGGTGGTCTGTACTATAATAAAAAGTAAACTTGGCTTCTCGTCACCAGATATGCACCTTTTCATCCCTATTTGGTGGAAGTAATCCATTTTAAATATATTCAATGATTGATGTTCTCCATCCCATGGTATTACTATATAGTTCAAAAAAAGGGAAAATTTCATTAATTTTTTCTATTTTGGTTTGAACAAAAGTTTAGACCGCATGACGATGGGTAATACCGATAATTGTTTCATCTCAATTTTGACCTTTCAAGGCTATAGTTTCATTATCTAGTGATCTTAATGTTCATTTTGTGTTCGCGAGACATTGGACAATGTCGAATATGATAGATATTTTTCCATTAACACTTTGACGTAACCATACAAAGGGATTAACTCTTATTTTATCATATAATATTCCCCATTGAATTATTTGATTACCCATTCCTGATCACTTTTTACCTTCAAATGATCCATTTTCACCTAAAGGGCCAATTCCAAACCTACTATGAGAGCATGGTATTCTTCCTCATTTTTAGTGAAACCTTACGATAATCGGAAAGAATAAGGTAGTACTACCTTTTCGTGGGAAATAACGATAATGCATAATCCAGAATTTTTGAGTTTAGGGTTTTCTAGTCTCTTCCACGTTGGACATCTAGATTCACCATCAAAATACAGTTCTCATGTATGGGAAATATCATGAATTGAGATGACCTATTCATAAGGATGTTCAGTATTAAATGATGTATCTTCTTCAGATTGGTTTTCAGTATGGAAATCATCTAGAGATTGGCCCTTTATTTCCTTTTGAGGCACATACTAGATATCAAACTGTTGTAAAATAACATTCCAATGTGCATGATGTCTTGTAAGAAAAGGAAGACTAAGGGTAAATTTGAGTGTATTATTTCGAGATAGAAATTGGACCCCATGATGTTGCAGATAGTGTCTCAGTTTATGAAATGCCATTATTAATGCAAGGAAACACTTCTTAATACTTTAATACCAAGATTCCACATCAAGCATAGTGAGACTGAGATAATAAAGGTTAATTTCATTCCTAGGATCATTCTTTTGGGTGACAAAGGAACCTAGTGATCGCTCTAAGGCTGTCATGAAGAGAATAAGTGGTATTTATTCAGGAGGTTTCATCAATACTAGAAGACTCAATAGATATTTCTCAAGTATATCAAATTCTTTTTGGAAATCCTTAATCCATTGGAAGGTAACTCGCTTCATCATTATTCTGGTGAAGGGTAAACACTTTCCTGCCAAATTGGCGATAATGATCCCAATATATACCTAGATTCCTTTAAGTCCACTTAATTAATTTAAATTTATATGAAGTGACGTACCAAGGATTTGTTTTATTTTATCAGGATCATCATTGATTCCACGATGTCATACAACAAAGCGAAGTTACTTTCTTCAGGTTACACCGAAAGAACATTTTAGGGGTTCATCTTAAAATTATATTCCTGAAGTTAATTGAATATGGTTTCCAAATAATCCAAATGATTGGAACATTGTCTAGATTAGACTGATAAATCTTCCACATAACATTTAACAAATTTCTGTAAAATGGGTTTCAAGATATGGTGCATGGAACATTGTTATGTAGCGCCTTCATTTTTTAAACCAAATGACATTACTCGATAGCAGAACACGCCTTGAGGGGCTCAAAAGGCTGTATATTTTTCATCCTCTAGGGCCATGTGGATTTAATTATACTCAGAGTATCCATCCATAATGAAAATATAGTTGTAACTAAATTATTCATTAATTATATGTTTTGTAATTTGAACTGGAAAATCATATTTAGGACAATATCCGTTAAGATCTCTGAAATCAATGCATATGCTAATTTACCAATTCATCTTTTTCACTAAAACAATATTGTCCAGACATTTTGGATACTGAACTTCCCTGAAAAATTTATCCTTTATATGTTTATCTACTTCAAATTTAATTTTAGATCATGAGTTCAATAGATCATTTCCCTGATCATCCAATAATCATATATTTCAACATTTTTTCTTTTAACTTATTTCCACTCACCTTATTGCTCTAGATAAATAATAGAAACACATTCTACTTGAGCTAATAAACTTTTCAGTTTCACTTGTCAAGAGTCTGCCATCTTTTGCAGAAGGTCTTTAAAAAAAATCACTCCTGAATGGGTTGCCCCAACATCTGATGAAAGGGAAAATAATTCAGACGATCAACATCTCTGTCTTTATTAGACTTCTTCAGACATAGAAATTAATCCAAAGTTATTTTTAAGGCTGAGTTGAAGAATCTAGGAACATGAACATTCATAAAATAATAAAATTTATTCTTAAATTCCTCAAATTTTTTCCGCCTTTGATTACATTGATCATCATGACAAGGTGGTCGTTTTCTGTTGATACTAAGGAGGCGGAGCCCTTCGGTATGATGATGGTATTGATGTAGAAGCATGTACATGTGCCTGTTTGAGTGTGATTATAGCTACTTACACCCTTCCTAACCTCCTTCCTAGAGCTGATCGAATTACACGAGTTTTATCCTCCGCTTCTATAATAGAGTCTTCAATATGCAGAGCGATTGAATTAAGGTCTCAATACCCTCTTGTGTATATCCCTTGGATCAATGGTGTGCGTAATTCATCACGCAGATTTTCCTTGAAGATTGGAACAAACTCATCATGACGGAGTGCTAAACATAAATAATATGTTAATCTATTAAATCAAGAAAGAAAATCAGAAACACATTCATTCTCTCTTTGTTTACAATTGTTACGATCAAAAACTGTTGTCTTTGTTAGTGTTGAGCTAAATAGTAGATAGTAATTTCTGAAGGGGATCTTCCCATATAGTAATTGTTCAAGAAAACAAACGTGAATTCAAGAAAAAATTTGGTCCTTGAGTGACTTCACAAAACCAATAATTTTAACTACTTCTTGTTGTTGAGAAGTTCCCATCATAGGATTACAATGATAAAAAAATATGTCAAGTGTAGTTCCGGATATTCTGATCCATTAAAAATTGGGAATGTGGTATTCACAAAATTTTGTGTGGGAGGTATTTCATCCACCAATTCAGGGTATGCTCTATTTTCCAGCTGAACTGGTGAACTTCGTTCCTCAATAAATTCATATAAAGTCATTAATGGCTCAATTGTGTTTATTAGACTTTGTGGAATATTAGGATGAGATGGATTTTGTGCAAGTATAGCAACTAAAGTTTGAGATGGTGCAACGATCGGTAAGACCTCTAATAGTGGTGTTGATATCTGCCTTGGATAACCTACAGGAACAGTTCTATCAGGATTTATATGATCATGCCTTGATGGTGTACCCAATAGAGGAAATTTATCATTCGCATCTAAAGTTAATACAAATCCCCTTAACTGAAGAGCTCTTAAATGATATTCATGTTGAGGATTTTTTTTGGGGAGCATGTCTAGCTGAAATTGTGTTTCAAAGCTACTCTATATTGATTCTTTTAAAATCCTTCATTTCCATATCATATAGTACAAATATCACTTCAAGTGAAAGAGATTTACCATCTCTAGTGGAAAAGTGAGATGCAATATGATTTTTTTCATTTCCCCTTGTTAGATGCATTTCGGGGAGGGGGAGTTGGTTGTTTGAAGGCATAACTAGTTTTTGGGTAAACCTATGATTTTAGGGATAAACACCTTCTTCAATTGCCTCGATGTGTACTATATTTTGGACAAGAACTTCATTATTTAATTCCCCTAATCTAGACTTATTTTATATAGGATCTAATGCAATAGTATTGGTAATATTCACTAATGCTTAATGCATTAATGACATTCTGTATGTGATTCTGCTAGATTGTCCCCCTTTTTGTCTTTCACATGACTCAGTTCTTTTATACGATGAATTACTAGGAACCATTTTCCTGACAGTAACATGAAGGGGATCATTGGGCAGTTTAGTTGTATGCTTTCCTTGTGGATTCTTCTCTAATTGTGAGAAATACGACTTCCATTGAGGAGGGGATTGTGGATGTGAAAAATCACCCAGCCTTGCAGATAGGGGTTAATCATGTTCATATTATTCATATCATTGAACATTGCTAAATGAATTTGAATGTTGAATTAAATGAGCCCCCAGCATGGAAAACTATGGTGATTCTTGAACATCAATAACTAAAATTTGTTAAAATGATCTGCAAATTTTGTGGATTTTGGTTCGGATATTAGAAGGGTGCAGTATCCAAAAATCACATAAATTGCCCATTTTAGAATATTTTTATTCTATTTCAGACATTTTCATCATCTGATGCTTGAAATCCTCTAAACGGGGTGTTTGTTGATGATTTACAGATGCTTGATGTAAAAGTAGCAAAATGACTTATTTTCTTTGGGCATGATTCAGATGAGAACTAGTTGAGGCCTATTCATGAGCATACTTTAGATTACAAACAAAACCAATTTATTGGGGTTGGACATGGGAAATAACATTTCATGATACCACTTTTGGATGAATTTTTTGATTTTAGAGTTTTTTGAAATGAAATGCTCCATATGCACCCCATCTTTTAATTTGAATAGTAGATGGGGAATCAGAAATTATCTGGCATAGTCTCATTAGAGCATTGAGGCATGCACACTGAAGGGTTCTCTGCTATTTTTCAACAATTAGATTATGTGAAACTAAGAGACATATCATGTGCTTTTGTTAATTCAACCATACTATTAAATTTACATGATTTTCATATTCATCATATGGTAAAACTTTGGTTTTAAAATAAAAAAAAGTTTTCAATATGTTGAGAAGAATGTCATGAATGCAATTTTATGTTATAAATTATATAATAAAATATTGATAATTTTCCAAAGGCTTGAACATGACTGTTATTTCCCCTTTAGCTAATTGATTCCTCATGTTTAACATGTCTTCGTCAGATTTCACTAGATGTGTTTCCATTTCTTCTAACCAAAGTGGATGCTCTGTATTTGAAGTCAAATGTCCGAAGGGAGGTTCTAAGATTTATCCTTCCCTTAAAATGTCTTCCACAAATTTTTCAATAATATAATTTATTTGAAAAATCGGAGCATGATTCTTGATTTTCCACCGATGCTTTGTGAGCGTACTTTTTCGATGTTCTCTTATACGTTGTCCGGAAATCCTAATAGGAGAAGTGGTTATAATGGGTAGGTGTATGTGAATTCCTTGAAGTAGTTACCATAATGGATCGATTAAGTAAAATTGGAAAAGTTGTATGTTCCGGATCTTGTTATCCATATGATATGGGGGAATATGACCCATGACCCTCCGGGACTAGAATGGAGGTGTGTGTCTGCTATGGGATGGAATACTGATGTGTTATCCCATGTGTGGGGACAAATTTATATTTCTGTTCCCTCTATACTACTGAAGTAGATGTAAAAATATCCTGGTATGCTTCACGATTATGGTCTGGAATATTAGTATACCATTTGACCATTGATAAGATGTGTTTGGTGACTTCAGTGGAAGGAATGACAATATACTTATCTTATATATCTATAGAAGGTGTATGTTCCTTCTCCCATCCTATGTTTCCAGTCAATGGGTATTGATAGTACTCAGGCATGGGGGTAGAGAGTTGGGTATGCCCCGAATTTGTCAACGGTGCTTTCTGACTGACTTCTACCTATGCTACAAAACTAGACTGTTGGAAGACATAATGAACATTGGAAGGTGTATGTACTTACTAGCTATTCTTCGTCATGTATGGATAATTTATTTCCTTAAATACTAGATAAGGATACTGCTGACATAATTTGTGATTTTAAATAGTTGTATGTTCCTATTTACTAGTTTCCATCCTATTAGAATGGCCATAATCTTTAAATACAGTCAGGCGAGCCTGATGACTGGCTAATAAATTTTAAGTAGGTTTATGTTAATGTTCACAATACTCAAATTTCTTTATTTGGTGGGATTGATGAGTTGCTTTCAGAGGAGCCTTCAGAACAACTAAATTAAGATAGGCTGGTGTTGGGCCCGCTCTGTTTTTTCCCTCATGTTAGGTCGATGGACATCTCCGAAAGAAGTAGAGTTGAGAACATGCTCCCTGTTGACCAGACATTGTCATCGATGATTCCACTTGTGTATTCGGGTCTGAGATACCTGAGTTGAACGTCCATATGAAACACCCCCATCATGTTGGAGGTTCACTACCGCATGATTCTGGGATAGATTGTTGTTGGGAGTCTTTGGGAAGGACGCCTTCATTCTTGAATTGAGGCCCTGAGTGACCTCAGGATTTACCTCCATGTAGTAAAGGAGGGACTGGATTTTGTGTTCTGGGGATAAGAACCTAAAATGGTTGGAGACAGTAGTTGGCACCATCTACTTTTTGATCATTGGTCGTTGTTGGCCAGATGATCGAGGATTTTTGTTGACCCGGATGGCCTGTCGTGCACCCTCCAATGTCAAGATTGTACCATGTAGGAAATATTCCTTCACCAGCTCATTAGATGACCAATGTTGATTATGTTGGGTTGGTGATATCATTCATCCCATGGATGGCATCTCATCTTGAGCAGCAGTTAGTAAGTTCAGAGATATTGTCTTTGAGAAATACATTATTTGGATTGAAAGTTGTTATGTACAAAACTGAGAACAATGAAAAACTCTATTAAAGAAACATCATTCCAAATGGTTATATGCCTGATTAATTCCTTTGATGATCCTTCTTATATCAATTTATTGGGGCCTCACATGTGGGTAACATTATTAATATGGTTAATGATTCACTTCAGGTTCACCTTATTTGTTTCTTTGTTCCTCGAATCATGTTTTATATATTTAAGAATCACTATTTCCAGGTGGTTCCCATTAGATATATTCAGGGAATTAGAAAGATATAACATTTCCTTATCCAAATAGGACATACTTTTCAAATGTTGGATTATGTAATTTTTTGAACTTTACGATACTTAATGACGTGCATTGGTCGAGAGGATGGGAGTTCAGATTCATAACACCCTTTTTGGGGGGAATTATTTTCTACTCCGGGACACTCTTTTTAAAGTTAAAATATTTTCATGAATCCTTATTAAATAAACATGTATATCATAAGTATCCCTTGGAATTTATAATCACTTATTAACATCTGTAAAACATTAGAACTATCATTATGTATTCGTGGTTCTTCATTAATGAAAATATCCATTGGTATTCAAGGTTTTCCATCAATGGTATCCTATACAAATTAGAGATTCTTTTAGTCATCTTTGTGATGATACTGGTTTTAATCCACTAGTTGGGGAACACTAGAATTTTATTATCTTCTAGGGAGTTGATGGTTTTTTCTGATCATGGGATTATGCCTGTAAAATTGACCACCTACGTATCCTTGTGAAAGGAATCAGAACCCTCATAGTTCGGTGTCGCTTAATAGGACACGTCATACTTTTTATGGTCATGTGATAAGTTCATCCATGCAGAAGGTGCTTAGTTGATACATAGTGTGGGACTTTTACTGAAACATCCCAAGGAACTTGGAAGGGATATGGGTTTCACACTAAGATTAGACCCTGTTGGGAAATTTGGCCAAAGAAAATAGGGTTGATTTGAAATATTTGGTTTTAACCTAAAGGATGCTTCATACGTATCCCATATAGATGGTAATAAAATCCCACATAGTTTGATAAATCTCATAAGATAGTATGGTCATCTGAGAAAGATGAGTTTGGGTTTACTTCTTGAAAAGGATTCCTTGATGATTTGAGGATTTAATTTGGGGATTATTTTCTAAGGAGGATGCCAAAATTAGGTAAATTAGGGTTGGATTCATGAGGTGGACATCCAGTGAGCTCAGTCCTTGACAAGGATTCCTACGTATCTTGTCTTAAGAATGAATCAGAGTTCTCTTAGTTCCTTATAATGAGTGTTTGTGCACAGGTTGTAACCATCGCATATCCTCAAACCCACGTGAATCATGGTCAGTTTGAGAAAAAAAGGATGATAAGGGTTCTACAATGACACTTGAGACTTTCAAAACATTCCTCCAAGCTGATGTACGAATGCAGATCGATCGTGAATGAGGGTGAGGATAGCTACCTTCCCTCTGTTATGTTTACATTGGACAAGGATCCAATGTATGGAAGAAGGGGTGAAGGTGAGGGGCTTATACCAATATATCTGCCCTGGAATTGGTCTCGGTAGGGGAGGGAGACTTATCATATGCTTGCATGGAAAAGAAATTGGTGAACTGTACCTTCCCTACCAGAAGCATGAAATATCGAGACAACTCTTTGAAAAAGGAGAGGCCATTTCCCAACCCTTCCACCAAAACAAGAACTTCCCAACACAATTTTATGGAGAAAAGTCCATGTGATTGTGGATATAAAAACCCACAAACATCCCATGAATCCTAACCCCGTTGTGAAACAAATGTGGGAGACCACTAACTATATAAATACAAACCCAAATAGGATACATGCGGATTTGTCCTTCCCAACGGATTGAGAAGCCATGTTGTTTTGGTGGAGGCTTCAACAAAGCCTCTTTCAGATAAGGGAACCAAAAAATTATATACCCTGCCATGAATGGCTTCTAAAAAGGGGACTTGAGTTGGTCGCCTAGGTCCCTCATGCATGTATGTTGTTCAGGTACCCCCTGTAGATGTACCACACTGGTATGGCGTGCAGGTATACCACACAGATATGGTGCACATGTATGGATGTTGACTGAGGAATGTGATGAACTTCAAAACATGCAGATCCCATTTAATTATGACGTTTCTCATGGTTTAGAGATCTAACTCAGAAAATTTTAGTGATCTAGGAGAAAGAGCTACACAATAGGAGCTTTAGAGAGTCGTTCACAATTTTTCGATTCCGTAATTCGGATCCGAATGTCCCTTTTTATAGGAACAGGTAGGCCAGGTCGAAGAGATGTTTCATGCACATGTTTTTCGCGCATCTTTTCTGCAGAGGTATTCCAAGTAGGTCCACCTATCATCTTCTGGCGCAGATGTACAACTTGTGGCTCCTTCCCATAGGTATTTCGCACAACTCCGCTGCATATGTGCTCTGTGTAGGTGCATAAAAAATCTTCCTGCACGGAGATCTACGAAAGAGGTTGTCCGCATAGGTCATCCACATAGGTCAGATGCATAGGTCTTCCACACAAATCCATGAAGCTACTCCATAGAAATGTTCTTGGGGAATATTGTTGATTTTTCTTTTTTACTTTTCAATCCTTTCATTAGGATCTGAAAGATCTAGAGTTCTCTTCAAATTACTTTATGATAATTTCTCATGTAGTGTCAACACACTTGAGAAAAATATCATTGTATGATGAGAATGTTCATGATACTAACACTTGTTAGAAAAATGGTTTTAACCCATAAATGAATTAATCAATATTAATTCATGGGTTACATATATATTCTATTGTATGACTTGCTAACCATGTAATGTTATCCTATTACAATGCGACATTTGCATCCTCCATTTTCCATAGAATAAAAAATTTCCATTCCATATTTGCTCGATGTGCACCATGAAAGTATTTATCTAACAAAATATATTTAAACTCCCTCCATTCTATATTGGATACATCTTCATCCTCAATTGTGTTTTGAATTAATGATAACAATTTATATGAATCTATTGAGATTCTAAATACATCCATGATTACTTTTTCCTTTAACAACTCCCCAACGCATAAAATATTTTCACTAGAGAACTTATCCATTGATCACGTACAAATGGATTTCTAGTCCCATTGAATGTTGTTTATTGTTTCCTCATGAAGCAGTCTCACATTGACCCTTCACATTGTTCATCATGGTTCTCTATATGGGTAAGGATATTATTCATAACCTGAGTGGGTTGTCCCAGTATGGTTATAAGATATTCAGAACCAGTTGCATCACCAGCTCCACTATAATTATCTTGAATTGGGGGAAATCACCAAATAGATTACATTTGTTGATATAGTTTCCATTACATCCACTAGGGGCCACATCTAAACAATAGAATACACTAGATTAGTATATCAAATTCAATTCCTAATTCCAAACATGTTAAATGCCTAACATTAATTGAATAATTTATTAATATAATCCATAATCATAAAAAATTTGTTAATTGGGGAAGTATTTACTCATAAATCCATCATAATGTTTTGAAAATAAAGTGTATATTATATTAATAATATCCCCCAGGATTGTAAATCCATGTGCTCTATAATTCATATATTCATGTACCATGATACCCAGGTTTAAGCTCAAACCCTCTTTATCAGATATTTCACTCCAACGTACACCTACACTGGAACCACATCCACATGTAGTAACAAGATAGGGATGTATTTATTGTAAAAAACATATAATATATAAATTAATTTTTTTTGGTTGTTCTTATATATTAATCATCACATTCTATCTTAAGTAAATGTTATCTAATCATGTTTTTTCTATATATAGTTTCCATAGTATGTACATATGATTCTTTGATACACACTGTAATTCCACAACCCTAATTATCTAGAGTCGGTACATTATTAAATAGCATTGGCATGATCACAAGTGATCTTGTACTAAATGACCAATTTGTTTATTAGACATTAATGTATAAGATACATACAAACTTTTTACATTACATTATTAAATGAGAAATCTATATTATGTCTCCTTTTTACACATTCATATCCCTTACCCTACCAATGCAAATCAGTCATAATACACTAGTTTGCATCATCTGAAAAATAAAACATAAGAAAAGGGTTATATATGAATCTCAGTAAGGATATCAATATAGTGGAAACTATCATAAATAACCATAAAAATTTATGATAATATATAGTATTAAACCAAAATCCTAATATTAATAAACATCAACATAATATAGAAATGATAATTCAAATAATTCAATTTATTTATTTAGATGGACTCTCTACTTGTAAAATAATCACTTGTAATATCAATATCTAATTTCATAATTATGGACTAAAATAATGTCAGACATCATTACCACATATTCAAGACCCCGTGATATGACTATAAATAAAAATATTGTCTGTTCCTTGTGCCAGGATACTAGATTGTATCATGGGAACTATAGATGTATCGAGGGGCTATAGTGAGCCCTACCTTTCACTTACTACATCCAATGCATTCCTCATATGAAAACAGTGAAACATAACAAAAACATTCATATTAAACTAGCATTGATATTTTAATTCATTAACCAAAAACCGTGAGTGGAATAAAAACATCACATCCAGATTCAAACATACCATAACACTATCAATACAATATGTAATATTGTATCATAGTAAATCAACATCAATGTAACTTAAAATCTAATAATAGATGTTGACATAGATGATATCAATCCAAAAACTATTTGAGAGAAATTTCTCTTTCTACATTCAAATAATTTTAATGTTACATAATTATAAATGAAAACATTTATAATGAAAATATTATTCTAATTTTTTAAAGGAGTCATTGAAGGAGTAATATAAGAGGAAAATAAAATCACCCACCACATATGTAAAAAATATATTCTTCACATTATTGGTCGAAAAGGATAAAAAGGTGCTTGTTTGGAAAATGATAGAAACATTCCTTTTAAAACATTTTATAAAATATAAAATAAGGATATAAATATCTTTAAAACATAGTCTACGAAATAGTTAAAATATTTTGAAGTACATTTTTATGAAACATGGATGTGGATGGTAAAAAAGACTAGAAGATAGTTACTTTTAAACAACCTCAGATAATAAAGATATTGTAAAATTAATCCTTACCTTGTACTTTTCTTTTGATGATGGTACATTAAACTCCATTATAATAGATAATTTTTTTAATAAATTATACATGAAACCCAATCATAAATATGATATCATATATGATACTCTAATACTTCTTTGATAATAATATTTTAGTAGTATCATTGTTTCAGGTATTAAGTAATTCATTTTACTTTAAATGTTTTATTACTTAAGTCATGTTTGGTATGGATACGATGTATTTGATTAAAAACCATAATGGAATTTAGTTCTTAAAAATTGATTTTTAATCAACAACTTAAAATTATTATTGAATGGTTATGATGGGGAATGAAATCTCATCACCTCATGGACACGATAATTCGTACGTACGCACGAGTGAAAATAACATTTTATTAGTGGTGATATCGTATGTAATTGGATGGTATATTATATATAAAGAATAATTGAAATGTTATATTTATTATTAATGTTACTAATACTCATTATTATTCCCTTCTAAATAATGAATTTTTTAATAACAAACAACAACATGATGTGGATATGGTAAGCCTTACAAAAACATGTATGTTGTCTTTTTTTCATTCATAGGATTGATAGAATAATGAATATGGTTGAAACATAATTATAATAACATAATAATATGTAGTATATATTAGAGTAACCATTTTAGTATGGAATCATTAAAATATGCATTAGTGGAAGAAGAAAATAAATTTTAAGGATGTGATAAAATGATTACGTCTTATTCTGGTCCTTCCTTTTGATTTGAACAAAAGAGATCCTTTGGTTCACATTATGATCTATGTAAGGACTATATTTGGAATTGAGGGTATTTTGGAGACTATTTTAGTTGGGTTTGGCCGAAAAAATGGCCTTATATATGTGAATTTAGGAAAAGGGTAAGTATCATTTTGTAAGAGAGGTGAGGAATATTTTAGGAAGAACATGAAATATTAATTTATTATAATATTATTTTTTATTTTTAGTAGCTAAAAATAGATATATATATTTGATAAGGTATGTATGTGTCTAAATAATCTTAACCAATTTGTTTTATACATGTTTAGGTCACTAAATTAACATTATATTTTAGAATCAACCATTAGTTAAATAGTTTAACTTTTACCATGGATTCTTGTATTTGTATATTAAATGGTAAATATAGTTACTATAAAATTATATTAAAATATTAACTAGTATATTAATGAAATATTTATCATTATCTTTGGCATTTGGAAAATTCTTTTGTGACACCCCATGATTTTTGAACTTGTTAAAGTGAACAATGATTTGTTTTATAATGATGTTTCTTGTTTTAAATGGTTGAATTTTGATACTGATAAAAGAATTGGAACTAAATGGATGAAAAACAAAGGTAACTGATTTATATTAAATGTTACATTGTTACAAAGACTCAAACTAACCAAGACCACCATGTGTAAGACTCAACATGGCCACAACATGACTGCTAGGAATCACAAATCCTGTAATCGGATAGTATTCGTCTTCTGGGTCCGATAGTGTGAAAAAAATAATCTCCAGAACCACAACACATGAACTCAGCACCAATGGATTGAGGAGAGCCATACGCCTAGGTTCAATTGTTTTCAAAATGTGAAACACCCTACCACCCTATTTTTATAGTGGTACTTTAAGGAAATATGACCATTATATGACCATTGGGTTTCCATGGATGAAGTGAATATTTTTATAAAAATTTGGTCTTTATAATGATCTTATCATCTTACGGTATTTAAATATTTTAATATGTACAAAATATTATAATTATATCTTCGATCATCATAATTTTGAAATAATATAATATTCTTGAAAATGAATCTATTGTGATTTTTCAAAATCCTGATGATATCTATATGGCTGGTAAAATTAGTATTTTAAAATGTGCGGAACTTCATGTCTAAAGGGGGTATCTGTAATAATTGAAAAATGTATCTTAGTGGACCTCTAAAACTATATATTTTGAATTAGAGAAAAACTATTGGTCTTTTAAAAATAATTTTTATGAATCAACTGGTGGAGTATGTTATAATTCGAATTTGAGATTTTAATGGTTATAAGATCCTAGTAGTTATAAAAGTGTAGTATGAAATATATATCTTTAAAAAATGGTTTATCAAATAGTATCATTTTTTTAACTTAACCTAAAATAGGATTTTTTGATTTAAAAATTATGAGTTAAAAGTATTTATTAAATTGTATAAAATATCAAATTATAATTTTCAAGTTTTATATTGTTTTTTTAAAAAAATTGGTCAATGTAGTATACTGTCTAATTTTAACGATTATTATACTTTTTTTTAATCCCACAACTGAGGCCCTCTAACAACCCCGTGCAACCTCATCTGTCCGATCGAAGTCGGGACTAATCCTAGTTGTTGTTGTTTTTTTAAACACTCGTTTCATTTCATTTAACCTAAGTTGTCCGATTTCGCCAAGACAGATCCCATACATTATTTTTTAAAACTGCGAATTCCGTCGTCTACTACCATAGGTCGGGGTCTCGCTACTAGCACTGGTTCACCCAAGATGCCACGGTCACCTCCTTCTCCACTATCCCATTTGACCTTGGGCACACCACCTTCCTAGGACATCATTTTCTAGGCGTCACCCCTAGATATATTTCCATTACGTGCACTAAAACCTATGTGTAAGCTCAGACCTCCTGAGCCAACCCACGCCGTTGTGACCCATACCTCACCATCGCCTCACCACAACACATACCACCACCAGTCCCGCACCACGCTGCCCGAGCATGACCACACCAGCGTCGGTGCCACGCCGCAAGTCACCATGCTATCACCTTGAAGTGTCTCCAGGTGGTCGTGATCTCACCGGACCAGCTCCGGCCACCCATGATCTTCTCGCTTTCCTAGCCATCAAGCAAGCCTTCCTCCACGGTGAGCTTCTTCCTTAAGCGGTAAGGGTGGTCACAGATTTTGTTCTGGTTTAAGATAATACTATATATATGTGGTATATATATGTATGTATATAGATATATGATTTATGGTTATATTTTTATAATTACCGTACAAACCCCTCGGTTTATGCAGAGTACTCTAAGGGTTTATTTCATGTTTTATGAAACCTAAACTCTTATACACTTGGTATATACAGTTTATATATGTATATACAACACAAACACTTCGGATTTGAAGTACTTTCTAGGGTGTTTCCATCCTGATATAAAAAGGGTTATATATATGTAAGAATCCTTTTTTAAGTTAGTTTTAATGATTATATTTCACAAACCTAAAACTCATGTTCAATTATATTGTGTATATACAGTTTTGAATATATATATTTATATATACAAATATATATATATTTATAACTCAAACCCAATCTGTTTTAGGGTATCCAAGATTATTCAGTATTTTTATATTAAGAATTATACTTTTGAAAAGGGTATTTTTTAAATCAATTCCTAACATTTATGATCTTTATGTAAGCCGTATATATATATATAACTATATATTTAAATAGGGTTATGTATTTAATTGAAAATCGGTTTTTGTTTTTAGGAGATGAATACTTATCTTTGAAGAATATTTTTGATCTGAATGATGTCTTTGGTTTAAGTACAATTATGTTATAATTTAAAACAAAAGTTCATATATATTTATGTATTTATAGTTTCATGATCATTTAAACACCCATAATGTTTTTTTAATCTAAATAAATGATAAGTAGTTAGGTGTTTTCAGATATTAAGTGAACCATGATTAATTTATGAGAACACCTATTTATATACATTGTGTATATATCCCTACGTATGTATGTATTTTTAAGATTAATATCTGAAACCCTAGTTTCAAGAAATGGTTGTTGATTTTTTTATTCATGTAGGATTTTAGTTCTTGCCTATGCTGTTTTATATTTTTGTGTCTAAGAGTACACCAATGAACATGACTGATTATAAATTTTGCCCTCGAAATGATTTATATTTTCTTTAAAAAGGATATGCTTATGCCTGTTTTAAACATGTATTAGAAGGATAAGGATTTAAGCGTTATGTCAATATGTAGAAATTCTATATTATTTTACCAAACTCACTACAGTGATCAATAGTGATCAGAGTTTAACTGCAAATTCTATGACCTGTGAAACACAGTAATTAATGGCAAGTATTTTTTCGTAATGATGTATTGGAATTTTAATGATTTCAAATGTTTATTATTATTTTTACCAAGCATGCTGTAGTGATTATTAGTGGTTGGAGTTTTGTTGCAAGTACAATGACCTTGAATAACAATATTTAATGAAAAATATTTTCTTTAAGTATTTCATTTCAATGTATTGGAATTTTAGAGAATCATCATTTAATACCCCTTGTGGAAAATCTCATACATTCATCATTTTATGTGCTTAAATAATTGTTCTATGAACATAGTATGCCTACTGAACCATGCCTGCTTTTATTCCATATTTTCAATTTTATCTGTCGTATCATGTATTTGTAAACCAATTATATAATAGTTACCTTATTCATGTTATTATTTATTCATGCATATGACTAAACATGATAATGAACTAAGAACTAAATTACCCAAAGTGGTATGTGACACCTTGGGTAATAAGAAATGAAATTAAATATTCAAAGTGGTATGGGACACATTGAATATCAGACCTTACTAGACATATGAGGGATGCATTGGACATATTAAGTGACGGGTGAGGCCCGCTACAGCATCTTGATGCATCGATAGGTTTCATGAGACAAACTCGTGTCTTGGTATGGGGCCTTGACAAAATCTTATTTGTAGTCTTGGAACGAGGCCATGGCTACGTGGTTATGATAGTCTAGAATTATGCATTCCATCATTATGAATGTGTTTATTGATATTGCATGTGATTATTCAACTAGTAGAATATCAATGTGATTAAATAAATGGCATTATTTTATTTTATTTTTCCATATTATGCTGAAGATCTTGTTTAAAAGGCTTTTGGTTTAAGAACCATTATCTATGAATATCAGTATGATCCTCTTAATTGTATATTCAAGTGATTATTCTTGACTAGAGGGATATCCTTGATTTATGAACTTACCTATCATTATGAGATTCATGTGGACATGACATATGTTAAGATATTAATGATCAGTTTACCATTTCATAATATATAAGCATGTGCTAGCACTAAATTTCAATTATGTGCACTATTTTAAGACATGTTGTGATGGAAATTGTTTAAGCGCAACTCTAATATAATTTCTTCTCAGTATTACATACATGTCATGCATGTTATGATTTCCTTAGAATTCATGAAATTTGCTCAAGAAAGTTCATTATTTACTTTTGGAAGCAATCATGAAAATACTTGTGCATGAAGTGGTTAATTGTTTACTTCATTCTTGAAATGTTATGAAATTTTAAGGGAATTATTTTAAGTAATAATTTTCAAAGTACATTTCAAAATCTGTATTTATTTATTTTCAAACCCCCCGTTCTGATTATTTCAATGTGCACCCTACGTTTTTGATGAAATCTTTACAGGATGATAAAGCCTTTCCTAGTTTTGGGATTTTGATCATAGCTTTGTAAGGAAGAAGTGAAGCGGTTGACTCTGATTCTCTAGGATCTAAACCAGAAAGTTCCTCCTGATGGGTTATGATGTGTAATTTGTTGTTTCTTTTGAATGAAATAAATTACTCACCAAAACCAGAGCACCGGATCTGGGCTACCGGAGGTGGGGGCCTTACAGTTGGTATCAGAAGAATGGTTTAGGCAACCCTGGAAAATTAAGACAACAAAAAAACATTAATAATGTTTTATTAAGTAGGGTTTGTTCATAAAATTCTCAAATGTAAAGGCAGCGAACCACACCTAGAACCTTGACTCTCCCTACAAAGATCATAGAGACTATTATAGAAAAATTATGCCCAGCAAGTTACCGACCTTTTGTTAACTTACGACTCACGTGAAAAAACCCTCTATGATATATCGAAAAGCTCGAATGTCCTTCGAATCTTCAGGGGGTCATAAGTGGTGTATAAAAAAATGTCCAATGCACTGTTTGAGAATTATAAAAAGAAAGGGAAGTACTACGAGGGACCCTTCCTATGTTTCACCATGAATAATAAATGGTTGGCCTTCATGGGATTTGAAGAAGCTGCAAAGGAGTTGGACTTCCGCGCAGTCTTTATGTACCAAATCATGTGTTTTAGCATGCCCGGGGACCTCTGTGATTTCATAATTTTCTTCTATTCCTTAAAATAAGATTTGGTTTGAGAGATATTTATGAACCCAATACAAGAAGATGTCGTGGAGCTTGATGTCAGTTGTGCCCATCTCTGGAAAACCACCAGTATCAAACGGGAGCTTGGTTTTAACCTTGATCCAATTTTCAAAGAGTGTATTTGGGAAGAGGAGACCAAAAAGCTTTTTTCTGCCCTGGGAATAGAGTAGAATAGTACCTTCATCCATGGGCGGTGGAGGTAGAGGGACATCACCAAGGGTTTCCGAGAATCCGTGTGAATGAGTTAGTGTTTGTACGCCAATCGAATTACGAGGACACAATTCTTTAAATAGGGGTATAATGTGATGCAACATGATTTATAAACAAGTTTAAGTGAATAATGATATGTTTTATAATGATATTTCTTGTTTTAGATGGTTGGATTTTGATACTAATATAATAATTGGAACTAAATAGATGAAAAACAAAAAGAAATGATATATAATAAAATGTTACATTGTTACAAAGACTCAAACTAACCATGAACACCATGTGAAAGACTCAACATGGACACATCAAGAATGCAAAGAATCAAAACTTGAGTAATTGGATAGTATTCATCTTCTGGGTCCGACAGTGTGAAAAACATAATCCACAGAACCAAAAGACATGAACTCAATACCAATGTAATGAGGAGATCCATCCCCCTGGGGTCAAGTGTTTTGAAAATGTGAAACCCCGTACCCCTATATTTATAGTGGTCCTTTAATGAAATATGACCGTTATATGACCATTGGGTTTCCATGGATTAAGTGCATCTTTTTTTAAAAAATTGGCCTTTATAACGCTCTTATAATCATATGGTTTTTCAATATATTAATATGTACAAAATATTATAATTATATCTTCAAGTATCTTAATTATGAAATAAAAGAATATTCTTGAAAATGAATCTATTTTGATTTTTCAAAATCCTGATGATATCTATATGGTGGAAAACATAGTAATTTAAAATGTTCGTACGTCATGTCTAAAGGGGGTATCTATAAACATTGAAAAACGTATCTTATTGGATCTCTAAAACTGTGTGTTTTTATTAAGGAAAAACTATTGGTCTTTTAAAAATAATTTTTATGAATCAACAAGTGAAGAATGTTATAAATTGGATTTTATATTTTAAAGGTTATAAGATCCTAGTTGCTAAAAAAGTGTATTATGAAATATATATCTTTTAAAAGAAGTTATATCATATAGTATCTTTTTTTACATAAACAAAAATGGGATTTTTGGATTTGAAATTTATGAGTTAAAAGTATTTCTTAACTTGTATACAAATTAAAATTATAACGTTCAAGTTTTATATTGTTTTTTTAAAGGGAGATGTAGTATACTATCTAATTTTGACGATTATTATATTGTTTTTTTAATCACGCAACCCAGGCCCTCTCGCGACCCCATGCAACCTCATCCGTCCTATCGAAGTCAGGACTAATCCTAGCCGTTGTAGTTATTTTTAAATTCTCGTTTCATTCCATTTAACCTAAGTTGTCCAATCTCACCAAGACATATCCTATCAGTCGTTTTTTAAACCCCGTGAATTTCATCGTCTCCTACCTTAGGTCGGGGTCCCGCTACCATCCCTGGTTCACCCAAGACTCCACAGTCACCTCTTTATCTTCTGTTTCAGTTGACCTTGTGCGCCCCACCTTCCTATGACATCATAGGCTTGGCCTAACCCCCGGATCGATTTCCATTAATTGCACTGAAACCTCTGTGTATGCTCGGACCTCCTACGCCAACCCTTGCAGCCGCGACACCTACCTCGCCGTCACCATGCCACCACACAGACCACCACCGGACCCGCACCACGCTGCCCGAGCACAACCACACCAGCGCCGGTGCGACACTGCTGGTCACCATGTTGTCACCTTGTAGCATCTCCAGGTGGTTGCGATCTCACCAGACCAGCTCCAGCCACCCAAGTTCTTCTCACTTTCCCAGCCATCCAGCAACCCTTCTTCCATGGCGAGCTTCTTCCTTAAGCGGTAAGGGTACTTTTGGGTTTTTTTCTGGTTTAAGAGAAACCTGTATATACTCGGTATATATATATATGTATATAGTTATATGATTTATGGTTATATGCATATATCTACCATGCAAACCCCTCGGTTTAAGCAGTGTTTGTAAGGGTGTTTTCATTTTTTATGAAACCTATACTATTGTACACTCAGTATATACAGTTTATATATGTATATACCACTGAAAACCTTCGGTTCTGAAGTATTTTCAAGGGTGTTTCCATCGTGATATAAAAAGGGTTATATATATATGTAAGAATCCATTTTAAGTTAGTTTTAACAATCCTGTTTTACAAACCAAAAACTCATGTTTAAGTGTATGGTGTATATATGGTTTTGAATATATATATATATACAAATATATATATATTTATAACTGAAACCCATTCTGTTTTAGGTTATCCAATATTATACAGTATTTTTATATTAAGAAATATAGTATTGAAATGGGTGTTTTTAAAATCAATTCCTAACACGTATGATCTTTAAGAAAGCCGTATATATATATATATATCTATATATTTATATAGGGTTATGTATTGTATTGAAAATCTGTTTTGGTTTTCAAGAGATGAATACTTATATTTGAAGAATATTTTTGATGCGAACTTGGTCTTTGGTTTAAGTACAATTATATTATAATTTAAAACCAAAGTTTTTATATATTTATGTATTTATAGTATCATGAACATTTAAACTCCAATAAGGTTTTGATTTTTAAACTAAATAAATGATAAGTAGTTAGAGGTTTTCAGATTTCAAGTGAACCATGTTTAATTTATGAAAACATCTATATATATACTTTGTGTATATATCCCTACATATGTATGTATTTTTACGATTAATATCTGAAACCCTAGTTTCAATAAATGTTTGTAAATATTTTTATGCGTGTAGGATTATAGTGCCTGCCTATGCTGTTTTATATTTTTTTGTCTAAGAGTACACCAGTGAACTTGACTAATTAAAAATGTCTCCCTAGAAATGATTTATGTTTTTTTTAAAAAGGGATATTCTTATCCATGTTTTAAACTTGTATTAAAAGGATATGGATTTAAGGGTTATGTTAATATGTATAAATTCTCTATTATTTTACCAATCTTGCTACAGTTATTATTAGTGATCAGAGTTCAAATACAATTTCTATGACCTGTGAAACATAGTTATTGATGCCAAGTATTTTTCTTAAATTTGTATTGGAATTTTAAAGATTGAAAATGTTTATTATTTTTATACCAAACATGATGTAGTGATTATTAGTGGTTGGAGTTTTGTTGCAAGTACAATGACCTATGAAGAACAATAATTAATGCCAATTATTTGCTTTATGTAGTAAATTTCAATGTATTGGAATTTTAGAGACTCATCATTTAATAACCCTTGTGGAAAATACCATACATTCATCATTTTATGTGCTTAAATAATTGTTCTATGTATATAGTATGCCAACTGAACCATGCCTGCTTTTATTCCTTATTTTCAATTTTTTATGTCGTATCATGTATTTGTAAACCAATTATATAATTTTTACCTTATTAATATTATTATTTATTCATGCATATGACTCAACATTATAATTAACTAAGAACTAAATTAGAAAAAGTGGTATGAGACACCTAGGGTAATATGAAATGAAATTAAATATTCAAAGTGGTATGGAACACATTGAATATCATACCATACTTGAGATATGAGGGATGCATTGGACTTATTAAGTGACAGGTGAAGCCCAATACAGCCTCTCGATGCATTCGTAGGTCTCATGAGACAAACTAGTGTCTTGGAACAAGGCCTTGAAAAAATCATATTTTTAGTCTTGGCACGAGGCCTTGGATACGTGGTTATGATAATATGAAATTATTCATTCCATCATTATGAAAGTGGTTATTGATATTGAATGAGATTATTCAACTAGTAGAATATCTATTTGAATATGTAAATGGCATTATTTGTTTTTATTTTGCCATATTATGCTGAAGTTCAAGTTTAAAAGGCTTTTGGTTTAAGAACCATTATCTATGAATATCAGTATGACCCTAGTAATTGTAAGTTCAAGTGATTGTTCTGACTAGAGGGATATCCTTGATTTACGAACTTACCTATGAGTATGAGATTCACGTGAACATGGAATATGTTAAGATATTAATGATTAGTTTACCATTTCAGAATATTTATGCATGTGCTTGCACTACGTTTCTTTTATGTGAACTCATTTAAGACAAGTTGTGATGGAAATTGTTTAAGCGCAACTCTGATATAATATATGCTCAGTAGTACATACATGTCATGCATGTTATGCTTGCCTTAGACTTCGTGCCTTTTTTCACAAGCTGTTTATTATGTACTTGGGGTATCTATCATGGAAATACATGTGCATAAAGTGGTTAATTGTTTACTTAACTCTTGAAATGTTATGAAATTTTAAGGGAATTATTTTAAGTAAGAATTTTCAAAGTAGTTTTCAAAATCTGTATTTATGTATATTAAAAAACCCTTTACTGAGTATTTCAATGCTCACCATACTTTTTTGATGAAATTTTTACAGGTTAATAGAGTCTTTCATAGTTTTGGGATTTTTATCTTAGCTTTGTAAGGAATAAGTGAAGCGGTTGACTCTGATTCTCCAGGATCTAAACCAGAACGTTCCTCCTGATGGGTTATGATGAGTAGTTTGTTGTTTCGTTTTTATGAAATAAATTATTCACCATAACCAGAGCACCAGATCTGGGCTACCAGAAGCGGGGACCTTACACCTTATATTTTTAGGACAATTATGTAATTTAATAATATATTATTTGTTTTAAACAATCATTTAAGTGAATTTTGACAAGATTTAGTATCTGAATTTTTTAAAAATAATAACCACATCACCCGGTTTCGAAAAATACATTGAATCAACACTAACATGTCATATTCACCTAGAAAATTTGTGGATTGCATCAAAAGATTAAATTTAAATATATTTTGGTATTTAAAATATCATATATTTTAATCACTCATTAATAATGTTAATACTACATCGTCATTGTGTCATAAATAAATTTAATTATTTATTGAATAAAAATTAGAAATAAAATACCATGATGTAGGAAATATTTTTATATTTCTAATGAAATTTTAAGTTGAATTTATTTTATATATAACCCTATATTAAAAATGGTTTATTTAATAAAATTAGAATCAAACACTTTTAACTATTCTTTTAATAAAATTTAATAAATGTCCTACTCAAATACTAGTGGATCAAAAAGGATCATATTTTTGTCCTAATATTTATTTTTTTCAAATACACATATCCAATATAATTAGAACATATTTTTGTGGGTATTTTTAAATTAATATAAAATTATTTTTACCTTTAATTTCATTATTTTCTTTTAACTACAGTAAATAAACTTCAAAAGTGACTAATCAAAAAATTATATTTTAATTATTTAAAACAGATTTTAATCACTAATATCAACAAACATCTGTCATATTTTTGAAATTTAATGATCATAAGTTGTTAGATGACTTTTTATATAGATTTTCAAATTTCCCTAGATGGTGGGTAAATGACGTTAAAAAGTTCAATAAAATTTTATATAACTAATATTATTATAGAATGACAATAATAAATTAAATTGAAATAATATTAATATTATTTTTAAATTTTATCTTTAAAATAAATTGAAATTTTTATGTAATTATTTAATTAAAAATACGGTATTAAACAATAATGCAATGTTTTCACTATTCATCCATAATTTAATGTTTTCATATAAATTACCAAATTTTCACCATAAGATAATTTTGATATTCCATGTCAAAAAATTATGTCCATTTTAACAAATAATCTTAATAAAATATCAAACGGTAGGTATTACTATTTATAACTACTTTTTTAAATGTCATGTTTGATTGGTTATTGTGTGCTCGAACTCGGAGATGCGTACATCACAGGCTATTATATTATTCAAATAGAATCATGTTGTGAAATAATGGGGTGTTACATTATTCCCTACTTAATATAATTTAATCCTTTAAAATTATAGAATATTACTACATAATAATAATTGGGTGGTTCTTTATTATAATTTTTCAGGTTCCCATGTTGACTCTTCCATTTTATGGTTTTTCCAAATAACATTTTCACGAATTGTTGAATGACTTCTGAACACTTGTTCTCTAGTATCAAGAAACATGACAGTCTCTTAATAAAAAGTAAAATAAGATTCTAGTTCTATTTCTTCATATATGAGTACATGGGTTAGGTCTAACATGTATTTTCTCAATAGTGATAAATAGAACACATCATGAACTTTGGATAGACATTTGGACATTTCCAAACTGATAGGTGAAAATCCAATACATTCTAGAATTTCTAATTTTCTAATGTACTTGTGACATAATTTACCATTACTATCGAACTGTATTACACCCATCCATTGAGATACCATTAATAAAACACGATCACCTACATAAAATTTCAAATCCATCCTTCGGTTATCTTCATTTCCCTTTTACTACATTGAGCTACATTGATGTGGGATTGGAAAATCATCAGCTTTTCCATTGTTTCATCCACAATTTCTGAACCTATGAATTTTCATTCACCAATATCACCCAAACATGTGAGTTTTCAAAATCTATTTCCATATAATGCTTCACATAGATCCATCTGAATACTTTAATGGAATCTATTTTTATAGGAAAATTATACTAGAGGTAAATAAAAATCACACACAACATAAATGTTTTGTGGGAAATATATACACATTTCTACTTTGGTTTGAATAGTGCATTATGAATTTCCATCATTTTGATGGTGGTAGGTAGTGCTCAAATTATGTTCTGTATCAAGGGATTTATGAAATCTTTTCTATAATTTTGATGTAAAAGGGGGATCATGATTAGAAACAATCGATCAAGGTTGACCATGAACTCTTACGACTTCATTGATATGTAGTCTTCCAAAAAGTACAAGTGGTAAATATTCTCTTATAGTATGAAAATGTGCTGGCATGATAAGGTGATCAATAATGACCCATTTTTCATTATTCCATCTAGTAGTCTTTGGTAGCCCCAAGAATAATACCATCTTAATATCATCTCATTTTTATTCAGGTATAGGAAGTGGTTTCATGAATCGTCTAGGATGTGGTCTTCTAGCCTTCACCTCTTGACAATCCATAAATCACAACACTTAATCATAAATCTCCCTCTTCATGTTGTCCCACCAAAAATGTTACTTCCAATCTTTATAAATCTTTCTACTTCCATGGTGTATAGTAATGTTGAAGCTATGAGAATCATCCCATAATCCCCTTATTATATAATGTATATCAAAAACCCAATGCATCTTCCAAAAATTTCAAATCTCCATCTTCATATATGAAGTCATCCAATGTCCAATAATTCAAATCATTAATTTTTTTTGAATCTCCTCTTCATATATCAGAGTAAATCTTATCTTTTTTATTAATGAAGGCCTGGAAACCATTTCAAAAATTATTGACGTTTCACCTTCTATTATTATTCCCATATCCATATTTACTAGATCTATGAACATGTTATTCCTTTCAACTCTCATCTCGTTCATTACTCTATAATCCTTTCAGCTCAATGAATCTTCCTCCTTTTTTGACTTCCCTGGGATGTAGTGTACTACAAAATCATATTCCATTAGTAGTTCAATCCATCGCCTATTCCTAATGTTTGTTTATTCATGTGAGAAAATATATTACAACCTCTAGTGATCAGTATATATCTCTTATTTTTAACCCTATAGATAGTGTATCCATATAATTAGATAAAATATTACATATTCCATATCAAGATATTAAGTAGGGTAGTTTTTTTCATTAATTATTAGCTGTCATGATGCATGCCCTATAACTCAATCATTCTGCAAAAGGACACAACCATGTCCTTTATTTGAATCATCACTACAAATAAAATACTTGTCATTTCCTGATATAGATTCAAGAGAGGAGAATTGGATAATCTTTTCATCAATTATATAGAAAATTATCCACAATTTTTTGTGAAATTAAATCTCATCCCTTTACATGTGATCTTGGTAAATGGGTTAGCTAATTGGGTATAATTTTGGATAAAATGTCGGTAATATATTACTAAACCAATAATAATGCGTACCTCAGTTATACTCATCAGTGCAGAAGATTCATGGATTTACCTTGTATTTTAAGGATCAAAATAGATTAAATCCGTAGAGAAAATATTTTCAGGAAAATAATTTTCCTAAAGAACGAATTTACACTTGCTAAACTTCTCATATAATTCATTTGTTCTAAATGTTTTCAGAATAGTGTGTAACTAATTATATTGATCTTATTATCTTTTAGAGTATAAAAATATATCATCAATACATACAACTAAAAATTCATCAAGATAATGATTGAAAATTATTTTCATCAGATCCATGAATATTTAAGGTGCATTAGTCCATCCAAAGGGCATTACAATAAACTCGTAATGCCCATATATTGTTTGAAATGCTATATTTGGTATTTCGTCCTTCCCCATGCAAAACTAATAAAATATAGATCAAAGGTCAATCAATGAAAAATATTGAGCATCATGAATTAGATCGAATAAATAATCAATGTGGGGAAAATGATACGTGTTCATAATTTTTATATCATTAATTTTCATGTAGTCAATACACAATCTCATTGATCCCACATTCTTCTTTACAAAAAGAATTGGGACTCTCCCTGAAGAAATTCTGGGGAGAATAAATACATTGTTACTCAATTTATTTAAATGATTATATAGTTCCACTAATTCCATAGTGACAATTCACAAAGGGGTCTTCGATATGGTCCTTCAAGCAGGAATTAATTCCAATGTAACTCAATTTCCCATTATATAGGATTCGAAGGAAAATCCAAGGAAAACACATCAATAAATTATTTCACAAGAAGTAAATATTCTATTTGAAATTTCCATTTCTCACTCATAGTTATTTAACTCCCTTACTCTACATCTATTGAATTTAGTACTGCTACTAGGGGTTGATCTAGATGTGAATGCGGTTGTGATGTAGTAGGGTCTGGAAAAATATGCAAAGGATAATGGGAATCGCTTAATTTGAGAAACCATTGTACCCAATTTCCCTCAATGAATTGGGTGAAAATGTGGATACTACTCAAGATTGGTGAAGGACTAACCGGTTCGCGTACTAGTCTGACATTGATGGTAAGTAGCCGGTTCAGTGACCCTCCCCCTCCGCGGACTGCTTTCATTCATGGAACAGAGGCGGAGACCCTACACGGGCACGAAGCAGGATGAGCACCAGGCCTGTCCACCATCACGAACTGCCCCAGTAGCAAGATGTGGCAACCAGTCCAGACCGCATATGTCATCGTTCGTAGAACAAAGGCAAAGCACTGCACGGCTACAAAGCACCCCCCAAAATGATTTGGTTCGTGAGTGAGGTGCATTCAATGCCCAGTGAGTTTTGGATTGACCAAGTCATATGTAAACTAGGTTTTCAGTAATGGGACTCCGCCAAAGGTGCCTCATAACCACAGATACATCTCTCCCCCCCAAATAAAAGGACATTGGGGGAAGAAATTAGAGAATAAAAGATCAGACTCATGTGGAAGGATTTTGGAGGAAGGTGCTTAGGATTTCACGAACAAAGAAGTTCCAATTCAGTACAAGTATGAAACTGGAAACTAATTAATGAGGAACAGAAAAACGCCTAAAAACTTATTGGACCGCGAACATAAAACAAAAAAAAAAGAAGATTGTGAAGCTAAAACTCCTCCACTGATGTACTCCCCACGGACCAGGGAGTCTGTGCCCCTTTTTCTATCCTACACACCGTGTAGCTCCCTCCTATGCGGGCGAAGCCCTGACTAATGAACCCCTAACCGGCATTGCCCCTGGCCGCCGCTGCTCGCGTGGACTCCAATAGCATCCCTCCATTTTGTCACATAAACATTCATTACATTAAAAAAACTGAGAATTTTTAAGGATTAGTGTTTTGGAAACCAGGAACATAATACATGAAACAAAAAAAAACTTCTTAAACACTTCAAAGGCTTATCATTATGTTCATCTTAGGTTCATTACTGCATCTCATAACCCGGGAACATACATCAAAAGAAAGGGTGAGTAGAAGGCCCAGTAAGGGAATCAAGAGAAACATTTTACATGTGAACTTGAGATACATCAACAATATCATGAAAAGAAGTTTAAGGCACGAGAAAGAAATCATGAGGCATATCATAAAAAAAATAACTTTTTTCATAACTTGAAGATGTGGCTAAAACATTTAATATAGAAAATCATGAACATATCACCAAGGTCCATCCCCAATGTTTCATTTAATAATTACCAAGGTTATTCACCATGTTATCTTGAATTTTGTAATCTCTAGTGGTTACATCATTACCCAATGCATTGGAGCGCTATCAGGGCGCACCCTTAAATTTTCCTTTATTATAATGTGAGCCACATATATCATCATAAATCATTTCATAATCAACCCATATAGCATAAAAGAAATGGGTTTCCTTTCATAATCATAACGTTTTAAAAACTGCTTTAATGAAATGATCTTTACATCACATTAAACCCACGGAAAGGGAAAGCGGGTTTCATGTATGTAAATACAAGAATTTAAAATAAATTTTTTTGATATAAATATGTGAATACTCCTGTAGAAACAAGAGCATTGATTATTCACTTAATAACATAAAATAATTTTGAGAAAAAGAGAGATACATTTTGAGACAAATATTCTGCAGCACAACGGCTACGTTATAGGGTTTTAGAAAACGCTGAAAAGAGAGAGGACATGGGTCAAACATTAATAAATGACACATAAAACAGTAGAGGGACAGAATATAAGGTATTTAAGAACATGGCAATGAAATTTGAAAATATACCATATGAAATGAAGAACATGAAAGGAAGACAAAAATTAGATTTCTCTTATGAAAACTAGACAGCCTAACGACATCACATAAACTTCAACCAAAAATGAATTGATGAGATAAAATAGGGCCTCTCATCATATGAACATAAAATATCAGTGTGAAATATATAGAGATAATACCCCAACATAATAAAAAGGGACTTTCAAGACTTGACATCGAATTATAACTTTGAAAAAGGAGAAAGGTGATAGAACCAGTAAAAAATTCGACAGCCTAATGGTGCCACTTAAAACATCAAAATCCTGAAATGAAGATATCAAATGGTGTTTCTCATCATATGATCATAAAAGATCAGTATGATAGATATAGAGATCATACCAAAACATAATAAAATGTAACATCAAAGACATTAAATGAAAATAGATCTTGAAAAATGAGAAGCCAAAAAGAATCTGTTACAAAAATTTCCGCAGCCTAACAACTCCACTTAAACATTCATAAAAAGAAATAATTAGAGTAAGAGGGGATCTATAATTATATGAACATAAAAAAGGGCAGTAATAGGAATATAAAATAACATCTTACATCATAAGATCATGGATCATAAATGAAATGACTTAAAAGAGATCACTTGAAAAGAAAGTGATGGGTCAGATCCCTTACCTTAAAATGTAACTCTTAAAACTCAATGGTTTGGACCTTTAGGGGCTTGAGGGCCCCTTGGGAGGACTACTTAGGTGGTAAGGTGACCATAACATCGTTGAGAATGACATTGGAGTCCAATGGATGGGAGAATGGCTTGGTATTTATAAAGAAAGTGAGGGGAAAAGGCATTAATGGCCAAGGGACATCTCATAAGTGGGTATCACAAAACCATGTGCTCTTCCATGATATTTCCCATGAAGATAGGCCACATGGGGACCCTATAAAATAATGTATCACATTTGGTCTTCCAACCCATAAAATATCTCATGAAATCATCATGACACAGTTATGATGTAATTAAACATACCGAAACCCTAAAACTGGTTTTTTACTATTCACTAAAAATTCAACTTTCTCAAAAAAAATCCCAAAATTTCACCTTAACCAAATATCAATGCACTGATTTCAAAAATTAACTCCATTTTAAAAAAATAATTTTCTAAATATTTTTAATTTATTTTATAAATAAATACACTATTCACCGAAAATTCATTTTTTTAGAAAAATCCCCAACAATTACCATAACATAATATCGATGCTCTGAGTTCAAAAATGAAATCCATCTTAAAAAAATAATTTTCTAATTATTTTTAATTTAATTTTTAATTAAAAAACACTATTCACCCGAAAAAACTAACACTTGAATAATAATTTATGAAACCGTTATTTAACCATTTTATTGAATGACATTACTTAAACATGGTGCCTATATTATATTAATACTTTATTTAAGTGAGATTACTAATCCATTTGGTCACATTACAAATCCTAAGCATTATATAACTATTCATAATTTACTATTCATCAAAAATCAAGTTGATCTTATTAGACACTAAATTTCGTACTAAACATAATTGTAGAAGACCATTTTTTGAAAATCATTACACATTTTTAATTATTTAAGGTTTACATAATCATTTTTTAAAATATCCTTTCTCTAAAATTCACCAAAAATATGCATACTATATATATCCGGACATTTGAAAAGTCATAAACATCATCATAAGAAGAAATACCAATTTTTATTTTAAAGAAATGATTACACAAGGCATTTAGGGTTCCCTTATATAGCCCCTTATCACACCAGCATAGGACCTAAGTGCAAGGTGTGCTAAGGAGAGAGAATCTGAGGGAGGCTCGGCCAACATCGCACAAGTAGTAATTTCTATCAGTTTGAAATTCTCACTAATGCGATTCCATTCAAGAATCACACAATAAAGTTCGGATTGGGTTTGGTCCAGAGTAAAGCCCAGTGGTGCTACATCCTTCCCATGTTCTGTCAGATGGGTTTCGATCGGTCCAAGACTATTGGGTGAGGCCATCGAATCTTCTTTCTATATTAATTAAACAAGATTACTTGTATTTAGAGACAATAATCAAAACGTTTAGTTTCCAACGGTCATATTGACCAATGGACATATAACAGTCAAAATACAACGGTCTCCTTTTAATTATACTCATGTTATCAAATGAAATAGTTTTGTTGAGTATAAAAAATAAAATAACACACAAAATTAGGAAACAAGATTTATTCAAATATTTGGGTCGTTTCAATCTTCCCCCCTTAAGAAATTGTGTCCTCGTAATTTTTAAAATTGAGTTTTGAAATTTCATTGAAAGTACCACATCGGAAAAAGAGTCAGTAACACTATTACTTTAAAATAATGAAATTGAAGTACGAAGGCCACCGGAGTTAACCCAAACTAGAATTCCATTAGGAAAACATGGACATGGAGGAGAAAACAAAGAGTCATGTTTTGAGGGAGAGTAATAGAAAACATGATTAGGAGAAAGTTAACCATGAGAAAATCCCAAAATTATGATGTGTGTAAATAGTCTTTGATTACCCAGTAGGAATCTTAAACCAAAAATGTTTTTGTTTTACATTCCATTTAATAATTTTGAGGAATTCATTTACAACATAGAACAAAAACATATGTAAATATACCTACCATCTAGTAGAGTTTCATCCTTTAATAAGATTCTACCAAAAATAATCTTTTCTCCAAACGATGAGCATTCAATACTACTTGGTCTCATCAAAACACAAGAATCATCTTCTTGAGAGTCACTTAATCCACAAAAGATTAACTATCAAATTCTTTGACCATTAAACATTATCCCAAAAATGTAAATGGTAAGATAAAACAACTCTTCAAAAATAAATAATCCCATAGGAAGGGAAACTACTTTTAAATCATCAAGGTTCCATGGTACTTCCCAAAGTTCATCATTGACCATTCCATAAATAACATTTATTAAAATTCCTCAAAATAAACCAAACTAAGATTGAAACGCAAATACAAGAAGGATTTGATAAAATAGTCTTCTTAAATAATCTTCATTGTTCATCTACAAAAAACATCAACCACTCCTAACATCTTATAAAAAAAGTAGCTAACCTAATCATATTTTACCCAAGATAGGTTAATCAGTTCCATAAGTAACCTAAATAACTATAAGTCCACCTTAAATTCATCAATTCTTCAAAATATAAGTCAACCGTACACCTAAATGAAAATACCGTAGTAATCTATTTACCACGATCATATAGGGTCCCCAAAACAGTGAACATCTTCCAAAATAATAATCATATTATAATCCCCTAATCATCTCTGTCATATTAATACGACAATCATCGCATTTCCTATCACATTGGTTGTTGGGACATGTTCTTCCATTTCCAACCATTAACTATGAAGTGAAAGTATAATTAGGGGCTTAAATACTTTTCCAATAATCATGAAAAGGAACTTAAAGCATATAAGGATAACTTGTATAAGAACAGTATACCGTAACTTGTGATCCCATAGGTTCCCATCTTTGTTATCCATGATCATATATTCTTATGTGAATCATTATTTTATTTTATCTTTGTTCCTTTAAAAATGTTTCATACATAGCTTATGAATTTACCAAAGCATAACCCCCGGGAGTGTCGTAACCAAGAGTGCAGCAAGGCCCATTGTCATGTACCAGATCTCGTTTTAGTGTAGCTTAAATCGGTGTTTTTGGGTTATACCCTTATGTACATCTGTGCCAGATACACCTCTACATGCTCGTATCCAGATAGAGATGTATTTTTGTAACACCCGAGACTTTTATTTTATATAAATCATCAAAGGAATCTTTTTCTACACAACACCTGCTTGGCTTGCTTTACACGCAATCGCGACCTTCCTCGATAGCTTGAGTCGTACGCAATACCGAGTTTCACTAAACAACACTATGCTATTAAAACAAGCTGTTATGAATAGTAATAACCACTTTTTGAAATTTTATTTTTCAAAATGGACTTCATTTTTGGACTCAGAATATCGAAATTAGCCTAGGGTGAAATTTTGGTATTTTTCTGAAAACTTTCAATTTTTGATGAATAGTGAAACCACTAAGTGGTAGGTTAAAAACTGAATTTTTCATAAAACTTAATTTTACCGCTTCTGTGAATGGAATTTCAAAAATCCGAGAGACACGGTTAATATCAAGGACTAAAATGTGGTTCAATGAGATGAAAATAATTTTTTGGTGAATAGTAACTTTTTACTATTTTTACCACGGTTAATAGTAAATAGGGTAACTAAGGGTAAATATGATATCAATATTACCCTAAAACATGTCCTAATTCTATTGGACAAGTGTAATTCGACCAAAAACAATCTTAGGAATAAAATATGACCATTTAGGCCCACTTGGATTAGATTAGGACATTTATTATTAATTTATTTAAAGAAGGGTTAAAATAGTTAAAATCAAAGTTTAATAAGTAAATCATTTTTAATATAGAGTTATACATAAGATAAATTCGATTATAAATATTCATTAGAAAGCTAAAAAGATTTCCTACATGATGGTATTTTATTTGTAATTTTTAGACATCAAATAATTTAATTTATTTATGACACAAAGATGATGCAGTAATTATCTTATTAATGAAATATTGACAAAATTGATAATATAAATACCAAATTAAATGTAATTTGAGACTTTTTATGAATTCCAATAATTTTCTAGGTTACTATGATATATTAGTATTGATTTAATCAACTTGGTTTGAACATATAATTCTGTTATGACTTTCAAAAAAATCATATATCAAATAGTGTCAAAATTGACACAAAATAGTTTTTAAATCAAATATTATATTATTAATTGTTATTTTATTCCTAAAAATCTAAGGATCGGCCAAATGACTTAGATAAGGATATATATATTAAAAATAAACAATTTGGGGTTCGTTTGGCATTTTATAGTAAGTGTATTAACCTTATAGTGAAAGAAAACAAAAAGACACGGTAAAAGTTAAATTAATTAACTTAGAGTTAAATCTAATTGATAAGGTTAAAATAATACCCTAAACTTGTCTAAATCCTATTGGTTGATAGGATTTCGACCCATCCCCACTTTATCTTCGAAATAAGACCCTTTGGAACCATTATAAAACGATTTTGACTTTAATATAAAATAATATTTTGAGATATTCCTAAGGTGCCCCTCTCCTCCCTTATAAAAGGGCACCTCCTCCCCCTCCTCCTCACACCAATTTGAGCACTCAAGCTCGGCCAACCCCTGCCATTTTCTCCTCTCAACTTCCCTAGAATAATCCTAGAGGTCCTGGTCTTCTCCAAAGGCAAATCTTAGTTCCTTAAGTGGAGGATTCAAAGAGGCGTTCCAAAGAAGAGGTAATATCCATTACCGATCTTTTCAATTTCTTTCTTCTTCAACTTCTTCTTCATTAGTTGTTTCATGATAAAGTAATAACATCAGTATTACTTACATACTGATATGTTATTATAAATATGAAACAACCCTAATTCACCTTCTATCCATCCTACGGAAAAATGAAATCACCGCGCGTGCGTACGTACGGAATACCGTCTCCACGCCGTGGTGTAATCTATTTTCCACCATCCCCTTACAAGGATGGGTATAATGGTGTAATGAGTAACTATATATGATTATTATTAAGTAATATTGATACTGAAATAATATATATATATACTCCAATACAATTCCACGATCATAGGAACGATATCATCACTCGTGCGTACGTACGGAATACCGTCTCCACGATGTGATGTGACTCGTTCTACATGATCTTCATTTCATAATGATTATATAAATGAATTGAATGAATGAATATGGTATATACTACACTAATACCATTCTGGAAATGAATTATCTATAACCTAAAGATAATAATAAGAATTTATTCGACAAAACACGCATAAGAACAAAAAGTTATAAAGACCCGAGTAACAAGTAACAATGAAATATTACTAACAAGAAGCTAATAATATGACCATATATGATCTCATATCAATATGTATGATTCTGGAATAAGTCAATAACATTATTTAAACCATTATACAGGAGCTTCGGACACGAACAAAGCAAATCGGACCTAAGGTAATGGAAATATCACAATCTCATTTTTATCCGAGATTGTTTATTCGTAAGTATTTACTGGGGTATATTTTATCATCCACATCCATGTTTTAGCAATATGTAATATTATTTCCATCCACCTAAAATTGTTTAAATCCATTTTTACCCTTCGGTGAGTTTTTAGTAATACGTATGAAAGTAATCTTTTGTCGTTTTTCGTACGAGGTACTTTTTGACTTTTCCGACAAAAGTACGAAGAATGTTTTTTTAACTTATACGGCACGAACGGATTTCTACTGTTTTATAAAGCCTTATTTTCATGAAGCTTCCTCTAAAATATTTCATTACTATTTTCAATAAAATATCTTTCTTTTAAAATTGCATGATGTTTTGTGAAATGAAATTGATTTTGAAGAAGAAAGGATATTTTCCTCAAGAATTAAATTCAAGTGTTTTATCAAAATTATTTTCCATCTAAGATAATAAAGAGTTCTGTTTCTATCCATATTTTTACATTGATTTGACTATGTTGTGATGGAATTATGTTTATGAATTCCTTTATCTTATATGAATTGATTTATGATGTCATGATGTTTCAAGAATCCCATTTTTGTTACATGTGTTATGCGATGATGTATGTTTTATGATTATGTGGCACACATAAGAAAGGATTCATTATAAGATGGGTGGGACCTATATCTCCCTCCAATGCATTGGGTAATGATTTTATATCTCATGAGATAGACATGGCTGGAACGGAAGGTTATTTCGGTTCAGTGATACAGGACTGAAACGAGGAGTGAACTCGGTTCAGAAAGGGACTTTGTCCACTAAGATAGTCTTGGCAATGAGTCATGACTAACAAGAAATGATTTTCCATGATTATGTGTGCATGCCACAAAGTTTCAAGTATTATGTTATGATTATGGGAATCTCATTTTCACTTCTATGATTTATTCCATGTTAAGATATTATGATCTCTTTTGCAGGTTTTGATTTTCATAAAGATATGATATGATTTTTATTTCCTTTATTTTCCCTTGCTGAGCATTTGAGCTCACCCTTTTATGTTTTCTTTTCCCCAGGTTAGGAAGATGGATATTAAGTAGAATATGCTAAAAGGGACCCTAGATATGATGAAATAAATGGGAGACACTGTAGAAGATTTATGAACCAGTTGTTTATGTTTCCCAGTTTCTAAAGACACTATACCTATACGGTCCTTTGTGGTTTTGTCATATGTTGTAATAAGTGTGCTTCAATTTTGAAGTATTAACAATGTATGTAAAGTGTGGGTCGTTATAGTTGGTATCAAAGGAAAGGTATAGTCAACCTTTGGAAACTAGGATGTGAAAGCCTTAGTAAGAACCCTAAGGATAAGTCTAAGCATAGAACACAATCTTAGAAATGGACATGAATAACCTAGGATAAGACCATAAGCATGAAATTTTTTTTTCTTGATTTATGTGGTTTCCTATTATAATTAGTGTTGCTCACACTATTCTTCTTGGTTTTAGTCAATGGATGGAACCCGAAGGAACCGTGTTAATGCGGAATGCGATGGGCAATGCAATGATTGTCCCCCTGAGCAACCAAACGATATGGGAGCTGGAATGCAAAATCTTGTAGCCATGCTCACACAACTTTCTCAAGCTATGAATCATGCAGGATTTCCAAACGAACAAAGGAGGGAGCAACATTCTGTTGAATCCTTCATGAGGCAGCGTCCACCTTCTTTCAGTGGGTCTACTGATCCATTAGTTGATGAACAATGGATTAGTACTACTGAAAAGATATTTTCAGTTCTTCAGTGTTCTGAGCATGATAAAGTCATCCTAGCAGTGTATCGTTTGGAAGGAGATGCGGATCAAGGGTGGAATCTTGTTAAGAATACGAGGCAAAGGGATGAAATTGAGTCTATGGAATGGGACGAGTTCAAGAACTTATTTTTCAATAAGTACTTCCCTCGTATTCTCCGAACAAAGATGGAGAAAGAGTTTCTTGAACTGATGCAAAGGGATGATGAATCTGTTGGTACCTATGAAGCAAATTTTACCAGACTTGCAAGGTACGCTTCTGGTATTATTATCCAACCTGAGAGTAAGATCGATCGATTCTTTAGTGGCTTAAAACCAAGTCTTCGAAGGGCGTTAGCCATAAGGGACTTCAATAGCTACGAGGAAATCGTTCTATGTGCTCTCAAAGTCAAGATAGAGATTGGAGTAACCCATCAGTCACATGGGTTTGATAAGAAGAGGAAGATGGAATTCAAAGGAAACTCTAAAGAGCACACTGAAAAGAAGATGAACTTTCCCTTATGCTCAAAGTGTGGAAAGAAACATGGAGGGAGTTGTCTTAAAGGGACAAGTAAATGTTTTAAATGTGGAAAGGAAGGTCATCGGGCATTTGAATGCCGTGATAATGGGAAGAAGATGTCTAATGATGCAAACAAAGGAAGGGATACACAGAATGAACCTACTACACTTCAATGTTTCAAGTGCAAGGAGATGGGGAATTATGCCAATCAATGCCCAAATCCAAGGGTTGATGATGATGGTCGACGTCAACAAACTCTTAAGGCTAAAGACAAAGGAAAGTCACATGCAATTTCTATCAGCGATGTGGAGTACGATAACGATGTGGTGAAAGGTACACTTACCATCCACTCTAAAGTAGAAAATGTTTTATTTGATTCTGGATCCACCCACTCTTTTATTTCTAAAGAATTTTCTAAGGGTATCATCGTATTACCTCAACAATTAGATGTTGAGTTAGCTGTGACAACACCTAATGGCACATCAATCGCATCAAAAGTTTATAATTCTTCTCCGATCGAAGTTTGTGGGAAAGTGCTTCCTGCAAATCTTGTGATCCTTCCTTTAGTGGAATTTTATGTGATTCTTGGCATGGATTGGATTTCTCTACATGGAGCTCATATCGATTTCCAAAGAAGGGAAGTCACATTTCATATTCCAGATCAATCTACGATCGTCTATCAATGCAAGGATGAACATAACCTTCAAGTGGAAATTTCTTCCATCTTATGGGTATTGATTCCACTAAATGAAGGTTATTTATCTCAAATGGTTGGTGAGAAACTCATGATTAATAATATGCCCATTGTACGGGAGTTTGATGATGTCTTTCCGGAGGAATTACCGGGTCTTCCACCAAATCGTGAAGTTGAGTTTTCAATAGAACTCGTACCGGGTGCTTTGCCTATTTCAAGGACACCTTATAGAATGGCCCCAATTGAGTTGCAGGAATTGAAGAAGCAACTCCAAGAGAATCTTGATAAGGGATTCATACGCCCTAGTGCATCACCTTGGGGAGCACCTGTTCTATTTGTTAAGAAGAAAGATGGATCAATGAGACTCTGCATTGATTATCTAGAACTTAACAAGATCACTATCAAGAACAAATATCCTCTCCCACACATTGATGACTTATTTGACCAACTACGCGGAGCTCAATACTTTTCCAAGATTGATCTTCATTCAGGGTATCATCAATTAAGGGTCAAAAGGGAGGATATACCAAATACGGCTTTCCGTACAAGGTATGGACACTATGAATTTATAGTGATGCCATTTGGTCTTACTAATGCCCCTGCTATCTTCATGGATCTAATGAATAGAGTCTTTAGAGACTATCTTGATCAATTTGTGGTAGTCTTTATAGACGATATTCTTGTCTATTCAAAGAGCAAGGAAGAGCATGAAGATCACTTGAGAATTATATTGAAGACCCTGAGAAAGGAGAAGCTTTATGCCAAATTTACCAAGTGTGAATTTTGGCTTCAAAAAGTTGCATTTTTGGGTCATATAATCTCAAAAGAGGGGATATCTGTGGATCCAGCAAAAACAGAGGTTATCGAAAGATGGTCAAGAACAACAACAGTAACTGAGATCCGAAGTTTTCTTGGTTTGGCTGGATATTACGACGTTTTGTAAAAGATTTTTCACGATTATCTAATCCACTCACCAAGTTGACTCGGAAAGGAGTTAAGTTTGTCTGGACAGAGGAATGTGAAGAGAATTTCAAGGAGTTGAAAAGAAGGTTATCCAGTGCACCTGTGCTCACACTGCCTTGTAGTGGAGAAAGGTTTGTGATCTACAGTGATGCATCCAAGAAGGGATTGGGGTGTGTTCTTATGCAAAATGATATGGTGATAGCTTATGCCTCACGACAGTTGAAAATCCATGAGCAAAATTACCCAACACATGATTTGGAGTTGGCTGCGGTAATCTTTGCATTAAAGATTTGGAGGCATTACCTTTATGGTGAAAGGTGTGATATTTATACTGATCATAAAAGTTTAAAGTATATTTTCACACAAAAGGAGCTGAATATGTGCCAAAGAAGATGGTTGGAGCTGATTAAGGATTATGACTGCTCAATCCATTACCACCCTGGGAAAGCAAACAAGGTGGCAGATGCATTAAGTCGACAAGACCATGCTAGTTTATCCATGATGAGGATCACAAAAGATCCAATATTTATGGATTTACAAAGGATGGATCTTGGAATTATAATGGAAGGGGAAAAATCTTATCTTTCTCAAATGAATGTTCAACCATCTATACATGTGATGATTAAAGAGGCACAGAAAGAAGATGTAGAGTTACAAAAGAAGGTGAGAAATGTTCCTGAATTCAACCTTGATTGTGATGGGATAATAAAGTTCAGGAATCGGGTTTGTGTTCCTCCCATCCCCGAATTAAAGAAGGAGCTGCTGGATGAGGCTCGTAGTTCATCATTCTCTATTCATCCTGGAAGCACAAAGATGTATAGGGACCTGAAAGAGTACTTCTGGTGGGATGGCATGAAAAGAGATGTTGCTGAATATGTCTCTCGATTCTTGGTTTGTCAACAAGTTAAAGCTGAGAGACAGAAGTCTAAGGGGATGTTACAACCATTACCCATACCCGAATGGAAATGGGAAAACATCACTATGGACTTTGTCACAAGACTTCCTAAAACAACCAAAGGCAATAATGCTATCTGGGTCATAGTTGATCGTCTTACAAAGTCTGCACACTTCATTGCTATTAGAGAGGATTTCTCTCTAGATCAGCTTGCCAGGATATATATAAAGGAAGTGGTAAGATTGCATGGAGTACCACTTTCTATTATATCTGATCGAGATCCGAGATTTACCTCGAAGTTCTGGCGAAGTCTTCAGCATACTATGGATACAGAGTTGAGTTTCAGCACTGCTTATCATCCCCAGACAGACGGTCAGTCTGAGAGAACAATTCAAACCCTAGAAGATATGTTGAGAGCTTGCTCTATGGATTTCAAAGGAGGTTGGGATCAACACCTACCTTTGGTGGAATTTTCTTATAATAATATCTTTCACTCCAGTATTCAGATGACTCCTTATGAATCTCTCTATGGAAAGAAATGCAGGACTCCAACTTGCTGGGATGAAGTTGGGGAAAGAAAGCTATTAGGACCTGATCTCGTTGATGAAATGGCAGAAAAGGTTAGATCTATTCAACAACACATAAGAGCAGCTCAGAGTCGACAGAAAAGTTATGCCGACAACCGAAGAAAAGACCTAGAGTTTGAAGTGGGTGATAAAGTGTTCTTACGAATATCTCCCTGGAAGAGGGTTATGAGATTTGGAAAGAAGGGGAAGTTGAGCCCTAGATATACCGGTCCTTTCGAAATACTGGATTGTGTTGGGAAGGTAGCTTACCGATTGGCGCTTCCACCGAATCTCTGTCAAGTTCACGATGTGTTCCACGTATCTCTCCTGAGAAAGTACATACCAGATCCTTCACATGTACTCAGCTCAGAAGTTGTACCGCTGGAGAAAGATCTTTCTTATGAAGAACAGCCGATAGAGATTCTGGATCGTAGCGAAAAAGTCCTACGAAACAAGACCACTCGCTTGGTGAAAGTTTTATGGAGGAACCACCAACTTGAAGAAGCTACATGGGAGCTTGAGGATATGATGAGGGAGAAGTATCCTCATTTGTTTGTTGCAAAGTGACGAATTTCGAGGGCGAAATTCTTTTAAGGGGGGTAGAATGTAACACCCAAGACTTTTATTTTATATAAATCATCAAAGGAATCTTTTTCTACACAACACTTGCTTGGCTTGCTTTACACGCAATCGCGACCTTCCTCGATAGCTTGCGTCGTACGCAATACCGAGTTTCACTAAACAACAATATGCTATTAAAACAAGCTGTTATGAATAGTAATAACCACTTTTTGAAATTTTATAAATTTTATTTTTCAAAATGGACTTCATTTTTGAACTCAGAATATCGAAATTAGCCTAGGGTGAAATTTTGGTATTTTTCTGAAAACATTCAATTTTTGATGAAGAGTGAAACCACTAAGTGGTAGGTTAAAAACTGAATTTTGCATAAAACTTAATTTTACCGCTTCTGTGAATGGAATTTCAAAAATCCGAGAGACACGGTTAATATCAAGGACTAAAATGTGGTTCAATGAGATGAAAATAATTTTTTGGTGAATAGTAACTTTTTACTATTTTTACCGCGGTTAATAGTAAATAGCGTAACTAAGGGTAAATATGATATAAATATTACCCTAACACATGTCCTAATTCTATTGGACAAGTGTAATTAGACCAAAAACAAACTTAGGAATAAAATATGACCATTTAGGCCCACTTGGATTAGATTAGGACATTTATTATTAATTTATTTAAAGAAGGGTTAAAATAGTTAAAATCAAAGTTTAATAAGTAAATCATTTTTAATATAGGGATATACATAAGATAAATTCGATTGTAAATATTAATTAGAAATATAAAAAGATTTACTACATGATGGTATTTTATTTGTAATTTTTAGACATTAAATAATTTAATTTATTTATGACACAAAGATGATGCAGTAATTATCTTATTAATGAAATATTGACAAAATTGATAATATAAATACCAAAATAAATGTAATTTGAGACTTTTTATGAATTCCACTAATTTTCTAGGTTACTATGATATATTAGTATTGATTTAATCAACTTGGTTCGAACATATAATTCTGTTATGACTTTTCAAAAAAATCATATATCAAATAGTGTCAAAATTGACAAAAAATAGTTTTTAAATCAAATATTATATTATTAATTGTTATTTTATTCCTAAAAATCTAAGGTTCGGCCAAATGACTTAGATAAGGATATATATATATTAATAATAAACAATTTGGGGTTCGTTTGGAATGTTATAGTAAGTGTATTAACCATATAGTGAAAGAAAACAAAAAGACAAGGTAAAAGTTAAATTAATTAACTTAGAGTTAAATCTAATTGATAAGGTTAAAATAATACCCTAAACTTGTCTAAATCCTATTGGTTGATATGATTTCGACCCATACCCACTTTACCTTCGAAATAAGACCCTTTGGAACCATTATAAACCGATTTTGACTTTAATATAAAATAATATTTTGAGATATTCCTAAGGTGCCCCTCTCCTCCCTTATAAAAGGGCACCTCCTCCCCCTCCTCCTCACACCAATTTGAGAACTCAAGATCGGCCAACCCCTGCCATTTTCTCCTCTCCACTTCCCTAGAATAATCCTAGAGGTCCTGGTCTTCTCCAAAGACCAATCTTAGTTCCTTAAGTGGTGGATTCAAAGAGGCGTTCCAAAGAAGAGGTAATATCCATTACCGATCTTTTCAATTTCTTTCTTCTTCAACTTCTTCTTCTTTTGTTGTTTCATGATAAAGTAATAACATCAGTATTACTTACATACTGATATGTTATTATAAATATGAAACAACCCTAATCCACCTTCTATCCATCCTACGGAAAAATGAAATCACCGCGCGTGCGTACGTACGGAATACCGTCTCCACGCCGTGGTGTAATCTATTTTCCACCATCACCTTACAAGGATGGGTATAATGGTGTAATTAGTAACTATATATGATTATTATTAAGTAATATTGATACTGAAATAATATATATATATACTCCAATACAATTCCACGATCATAGGAACGATATCATCACTCGTGCGTACGTACGGAATACCGTCTCCACGATGTGATGCGACTCGTTCTACATGATCTTCATTTCATAATGATTATATAAATGAATTGAATGAATGAATATGGTATATAATACACTAATACCATTTTGGAAATGAATTATCTATAACCTAAAGATAAGAATAAGAATTTATTCGACAAAACACGCATAAGAACAAAAAGTTATAAAGACCCGAGTAACAAGTAACAATGAAATATTACTAACAAGAAGCTAATAATATGACCATATATGATCTCATATCAATATGTATGATTCTGGAATAAGTCAATAACATTATTTAAACCATTATACAGGAGCTTCGGACACGAACAATGCAAATCGGACCTAAGGTAAGGGAAATATCACAATCTCATTTTTATCCGAGATTGTTTATTCGTAAATATTTACTGGGGTATATTTTATCATCCACATCCATGTTTTAGCAATATGTAATATTATTTCCATCCACCTAAAATTGTTTAAATACATTTTTACCCTTCGGTGAGTATTTAGTAATACGTATGAAAGGAATCTTTTGTCGTTTTTCGTACGAGGTACTTTTTGACTTTTCCGACAAAAGTACGAAGAATGTTTTTTTTAACTTATACGGCACGAACGGATTTCTACTGTTTTATAAAGCCTTATTTTCATGAAGCTTCCTCTAAAAGATTTCATGACTATTTTCAATAAAATCTCTTTCTTTTAAAATTGTATGATGTTTTGTGAAAAGAAATTGATTTTGAAGAAGAAAGGATATTTTCCTCATGAATTCAATTCAACTGTTTTATCAAAATTATTTTCCATCTAAGATAATAAAGAGTTCTGTTTCTATCCATATTTTTACATTGATTTTACTATGTTGTGATGGAATTATGTTTATGAATTCCTTTATCTTATATGAATTGATTTATGATGTCATGATGTTTCAAGAATCCCATTTTTGTTACATGTGTTATGCGATGATGTATGTTTTATGATTATGTGGCACACATAAGAAAGGATTCATTATAAGATGGATGGGACCTATATCTCCCTCCAATGCATTGGGTAATGATTTTATATCTCATGATATAGACATGGCTGGAACAGAAGGTTATTTCGGTTCAGTGATACAGGACTGAAACGAGGAGTGAACTCGGTTCAGAAAGGGACTTTGTCCACTAAGATAGTCTTGGCAATGAGTCATGACTAACAAGAAATGATTTTCCATGATTATGTGTGCATGCCACAAAGTTTCTAGTTTTATGTTATGATTATGGGAATCTCATTTTCACTTCTATGATTTATTCCATGTTAAGATATTATGATCTCTTTTGCAGGTTTTGATTTTCATAAAGATATGATATGATTTTTATTTCCTTTATTTTCCCTTGCTGAGCATTTGAGCTCACCCTTTTATGTTTTCTTTTCCCCAGGTCAGGAAGATGGATATTAAGTAGAATATGCTAAAAGGGACCCTAGATATGATGAAATAAATGGGAGACACTGTAGAAGATTTATGAACCAGTTGTTTATGTTTCCCAGTTTCTAAAGACACTATACCTATACGGTCCTTTTTGGTTTTGTCATATGTTGTAATAAGTGTGCTTCAATTTTGATGTATTAACAATGTATGTAAAGTGTGGGTCGTTATAATTTTCTTGGAAACCCATTACTCAATACTCACCAAAATACCAGGATGATTTCCTATATATAAAATTTTCTTTAGGCTTCATCCTAATGATTTCATATCCTAATTTCCATAAATAACTAAGCCATCCTTTGATACCAACTATAGCATCCCGTCTTTTTGTCATATAAACTTTCATTACATTAAAAATACTGACGATCATTAGGGTTTAGTGTCTTTTAAACCAGGAACATAATACTTGAAACAAAAAAAAACATTCTTCTTAAACACTTGAAAGGCTTTTAATTATGTTCATATTAGGTTCATTAATGCATCTCATAACCTGGGGACATACATCAAAAGAAAGGGTGAGCAGAAGGCCCATTAAGGGAAACAAGAGGAACATTTTACATGTGAACTTGAGATACATCAACAATTTCATGAAAAGAACATTAAGGCATGAGAATGAAACCATGAGGCATATCATAATAAAAATAACGTTTTTCATAACATGAAGATGTGGCTACAACATTTAATATTGAAAATCATGAACATATCACCAAGGTCCATCCCCAAGGTGTCATTTATAAATTACCAAGGTTATTCGCCAAGATATCGTGAAAATTGTAATCTCTAGTGGTTACATCATTACCCAATGCATTGGAGGGCTATCAGGGCGCACCCTTAAATTTGACATTATTATCATGTGAGCCACATATATCATCATAAATAATTTCATAAAAAACCCATATAGCATAAAAGAAATGGGTTTCATTTCATAATCATAACGTTTTAAAAACTGCTTTAAAGACATGATCTTTACCTCACTTTAAACCCACGGAAAAGGAAAGCGGGTTTCATGTATGTAAATACCATAATTTAAAATAGACTATTTTGATATATATATATGTGAATACCCCTATTTAAATAATATCTTTGAGTATTCACTTAATAACATTAAATAATTTTGAGCAAAAGAGAGAGACAATTTGAGACGAAAATTCTACAGCACAACGGCTACGTTACAGGGTTTTAGAAAACGCTGAAAAGAGAGGGGACATAGGTCAAACATTCATAAATGACACATAAAACAGTAGTGGGAAAAAATATAAGGGATTTATGAAAATGTTAATGAAATTTTAAAATATACCATATGAAATGAAGAACATGAAAGGAAGACAAAAATAAGATTTCTCTTATGAAAACTCGGCAGCTTAATGGTGTCACATAAACATCAACCAAAAATTAATTGATAAGATAAAATAGTTTATCTCATCATATAAACATAAAAGATCAGTATGATAGATATAGATCTCATACCCCAACATAATAAAAAGTTAATTGCACGACTTGACATGTAATTAGAACATTGAAAAAGGAGAATGGTGAAAGAACCACTTAAAAATTTGGTAGCCTAATGGCGCCACTTAAAACTTCAAAATACTGAACTGAAGAGATCAAATGGGGTCTCTCATCATATGATCATAAAATATCAGTATGATAAATATATATATCATACCCCAACATAATAAAATGTAACATGAAATACTTTACTTGAAAATAGATCTTGAAAAATGAGAAGGGAGAAAGAATCCGTAAAATAAATTTCGGCAGCCTAACGGCGCCACTTAAACATTCATAAAACGAAATAATGAGAGTAAGAGGGGATATCTCATTATATTATCATGAACAGGGATGTAATAAGAATATAAAAGAACATACTCCAACATAATAACATGGATCATAAAATAAATTACTTAAAAGAGATCACTTGAAAAGAAAGAGAGGGGTCGATCCCTTACCTTAAAACGTAATTCTTAATACTCAATGGTTTGGACATTGAGGGGCTTGAGGGAACCTTGGGAGGACTTATTGGGAGGTAAAGAGACCATAAATTCTTTTAGAATGTTTTTGGAGTCCAAGGGATGAACGAATGGTTTGGTATTTATAGAGAAAGTGAGGGTACAAGGCATTAATAGCCAAGGGACACCTAATAAGTGGGTTTCACAAAACAATGTGCTCTCCCATGATATTTACAATGAAGTTAGGCCACATGGGTCCCCCATACAATAATTCATCACCTTTGGTCGGCCAAACCATAAAATATCTCATGAAAACCTCATGACACAGTTATGATGTCATTAAACAGACCGAAACCCTAAAACTGTATTTTTACTATTCACTGAAAATTCAACTTTCTCAGAAAAATCCCAAAATTTCACCTTAACCAAATATCAATTCATTGACTTCAAAAATTGAACTCCCTTTTATAAAAATAATTTTCTAAATATTTTTAATTTATTTTTTAAATTAATACACTATTCACCGAAAATTCATTGTTTTTAGAAAAATTCCCAAAAATTACCTTAACATAATATCGATGCTCTGAGTTAAAAAATGAAATCCATTTTATAAAAATAATTTTCTAAATATTTTTAATTTAATTTTTAATTAAAAAAAACTACTCACTAGAAAAAACTAATACTTTAATAATAATTTATGAAACAGTTATTAAACCATTTTATTGAGTCACATTAATTAATCAAGGTGCCTAGATTATATTAATACTTTATTTAAGTGAGATTACTAATCTATTTGGTCACATTACTAATCCTTAGCATAAAATCCCTAGTCATAATTTAATATTAATCAAAAATCAAGTTGATCTTATTAGACTATAAATTTCGTACTGAACATAATTGTAGAAGACCGTTTTTTTTAAAATCATTACACATTTTTAATTATTTAAGGTTTACATAAACATTTTTTAAAATATCCTTTCTCTAAAATTCACCAAAAATATGCATACTATATCTATCCAGACATTTGAAAAGTCATAAAAATCATCATAAGAATAAATCCAAATTTTTATTTAAAACAAAGGATTACACAAGGCAGTTATGGTCTCCTTACATATCCGCTTATCACACCAGCATAGGACCTAAGTGCATGGTGTGTTAAGTTGAGATAATCTGAGTGAGGCTCGGCCAACATCGCATGAGTAGTAATTTCTATCAGTTTAAACTTCTCGCGAAGGCGATTCCGTTCTAGCTTCACACGGTGAAGTTCGGCTTGGGTTTCGTCCATAGTAAAGCCTAGTGGTGCTACAACCTTCCCAAGTTCTGTTTGATGGGCTTCGATCGGTCCAAGACTACTGGGTGAGTCCATCGAATCTTCTTTCTATATTAATTAAACAAGATTTCTTGTATTTAGAGACAATAATCAAAACGTTTAGTTTCCAGTGGTCATATTGACCAATGGACATATAATAGTCAAAATACAACGGTCTCATTTTAATTATACTCATGTTATCAAGTAAAATAGTTTTGTTGAGTATAAAAAATAAAATAACACACAAAATTAGGAAACAAGATTTATTCAAATTTTTGGGTCGTTACAATCTTCCCCCCTTAAAAAATTGTGTCCTCGCAATTTTTAAAATTGGGTTTTGAAATTTCATTGAAAGTCCCACATCGAAAAAAGAGTAAGTAACACTATTAAATTAAAAGAAAGAAAAGGAAGTACAAAGGCCACCCGAGTTAACCCACACTAGGATTCCATGTAGGAAAACATGGACATGGAGGAGAATACAAAGAGTCAAGTTCAGAGGGAGAGTGATAGAAAAAATGATTAGGAGAAAGTTAACCATGAGAAAATCCCAAACTTATGATGTGTGTAAACGGTCTATGATTACCCAGTAGGAAGATTAAACCAACAAAGTTTTTGATTTACGTTCCTTTTATTAATTTTGAGGAATTCATTTACTACATAGAAAAAAAACATAAGGAAATATACCTTTCTTATATTAGAGTTTCATCCTTTAATATGTTTCTACCAAAACTAATCTTTTCTCCAAACGATGAGAATTCAAAACTACTTGGTCACATCAAAACACAAGAATCATCTTCTTGAGAGTCACTTAATCCACAAAAGATTAACTATCAATTTCATCAATCTTTAAACATTATCCCAAAAACATAAAGGGTAAGATTAAAGAACTCTTCAAAAAGAAATAATCCCATAGGAAGGGAAACTACTTTTAAATCATCAAGATTCCATGTTACTACCCAAATTTCATCATTGACCATTCCATAAATAATGGTTCTTAAAATTCCTCAATATAAACCAAAATAATATTGAAACCCAAATACAAGATGGATTTGATAAAATAGTCTTCCAATATAAACATCATTGTTCATATCCAAGAAACATCAACTACTCCTAACATCTTATAACAAATGTAGCTAACCTAATCATATTTTACCCCATATATGTTAATCATTTCCACAAGTAATCTAAATTACTATAAGTCCACCTTAATTTCATCGATTATTCAAAATATAAGTCAACTTTACTCCTCAATGATAATACCGTAGTAATCTATTTACTTCGATCATATAGGGTCCAAAAAATAGTGAACGTCTTCCAAAATAATAATCATTTTATAATCCGCTAATCATCTCTGTCATATTAATACGGCATTCGTTGCATTTCCTATCACATTGGTTGTTGGGACAAGCTCTTCCATTTCCCACCATTAACTAAGAAGAGAATGTATAATGAGGGGCTTAAATACTTTTCCAATAATCATGAAAATGAACATAAATCATATAAGGATAACTTGTAGAAGAAAAGTATACCCTAACATGTGATCCCATAGGTTCCTATCTAGGTTATCCATGATCATATATTCTTATATGAATCTCTATTTTATTTTATATTTGTTCCTTTGACAATGGTTCATACTGAGCTTATGAATTTACCAAAGCATATCCCCCAAGAGTGTCATAACCAAGAGTGTATCAAGGACCATTGGCGTGTATCAGTTCCCGTTTGAGTCTAGCTTAATGCGGTGTTTCCAGGTTTTACCCCTATGTACATATGTTCCAGAGCCACCTCTACCTGCTCGTATCCAGGCAGGGATGTATTTTCTTGTAATCCCATTACTCAATACTCACCAAAATACCAGGAAAATTTCCTATATATAATCTTTTCTTTAGGCTTCTTCCTAAAGTTTTAATATCCTAATTTCCACAAATAACTAAACCATCCTTTGATACCAACTATATCATCTCTCGTTTTTGTCACATAAACTTTCATTACATTACAAAAACTGATGATCTATAATGTTTAGTGTCTTGGAATCCAGGAACTTAATACATGAAACAAAAAAAACATTCTTCTTAAACACTTAAAATGATTCTCCTTATGTTCATCTTAGGTTCATTACTGCATCTCATGACCGGGGGACATACATCAATAGAAAGGGTGAGAATAAGGACCAGTAAGGGTAACAACAGAAACATTTTACATGTGAACTTGAGATACAACAACAATGTCATGAAAAGAACATTAAGGCATGAGAATGAAATCATGAGGCATATCATAATAAAAATAACATTTTTCATAACTTGAAGATGTGGCTACAAAATTCAATATAGAAAATCGTGAACATATCACCAAGGTCCATCCCCAAGGTGTCATTTAAAATTTACCAAGGTTATTCACCAAGATATCTTGAAAATTGTAATCTCTTGTGGTTACATCATTACCCAATTCATTGGATCGCAATCAGGGCACACCCTTAAATTTGACATTATTATAATGTGAACCACATATATCATCCTAAATAATTTCATGAAAAACCCATATAGCATAAGATAATTGGGTTTCATTTCATAATCATAACGTTTTAAAAACATCTTTAAAAACATGATCTTTTCGTCACTTTAAACCCACGAAAAAGGAAAGCGGGTTTCAGGTATGTAAATCCCATAATTTAAAATAGAAAATTTTGATATGTATATGTGAATACCCTTGTAGAAATAATAGCATTGATTATTAACTTAATAACATAAAATAATTTCATGAAAAAGAGGGAGACATTTTGAGACGAAAATTCTGCAGCACAACGGCTACGTTAAAGGGTTTTAGAAAACGGTGAAAAGAGAGGGAACATGGGTCCAACATTATTAAATAAAAAATAAAACAGTAGAGGGACACAACATAAGGGATTTAAGAACATGTGAATGAAATTTTAAATTATACCATATGAAATGAAAAACGTGAAAGGAACACCAAAATAAGATTTCTCTTATGAAAACTCGGCAGTCGAACGGTGTCACATAAACTTCAACCAAAAATGAATTGATGAGATCAAATAGGCTCTCTCATCAAATGAATATAAAAGATCAGTATGATAGATATAGAGATCATACCCCATCATAATAAAAAGGTACTTGCAAGACTTTACTTGGAATTAGAACTTTGAAAAAGGAGAAAGGTGAAAGAACCACTTAAAAATTCGGCACCCTAACAATGCCAATTAAAACTTCAAAATAAAGAACTGAAGTGATCAAATGGGTTCTCTCATTATATGATCATAAAAGATCAGTATGATAGATATAGAGATCATACACCGACATAATAAAAAAATAACTTGAAAGACTTTACATGAAAATAGATTTTGAAAAATGAGAAGGGAGAAAGAATCTGTTACAAATATTTCCGCAGCCTAACGGCGCCACATAAAAATTCATAAAACGAAATAATGAGAGTAAGAGGGGATCTCTCATTATATGACCATGAAAAGGGAAGTAATAGGAATATAAAAGAACATCCAACATCATAATAACATGTATTATAAATGAAATTACTTAAAATAGATCACTTGAAAAGAAAGAGAGGGGTCAGATCTCTTACCTTAAAACGCAACTCTTAAAACTCAAAGTTTTGGACCATGAGGGCACCTTGGAAGGACTCCTTGGGAGGTAAGGATACCAGAACATAATTTAGAATGAATTTGGAGTCCAAAGTATGAGATAATGGATTGGTATTTATAGGGAAAGTGAGGGGATAAGGTATTAATGGCCAAGGGACACCTCACAAGTTGGTTTCACAAAACCATGTCCTCTCCCATGATATTTCCCATGAACATTGGCAACATGGGGCCCCCATACAATAATTCATCTCCTTTAGTCATCCAACCCATAAAATATCACATGACATCATCATGACACGGTTATTATGTCATTAAACATACCAAAACCCTAAAACTGTATGTTTACTATTCACTGAAAATTCAACTTTCTCAGAAAAACCCCAAAATTTCACCTTAACCAAATATCAATGCCCTGATTTCAAAATTAACTCCATTTTATAAAAATAATTTTCTAATTATTTTTAATTTAATTTTTAAATAAATACACTATTCACCGAAAATTCATTTTTTTATAAATAACCCCAAAAATTACCTTAACATAATATCGATGCTCTGAGTTCAAAAATGAAATCCATTTTATAAAAATAATTTTCTAAATATTTTTAATTTATTTTTCAATTAAAAACACTACTCAACCGAAAAAACTAATACATGAATAATAATTTATGAAACTGTTACTTAACCATTTTATTGAATCACATTACTTAATAAAGGTTCCTGGATTATATTAATACTTTATTTAAGTGAGATTACTAATCCATTTGGTCACATTACTAATCCTAAGCATAAAATCACTATTCATAATTTATTATTCATCAAAAATCAAGTTGATCTTATTAGACTATAAATTTCGTACTGAAAATAATTATAGAAGACCGTTTTTTGAAAATCATTGCACATTTTTTATTATTTAAGGTTTACATAAATATTTTTTAAAATATCCTTTCTTTAAAAATCACCAAAAATATGCATACTATATTTATCCGGACATTTGAAAAGTCATAAACATCATCATAAGAAGAAATCCAATTTTTTATTTAAAATAAAGGATTACATAAGGATGTTATGGTCTCCTTACATATCCCCATATCACACCAGCATAGGACCTAAGTGTAAGGTGTGTTATGGTGAGAGAATCCGAGGGAGTCTTGGCCAACATCGCAGGAGTAGTAATTTCTATCAGATTGAACTTCTCAAGAAGGAGATTCCATTCTAGCTTCACATGATGATGTTTGGCTTGGGTTTGGTCCAGAGCAAATCCCAGTGGTGCTACCTTCTTCCCATGTTCTGTTAGAAGGGCTTCGAATGGTCCAAGAATACTGGGTGAGGCCATCAAAGCTTCTTTCTATATTAATTAAACAAGATTACTTGTATTTAGAGACAATAATCAAAACGTTTAGTTTCCAGCAGTCATATTGACCAATGGTCATATAACAATCCAAATCCAATGGTCTCATTTTAATTATACTCATGTTATCAAATGAAATAGTTTTGTTGAGTATAAAAAATAAAATAACACACAAAATTAGGAAAAAAGATTTATTCAAAATTTCGAGTCGTTACAACTCCCCCGCGTACCAACCTGGTACGCGAGCTGAACATGAAGATGTGTACCGCCCTAGTACACGAGATACCTATCAGTCTGCGTACCACCCTGGTACGCGGACGACCTCTCCAGCAACGTAGCACCCCCCTAAGCAAAGTTTGCCACTCCTCATACACACATGTGGCCCACCAACTCCTTCGGTGTTCCCATTCCCCGAGTCAGATAAAATCCTTCCAATCTGACATGATCCTTCACAATCCCCTCATTGGCCTATTCATCGGCCTCGAGTCAAGGAATTTACTGAAGCCACTAGATCTGTATGATGTAACCTTTAGGCATATCATCGTGCCACTTTAAGTTCACATACCCATGGTAGGCGGGAAAAAATGAGTTGCTTCGGACCTTGAGTGGGTTCCCGAAACATTCCTGGGTTCACATACCCACGGTAGTGTAGGGTCCGATGCCGGGAGTCCCCTTTCTGCCTCTCCACTTGCCATTATTTGGGGACCCCACTTGCTTTTCCTTTTGAAACCAGCGGTGAGCACTTATCCCCTCTTCTAGGAGTGACTGGGCCTATATCAGGAAGTAATTCCCAATCTCTCAGGGAAACCATCCCGGTGTAAGCCCCTAGTTATTATTACAGGAGGTGGTGCTTGCACCCCTTCTTTCTTCGGTCCCAAATCCCTCTCCAATTTGTTTTTTCATCAATTAGTACCTCCATCTTGGAGTAAGTCCCAATCTACATTTCCCTGGGCTCCTAGCCATGCGTAAGCCCTATTTCACTTCCCACGAATGGACCCTTCATGATGTGATCGTCAGGTCCCTGCTACCTCTTGTTTCTCACACTGAGAATGACTCACATGGGATTATAGTAATCCTAGATCATGACAACACCCTAGTCCCTCATTATGTTAAACAGTATTACCCCATTCTGAACTATGAGGACATTGATCCCTGTCTCCTAGGTAGGGTACATAGCAAGCCTCCCCTAGGTTCAAGACCAACAATCAGTCGTTCTGACCTCCATCATGTCGGTTCACCAACACCTTGGGCCAACTCAGAGAGTAATATCCATATCACCTTGGGATTCCTCGGGGTGTAAGCCCCAACCCAAACCGAACTACGTGGATTCTGATTACTCTCACGAGGATACATAGAAAGATCGTATCATGGTTTCCATCCAAATGCTCAAGTCATTATCCATCCTCTCAGGATGAAAATAAACTCCAGAGTGCCATGTTATGGGGATTCAAACTAGTGTCATCTAAATGAATCCAAACTCTTCCGAGTCATTAATGCAATGAGGGATGGTAAAACTCCGGCCTAAATGATTCTGAATCCCCGTGTTCAGCTAACCATTTCCAACAAGGTGTAATATGTGTATACTATGCTTGGGTATAAAACAAGGATTCAAGGACATATGAATTTGTCTTAAATCTATATGAGAGTCCCGGAACAAGAAATAATTGTCCACAAAAGGGTGCGATGGGCCCGAATTTCCATCCTCTCGACCAATGTGAGTTCTTAAGCCTTACTGGCCAAATCACATAGCAAACGCCTTACTCTAGAATGCAGGTCCATGTGTCACTGGATATGGAACCGTTGGGTGTTTCAAGACTAAAATGGTGCACCTAATATGAGTTATTAAGAAGAATCCATCCTTCTCAACTCAACTATCAGGTAGCGCACATTTTTTCCACACATCATCACGAAAAAAATGGTGAACATGATGTGAATCTTTAAATAAGCATGAAGGATTTAACATGATCCCACTCTCTACCCCATTATACTCGCATTGAGGGACAAGAATGGTCATTAGTTATGCATGGGATCATGAGATGCAGTTTTAACAGGTTTTCTATTTGAATTTGTTAAAATATTTTACAGGTACCACTCAGAACTCCCTTCGATCCAATGACATCATAGAGGAACTCACTGATGAGTACATCAATCAACACAATGATCAGACAACCCCACCAATGATGTTCCATGTCACCTACCTAGTGTCTTCAATGTTGGGTCTCAGATGCATTGATCTAAGAGTACCACTTGAACGATACTCTCTCGATGGTGAAGGTGGCCATGCACACCCTCCAATATGTGAAGACCCGCCATTCTCCTGCCCAGCAGCGTCCGTGATAGTAGATCTAGATGGATCATGTTTCTGTCTCAAACCGTTTAAGGAGTTTATCTCCATAATGAGATAACAGATACCTCCATTACCTTTGGGAGGTAGATGAGTTCGACATTGAGGACATCATCCCCACTGAATGGGGGTTCCGCTCTATGGCCCCCAGTGGATGACTTCATCGCGGTTACGCCAGAACTCAATATCCTCATGCTAAGGAGGATGTTGCCCTGAGGATCCAGGCCCACGCTCCCCAAGCTCTGGCCCCTCAGATCGTCTGATGAGGGTGGAAAACGTAAAACTAGGGAACAGTCATCACCTTTGTCCCAGAGGAGGAGCTCTGCTTCCATGTCACAGATACGTATTGCGAGTTGGGACATACATCTGTCCGCTCCTCCAAATCCTACAATCCAGATATGGCGGCAACAAACTAGTAGGCGTGCATCCCCGCCGAGCTCCATCAATCACGTCACTCACGCGAGACGACACCTGCCAGGAAAGCACCTATCCCTACCCAGGGTCGTAGATCCCACTAACCAGACATGGTGGAAACCCAGCTCCTATAGGACCAGCACCTAGTAGATGCTCCGGACGCATACCTTCCCGAAATGGTGGTGATCAACAAAGCCCACCATCCTGATGAGGCTGAAATTAATAGGCAGGCACGTCTCCCTGCCATGAATGGCCACTGACCCGATACGGTGGGGAACCAACATTTGCAGGTCCAAGTCCCTACGGATGCAAGTAATGTCTGCCATCCTGATGTGGTGGCAAATGGAGAGATAAAACAGCATATCTCATCATATGGGAATACTCGTTCACCTGCCCCGACAAAAGATAATTTTCAGTACCCACCGGCCATCAGAGTACCGGAGCAGGATATTCCTACTCTGATTCTAGAATGGGCCTTCATACCCATTCCAGCAAAAGATGTCTCTCTGCATATCCTGGCAATGATGTAGGAGCAGGTATGGATCCAATATCATCTCTAGCAGACATGCTGAAATGTAATTGAATTAGGGGAAAAATCAAGGAATTTGGCTCTTGAGCCCATCTCCCTAATTTAAGCGACTCATGTAAGAGACGATATAGCCACCTCAGAGCAGATATGCATCCCTTATTCTATCCAGGAGGGTCGTCTACCATATTCTGCGATAAAATGGCAACCGGATCGAGCATCTTCACTCGTTCCAACTGGGGGACAACCGTCCATCACGGTGGATGCTCCAGAGCAGACATTTATCATTTAAAAAAAGCCAATATGTTTGTCATAATATCCCTACAGCATCACGGGACACAATTAGAATGGGACCCAATGGTGAATGTCATTATCAATAGTAGACGGTCCCTGCTTCCCACAATAAAGCACACCGAATGCGCCAAAGGTAGCCGGGAAATAAAGGGTGGGTTCACATCTCTGCTCTACTGGAATTTGGGATTCCCAATGACGCTAATCACATATCGAAGGCTAAAAACCCAGCCCACTCAATACCATATTATGTGAGTGGTAGTAGCAGTTTTGAAGGTCCTCCCCGCAATATCGATACCAGACGCTCTGAAGGTCCTCCACAGAGCACCCGTGGGGGCCTCCCCCACGACCATATAACGATCTATCAAGAAAGATTATCTTATGATACGATTCATGGAAGCCCTCCATGTGACCCGAAGATCGAGCAGTAAGATGACCCTCCACTTTCAATGGTCCACCCTAAAGGTCATCCCTAGGGTATACACTACAAACACTCTTTGTGAAGTGGGACCACAGATTATGATAGTAGTCCATGATATCGTAGTTGAAAATGCAGAGGCCCTCCACGCAGTTATGTCTCATCATGACAAGATGGCCCTCCCCTTATCGTGGCATGTCCAGAAGGTCCTACCTAGGGGTTACGATGTAACGACACTTCACGCAGCGGGGAATCTGATCACGATGGTAGTCCTCACCACCCTGATAACAAAGGTCCTTCTCGTAGAGATGTCAAGAAACGAGAAGGTCCTCCCCTCATTTTGGTACATTCTAAAGGCCCTCTCAAGGGTGTACCCCACAGATATTCTTCCTATGGTACCTGTGATGGTATTCCTCACCATTGCGGTAGCTGTGATGGTAGTCCTCACCACCACGACAGCCATTGCGAATGTCCCGCCCACAATAACCCTGAGCAAAAAGAAGGTCCTCCCCTTGTCCCAGTGTGTCTCGAAGGTCCTCCCCAGGATACACATCGTACGTCAAACCATGATGGTCATCCTCACCATTATGGAAGTTGTTGCGAAGGCCCTCCCCATAATAATGCTATGCTGCAATAAGGTCCTCCCCTCATTGTGATACGCCTTGGAGGTCCTCCCTAGGGTATGCACTGCAAAAGACCTCTATATAGTGAGAAGTCAAGTATTAATGGTAGAGCGTTCCATTACAACATGGATAGTGGGGGACCTCCCCACCTTGACGCCGATCAACAAGAAGGCCCTCCCCTTGTTAAAGTACATTCTGAAGGCCCTCCCAAGGGTGTACCTGGCAGGTTCTCTCCCTGTGGAAGCTATAATGGTAGTCGTCACCATTGCAGCCACCATTGCGAAGGTCCTCCTCGTAGTGACATATCATATCAACAAGAAGCTCCTCCCCATACTAAATTAATCATAGAAAAGACCTCATATGTCGAGTCAGTCAGAAGGACAAGATCGAGCATGTCAGATCCCTAAGTAGTCACCAACGACACCCTTCTTTAATGAAGAAAACTTGGGGCCACGTTCATCTTCTGAACCACCTCGTAATCACCCACATGATAATTTAATACCGACCAGCCCCACTTCCTCTGACCACACAATCGGTAAGCATCTCAGTTGAGAAATACATGATGGGGAATCACTAAAGGAAGAGTATGCCGACATGTTCCACCTGAAGAAACGACTGGCCAGATATGACGAACCTGTTATGTTTTGGCCCACAACCACCTCTCAATTTGACATACCCAGATGGTTTCTAGATGAATGTAGGCACGAAATCCACTCCAATATATGGACAACCATATACTGGTTGAAATCCCGCTTTCTACGATATTATGAGAATGTAGACCATGTCAAGACAATAAGAGACCTCCTGCGTCACATCGACCTGGAAGCTCTTCCTTTGGTATGGCAATAGAAACCCGAGAGGCGTAAAGGAAACATTAATATAGCATCCCTCTGTGCACTGCACCAAATGCGCCACCTCATTGGAGACGCTCCGACAAGATTTCATATCAGAGTATGGGGAGAACATGGAGCTCTGTATTTCACTCCACTCCCCTACCAGAATAACTCATTTGGAATAATGTCTTGAAACGTCTTCAAATCAAGGCAACAATCGAGTGGGTCACTGTTCAAGAAAGGTGACACACCCAACAGAGACAAACCTTGGGTATGTCCCGAAAGCGTCAGGACCGAATGGACCTATCCATTCTAGATCACCTGAATCAGGACACCGAAATCTTAAAACTTGCCTCTCGCCTAAGAGAGTCCAATCAGTGGTTATTGCATGCCTCCCCGGAAGGGATTTATTCTTATGTGAACTCGGCATCAAATCTAGTTCTCCCCCAAATGGGGGCACGCAAGATCACACGGGTGGTGATAGCAGCAGCCACTACGGCAATCCATGGTCGAATGCAGCCTGCAGGGATGGGGGCATTTTTAACAACAAATGCCCCCATAAGACCAATAAAAACGGGAGGAGACTCAACGTCTATGGAATGGTGCCAACCCAAGCCCTTAGGGCTGGGGGAATTTTTACCACATCAACAATAACCCCCCCCCCACAAGAATTAGTATTCTCTATCCTATAGAGGATGGACAGAAGAGGACGTTCCTACCCTATCCCTTCCTTTGAATCATCATCCCCTTCAAGAGGGAGGTGTACCGTAAGGATACATCAAAGAACTCTCTGCATAACCCTTCGTCAAAGAGTCCCAAAGAAATCTCAGGACAAGAAAGGGAGGACTAGTAAAAGGCACGAGAGATCCTATTATTATATTGAAGATGAAATATCCACCACCCCGTGATATGAATCCATCAACGCCATAAAGGCTTACCCCATGGGTGACACCAGATATGATGAAAATTTGGATGGATTGGGAGAAAATGGTTCCCGTCAAGCTGTGACTCACAATGAACCACCAGGTTTGCACACCCGGAACCAGAGGGCCGCCCTAAATATTGTCTCCCCTCCAGCTAACCCTCCTCTTATTACCTTGTGAGCTCTCAACAAGGATAAGAACAACAGACCGGTTACCCTTAACACGTCCCCTTCTCTCGATAAAAATGATCCACTTACACTTGAAGATAGAATCCCTCGGTAGGAAGAGGAAATGAAATAATTGAGGCGGATTAATGCCGAGATACTCCATAGAAACCGTCTTATTGAAAGTGCTTCCCAGGAAGAGACACACCATGCACTCCTACTAAGTGCACATTAAAGTCCAAGGTTTTCCCTAGCAAACAAAGAGCGGTCAGGCCTCCCGCCCAATGAGGCGCCTGACCCATCCAACTATCAGAATATGGATCTAGATGAATACCAAGACTTTCCTCCACTCTGGAATCTACTGGAGAGAGTGTGTATGAACCCTCAAAAGGTGCCACAAACGGCATATGCACCCTAGGCACTGGATGATCCAGATCCTCAAGAAATTCCTCGGGCTACACCTGCCCAAGACTAGGCCCAACAGGATGTAAAACAGGGTCTCACCAACACCATTGAGGCACTGACTACTTGATTGGAATCAATGGAATGTCAACGCACTCTGATACAGCCATAACGGAAGTGATAACCAGATAGGGTGAGCAACATGCCACCCCCACCCAATTTTCAGATCCATATATTCCCTATTTTCAATGGATCAGGAGATCCGAAATAGAAAATGATGCACTATCCGTCTTATTGAGACCCTATGATGGGAGCTCCGTAACAACAAGAAGTAGTGAATCTCAGATGCTTCGTGCGGACCTAGAAAGGATCTTACTTTTTATGGTATACGAATATTCCAGTTTAGTAAATTAAAATATTGGAAGACCTTCGACAACAGTTCTTATTGCACTTCAGCTCAATGCTGCCAAAAAAACAGTCAGTGACCTCATGAATTTCAAACTGAGGGAGAATGATAGGGTCTCATATTTCATTTTTAGATGGAAGGGTCTGACCTACTCTATAAATAGTCCATTTCCCCAAGACGAGATGCTTTTCATATGCATCGATGACCTTCGAGATGAGCTGCGAACACTTCTCATACCAGTGGAGTGCACCAATAGCATACACAATCTCTCTTCCATTACCCAGAGAAGTGAATACTCCTTGTAGTGGACTAATCTAAAGTCCCGAATAGCCTCACATGCACCTTCAAATGGAAAAGATAGAGCTGAAGCATCCTTGTTCACACTCGAGACAGCCCCTGCGCCAACTCCACTGCTTAGGCCTCCACCAAATCGTAATCTACCCCATATGTATCAGCGGCCTCCACATCCCAAGTGGTATGATTAGAGAGGATTGAAGAGGAACATGTTAGAGGAACGAAGAGACAATGTATTCTCATTCCGAGAGGACCAAGTTCTCCACGACTTAATCGCCACCATGAATTGCAATTTTCTCCACCTCCCAAAACCATGGATGCTTGAAAAAGTCATCCGTGATGACAATCCAGATTACTATCCCTACTATCGAATGATGGGGAACAATATTTGGGAATGCTTCATCTTCGAAGAACATCTGTAAAGGATGGTAGACTCCGAGTAGGTTGAGTTGGGACCACCCCCAACACATTTGACGTATATTTATACCATCGACTCTGATAAAGGGGATGGTTGGAATGATGTAACTAGCATGATGGGGAAGAAATTTGATTGCTGGATGACTTGGAAGACTGTCTATCAAGCTCAGGTCTTTCTCCGACTTCAATTACAGTAGCTGGTGTTGCTGCCAACAGCCCCTAATGCTGCACATCCTACAATATCAGCCTCATAACCCTCCATGAGCCGGTCATCAATGATTAATCAAAAAGGGAGGAGACAAGCGCAAGAGGAAAAGTGTGCAATGAGGCCAAGGTTAGCCCTGTTATTGTTGTATTTTATGCCCCCAAACTTGGCTCCACGGGCACCGACCCACCAAATGGCACCATGAGAGACAACAGACCAGGTTGATCTATCACAGGACGGGGAACTAATATTTGGTTCCATAAATATCATCCATATAAGGGAATCGTTCCCTAACTAAGGGTATGGTAATGAACCCTATTTCCCAACACGAGGAGCAGGGAGGGGGAATCGTAGTAGCAAGGGATACCAGTGGAGGCAGAATCGCAGCCGGAACCAACCTTATGGTTTTACCCCAGCCCAGACTGTTAATATCACAGAATCTCGTGAGAGATCCCTTCAACGGACTCAGTAGGAGAAAGAATATCTCTCCACCTACACAAGATGCCACTTTATCCCCATCATTCTGCGGTACACATCAGAGGAGGAAGACATGTCTAGCTGACTAATGCACACAAATAGAACAGTCGGGCTAAGACCCCAGAACGTGGTAACACAGTCGACCTCGGACACGGCGGCCTTTACACACTCATCACATACTCCAACTCTTAATGTTACTGCTAAAACTATACCACCAACAGAGAAGCGTCGGCCGCTGGAGTAGAATTACGATATCCTTAAGCAGATGGAATTAGTACCATCCAAACTGTCAATCCTGGATGCCCAGAGTTTTTTAGTAGATCTCAGGGAGGCGTTTGTAGAAACCTTGCTCAGACCCTAAGAGTTTCAAGCTAAGGAAGCTTCCACTGAGATTTATTGTACGTAGACTTGCTCGACTAAGTGAAATGAAGTGATTTCCTTCACCGATCAGGACGAAGATGCTATCATGAAAGGACACATCAAACAACCATTTGTGTCAGGTACATTAAATGGTTTCGAGATCTGGAAAGTCATTATTGACAATGGCTCTGGAGTTAACCTCCTTCCCTTTCAGACACTTCCTATGTTGGGCTACAATGAGGATGATCTTATAACCTCAGCCACAATTTTGTTGGGTTACGAAAAGAGTGAACAAAAGACAATGGGAAAAATAAATCTAAAAACCCATTTTGGTGACCTTGTGGCCTACTCAGAATTCCTTTTGGTCTGGCAGAACACAACATTCAATGCCCTACTGGGAAGGCCGTGGCTCAAAAATCACATGGGCATTCCTTCATCCTACCACTAGTGTGTTATATATTACGTAGATGGAAAAAGTGGGACATTGAATGCTGACAAGGCCACATTTGAGCTCTCTGAGTCACTCTAAATAGACATTGAGTTTTATGAGTAAAAGAAGAAGAAGTCTTCGGTCGATGGTGCTGACTAGATCACCACTCCAAATTGTATGTAAATGGTTCATGATAACCCCCTTAGGAATCTTGGCATTGATTATGTACTACCCATAAACAATGTTGAGATTGGCTGTTCAATCCCGGACACACACCCCGCTATCCTCGTGACTTCAGCTATAATGGTTGAGCATGAAAATGTCGAAACATCCACTAACCCTCAACATGCGGGTGAATACTTGAGTAGGAACACCCACGATACCTCGCCTCCAGACTCCCAAGAGTCCATGACAGGAACTCTCCCCCATAAAATCAAGAAGATGAGAATGTGGGAGAAGAAGAGTAGAAATATCTCAGGGATGCACCTCTCACATTTGAGGAAGGTATCTCCATCACTGTGGATGTGCTCAGGGAAATAAACCTGGGTACATAGGAATACCTAAGGCCCACTCTCATTAGTACAGACTTGTCTCTCGAGAAGAACAAGGTATATAACTATTTCCTGTAGCAACACATGGATGTTTTTTCCCTTGAATTAAATAGAAATGTCTGGACTAGATCTCGAAGTGGAAACACACCACTTAGGTTTACCAGAAGACCACCGGGTCTATAAAAAAGCTACCCGATGGACTCACCCCACACATGCGGCCAAAATAAAGGCTGAATTCGACCAGCTAATTAAAGTAGGATTTATTCGGGAGGTCCAATACCCCATATGTCTAGGAAACATGGTCCCCATCAATAAAATGAATGGACAAATCTGTGTCTTCATAAAATTTTAGAGATCTCAATCGGCATTGCCTGAATGATGATTTCCCAGTCCCGATCACCGTGTTATTAATCAATTAAATGACATGGTATGAGGCTCTCTCCTTCATGGAAGGCTATTCTAGGTATAATCCTATCAGGATGTCCTGAGAAGATGAAGAAGCCCCTGCCTTTAGGGCCCCTTAAGTAGTATTCTGTTTTCGGGTCATGCCCTTTGATCTCAAGAATGTAGGCTCTGCATATCAACGCGCCAGGCATCATTTCTTTAAACCATTCCAATGGAGATTTGTTGAATACTACGTGGAAGAATTTGTGGTAAAATAAATACAATGCTCAGATCACCAGTCAGACCTTGAAACCGTCTTAAACAAACTTCGATAACATAGCCTGAAGATGAACTCCTTGAAATGCACCTTCAGGGTTACCTCAGGGAAATTACTTGGCTTCGTCATACGCCATCCTGGCATCGAAGTCGACGCTGAAAAGAAAATGGATATCCTTATCTTACCACCAACCCAAAATCTCACCGAGTTGAGTGAATTCCAAGGACACCTAGTCTACATTAGGCAGTTCATAACCAACTTGGCGGGTATATGTTTTCCCTTCACCAGGTTAAGGAATAAGGGGGTTGCGTACCAATGGATAGATGATTTCCAAGTGGCATTCGACAGCATAAAGAAGTTCTTCTTAATCCCACCAATTTTCATGCCACCGGTTGAAGGAAGATCCTTTATCCTATATGTGATTGTCCTCTAATGGTCATTAGGGACCTTCCTCACACAGCAAAATGACATCGACAGTGAAAATAGTCTCTATTTCCTCAGCAGAACCATGTTAGATGCTAAAACTCGATACTCAAACATCGAGAAGAGTTTTTTGGCCTTATTATTCACAGTTCAAAAATTGTGATATTATCTCTAGTATCATGAAGTCTATTTAGCCTCACATAGTAACCGGCTCAAGTACATCCCCAGTTTCCTGATGCTGACCGGGCACCTATCCCGATGGGCAGTCATCTTGCAATAGCTTGACATCTATTTTGTGCCTCAAAATTCCATCAAAGTCTAGGCATTAGCATATTTTATAGAAAATCACCCATCGACTGGGACCACCACACCAGACTTCAAGCTTCCAAAGGAATACATCTTCTTGGTTCTAGAGGAGTTCCCAACATGGGAAATGTACTTCGAAGGCACATCCCGAAGCCCAACAGGGAAGAGGATGGAGGATCCCAAATTTATAAAGGTGTGTTTGGGGATCATACTCGTGTCCCCAGAAAAGGTAGTCTTTCCTTATTCCATATGTTAGATGGATGTATGAACAATGAGGCAGAGTATCATGCCCTCATTGCAAGCCTGGATCACGCACTCCAGGAACATGTATATCACCATAAGGTAAAAGGTGACTCGGAACTGGTCATCAAGTAAGTCAATGGTGAATTTGTAATTAAAAAGGAGGAACTAATTCCCTTGTTTGACCATGTATGAGGGTTAAAGGAGGAATTATCCACAGAACAAACACTGAACTATATTCCTCACTCTCAAAATGCCCAGGCTGATGCATTATCTAATGAGGCCACATCCCTAGCTGACCAAGGCCGGGATGAAACAACTGTCATTATTGCTCATCGTCGAATGGTCTTGCGATTTTTTCAGACTAAGATAGATGAAATCAACGTAGTCAGTCCTACCCTTGAACCACATGCTCCTACCACCGGCTGGATGAACCCCATTGAAAACTACCTTCAATGTGGAGAACATCCATTAGATAGGTATGAATGAGAGAAAATATGGATGAGGGAAGTCAACGTTGTCTTGTATGATGGCACAGGTTAGCAAGAGGTCCACTACAAACGAGACCTCAACAGAGTCCCCCTAAGATGCATTGATCGAGAATACACCACTGCCATAATGATTGAAGAGAATGACAGAGTATGTGAGGCACATATGCTAGGGTATAATATTTCCCATTCGGTCCGAAGGCATGGGTACTATTGGCCCACCGTGGCATGAGATTGTGAGCACTTTACCGAAAAATGCCACTCCTTCCAAATTCATGCCAACTTCATTCACCAACCCCCAGAGTTACTTCATCAGGCCAAGTACTAATACCCATTTTCCATTTGTGGAATGGACGTCATGGGACCATATCCTCCCGCCACGGCCAAAAAATGGAAGTATATCCTCACAACAACCGACTTCTTTTCCAAATGGTCAAAAGATGAACCCCTCAATGAAATTGGGAAAATAATCATTGTCAGCATCGTCAAATCTAACATCATCACCAGATTTGGCATCCCTCATATCATAATGATGGATAACGTCACCAATTTATGCTGAAATGAATTGGAGAAATTATACCATGAATATGGTATCAAGGGTATCCACTCATCCTACTACCATGCATCGGCCAACAGATAGATAGAGGCTTTCAACAAGATCCTATCCAACATTCTCCAAAAAATGGTTGATAGAGACAGAAAATAATGTATAGATAACCTCTTTCATGAAATGTGGGATTATTGAATGACAATTTACACTGCTACTCAGGCTACTCCATACTCATTATTATAGGAAAAAAAAGTCCTACTCATCGAGCTCCAATTTTGATCACTTAGTGTTTCCATTTGTGATTAGTGGTCCAACAATGAGCAATCAGAAAAATGGCATGGTGAATTGGAAAAGATAGATGAGAAGCGGTTGCAAAATTTGCACCATCTGGAATTATATCAGAACTGGATTGCACGAGCCTTTAATAATTTTTTATCTTCGGTCTTTATTGGAAGGAGAATTGGTTTTGGCCCTCCGGACCCAATGATACCCGGAAAAAATACCTCCAAAGCTGGAGCCCATGTTGGGGGGACCATATGATATACACAAAGTCTACTCCAATGGATCATATTCCCTTATCTCCATGGATGGGCAGTTCACTGCCTCTCTTAAGAATGCATGGTTACTGAAGAAGTATTTCACATAACCAAAAGCCATTGTCGTCCGAGCTGTAGGACGTTAAACTGCCAAGTGCATATAATCCGAGCTGTAGGATGTTAAACTTCCAAGCACCTGCCCTCCGTGTTGCGAGATGTTAAACCACCAAGCTCTTGTCGTCCTAGCTACAGAATGTTAAACTGCAAAGTTCCTTTCATCCGAGCTGAAAGACGTTAAACTTCTGAGCCCCAACAGTCCAAAATCTATGACCCTAATCTATGAGTATTTCCTCCTCACCGCATGATGTTAAACTGTATGAATTTCAGAGAACTACATACACCATGATTCTTTCCATTGAAGGATACATAGCGACGCCAGATTTTTTTATCTTGGACCAACCATCCCTGGATAAATTTAAATGTTACCTATTCCCCCGTGTATGCACCCACCCTACATGGGGTGTATCCCCTTATAAAGAACTATGTGGGGCTTGATTCTTAATATCTTAGTATACGTAGTGATGCCAGAATTCTACATCCTAGCCGAGCCAACCCCAAAGGAAGATTAAAAATTTTCTCTTCACACATATACAGCCAGACCAACATGTGGTGTATTCTTCCTCCTTATCGTACGACGTTAAACTAAGAAAATAAGAAAGATTACAAATTTCCTTTCCCCTGTGTACGGACCAGACCTACACGGGGTGTATTATCTTTTAATGAACTATGTGTGGCTTGATTCCTGCCCTCGCAGGATATGTAGTGACGCCATAAGTCAACATCCTAGCCCAGTGACCCCAAATGAAGATTAAAAATGCCCACTTCCCCCATTTACGGACCAGACCTGCACGGTGTGTATTCATTGTCCTTACCTCATGACGTTTAATTGCACGTATAAGAAATATAGTAAATTCCATTTCCCCCATGTACAGACCAGACCTGCACGGGGTGTATTATCTTTTAATGAAGTACGTACAACTTGATCCTTCCCTTGCAGTATACGTAGTGACGCCATAATTCCACATCCCTCGCCTAGCCACCCCAAATGATGCTAAAAATGCTCATATCCTCCGTATGGACAAGACCTACACGGATTGTATCCCCTTATAAGGAAATACATGATGCTTGATTCATGCCCTTGCAGGATACATAACGACTCCAAAATTCCACATACTGGCCCAGACGACCCCAAATGAAGATTACAAAGGCCCTCTTCCCAGTGTATGGACTAGACCTGGAAGGGGTGTATTCCTTATCCTTACCGCACGACATTAAATTGTACATATTAGAATGATTGAAAATTCCCTTTCCCCCGTGTACGGTCCAGACCGGAACGGGGTGTATTATCTTTTAAATAAATATGTATGACTTGATTCCTACCTTTGCAGGATTCGAAGTGATGACTGAATTCCACATCCTGACCCAACCACCCCAAATGAAGCAAAAAATTCTATTTCCCCCATACGGAGAAGACATGCACAGGCTGTATCCCCATCTAAATAAATATGTGAGGCTTGATTCCTTCCCTCACTAGATACGTAGAAATTCCAAAATTCACCATCCTGACCCATCCGACCCCAAATGAAGATTAAAAATTCCCTTTTCCCCCGTGTATGGACCAGACCTTCATGGGGTGTATTCCTCACTCTTACCACATGATGTTAAACTTCCAGGATAAGAAATATTGAAAATTCCATTTCCCTTCTATATAGAAAAGACCTGCATAGGGTGTGTTATATTTTACAGAACTATGTACGGCTTGATTCCTTCCCTCACAGGATACAGAGTGATGCAAGAATTCCACATCCTTGCCCAACCGCCACAAATGAATCTAAAAATGCTCCTGTTCCCCATATGGACCAGACCCGCATGGGGTGTATCTCCCAAAAGATCTGTGTGTGGTTGGATTCTGGCCCTCACTGGATATGTAGTGACGCCGGGATCTTATCTCCTAGCATAGCCGCCAATAAAAGAAAAAACTGGAATATATACCCATCGTCATTACCGCATGACATTAAACTTCATTTAGTCACTTTCTCAAGATGGTTCATCCTCGTCCTCACCCCAAGACGTTAAAAATGCACGGACTTCATCCTCACCGCACGATGTCAAACTTCATGGAATGCATCATGACCCACCAAAGATATACGGAGAAACGGAATGAGAGTACTCCAGGAACGTTTAGATGCATCTTCTCCATACATTAGACTCCACGACCTGAATAATTCTGGATCTTCATAATCATTAACGGCCATCAGAACTGGAATGTTATTGACCCATGGAAACAATTGAACTACTATGAATAACATGACCTCCGCGGATCTGCATATTGATATCCCCTGGACCGTCTACTAAAGGCAATATTTCATTAGGTGATACTCTTTATATCTCTTTATGATTACTTCCCTCAGATCCCCCATATAATATTTTCCAATCCAAAAATTTATGGAGTAGCGGTTTACATGTTCATTCCCCTCTCACAACCAAACATTGCCAGGTTATCCCTACCTGGTTAGCTTATGTATCTGCCCTTGGCTCACATGACGATCGACATCTACAAATATCAAACTAGGGCTGGGCTACTTTGACTCAACGAGAAGTTTCGGTGAAGATGTATCTTGTATGATTGGACACCATTATCCCCATATTTAGAACTCTGTGCTATGTGAAATCCCATATTTTCCTAATCATCCACGACCATCAGAAGTGGAATGTCATCGACCTGTGGACACCATTGCACGACTAAGCATACTATGCCCTCAGTGGCTCTGAATATTCATATCCCCTCGCTCGTCTACCAAATGCAAGATTAACTCAGGGGATACTCTTCCTAGCCCTGTATGATAACTGGCCTCAGAGCCCCCATACCATATATCATGATCCAGGAAACCCCAGAGTTACAATTTACACCCCCATTCTCTCAAACCTATTCTGAGTATACCAGAGCACCCTAACTCAATTACCCTCCGGGTGATTGTAGCAATATTCACCCAATGGTCTGAACTCCATGACAGTTAAACTATGAGTACTTTGTCCTTCCCACATGATGTTAATCTGCATGGAGTAAACGTACACCCCATGCAAAAGATAAATTAGTGCAGTGAACTCTTCGAGTTTTAACAACAACCAGGAATAAATATCCCCATCATGTCCGGATATTTCCTTACCAAATGGCAGACTTCGTGGCCGGAACAATTGTAGATACTCAAAATCATTCATGTCCATCATAAGTGGAAAGTCATCAGCCTGTGGACACCATTTCCTGACTACGCATACCATGCCTTCAGCAGCTCTGCATATTGATAGCCCTTGGACTATCTATCAAATGAAATATTTCCTCATACGATACTCTTCCTAGCCATGTAAGCCTACCAGCCTCAGAGACCCCATATCATCTCTCCTGATCCACGATGACCCGAAAAATAAATTTACACCATCAACCCTCTCTATGTCCTGGACAGGCTGAGGTATTCGAGCCCAGTTACATTCCAATCAATAGTGGCCTTTTCAACTACATCCTTACCACACGATGATTAAAACTGCAAGGAACATGTCTTCTTCGCTTGGTGTGAAGCTGAGAAGACAAATAATTAAACATCCATGGAAATGCCTCCAACTACAAGAATTTTCATGGATTTAAAAAACACCTCGTCCTTGCTGCACAACGTTAAACTACACAGTGTATTTAATAATGCTCTCCGTATTTACCACATGACGTTAAAATACACAGAAGCCTTCCTTACCCCATGACATTAAACAGAAGAGAAGACATCCTTAACGCATGATGTTAAACAGCACAGAAGCCGTCCTTACTGCAAGACGTTAAAATTCACGGAAGTCGTCTCTAATGCATGATGTTAAACTGAACAGAATTTAAAATGCCTTCTGTCCTCGCCGTATTACGTTAAAATGCATAGATTTAGTAATAATAATAATGCCCTTCATCCTTAATGAATGATATTAAACTGTGTGGTTGGATTCTTCACGGGTTCAATTAGGAATAGTGGTCTTCCTCGGTCCCTCAGTGCATGTGCTAGTCCTGCACAACCCACCATCTCACACCAGTGTGAGAAGGGATTACTTTACCCATTCTCGGGATGTTTACCCTATATTTTCCCCCACATTCAGGCACCCTATTTTCATAAACCATACTCTGTACTCATAATGAGCCTAAGATTTGTATGCCACCCATGGTGGTCTCGAATCTTAAATTGTTTAATCTTTCTCGGCTATTGGGAGAATATTGACATAAGGACACCATTACATGACTATATATACAATGCCCTCATTGGATATACATATTGATCGCCCCTGGCACGTCTACCAAAGGAAATATTTCCTCAGGAAGCACTTCTCTTCGTACACCTCTAGGCCTCTATGCCCCCATATACATCCTGGGATTCAGAAACCCTTTGAGCTGCAATTTACCAACCTCTTTCAAAAACCTTCCTGATTATGCTGGAACATCTCTGACGAGATTACCGAGAACTAGGAGAAGTCGTTCCATTTTGAGGAATGTCCCAACTACATGACTTTAAACTACATCAAGATCCAAAAGTCCATCACGCTTTCTAAATGCATTGGACCTGGACCCTTCATCCACATTCCCAATTCATGTAGATGTTCCCAAACCCTATTAGACATCACATACCCTATCCGAGCCACTGCTGGTGGTTTTTCAAAATTTTCAAGCCACCCATGGTGTTTCTATAATCCAGACTTCCATGAAGGCATTATGCCATCAGAAATGGATGGTCAATGATTAAAGAACACCTTTGCACGACTATTCATACCATGCACTCAATGGATCTACATATTGATCACCCGTGACCCTTCTAACAAATGCAAGTCTTCCATAGGTAAATTTTTCATACTTTTTCATGACCATAAGATTCCCATGCCTTGAGACATGACCTGTATGTTGTTAAAATATAAATATGTTCTCCCCATGTGCGTCTGAAAGGTTTAGAGACATCTTTTAATCAAAAAAACCTCATTGGGGCCCTCGCCCCACCATATCTGGTCAAAGATGTTCGACCTAAAACATCAGTTATGATAGTCTTTTCAGTGGGAGTTTAAACCATTCACAAAAAGAGGCCCAAATCCCGTTAGGCCGAAAACCCGAAAAGGGTAACCTAATCAAAAGTCGGGCTATATCCACTCAGTCCACACTAAATGGGCTCATTAAAGACTTAGGGTATTAAAAGAAAAGGCAAAAAGTTTTTAAGGTTTTTCTACAAAACCCTATAAAAATTTGGATCGTGCTCACTGAGTCCCTTGGCTCAGATAAAATTTAGAGCATTGTCCATTCACTCATTGATTTTCAGGACCACTCAACATTAGAATAGCCTCTTCATTATTCTGATCGGACTCTATTCTAATGGCGGGTGTTTTTAGGGTCTGGAAAAATCTGAAAATGAGAATGGAAATCCCTTAATTTGAGAATGGATTGTACCCAATTTCCATCAATTAATTGGATGAAAATGTGGAAAATACTCAAGATTTGAGAAGGAACAACTGGTCCGCATATCAGTATGACATTGATGGTATGTGGACAGTTTGGCGAGCCGCCCCCTCTACAGACCGTTGTCTTTCATGGAACAGTTCCAGGGACCCTCCGCGGGCATGAAGCATGACGAGCACCAGGTCGGTCCGCCATCACGAACTGCCCCAGTAGAAAGACAATGCAACTGGCCCGGACCGCATACGCCGTCATTTATGGAATAGAGGCGGAGCCCTTGTGCATCCATAGAGAATCCCCCAAACTGTTTTTGTTCATGAGTGAGGTGCATTTAATAACCCACGAGTTGCGGATTGACGAAGTCATTTGTAAACCAGGTTGTTGGTAATGGGCCTCTGCAAAAGGTGCTGCATAACCATAGATACATCTCTTCCTCCCCTATAAATGGACATTAGGGGTAATAAAGGAGAGAAGAGGAGATCATACTATGGTTGAAGGAATTGTGAGGAAGGAGTTTAGGATTTTGCAAACGGTGAAGTTCCAATTTACGCCAGGTATGAAACTGGAAACGAATTAATAAGGAACCAAAAACTGCATAAAAACATGGTGTACTGCGAACTTAAAAAAAAAAAATAAGACTGAAATGCTAGGGCCCCTCTGCGGATGTACTCCATACTGACCCGGGAGTCTATGACCCTTTTTCGATCATACACACCATGTAACACCCTCCTACACGAGTGAAACCCTGAACGATGAAACCCCGACTAGCGTCGCCCCTAGCCACCACCACTCGAATGGACTCCCTCGGGTAACAACATGGTACGTGGGCCGAACCAGATGTTGTGTACCACCCCGGTACGTGTGATGCCTACAAGTCTGAATACCACCCTAGAATGTGGATGACCTCTCCAGTCGTGTAGCACCCCCTATGCGAAGGGCATGACTCCTCAATCACCCATGTTTCCCTCCAACTCCTTCTGTGTTCCCATTCCTCGAGTCTGATAAAATCATCCAATCTGGCATGATCCTTCACAATTCCATCATTGGAATATTCATCGGCCTCGAGCCAAGGCCTTTACCGAAACCACTAGATCCATATGATGTATCCTTCAGGAATATCATCACGCCGTATTGAGTTCACATACCAAAGGTAGGTGAGGACAAAGGTGTTTCTCTAGCCTTTGATTGGGTTCCTGAAACATTCCCATGTTCACATACCCACAGTAGTGTAGGGTCTGAGCCCAAGAGTCCCCTTTCTACCTCTCCACTTGCCAGGATTGGGGGACCCCACTTTTGTTACCTTTCGACACCTGCGATGAGCACTTCTCCCCTATTCTTGGAGTGACCGGGCCTCCATCCTGGAGTAAGTCCCAATCTCTCAGGGTAACCATCTCTGTGTAAGCAACTAGTTATTATTGAAGGAGGTGGTGCCTACACACCTCCTGTCTTTAGGCCCAAATCCGTCTCTCATTGGAGATTGCCACCAATTTGGGACTCTATCCTGGAGTAAGTCCCAATCTCCATTTCCCCAGGCTGCTAGCAATGCATAAGCCCCATTACACTTCCCACGGACGCACCCTTCGCGACATGATCGTCACGTCCCTGCTGCCTCTTGTTTCTCACTCCAAGCATGACTCATGTGGGCTTAGAGTAAGGATCGACCATGAAAACACCCATGTCCCACATGATGTTATACTGTATTCCGCCATTCTGAACTACGATGACTTTGATCCCTGTCTCCTAGGCGGGGTACGTAGGAAGCCTCCCCAAGGTTCAAGTCCATCAACTCGTCGTTTTGACCTCCTTCATGTCTGTTCACCAACACCTTGGTCTGCATCAAAGTGTATGCCCCATACCACCTTGGGATGCCTTAGGGTGTACGCCCCAACCCAAACCAAACTACATGGATTCTGATTCCTCTCATTAGGATATGTAGGATGCTGGTATCAGGAGTTCGATCCAAATTCTCAAGTCGGTGTTTGTCCCCCTGGATGAAAATAAACTCTAGAGCACCAAGTTATAGGGCATCGAACCAGTTCTGTCTCAATGTGTCCAAACTCTTCAGAGTCATTAATCCAGTGAGGGATGATAAACCTTGAGCCTAAATGATTCCAAATCCTTGTGTTCAACTGACCATTTCCAACAAGGAGTAATCCGTGCATAACATGCTTCGGTATAAACCAATGACTCATGAACATATGAATGCATATTCAATCTATAAGAGTATCCTAGAACATGAAATAATTCCCCCCCCAAGGGTGCGATGAGACCGACATCCCATCCTATCGACCAATGTGATTTCTTAAGCGTCGATGGCCAAATCACCTAGCGAATTCCTGCCTTTGGAATGCAGGTCCACGTGTTGCTAGATATGGAACCATTGGGTGTTTCAAGATGAAAACAGTACACCTGATATGAGTGATTAAGCAGAATCCATCCTTCTCTAATCAACCATCAGGTGGTGCATATTTTATTCCACAAATCGTTGCGAAACATATGTTTCTTCTATAATACAAGGGATACTTTATCATCAAAAAAAATTGTGTCCTATTTATTCTTACAATAATTTTTCACTTTATGGTCCGAAACCCAATCCATACTAAGTATTATATCAAATATAAACATGGTAATGTTAATGGTATAAATATATAAAGAATTTTTATATTCCATAATGGGAACAGATTGATAAAATATTTTTTCAATGTGACATCACATATGAGTTTTGAAAAAAAACTCCCTTATTATGTCATGTTATAAATATCTAATTTCCATAGTAAATTGGGAAGATATGAAAGAATGTGTTTATCTAGAATATAATTAATAATTGGTTAATATTGAGGATATTTATAAATTACATGCCACTACATCATTAGTAACTTCAACCTCAGGAGTTATGATCGCATAAGCTTGGGATTTCTCCGTTTTCCAATTTTATGTTATGTTTCCTTGACGATTTGGACACTCATTTGATTAATTCCCCCATTTAATTACAATAGAATCATTGAAAACATATATCCTCTTTCTTTCCCTTCCAATAATGAGCTTGGTGGTCTTTTTCTCCACACTTATAACAAACTCCAATCCCCTTTAGGCTTGTACCATGGTGTTTCGTCCCAATATTAACGTAGGATGGAAATTCAACTTTTCCTTGCATCCCCTTATATCCATTTCCAGAGTGTTCATCAGATATATATTTTTCTTCTTCACATTAAAGTCATAAGACTTAGATAATTAATTTTATATCATAATATAACATTATATTATATCTTCAGAGAAATAGATTCAACCAATCAAATAATTTCTCAATATTACTTCTTTGGTTTTGTATATAATATGTAAGAGACCATGGTAAACTAGTAAATTTTTCCTAATTTGTGTTTTGAATTAATTACCACCATTAATCTGTATCTCTTGAGTGGTGATACACTGTCATGAAAACATTTTCCCTTTCATAATCCCCAATGAATAAAATATTTATTCGAAGTAACATTTCCATTTCTATTATAAAAATGGATTCGTTGTCCAACTAAATGTAGGTGGTTGTTTCATCATAAAAATGTCTAACATTTATCATCCACGTTGTGGATCCGGGTGCACCATATTGGCAAGGTTATTATTCATAACCTGGGTGAGTTGTCCAAATATGGTTATATGTTTTTTAGAACCAGTTGCATTACCATTTCCACTATATTTATCATGAATAGGGGGAAATACCAACATTGATTATGTGCATTGATATAGTTTCCATTCATTACTCTATGCACCATTTTTAAACAATGGCATACACTTGATTAGTTTATAAATCGCAATGAATAATTCCATACATGTAAAATTCCTAACATATATTTAACAGTTTATGAATATAATCCATAATAATAAAAATTACCTCATTGGGGAATTATTTATTAATAAATCCATTATAATTAATTGTAATGAAAATATGAATTATCATAATCATATCGCCTAAGAGTGTCAAACCAGGTGTGAAATAAGTCATGTTGTCATGTACCAGGATACCTCGGGTCATGCTTGATACTATTTTTCGGATATTCACTCCTAGGTATATCTGTTTGAGAACCATGTCAACATGTAGTATCCAAATATTGATGTATTTTTTGGAAAACCTACACAATATCAATATTAAAATATTTTTGGATTTTCTTCAATTATATTCCTCAAATTCTATATTAGGGTAATATTTTCCATGCTTGGTTTATCTAAATCTAGTTCCCATGGGTTTTTATAAACATTGTCCAATACCAAAAACAATGCCATTCCCACAGTTACCCAGATTCCGTGCATTATTACATAACATTGGAATGATCATAGGTGATCATGTCCCCAATGAACTAATAGTTTTGTATCCTTGTATGTACTATATACATACATAAGTTTTACATTACATTGTGAAACGAAAATTGACATTTTGTCTCATTTTAAAACAATATTATACATTATACTATCCCTAGAAGTCACTCATATTATACATTATTGCTTATTGGAAAAAATAAAACAGAAGAAAGGGTTACGCTCATATGCTCAGTAAGGATAATAATATAGTGAAAACTATCATAATAAATGTTAATCATTTATCGTAATGTATATGACTAAAACACAATCCTTTAAAACAAATAAAATCAGCATAATATGGATTTTATAAATCAAACAATTCCATTTACTAATTTATATTGATATTCTACTAGTCGAATAATCACGTATAATGTAAGTATAATATCTCATAATGATGGAATGCATAATGTCGGAAATCCTAACCACAATGTCATGGCCACGTGTCAAAACTACGAAAAAATATTTTATAGTCCTTATATCAAGAGTCTAGTTTGTCTCTTAAGACCTACAGATGCATAAAGGTGCTACAGTGGGCCACACCTATCACATACTACGTCCAATTCATTCTTCATATGAAAAGGGGGAACATAACATAGACATTTGTATTTATCTAGCATACTAATTCTTAATACTTTTACCATAAACCATAAATCACATTAAAAAACACATCCATGGTCAAAAATATCAAGAAACTATCAATAAAATATGGAATATTGTATTATAATAAATAAATTTCAATTAAACTTAAAATCCAATAATAGATGTTGACACAAATAAAATCAGTCCAAAAACTATTTTATAGAATTGTCACATTCTACATTGAAATAATTTAGTAGCCTCCTAATTATAAAAGGAAACTGTAATTTTGAAAGTATGCTTATAATCTTATAATGGAAACATAAAAGGTGTTATTCAAGTGGAAGATATCCAAAGCCACAGTATAAGTTAGAAAAACATTTTTCTTTAATTTTTAGAACAGTTCATAAAGAACATTGTTTGGAAAAAATGGAGAGATTCATATAAATTTTTTTTATATAAACTCAAAGAAGGATAAAAATGACTTTAAACATAGTCTAGGAAATAGTTAAAATGGATTGAAATACATTTTATGTAACATGTATTCGGATGGTAGAGAATCCTCAGAAAATACATATGTATAAACAACCTCTAATAATATATCATTTGTAAAAGTTTCCATTACCTTGTATATTTCCTTAGATGAGGGTACATTTTCCTATTGTATAATGGATAAATCATGATTATTAATTTATAAAATATCACATACATAAATATTATATCATATATTCACATCTAATATTGATTTCTGAATAATATTTCAGTAGTATCATTGTTTTGGTTGTTAACAATTTTTTTTCCTTTATATGTTTTTTTACGTAAGACATGTTTTTTTCAATAGGATGTATTTTATTCCTATACATAATGATATTTAGTTCTTAATAATTAATTTTTAATCATAAAATGTAAATTATTATTCAGTGGTAATGACATGGAATGGAATCTCAATGCATCATGTAGATGGTAAGCCATACGTATGCCCGAGCGACAATACCATTCTATTTATGGCGAAATAGATTATTATTGGATTCTATATTATATAAACATAAGAATTAACATGAAATATAAATTATTTATAAAACTTATACTCATTATTACAGTCACTCAAATAATTACATTTTGAATAACAAACTACACCACGATGTTGATATGGTAAGACGTACACACGCATGTATGGCGACATTATCATTCATATGATGGATTGAATAATGAATATAGTTGTACCAAATTTATAATAAAATCTCACAATGAAGAATGTACTATAGTAATTATTTATGTATTTATAATAAAAATAAATAGGATGTGAAGGAACATTAGAATATTGAAAGTGGGGATAGAATAATTACCTCTTCATTGGATGTGACATTTTTATTTGAATAAAAAAGGCTCATTAGGTTGGATTTCCGATCAACATAAGAGCTCAAGGATGAATTACGAGTAGTTTTAATGTTATTTGAGTAGGGTTCGGAAAACAAAAATGGACTTAGAGTAGTGAATTTATGATAAGTAGAAGTATCTTTTATTAGAGAGGTAAAGGGAACTTTAGGAAAATCTTGAAATATGAATTTATTATAAACTGATTTTTGGTATCTAATAGATCCATATAGATTTATTTTGAGGATTTGATGGGGATGGTTAGAAATATTATCAAACAATAGGTTTTAGACATGTTAGTGTATCCACATTAACCTTATCTTTTAGACTTATCAATTTGTCAAATAATATGACTTTTAACATGTCTTCTTGTTATTTTATACTACATGGTTAATATAATTACTATAAAATGCCAAAATAACCTATTGTGGTTCATTAATGATATATGTAACATTATATAAGTCATATACAAGAAACAAATATTTATAGGATTATTATATAATTTAATAATCTATTATTTGTTTCAAAAATTCATTTATGTCAATTTTTACACTATTTAGTATTTGTTTTTTGTTAAAGTCATAAAAAATGTCACCTTCACAAAAAATACATTGAATAAACCATAAAAATTAATATTAACCTATAAAATTAAAAAATAACAGCTGAAGCGTCTACTTAAATTTTATTATATTTATAATATCATATATTTTAATCTTTCCTCAAAAAAGAAATTATTGCATCATCATTGTGTCATAAATAAATTTAATTATTTAATGTCAAAAAATTAAAATAAAATATCATGACTTGTGAAATATTTTTCAATTTATAATGAATATTTATCCAATAGATTTAGGAAATATATTGGGGTATTTTTATACATTTATAATATTATTTTAACATTTAATTACCCTATATAATTTTACCGTGGTAAATAAAATTCAACAGTTACTATTCACCAAAAAAACTACTATCATCATATTGAACCACATTATAATTTATAACGACCAAATTTTTGTTATATATTTGTAATTCAATTATCATAAGCGGTAAAATTACATTTTATTCACATTTCCAACTGTGCATAGAAGGTGGGTAAAAGACATTAAAAATTTCAGTAAAATTTTATGTATCTAATATTATTATAAAATGACTCCAATTAATTAAATATGACTAATATAGGTATTATGTATCTATTTTAACATTAAAATAAAAATTAATTTTAAAATAATTATTTAAATAATATTTGTTTTTAATAATAATGTAGTGTTTTTCACAATTCATCAAAAGATGAATGTTTTCAGAAAAATAAAAAAAAATCACTCAAAGAAAATTTCGATCTTTTGAATACAAAAAATAATTTCATTTTGGAAAAAAATTATTAAATTTAAAAAATTAGGTATCACAATTCATAACTACTTCTTAAATGGCTAGTTTGATTAGTTATAGGGTGGTAGAACATCGATCTGTATACAACGTATGCTGTTACATTATTCAAAGAGGAGCATATTATAGAAGATTGGGGTGTTACAGGTCCAAAATTCACTATCCCACATTGATTTATATGAATTTATTGCCTCCAATTTTCCATCCATATCATTCTTTATGAGCATCAGATTGGCTATGAGTTATTAGATCCTATTACAGAACACACATAATTTGTCCTTATATACTAACATGTCATTATGATGGTCCACCAGCCTAGATTTAGTGTTACTCTATGACACCATGCTACATCGGGCCTATAATCGCCATAACTCTTTATTTTTACCTTTGGGATTCTCTTCTATGGGGTTTAACCATGGGCACCGTAACTATGGTTGATGTGATGGACCATGTGGGTTAGAATGGTGGTCCTATTTTTTTTAATATATGTAATTAATACTTAATAAACTATAATTATCAAATAAAAAATAAGTAAAAAATTATATTAATTCAATATACATGAATATTATTAAATGTAAATAATTTTTTAACAACAAAAAATATTAAACATATGGGATATAAATTTTTCAAAACCATTAAACAAATATTTCCCATTAAATCACCTCTATTTTATTGTAAATTGAAATGAAATAGATTTTTTAAAATTTCTAAATTATTTATCAAATTATATATCCCATTTAAATATTTTAAAAAAAAATGATGACAACTGAAAAATATAAAAAATATATACAAAACATAACTAAAGGGATAACTCCCCTTGAATTCATTCAATTATTAAAAATATTAATGTGTAAAAAACAAAAAAAAAATCACCTTAATTAAATTTATATATTTTTCAGTTAAAATTATAATTATTAAACAGTAACATAACCTTGTGCTTTAGTAAATTTGTTTTCTACATAGTTTTTTCATGGAATTTAATTGAAAACAAATTCACATATATTTACTTGGCCTCTTAAATGGTTAAATATAAAAAATTTATTTATAGACCAAGAAAGAAATAATGAATTCCTATATATGTATTTTTCTAATGATTTTTCACATAATAGGGTCATTTTATCATTGTAGATAATGAAGTCATTTAGTATATATTTTTCACAATAGTTTTGTGAGCACATATATTAACAACTACCTTGTAATTGGAATTTTTTATGGACAATATAGAAGATAATTTTTTTTGGGACTCAATGATATGAAATTTTTTGTAGTAATTGAAAATACATTTAGACCTTTTTTTATAAATCATGTAGCGTCAAAAGTAAAAAAACAGATTAAAATATTTATTATTGAAGTAAAAAAAAATATTAATAAAAATTCCATTAACATACATGAATATTATTTTGATAGACTTTAAATGAATACATTTTTATTAATATTTATATATAGAATACACACATAAAAAATAACATCATTTCCTTTTGTGGTTAAATACAGTAGGCCTCCAATAATTCCATTGTAAAATTTTACATTTACATAGTATCAAAATTCATCCACCTTCAGTTTTGAATTAATATTTATTAGGTATATCATAGTATTACAAAAAATCATGATTAAATGTTTTAACTATAAATCTAATGTTTTATTTAAATATGAAAACAACAATTCATTATTAAATTTCATGTCAGGGGAGTATTTTTAGTTATCCCATTAGGCTAATATATAATTCATTGATTATTTGTTTTTAAAATTTGTTGAAACAAATATTTTATAGATTCATATACAAAAACGTCATTAATTGTTAATATAAATACAATATTAGTAGACATCTTTATGAAATAAGGTTATATCAACCATTCATTTATTAAATTCATTTTTCATTAAAAAATTATTTTTACATAGCAAGAACATAGATCATTCATTAGACCAGATAAATAAATAGATTATTTGAATTCATGGTCTATAAATATATTATTTTCAAAAGCATGTGGTTAATAAACATATAACATTTATAAAATTAATCAATTTAAAATTGTAATTTTTACATCCACGTTACATAGTTTAATATCTGAAAACATTAAAATTAGAATAAAATTTTAACTTATTAAAATATATAAATTTATGAAAGTTAATATTCAAAACTGATGCCTTATTTTTATAAATCACTATATGATACTAATCAATCTATATTTTTAACTTTATTTCTATAATAATACATTTTATTTTGAAAAAACTATTATATTACCATATATAATATATCATTTTCTAGGTATAATAAAATCCATATATAATTTCTATTAAATGTTTTTTATTTCATCATGTATAGAATTCATTTGGTTATAATATATCAAGTATTCTTTGATAATAACAGTTATAAAATAATATACAATGGCCAAATTAAAAATAAATCATTTTCCAGTTCTAATTCAAGACACAAGTTCCTAATATATTTTATATTAAATGATCATTCAGTGTTTTCCAATTTCCATCATCAGAATGAGAAGCAATATTCTCCCCTTCAACTGATGCATTATAATTTGAAACATTATCATAAAAACATTAGTTATTTAAATTCATCAATATATTCAAATGAATATGTTATATATGTATAATTATGTTTAATGGACTTCTCATTTATATATTCTTCAATTAAAATAGATATCATTGAATATAATCAACAAGATTTACTATTATTTGAGTATTTTAGAATGTTCCCCTAATCACCTAACCATCAATATTTTTCAAGAACATCATTATTATTAAAATTTAAACATTGTAACTATATACCTTTAAATAACTAATATAATGATTCTATTCATTAAATATTATATAAAGTGCTTTCACTAATTTTTTTAACATAAGCACTATTAATGTTATAGAATGTATTTTTAACTAATTCATCCAAAAATATATTGGTATGTTGATTTAATTAGGCTTAGTCATTATTATTTTTAAATAGTTCTATTTCCCTTCAATAACAACATTTTTCATAGTGTTCCTTGTGTAAAAATATGTATATATAAATTTTATTTAGAGAATATATAATATTATATGTTAAAAAATTATTCACCTGTAATACTTCTAATTATTGATATTTAATGACCGTTTATATTTTTAATTTCTCTACTGAATGTAATGAAATTGTATAAGGGTTCTCATTTATTGGATAAGAAAAGTGTCCACATAAATCTACTAAAATAAACCAATATTAAATACACATATCTCATAATAAAAAATCAATTAGTCATAATTTGAAAAAATAAATAATGGTGAATCTGTTCTAATAATTTATAACTATTAAACATATTAAAAAATCTAAAAGACTCTTTATGATATTTACCCATTATAAATAAATCACATTAACTATATTCAATTTCATTATGTTATATAAGTTTCATAAAATGATGATATATAAAGAACATTTGCATTTGTTGATGGTGAACATATCTAAAGCATATATTCCTAAACATGTAATATATTTCTATAGAATTTACACGGTTCAATTTTTTTAGTTCAATCTAAAGAATATATAGAGTATATAGATTATTTTTTATAGGATTAAAATATAGAATTACTATTTTTATCAACATTAAATTTATAATCTACGTACATTACAATAATTAAATTGTCACAAATTGTTAATATTATAATTCAGTTTTTTATAATCCCACTACAAATAGTACTTTAGAATTTCAATATATTTTAAAATTCCAAATTCCCCAAAACCATTTTTTAAAGCACTAGAGTTGTCCTGAATGTGATATTTACTGTATTATTAGAATTAAAATATATAATTTTATATATGTCACTACTCTTGTTCCAAGAGAACACACATTCTAGAAACAATGTATATTTATAACTTATTAAGCGGCTAACGACATAAGTTTTAATTATCCTCAGCTGAATATTTACTGATTCTTTTTCACTCTCAAAAAAATAACTCCATTTACCTGACTCTTATGTATATCTCAATCCAACATAATATGTTTTTTTATCTATTCTGAAACAAAATTTCATTACATTATTGATTAAATTTCTTATAGTCTAATTTTATATATACCGTTTTCCTGCAATATTTTTATATTATTTTATGATCATCATACTTATTAAATTTACCTAACATACATCCCTTTATTTAATATTTTATAAGTTATACTCTAGGATTATCTTATATATTCATTTTCATTTCATTTACATAAGGCGTCCATTGGTGAAATTTAATTTTAAATCTATTTAACCTATTTCTATCTTAGTATAAGTGGCATTAGTAATAAAATTTATATTATAAATAAATATATACATTTCTATATTTCATTATAATATTCATAGTCATTATAAATTTATATTTCATATTAAAGATGTGTTCTAATCAGCTCAACAATTTAACATTATTTAAAATCCTTAATCTCTTCAATTATAGCCTTCAATAAATTCCACATATATGGGTAAATCACAATGAATTGTCTCAATGAAATCTATAGCCATCAAGGTCACAAATAGTTCACATGATTTTTTATAATCTTATTGTAGTTTTTTAAATATCCTTGATAATATATTGATTAGTCTTTCGGGATTCTTGATACTCACGTATATGAATATCATTTGTGCTTCTCTACGACATTTCAATTCATTGATAAACATATTTTATTGTCCTTAAGTTATTTGAAGAATTTTTTCAAGAAGAAATATGAATATAAATAAATTTAATTACAGAATAATAAAAATAATTAAAAAAATTGTAATTTATAAATAATTTTTTTGTTTCATTACATGTTATTGTTTATAGATCTACATCATGTCGTTTACAATTTTTGTAATAATATCTCGAAATCATGAAATATTTTTGAATAAAAATACAATATTATAATAATTCCGATAAACACAATAACATCCAATGATAAGTGATTTTATAATGGAAATCAACATCACAAATTCATGTATTTCCAAAAAAGGACCATATCATTTCCTTATGCTATTATGTCTAGTATAATGGATAGTTAAAAAATTTAATGAAACTATTATATCCAATTCTATAAAAGGAACAAAATTGTGATACTATGTTTTTGGAACTATTATATATAAATATATAGTAGATGGTTTTGGGTGAATAACCCTTTAAAATTTTATTCAATCAAATTTAATTATCAATTAGGTAAGATCATTTTGTAATGCATTAGAATATAAAACAATTAACACACGCTATTTTTTCTAGTTTTTTTTGAACAAGTAGTCCATTGTACACTCTTCAATATCATCAGTTATTTGTGGGGATTTATATTTACATGTTTATTAAATTTATTTATATTTGGGAATCACAAATTTATATATACATACCTTTTTATGACATAGTAGTGTATCCCCTTTCATTTAATGGAGTCACAAACCTGCTGGAAATTTTTTAAGACTCACAACCTGAAACTCCTATTTTACGATAGTGATAACATGTTTGATAGAATCTATTTGGGAAATCATAAAAGAACTTTAGATTTATATTATAAGATAAAAATAAATACAAAGGTGAAATATATAAAAAATTATGATAAAATGGTATATGATACGAAAATTAAATGTAGCACCGGATCATCAACCACATAATTTGAGTATGATTAAATTGATTAAATATATTATGATCATAGTAATGGAACTGTATTTGTTTTTGTAGAACAATACTACACAATACCATGTATCAATGTGTTGTTTTATAATGTTTCAATAAAATTATAATATCATAATTTTCAATCTCAACGAATAAAATTCTATCTAATTACATGTTTCCTATAGAAATATATAATTCTTTAATAAACTCTAAATAACATTTAGGATCTTTTACTTTGTTATTCATAAAAATAAGTGTGATAAAATATCAAAAAGATTAAATATATCTATTATATTAATCTGAATTAACAAGATCATAGATAGAGAGTCCCCTCTAAAATATTTCAGCATAAAATAAGATATTTAATATTTCAGAAAATATATTGGAAAAAACACATATTTATTCCATAATTATAAATTTTTAAAATAAATTAAATAAACATAATTATTAATATAATATCAAAAAAAAACCATTGTACATCCAATGCATGCAAAATTACTTTTTCACTACAAAAATATAAAGTTATATAAAGTTATATTTTACTAAAATATATTGATAATTTTTTTATTAAATATTGTATTTAAACTTATGAAATTAAAACTAAATAAAATTTAAAATAAAATATCTTATTTAATGTTAGATAAAAATACTACCTTAAAATAGCAAGAGGTTGCTAACATCCCATAAGCTACCATCTAAGATAATATTATAGTTTATGAAGTTATGTTATTAATAATATCTAACAATGAAGAATGTTTGAAATTTTAGTGATTTATCATTTAGGTACGAAATATCATTTGGGGATTGACTATTCATTGATCCACCTTTCGGTGATCAACACATAATTTTGAATTGTGCTATCATAACATAATATAGGATACCATTATATGTAGTGGTGAGAAATAACAGAATCATGGATAATGAAAATACTGCTGTTTGATGAATTGATATAGGGGGTGCTACTACTGATGAGTAATGTTACCCTCTTGGTCATTGAATGCTCGACCACTATAGTGGTTAGGAATTGTATCTCTTGAAAGATGCTTATAGTGATTCTTTTGATGTAAGGCATGATCTTGATCAAACGTAAATCGTCAAATGATGTATCTATGTCAGACAAATACAATGTAATTTGGAAATATTTCATATGTGAAAGCTTATAGTGTGACTTTTATGTTTACAAGTCATATCACATCAAATAACCTCTATTTTATTTATAATTGAGATTAATATTTTGTTCCACTTTATAATGTTTAAATGTGTACCTTTGAAGGAGGTCAAACATTTATTCCATTTGGGTGGTCTTCTAAGGTTGATGGATCAACAGTGTCTCCAACTAACTATAGAATCAATGAACAGAAATATATTAAAATACATTATGTAATTTTGTATTTGGGTAAAAATGTTATTCTTGAAAAATGAAGTTGTATTCATCATGTCATATCATCAACACCATAGAAACACAAATAACGATATTCCTTGGAAACATCAATATTTATTATTGTTTTTTTAAATTCATAGGTCTGATGGAACACTATTCATGATCATGAGTCTAAAGATGATGGAATTTTAATAAAATAAAATCGATGGATTCTTTGAATGATAGAGATCATCTAGATAGATAAATAATCATTATGTACATTAAACATATTATATATAAACATTAATCTTCACTCCACTATCCCACATCATTATAAAAAAAGGCTGATCATCTGGTATATCAACCAAACACTTCCTTGAGACCATCAATATAGATAAATGGTGTCAACCCCCATTACACAACACACATACTTGGGGATCACAAGCATGTAACTCCTCTGACTGGTTGCCAATAATATAATTTCAAGAGTAATGTGTTTCCATACTAACATAGAATCATAAATGGAATACATCTTTGGATACTGAATCTAGCATCTATCCCTTCGGGTTAACAATCAGCTCCCATATCTGTAGATGAAGTGTTATCCCATGTGGGTACGAAATTGTGACATATATTTTATGAAATTTAATTAAATATGATTAAAATTTAATTCAACAATACAACATAAATATTAAATAATATTTTTTCATATTATATATTTATATTAATAGAAGTTAATTTCATATATTATAAATTATATATTATGCTAAAGGAAATGAAAATTTTCCAAATAATCAAATTAAAACTCTCAGAAAAACATTACTTTTCTATAAATTGTATTATTTTACTAGAAACATCAATCATGGATATTTTTCTCAATGTGGTACATATTTTAGAAGATTATTATTCATTACATATTTGTTTACTTTTATGTCATGATGGTAGCCATCATATTTTAATCTTAGATGTGGATAAATGTTTTAATAACAAGATGATTATTCTAGTTATGATAGCTTCATAGATGTGATTCGGTATGATGAAAATAAATATTATGATGATAGGTTACCCTAATAACAGATGGGAATGTGCCACCATTAATCATTAATTACTAAGTCATTAATCTACCCTAGTATATAGGGTGCAGTTCATCTATATAGTGATTGGTACAACGTTTTTATCATTCTCAGGTGGGGATTGATTTTTATACTAGATAAAGTAGTACATTTTCTATAATGAATTTAAAGATGTATAAAACTATTTACTATAATTCCAAGGAGGTTACAAGTGGGTTTTGGAATTAGAAATTGTAAATTTGGATATATATGGTAAATCGTTATAATATTTATATAGAAATGGATAATAATACATCTCTCTCTATATAACATTAAGCTCGCTATGACATTTTTTGATATTAGGATTCATTACCCTCTATGACAATGGGATGAGCTACCTGTTATATTTTATTTATTCACCCTTGGGATTTTTCTTTTGAAGTATGTTAATAATCAACTTTTTTTTCGGAAATCTATTCATATGTTATGCCTCATGTAGATAAAATGAATATTTGGGATTACATTGTTGGACATCGTACTGGACATGCATAGAACTACATCGAGAACTCGTAGTGTATAATGGTAATTTATATTGATTTTGATCATGAAATAGTTTAGGGTTCCCATATTTTAGTTATTTCACATGGGTTGTTCCTTTTTTATGTGTATTTAAACATTTATGTAATTTAAATTTCCTTGTTTCACATAGAAGTATTTCATAGAGGTTTTCTATATATTTGATTACTCTCGATAATTCCAATTTTTTTTCATATATCTCTAAACTATTTCATTGTTATGGAAGTGTTAGTGTGTATCGGTACATTTGGATTATTTTTCCCATTTAATTATATTCATACATTATGATTTGCACTATCACCTATCCTATTGTATAATGGATAGGGTTTTCACTATCGTCTTACATCGTCCCCAGTAAGGGCACTTGTTTTATTGGTCATGGAAAAGTTGTATGAAAGGAGGTTTCATATAGGGTTTGATTTTGGTGTAACGAATATTTAAGGGTTTGGTATGGGAACATAGAGATATGATTTTTGAGTTTTATACGCTTGTATATGAGGCCAGAGAAAAATGATTCCTTGGGGTAGTTGACGTACCAATGCACCAGGACACTTACTAATTTTTTACATGTAGCCATTTCATTGAAATTGTTTCAAGGAATCATATACTACCTGAATATAGTGACCTAAAAATTATATAGATATATATTACATATTAAAAGACGATTATTTATTACATTACATTCCAATCCATTCCATAAATGTTTAAATTTATAATATTTGGAAACAAGAATAAATAAACTACCTGTTCAAGGAATATCAATATGGTTTCACAATTAGTTAATATTAACTATCAATCCCCAATAAATTATCAGAAATCTCTTGATATATCATTCATTATACAATGAATTGTAATGAGATATAATTACCACACATCACAAAATAGAAATCATAGACATGTTAGCCACAATATTGAAAAAAAATCATTATATCAGAATAAACTAAAATAAATGTCATTCATAAACATTTCCTCATAGAATTACCCATAAAAAAATTCATTAATTAAATTCTTCATAAAATAATTGTAAACCTTACAGATTACAAATAATAATGGTAACATTGGGAGGTATCCCCTTTAATTAATATGTGATCGAAAATGATTTCTTTATTATAGAATATAAGTACAGTTAAATAATCATTAAAATATTCTTGAGTAATACATAATTTTAATATTGAAATCACTCATTTTGAAAAAAACACCGATATGATGAAGGAAAAAAATTTATTCGAAAATAACCATGAAATATTTTAAAGGAATAAATTACAAAAAAATTATTCATGACTGTGGGAAAATATTTTCATTCTATATAAGGTAAAAAACATTCCTTTAATGATTTTGTTTGAAAAGTCAAAAAATACAACACTAATAAAAAAATCCATTAAATTTTTTTTTATAAAAAATAAAATATTATTATAAATCTAAAAACAATAATGATTTTTTAAATCACTGTTATTTTTTGTAAAATGTTTGTTGACAGAAGAGAAAAGTGATGAGAACTTTTCTGAAAAACAAATCATGACTAATTAGTACATATAGTGAGGAAATAGAAATGATAACATGTATTTCAGGGAAATTAACATATTCAAATACAGATCATTATATTCATGTGATATAAATTATAATATTTGACGACTAGAATCATCTTAAACAATCAGGCTAAAAAATGTGATGGTATCAAAATACAGTTACCATTCATTCATCTTAATTCAGAAGCACTCTAACCTCATTTATAATAAATATAAATTTATTAAAATTATATATAAGTTCCATGTTCATAAATTTAACATCATATATGATCTATTCATTAAATTTCCATAACATATTTTTTCAATAACACTTTATTAATATTGTCATTTCCAGGTGTTAGTTGATCTCTTTATCATGTTTATTCCAGTTTGGTAATTCTATTTCTATGAAATTATAACATTGATAAATAATATATAGTATATTGGGAATTATAAAAGTATAATATATAGTCATTATATTTATATTTGGTGTTATATATAGGAATGTTTATTACACAGTTTTACGAGATGGTTGGTGTTACGTGCACATAAACGCAATTTTTCATTTTCAAATGATGGAATTGAAGAACGATAAATAATTAAAAACCATAATAATATATATATACATATATACATATAAATATATATAATTAAATATATGTTACATATTTTAATATAATCTCCCTTCCTTAACTTCCCTTTAAAATATAAATAAAATACAATTGACATAACTTAATTGTGGTGGTGGTCAATATGTACATGGGACCGAGGTTATTGATTAACAATGGATTTGATTATAGATACAAATATGTGATATTATATTAGAAATTTATATATATATTTATTAAATATAATATTTTAAAAATTAAACTCATCATAATACCTCGAAAAAAAATATTTTTATGAAAAAAAAATTGTATTTCCCTATGGAGAATGAAAGTTGTATGTACAACTGAATGATACTTCACATGTCGTTAGATTGGAAAAACTGTGTATTATTTTAATTTAGTAATGATAAAAAATTTTAATAATAATATTTATTATTATGTTATTATTTGATGATATATAACATTTAGTTATCTGAGTTAAATAATATTTGAAAAGAAAGTGATCAATTGAGGTGATTACTTTTTCATTGAATCAACTCCATTATATATACACTATATTGAAATATGGATGGAATTTTGGGAATCTAAATCATCTATAATGTTTTATATAAATTTATAAGAAAAATTTGTATATATTTAATGATATATAAAGATCAATGTTTTTTAAATATGTGAGCGAGGAGGTTTCCTTTTATAATTGATGTGATGTGCACCTTTTGAATTTCTCAAAAGTTAAAACTATAATAAATTCATTCTCAATCCAAATTACTCAAAATGAAGAATTATATTATAAAAATGTAGTATACTAATGGTATCAAAATTTTTCAAAATAAAATTATTTATAATTTTCAATATAATATAAAAAATTCACATAAATTTACAATTAAGGACAATCTATATTATAGAATATTCACTTTTCTGAATTTTTTGTTCTATTATTAATTTTAAAAAACATAATAAATTGTTATTTGGATAAAATATCATTATTTTCAATAGTGAAACTATTCCTTCAATTTGATGTAGTCATGAAGAATTGTTTTTAAAAAAAATTTATATTTTAATAGAACAATAATAAATTTACATTAGGAATATTATTTCATTATGAATAACATTACTAAAAATATTATTCTATATATGTTTCCCTTATGTTAGAAGATATATGATATTTAAAACTAAGATAAGTACATTTTGTAACATTCTTTGATTTAATTAGAATATAAATAGTTTTCAGGGAATGTTCCCATTAAATTAATAAGAATATATCATATGTGTCAAATTGTTTAATTAAAAATCATTCTATAAGAATTAAAATAGAAAATTATGGCCTTATAACTTTGATTTAATCTCAACAAACATGATTTGACATTACCATGGTGATAAATTTTACCGTGACTACATTTCATTTTGAGGAAAAAGGAAATATTAATTAAAAATGAAGCTACATAAAATAAATATGTAACTAATATTAACTAATTTATTTGATATAATATAAAAACAATAATTTTATTATAAATTATCTAAATGTGAAAAAAAAGGTTTTTTAGAAAGAAATTTTTGTTAAGAAAGAATATAGATTTATTCATATTTAAAACCTACATATATATTTATATTAATGTTTAAAACATTTTTCCTGGTAAATAATATAAAAATTAAATTTAAATATTTCTCTAATAATTACGAGATTAGTTTATTAATTTGATAATTCAGTCCACACATAATAACAGTTTTGTATAAAAAATCACTTCAATTTTAAAATAATTTTTGTTTTTAATTATAATTATTTGATAACTTTTTCATTAATTTTATAAATGTAAGAAATGATTAATTTTCATAAGGACATTATTAATATTCATATACACTAATCCATTGACTAGGTGATAATACAAACATAGAATTATAGTATTTTTATGTGGTTAATCTAAACACATTATTGCATGTACTATAAGACAACATATAAACCATAATGTTTAATGTGACATATTTATTATTAATATTTGTGGTGTCAGACTATTACACCCTTATATGGAATGTTTTCCATGAAATTATTCACCATAATATATACATATTATGATAATATTTTCTCATAACAACCCAAGTTTCATACTTAGCTTTCTCAAGTAGGTAGTTTAAAAAAACTATGACTAGGTGATATGATTTGTTTTATAGAACGGTCTATCAATGATCAAAAATCTATTAAAATTTTTATTTAGTAAAATTAAAATTTTCTAGTGGTTTGAATAGTGTGTTCATTAAATTTTAAGAATTAGGTACGTAATTACTTAGGAGAGACACATTGAATGCATCATGAACTTGATGGATATTAAATGGATTGACAAATGTAAAATATAACTTCCCAATAAAAACAAGAATTTATAACATACTAATATAAAAAGGACATATATTTCACTAAATTCTAAATCACTTCACCCTCTTCAATGATTAAATATGTAAAAATACATTATCTTTAATTTAAAAATCTAACTATTTCTAGTTTTATTTATGAATTTTGATAGATTTGAGATGCTCAAATTTGGTTTTTCATGACACTAACCCACATTTCAACTTCCTAATATAGTTTAGTTATTATTATATTAATTTTTCCAAATTCATTCCACCATGAAAAATTTCATCAAATATTATAATAGACATATTCATAATAATCCATCTGAATGGTAGAGTGAAAATTATTACTATTAAAAAATCAATAAAATAATTTGTTTATCTGAACCACCATTTAAATCCATATAGAAATATATAATCTTATCCTCAAGAGTTTTAATGGTCATCTTATAATCTAACCTTTTTTATTGAGGATCTGTAGTTCTAAAACCTAACTTTGTGTCTATATACTGATAGAGAATTTTCTAAAACAACAAGGAAATTGTGAGATATCTGTTATATTCAATTATTATTACCCAATAAAATATCACCACCTTCATAATTTATAACTATGTAAAGTGATCACGAGATTAATATTCTATAATTTAAATGATGTGTTCTATCATTATAATGTGGTTGACTATAATCCAAATAGAATAATTCAAATATGATGTATTTTGTATTCTAAGAATAAAATACAAGGTGAGGATTTTCAATTTCCAATTACTTATAGATAATGGTATTAACATCCACATTTTAATAATACTCTCTTAATTAATGTTTTGACATACCAATCATCCAAAAAAATACATTGCAATATCAATCATCATGGTATACCACAAGAATTAATCCTTTTAATGTCAATACATATATGTAATTACAACATGAATAGATAACTATAAGTTACATAATTCATAAATGATCTCTTTATTCAAATATTAGTCCTAAGAGACACATAAATAATCCCATAAAAATATTATTCCATCTGAATCGTAGTTTAACTCAATAACATTTTTACCTTGTTTGGTAGATCTATATCTTTTATTTATAACACTTTAATCATCCCATGAAAATGTGGATGAAAATCATTTGAGAAAGGAAATATTTATATTCTTCATTAAATATTTAATATTCTATTTTTCACATTTCATTAAATATATGTATTTATGTGATACTCATAATAGAAAAACAAGAAATATCCTTTTTACTTGGATCATCTTGGTTATTTATCTCTACCCCATGGTGATATTTCATTGAGAAGTAATAATATTTAGTCTTCTCCAACCATCATCATTTGTGAATGTTCATTTGTTTTTGAGTGAAAATATAATTTATACTTTTTTGATCAATATATTTGGCACACATTTATCTATAGAGATAATTCCTCTATTTTGGAATTCAAAATCATACAATGGATAACTTGAAATCATGGGTTGTGATATTATTATAATGATCATTAAATTGTTGTAATGAATAAGGTATATATTATCATTCTCTATTAGAATTCATACTATTCACATAATTTAAACATCATTATTGATTTGAAAACATAATCTAATATAGGATACTATAAAATTAGGTGCCCAAAAATTTCCTTCTTTTAAATTCCATAATATATTCTGCACATTTATCTGTCCCATTTAACATGGATCCCGTTATAGTTATCCTGATGGGTGGATTATGTACCCCTATATAATTAATCAAAAAGAGTCAATAGAGTGAATACAATAAATGAAAATTACTGATCTTAGTCAATATTGTGATACTTAGAAAATATTAAACTAATCATTCATTTATGGGTATAATTATATACCCTCACATGAGATTATATGACCCAATATTGAATCATTCTAAATCCAAATGTCAAAAATGTATAATTTTATAAAATCCTCTCATTCCTTGTGGTATTCAACATAATTATCAATTAATCATTTCCATATTCCTTGATCTATGAATAAGTATGAATCTCTTTTATAAATACTTACCAAATCATATCAAGGTAATATGTCATGTATCTATTCTTTAAATAGAAGAATATAACACGGGAAATACTAATAACAAATGGAATTATTGTAAATTTATAGTGCCTATACCATGTACATAATATTGTATTAGATATAACCTTTATGTAGAACCTAAATTTAAGATATCAAAATTAAAGATAATTCACTAAAATTTATTGATCTCCATACAATAAATAAATAAGGTCATCAATATTGTGCATAAAATTATTCTTCATTTCTGTGATCATGTTATGTTATCAATAATATATGTGGAGTCACATTAATCTATCATTCATCTAAACAAATAGAATAGGTGAACCACAAGTTGATGAACATGAAAACATGAATAAATTACCTTTATTATCGTTGTGATTCTTCGTCAATTAAAACAACTATTTCAGGGACATTCAATATATGGTATTGGAAATAGGGTTCTCCTAATTAATGAGTTCAATTGAAAACCCATCATCCATATAATGTAGAATACTATTAAATTCACTAGTATAGTCATCAAAAAACTACCACACAATAGGTATGGAATCAATGTTTAGCTTGTCTCCAACCATTTGAGTTAAAATCCCCATTTGAGTTGGATTCATGACCCAACTAAATAGATGTAATTTCAAATAGAAGAACATTATTTTCATCACATTTTTAGGATTTTATACGATGACTAGTGATATCAATCATAAATTCCATTATTCTACAATTTATGTGGGATTTATTTATAAAAAGAAAATAAATTCTTAAAAATAAATCAAACTCATATAGAGTAATAATGAAAACACTTATAGGAAATAAAATCCCACAAACCTCGTCATAAGAGGACTCATTGACTTGGGATGTGATCATCCTACCATTATGGTTATTTAATAAATAATAAATAAGTAATTTTTCATGATGTACTATGATACTGTTATAAAATAATTATGATAAAAATAGAGTTAGTGGATACACAATATCAATATAAATTCGTAGCTCTAGAGTGAATTGTAATTAAATCTTTTACAATTTAGTTATCATAACGATCATTATAAATATCTATGAAATGATATTTAACTTGTTACAATGTTTTAATATGTTTTAAATCAAGATAATCAGTATTATCAATTATAATTGGGGACTAGTAATCAAATATCCATTACTTGATTAATTTGAATCATTGTAGTGTGTTTTGGTGTATTTTGTAGAGTAGTCAAAATATACACATAGTTAGCTATATATTTCCCATAAAATTTGAAATCTATTGCCCAAACTACCAAACTTCTTATATCTATGGTTTTTATAATTTCTTGTGAATTTTGTTTTAATGTTTTTATCATATAAAATAGATTAAGGGGTAAATCCATAATCAATATGTAATGTTATTGTACATTAAAATATTTCTTCATATCTACTGAATTCCAATATTGATAATGACCATTATAGAATTTGCTTTAATACCCTTATGAATCTTTCAAACATGCATTCTAGAAGGAAGATATTAAAATAAGTGTACACTAAAATTCTTTCAAAATTTCTTCATAAGAACAAATTGATTAATTTTAATTCATATATAAATAATTAAATTACATTTTAACTTTCGAATGAAGAATAAAATTTATATACTAGTTGAATAATGGCTTTTAAAATCATCCCACTCCATATTCTATATTTCATATGGTTTCATCATATTATTGATATGTTTCCACCACTGATCTTATTCACATTGAAAATGAAAAATAACGAGACTAATTTTATCATATTATGATCAATGAATAATGGATAATAACATTTCCAACATACTATACCATTTCTCAATTACTAGGGGATCAGTGGATCCATAAAAAAGGTGGTAATTAACACATGAACGACTTAATAGATTGTTTCTCCAACTTATTCCCATTTTAAGATCCAAATTATTCATTGATTGATAATGTTGAGTGATTTTAGAAATAATATTTTACATTCCCACTTTAATAACATTTGGTTTCTCAATAGTAAAATACATTCATTTTCCATCGCATTGTTCATTATCATAATTCATTTTTGTTTTATGCATTTACTAACATTTTGAAGCAAAATGTTAAAAATAATAATTATGGTGGTAAACCACATAATAATTTAAAATGAATTCAAGAATTTCAAAAATGAGAAACTATCTCTTATTAAATAAAATGATTTACAGATTTCATTAATTATCATTAATAAAATTATTGTTTTTTCTCTATACATTGGAATATCCCTTGGGTTGAAACTATAGTTTTCTCCTCCATGTTTCTAATGAAAAAAGAACCATTATATAATATTAACAATTGTTACCAATACTTTTCTTGTATCTATACTTCATCTTAATAGATGCATATTCATTACATAATATTCCAATCCTATCAATTATCCATTAGGTCTTGTGACTATTAAAACATGGAAACATAATCAACCAGTTTATAAAATATCAACATCATCTCCAACTTATTTATTCATCTAATCAACCCTACATAGACATATAATACAAAATACATTTATTCATAACATAATGAATGGATACATAATAAAATTGTGACCTCATATTCTCAGTAAGGATAAAAAATTGATATATCTAGAATTATATAAGTATTAAATGATAAAAAGGGTATATAAACATAATCATAAAATTTTAAACTATATTATACATACCCAAGATCATAATCTTATATAATGGAATATATCATTTAATTTCATAATAATTGAATCACATTAGAACAAATGAATATAAGCCATGATATCATAACTTTTTAATAAGGAATTTAATTATGTTATACAAATATGCATAAAAATAATTTCTACAATAGTAATGGTTCTTGTCAAATAATATAATAGTGGATTGGGTTTACTCTAAAAAACTGTCATATTATTAATGGTTTGCAACCTAGATCATCATAGTGGGTAAAGTCACATACTGAACTAGGTTCACTCCCCATTCTTGTCAGGTTTATCCCTTAAGATATAAAAAATTACCCAATAAATTTGAGTGGGATATATGTCCCAAAACTCACATTATGAAAATAAAATATACATTTTTTCTAATATATGATAATTAATTCATCACAAAAAACTCATGGAAATAATTATGATTCATAATCATTTATTCAAATCATAATGGAAGGTAATTAAATGGGTCCCATATACAATTTGTAGTCATAAAAATAAAAAAATTTAGAAAAATAATAAATATTATATATTTTAATCCTAACGATATTAAATAATAAGTGATATCAAGGGTTATTTATTTTGATGATTATAGGTACCATTAAAATATAAATAATACATTCTTGAAGGAAATATCCATTTCATTTTGAAATAAATTCGTAATAAAAAAAAAAGAAATATAAAAGAATAAAATTCATTCGAAATACCATTTTAAGAATTTAGTGGATTATTCAATGTAAAAATTATTTCTCATAGATATATAAAATATTAATTCCATAATAGTTTAAAAAACATTCACCAATTTATTTTTTAGAAAAGTTACAACATAACATGTTATGAATGTGAAAAAAATATTCCTTTCATTCATATTATTATAAACTAAAAAAGTGTAAAATTTGAAACACTTATATTATATTTATAAAATCATATAGAATCTATTTATAGTAAACATAGACATGGATGGAAAAAATTCAACTGATTAGAGAAATGAAGTCAATTGTCCTTAAAATATATATTTTAATTTTATTGAGTTCAAAAGTTGAAGAAAATGAATAAAAAAATATATTCTTAAAATACCCATATTATTATAAATTTCAAGTTATAATATATATATAGATCATAATATTTCATCACAAGATACATCATCACAGAAATCAGAATAAACAATGATATTATAACAAAAAATAATTACCTTGTGTTCACCTAGCATCGAAATATATATATTCTACTATATAATACATATAATTTATTAAAATTATCTAATAGGGTAATTTATATTCATATAATATATAATATTAACACTTTATATCTTTTAAACTCTCAATATTATCACTAAATCCTTAATAAATTAATCATTTATTTTTGTTGACTACTTGATTTATCATGTGTATGCCAGATCAATAGCTCTAGCAATTGAACATTTTTCAGTCTTGAGTCACATATAAATATAAATAATGGTATTAATAAAATATATAGTAATAATATACAAATTTATATCCACTGATAAAAAGTGTACATAAAAATAGAATTAAAAGATTCATATATATGGTAGGTCATACGTAAGTAAGAACACAATGTTCATTTAATGATGGATGGAATGAATACAAAGTCTAAATTAATTAAACATTGATGGTCCATTATTATATCACATATATTATATATATTAATCAAATTATCCATCATTTAAATCAATTTTAATTATACATGAAAAATTATTCACATCCCTTTATATAGTATGTTGTCTGCCTCTATGCAATATGAATATATTATATTACAATTCCAAAAGTGTAATAATTTCAAAAATATAATATATAAACAATAAGTACATCATTAAACAAATATATAAAATATGGTGATTAATAATGTATTTTATTTCATTATGGAGATAAAAATATATACATATGAATGAATGATACTTTTACTTCTTGTTTTATATTAATGTGGGCATATAATTTTTTTTAAAATAAATATATAAATTTCAGAACATTTTGGATATATAAATTATTATACTTTGATAAATACCATACATTTATATTATTTAATGAAATGTATAAAATAATATGTTAGGTTTAGTAGGTTACATTTTATTTGAATCAAATCTATTAGATCTCCTTTAAAGTCTAATAGGCCTTATTATTTTGGGAAAACCAAAACATACAGAATTTTCCTATGTAATTTTTAAATTTAAAATTTATGATTTTTTTGATGTATAAGGTTCATTGTGGTGAAAATAACCAAGGGATTATGTCTCATTCTATAATTGTAGTGAGGTGAACATTTGGAAATTCAAGAAAGATTAAATTATAATAAATTCAATATCTACCAATATACCATAATATGTACCAAAATTTGATTTTAAGGAAAGAGAGGGTTTCAACCCATGAAACCCCATTAATTTAGACATTTTATGGTTTCATTTTATACATTATCATTATGATTAACGTATATTTGGGAAGTGTTAATTTTCACTAGGACAATGATTTTTCAATATTAATGGATTTTATTTTGTTTATAAATAGTGGAAATTATTGAATATAATAAACGTTCATGAAATTGGTGACCATATGATATCCCCATTATATTATTTAAATATTTTTATCATTTTAAAATTATATATGAAATGAAATTTTTGATAAAAATATATTTTTGGTCAATTTTGACAATATTTATTTAATTTTAACTAATAGACAGAATGATTGTGTTTTAATTAGTTTATAATCATTTAATTCAATATTACTATATCAAACTGACCTATATGCTTTTATAACTATATAAATTACCCAAATTATATCAATATTAATATTTTTCAAAATTTCTAGTTTAGGATAAAATAAATTGAATATATTGTAGTTTGGCATTGTGTAAAATTTTAGAAAATTATAAAATTCATTAAAATTATGAATAAATAGCAATAAAGAATATAATTATATTATAAATTTTTTTTCTATAATAATTAGTTCATAACTACTATTATATATATGTTTACACATATTTTATATTTATTCCTAAGATACATCCATTTGGTAACAATCATTGCTTTAAATATTATATAAAAAAATTCATTGAAAATCATAAATTAAACTAATAAAAATTAATTGGATGTTTACATGATTTGAATTTTCCTCGTGGAAAAAATTTGGATTAAAATTTATTACCTTATCCATTAGTTTTAATCTACATTATAATGATTTAGTTTATATGATGGATCTATTGGATGCGGGAGATAGTGCTCCATTCTGATTTAATGGATTTTAGGGTTTTGGTCCGGCCATTACGATCCCATTCTTCCTTGACATCAATCATCATTCTCCCCCCGATGGAGTGGTCGCGGCAGATCCCTCCATGATGTCTGCTTGAGACCCTTATCTCTCAGAAGATGCTTTAATCCCTCTGGTTGTGTGGAAGTCGATTTCATCGGCCGGTGTTCATATGGCTTCGAAGCCTTGCGCTGGATATGCGGACGCATCACAAACATCTCCTGCGATATTTAAGATTGATGTGAGCCAAGGCAATTAGCGGATTTCATCATGTCTGGAGAAGGTTGATGCTGTTTTTGCTTCGGTTGAGGCGTTGCACCAATATTCGGTTCCGCACTGTGATGCGTTGCTATGAGATTTGGTTCCGCCCCACGGTGATGTTCTTCCTGGTTCAAATTCCTCTTATGATGTGATGAAAAATGCAAATGCAGTGTTGAAATTATATGCAGCCTGCGAATTTGCCTGATTGAAGGACTCTGGTCCATGAAAAATTCATCACAAGGGCTCATCAGCTCACATTTAATCCTATTCTATAGCACTTGATGACAGAATGTAAATTGGAAAAAAATCATTGATTGTATGAATTTTCTTTCCTAAAGGTGCGTAGCCATGTAAGCTTTATGTTTTGATCCTTAGAACCTCACTTTTGTGGGGTTTCTCTAATTTGAAATGTGTTTCTCTTGGTCGAGGATTTTTCCACTACCTTTTTTTGTCTGATGATTTGATGCTTCATGCATGGAGCAAGGGATCCTTGTTTTTGAAACATGGATGACTTCATTTGGATAAATGTTCATTGGATTTTAATGTCTCACATGCAATAAATTCTTTTTCTCAGTTATGGATTCATCTTCATGGACTCAATTGGGTCCTTTGGAATCCAAAATTTTTGCATTATATTGGCATGGAAATTTAGACTCTCCTTCTGCTTGAAAAAGAGACTGAGAATGTTTGGTTTGGTCATTTTCCTAGGATGTTGGTGGAGATTGATCTTATCACCACTCTGATTGACAATGTATCCATATCCACTCTTTCTGAAAACATTCACATTGATGTTGAGTATGAAAAAAATCCTCTTTTCTTGCAATGAATGTATGGATGGTGGACACTCATTGAAGTTATTCCAAATGAATGTTTATTATGGGTAATGTGGGGTGAATGGACATTTATTATCTCTCTATCATAGGACGTCAAAGGGGAAATATTTGACATTGCCAAAATCAACTGCGCATGATGGTGATTAGCTTAGGGAGTTTGTTCCCAATGTTCCTAATGGGATGGATACTGGAAAAGGGTTGTTAATTGCTGTATCTCGGATGAAGGCCCATAGTGGTAAATCTATGACTCATTTGGTCCAAGAGGTTACTCCAGTAGTAGACACTGATTCCCTCCAGGTTGATGTCCCCAAGAAGAATGATGCGCAACAACATCTTGACTACCAGCAGGAAATCCAGAATCATTTACATGTTTCTGAATTACATGAAAAATTGGGGAACGTTTCTGAGGGTGAACAGGAGAATGTGGGTACCCCAATTACGGTCTCGGGCAGTGGCATACACACCTCTTTCAATGATGCAGTTTTATGTGGAAATACAAAGGGTGATGCTAGTGAGGGGCTCACCTCTATTCCCTCAAAGCGGAGACCATGCATGTATTATTCTAATGTACCTAGAAACGTGTATACCAGATCATCATCTAAGGTGTTGAGGAAGGTGGATACAAATATTTTGAAAATTTTAAATCGGGAGAAGTCTCAATCATAGTAGGAGATAGCTGGTGACTAAGATTAGGGAAATGATATGTCGTTTTATGATCTCTAGACAAGTTTTTGGTGGATGAGGGAATTTGTTTTTCTGACCCCTTCTTCAACTCTTATGTACCATTTTCTTTATTTTTAATAAATTGTAATATTCTTTACTTCTGGCTGGACTTATCTGGAATAATGATTTATTTGTTACCGAGAAGATAAAATTTACCCTATATAAAATTCATATTTAAAAAAATAAAATGTAAATATTTTCCAAATTTTATCCTTCATATTCAAAAACATTAATAAATTATATTAAATTACTTACATATATATTATATTAATTAATTTTAATGTAATTGAATAAAAATAAACAAAACATTATTTTGAAGGAAAAAAAATTTCTATGCACAAATAGTGATTTAATAATTTTCTCTTAATAGAAACATATTTATGGAATTTTTAAGACACTTGATTATGAAATATATATAAAAACTTTAGAAAAATATATCAAAAATATTTTTTAATTTAATTTATTAATATTAAAATACATGACACATATGAAAACTTTTTTTCTAAAATAGAAAATTTAATTTTCAAAAATTCATTATTTGAATCATAATTATTAGAAAAAATCATTAATCTTATAAATTTTTAATTGAAATATTTTTCAATAAATAGTTATTACTATTTATACCTTCTAATTGAATTGCTAGTAGATAATAAACATATAATATTTTTATAACATTACATGGTTTTTATAAAGTCATTGTTTACTATAACATGAAGCCGGGGATTTAATCAATGATTTAAGAAATAATATTTCATAATAATTCACATAATATTACAATGCACCTTGAAGGATTTAATTTTATACATTTTTATCGTTCTTGATCCGTCTCTTCAATAATGATCACCCAAAATAGTTACACCGGGTTATCATTTGGATTCTATCATGATGATAATGAATTAGGATATTGATATAGGGTCGTGATGATGGCAAATTGATTGATGATAAATTAGTTCATTAAACTATTAATTATTTGTTCCATCCATATAAGAATATATTAATTATTAAACCTAGTGAGAAGTGTATGGAAAATCCTATGGTGTCACGACCAGATGATCGATTGTATGTTGGGAAGCTGTTTTGTCCAGCATGCCATGATAAAAATTATTTATTTAATAGTGATTTATGTGAGATACAAGTAAAAACACCACATATGATTCATGGTGATCAAAATAATTTGGATTTGGAAGATTGGATCAAGAATATAAGAAAATTTATTGAAATAATTACCCATCATTAAGAAAATTACATAGAAATAAAATGTTTTCCAAATGACATATTTTTTCTGAAAACAATGGACTTATAACGAATCATACATTTTTGGATTTGAGGGATTCAACATTATATTAATCATATACTTTTTTTATGGATGATATCAATCACTCCATATAAAAATTTACCCATTTCTTCAATATAAACTTCTCAACATTCCACTAATTTTCTCCTACTTAAATACCTAGTTTTATGTTGGTCCATATGAAATTTCCCCTTCCCACACATTATTTACTAGTGAATATTTTATGAACCTGTCTCATGATGTGGGGCTTCATCATAGAAATATAAAACATTATATCACAAATATCATGTCACAATTGTGAGGGAACCATTTAATTACTGTGGAGAATATTTAGAACCAATAAATTCTAAAGTAAGAATATGGGATTCGACATCATTTTTGACACACGACCAACACAAAATAATGGAATATAATTTATGGATACATTATTATATATTTACTGTTTAATATATATTATATATATTGTAACTAATGCAACACCAGTTTACTGTGGGTTACATGCAAGAGTGACTTACTTCAATGGCTAGCGTTACACGCAAGACCATGTTTTACCAAAGAATTATGTATTTTTAAAATTTTATAATTTAATATAATAAGTTATAATACATCTATTATAAATATAAGTAACTAAATTTTCAATTGTTATTTTATGTAAATATAAAATGAATTCTTTTTTGACAAATTAATGGGAAACAAAAATAAGACCCAATTGTCTAGAAAAAAGAAATATAATTATTTTTATGCTTCCAAAAGAGCTTTGTCTAAATTAAAAAAAATTAAATACAAAAAATTAATTATTTTAACTAAATATAATTGTTATTTATTTAATCATATATATTTGACAATAATCCATTGGATTTGATATTAATAACCCAATTTCAGATTTAGAAACCTATATTTTTATATAATAAATATTTTTCCCTTTTAACGGATAATCCAATTTAAATACGGATATTGAGGATTTAATTTATTTAATATGTAATAATTAACAGACAATTTTAAATAAATCAATATAAATAGTTTATGCTGAATTTTTTTCAGAAACAAATTATTTTTTAATGAATATTTATATATAATGATTTTTAATTCATTTTTTCATATAATTTATTCATAAGTTCAAAAGATATTTTTTATTGGTATTAAATTTTATTTTTATATTATTTTCTATAAATTAATAAATATTATATATTTTGAATCAATTTCACTTTTAAATTGATTAAAAAATCAAAGAAATATTTCACCGGTTTTTACATTGAAAACATGCATTGTCGTCCTAGCTGTGGGATATATTTTAAATTAATTTATATTACTAATATGATTAGAATTTATAAAAATTGAGTCTATATATTGAAAAATCATTCATTATTGTGACTAATATGATTAAATGTTTTTATCAAAAATGATTACTAAAAATAATTATAATTAATTTAAGTATTTAAGTTTATGTTAATATTAATATGGGGCTAAACCATAATCAAAATGACCCAAACATCCTCTAACATTCCCAAGAGATATTTTATTGCCATATATCGACCCTATACCCTCTTTTAGCTAATTAGGTCTATTAATGGATAATATTTCTACATGAAAATGGTGGACTAATTTCATTTTCAATATATTACTAGAGAGACTCTTCACTTCCATTATAAAGGTCATCCCCTCTACCTATTCCAAAAAACTCTAAAAACACTTTTTCTCATCCAATATATTCTGAAATATCTTCACAACCTTCATTCCCAAAATCATGAATAATCTATTTTGGCAGAATATTTTCCAACCAATACCTTGTGTATAATGAAAATTGAGCTACCCGATTTTTAAGGTATTTCTTTCAATGATCAGTTTTCTATCAATTAATTCACTAAATCCTAAAATATAATCCTCAAAGATTTATATAATAACAATTATATATTAAAATTAAAATTTTTTATGCTAAGGATTCTTTCTACACATACACAAACATCCATGTATTGGGTAACGAACATACTATTTATGTGGACTGAAAAGTACAACCTCATAAAATGATGATTGTTTTACCTTATACCACCATTAATAATGTTAATTATAATGTTAAAACTGAATATATAAGATAAATATGATATTAATTATGTCTTTATTTTTATTTATTTCATTTATAACACATATCTATATATTTTACAATATTTTGAAAAATGATAACATCATTTATAGATGTTTTCACTACTACACCTCAATGCGATTTTATTCATTCACTCTATAAATAGAACATATAAAAGATGGATTTAATAAAAAATACAAAAAAATAAAAAAAATATAAATATTATATTCTTAAATATTTAAATTTATGTATATATAATATATGTCATTTTATTTAATAACCTTTCACACACTGAAAAAGTGATAATGTTTTTTATGGACATGTTGACTACTATATCCCTAACATGATGTGATTACTTTTTCATCACAACAATTATATAAATAAGTTTATAGGATTAAATAATATAGTACTTAGTTTACAATGGCTATTCAGTAAATGTTTTAGGTTACTACCCTTCTTTCTATTGTCCTCTTTGAAAAATAAAAACATCACCCATGTATACGTACGACCTACAATCTACATGATTATAATTTTGGGTTATTTTTCATAAAAATATTTAATTAATGTTTTTAAAATTATAATCGATGTATAAATATGATAATTAAGTAATTAATATTATTCTGTAGATGTTATAAAATGACTTATTTGAACATAGTTGACATAGCTAATTTTTTTACACGTAAATAAAATTTGATCAAAACACTCAACGTAAAAAAAATTGTATATGTTGTTGCACATATAATGGTAATAACATAAATATATGCAATGATAATAATGAAAATGGTTATTAATAATTTATAAATTTAACATAATTTTATTCTTCAGCATCAAAAAGGATTTTAACCCAAAAGAAAGCTCATAATAAAATATTTTCATGTCCCTTTTTACATCGGGTTGATAAATGTCATGATCACCACATACGTATTTTGTGTGGTGTATCTACATCCAATTTTAATTATTATATCAAGAATTCAAGAATATTCATAGTATTTAAAATATCTATTTTGTGTTATTCCTTCATGAGTATTATTATTTAAAATGATTCAATATTGAATGGGAAAATTTGGAATGTTTATTGATTATTTTCCTAAATAATAACATTAATGACAATTCATTGTTATTTAAATTTAGGGAAATTAAATTACCATTGTTCAATAATACCATTAATTTTCAAATAATCTGGTTATTCATTACCAATTTCAAATATTAGTACCATTTTTTCACCATTTGGAAATCAATATTTATTATATTTATTTTAAGAGAACAAATATTTATTGATGACTCATTTTTCAGTCATTTTTTACCTAAAAAAGTAATGAAATTAAACTGTGTATAACAAGTAAATATTTTCTAGAGAAAAATTTATGGATGACTCATTTTTATGTTTATATTGTTAATTTTTAATGAAATTTTTTATCAAGAGATATTTTATTGAAAGAAAATTAGAAAATATTTACAAAAAAAGAGAATATGTTCCCCATGAATTATCTTAAATAATATTTTTGAAGTATTTTTAACCATAAACATAAAAATAACATTTCTTATCACTCAAAGTGATTTTTTTATTCATATCATCCTTATTCATCCTTATTCATCCTTTAACAGGTTTATTATATATTTTTTCACGTATTGTACTAACATTTAATTTCTTTAATATTCTATTCTTCACATTTAATCATTAAATATATTCTGATCGTTGTTCACTGAATTTTCCCCTAATTACCCATTTCATTTATATTTGATATTAATATTTCAAAAACTTTTTTCCAATTTACATTCATTGTCTACATTGAATGTTATTTTACTATTTAGGGAAATGTTGATAATTCTGTGTTCATTATTCAATATGGACATTCTTCATTGCCTTCATTTAGATTCAGTTATAATTCATCCATGAGATTTTTCATCGATATATTTATAGACATAATTCATCATTAGTTCACTATTAAATTTGTATGTTTTCCAGTTTCATACAATGACATATATATTTTCCCCATATATAGTTATTTAAATTGAACAAATTTCTAGTTATTAGCTTTTTATTTTTTATGAACATCCATTTTAGTGTATTATTTATATGGAATAAAAGAACAATATAATACAATGTCATAATTATTACCCCTGTTGATTCATTATTTATTTAGCTATATTTCTCCCTTACTGAGCATTTGGGATCTCCATTACCATATTTATTTCAACATGAATCCATTAATAGTACTATGAAATTTTTCATTGGATTTATTGAATAGAATAATGTTATACTCAAATTTATTTATTTAGAAAATAAATTATGTTGTAATTAGTCTATTGTTTTATCATGTTTGTATCATTTTGACGAGTACTACTAAACTCTCAGTCCTTCAAGATCTTATTCCTTGTAATAATATCAATATAATAGATAAAAGGCACTATATCTATGATATTTATTGTTGGTTAAATTCAAAAATAATTTATATTGTACTCTTAATGGATAAATTACCGAGGAAAACAAAAAGATACAGGTTATTTTGGTTAAAATGAAAATTTCATAATTGAGTAAACCTAATGACTGAGGCATAAAATGATAAAAAATCATTTTTTATGGGTGATTTTATAAAGAAACTAAACTATTACATGAATTATTATTATATTTTTGAGGTTCATGAGGTAAGGGATACTTTTCCAAAGTGATTCATTTTTTTATTTAAAAATTTTCCAAAACTCCCCAATTATAAAATGTCACTAACATACCTCACACTCAAACACATATACCAACCTTTGGAACTATGAATATCTTTGAAAATAACTTCCCAACTTCCATAATATCTTCCAAAAAGTCATATTTTGGGATGGAATCCAACAAAATAATGCATTAGTTAAAAACTAAATGATGTTACCTAATGAAGATATAAGATTCTTAAACCGGTGATTTTATTTTAATCCTTCAGAAAACACCATAAATATAAAATTATTATATAATATAATATATATAATAAATATATTTTTATTTCATTATGTTAGTTTAATAAATTAAATAATTTCCCTCTTAAATCTATTTAGATAATAAATCACCATTCATGTGTTGGGAAGATTACAATCTGGCGAACCTAGGCAGTCATTATTCCATTAAAAACATTCAGAATTTTCAATAATGATGGATGTAAAAAATATATATATATATATGCAATTTAAAAAATATTTATATCTATGGTGTATTTATATAATATATATATATATTCCATTCTTTAAAGGATATGATAAAATCACATATGTGTACACCAAAGTACTACCTTGCAGTGATATGCAGATCATTAGTCAATGAAACAGTACACAAAAGGTAATAATTATTCTTATAATGAATATATGTGATATACAAGACATAAATATTATTTTAATTATATATTTATTATTATTATTTGATAATAAATCATTTTTTATTTCCTATATTTTCACTCACTGATATATGTTGCTGTCATTCATGGATGTTTGGACTAGTGGTTCCACAATACGATGTGATTGTTTATTCATCCATAAAATATAAATAATGATATATATAACATTAAATAATTAAATAATATAGTTTTATTTATATTATATCTATTTTGTAATGATAAAATATTACTTATTTCTATAGTGATCATTGAAAAATGGATCCATTATTCATGGGTACATAAATAATAGCATCTTTGTGATCATAATGTACACCATCATTCATAATCAAAAACACTTTTTGGATTTAAATGTATAAATGAATTCAAAATACGAAAATAATATCATGATTGTTATTCTAGATGGTTAGATAATGACCTATTTGGTCAAAGTCATCCTTCCAAATTCATTATTGACACACGAGTCGAATATGGTCATAACCTCCATCATTAATGAAATTAACTAATTAATTCTTTATAAAAAAGAAATAAGTGATAAAAATGTAATAATAAACATAAAAAGTATATTATTAATGTAAGATAATTATCATTCATTTATTATATAGTAATAAAATTAATGAGCGTGATGAATCAAACATGAGGTAATAGATTTGTCCTCTCGAAAATATATTTGTGAGATATATGACATATTCGTCACATATATATTTTTGTGGGTTATATATACATCAAAAGAATATATTTTTTTAATAATATAATTTTAATTTATTTTAATATTCATTTATTTTAATAACATTCATGGAGTTTATGGTTTCAGTGATACCAAAGTGTTAAGGGTTTTTTGTCTCATTTTTCGTTCTTTGAGATGTACATTATGTTATACAAATATCTTCTTTGATGAGGCATATATATTTCCCCTATGAAATTTAAAATCATGAATATCCTTATTTTCAGGATTTTCTATGTTTCATTTAATTATATTCTATCAAAGAGAAATCAAATTAATGTTACCAATGTTGATAGAAGTTTGTGTTAGAATCTCACTATTTATCATGATTATTTGAGATTAATTATCTAATATCAAAATATTATGATTTACACCTCAATAATTCTAAATTATTTGTATATGAATATTTTTATTTAATGAGAATACATATTTTCCCTTAATTTTCCTCTATATATTTACTGAATAATTTATGTATATATTTTTCTGCAAAAAATTTCATCATTTCACTCATCGGAAGAAAATAGATGTTTTTCAAGAAATAAATTCTTATAAAATTGATTTCAAAGATGTTTCAAATAATATTATAATGATTAATTAATGTAATTTTTACTTATGATTTAGTAATTTGAAAATTATTTAATAGTAATATTCATGTTGAATTCAAAGAAAATTATTATTTTCATTAACCAGAAATGTGAATGTAATTTTTTTTAAAACGTGCAGCATATAAAAAATTCAGCTTCTTTATAATGAAGTTTTTATTTGAATCTTATTTTAAATTATTTCAAGGTTATTTTCATGAAACGTATTTTCAAAATGTATTTCTACTATTATTATTTCTTGTAAAAAAGTTTATTTTCTTCATTAAATGTTTTAAATAACATTTAAATCATAATTAATATGTAACCAATGTTTTTTTCGATGATAAGTAAATTAACATTATATTAATGATATTTTTATTCTATGAATAGATATAAAAATTAAATGGTTATTTTATTCCACAAAATAATAATGATCTATTAATTGTATTTCCATTCACTAATGTAAAGAACCATTGTCGTTTCTTATGAGCCGATAATGATATTTTGTAATGATACAATCCTCATACTTACTCTGGATAGATTTTGATCATATCTAATTATATTTTATAGAAAACTTATTTTTAAAATCAGATAACAATTTCTCAAATTGATTATCATGGAACCCATTTAATTTCATTATGTTAATCAGGATTCACTGCGATTCTTAGAGATCATTTATATATTAAACGGGTTAATCATGTTTCAAATAGATTATTATAGAACCCTTTTTCATTTATGTATCATGTTATAATTTTTTATTATGTAACATATTTATTTTCAATTGGTTAAGAATGTTTTGAATATATTATTATAGAACCCACTTCTATTCCATGGGTAAATCTTTTTTCAAATAAAATGACAAGAAACCCATTTCTTTAAAATTAATTAATCATTTTATTATACTAATAATTATTATTTTCTAATTTTTATGGTGAAATTAAATATGATTAAACATTAATCATGTTATATTTATTTCCCATTACATAAAAGGTGGGGTTTCGCAGATAGAACCATGGGATCCAATTTTAGCTTATATGATGGGGAAAACAAAATACTTCTGAGTGATACTATTTCATATTATAATAAGGGGTAAAATAGATATCATTGAGTGACCCCAATATAGACTAAATAATGTATTATGTTAGATATATCCAAAACACATTTGGTAATTATTATATTACTTAGATTATTAATTGAAATTTATGTATATGGATACTCAAATTGTAATATCTCTATAATATTTTTCATATTGTTAAATGAGTGTGACTTCATAAAATAAAACACATTTCTTTTGTGATTTCAAAGAGTTAATGATGTTTCCATTAATCAATATTTACATCACATAGATCAAAAATATTTATTCTTATGACTCTTTAAATTATTATATCCTTATTCCATGATTAATGATTGAATATTATGTAACAATTCGTAATATTTGTTTAATAAATTTATAAATAAATCGGATTATGTCAGCATACCCTTAACCACTAATTATATTCATTGATTACATTTACATGTTAATGCTTATGTTTGACTATATTGAGCATTTTATCTCACTCCTCTTATGTTTTTCTTTTCCTTTGATATCACGAAGTAAAGTTGAATAAATTATATATATGTGTGTGATTCTACATGGATGATAATGGTGATATAGTGTGAAATATGAAAATTTGGGTTAAAATATATAAATAATTATTTTACTACATTGATTTTGTTTATGAAGAAATTCATTCAGGGTTCCAAAATTTATAAACATAAATGTTACATGAGAAAGTAAGTCATCTATTTTTTTATTATAATTTTTTCTGGTTTGGATAAAAAAAATATATCACAATTTTCACTATCAAAGATGAAATTGTAAAGGTTTTAATTTCACAATCGAATCTGGGAGTGCAGGTAATGGGATGTTATAGTTGGTATCCTAGGAAAAAATTATAAAAACTTTTATATTAGGATTTTATCAAATGAGGTTTTATTAATTGTTATTGATACTATAAAAGGTTTATAAATTTATTTATTATCATGATTTTCATTTCTATGACACCCTATTTGTGGTTTAAAGTAGTAATATTTATGAGGTGATTTTTGAAATTTTGGTATGTTCTTTGTTGGTTCAGTTTTTTTGTAACCAGTATGTTCAACTTAAATTTATATTTAGTGAGGATTTTTTTGAATATTTAATTGAAAAGGGACAACATGAAATTCCGGTGATAACATGTCGCATCTAGAAATTTTTTAGGGCATGAACCCACAATTGAAGGGATTTGTTGGTGTAGTTCTTATAAATGGCCTTCATGATGACCCAATGAGTATTATATTATTATTAGTTGTGATTATTTTTATCTATAAAAACTATGGTATTATATTTTAGAAAAATTATTGTATTATCAATGAAGAATATATGATCAAATCATTTTAATTAATGGGTTATAAACAAAGTCATTAAATTTTGATGAATATTTTGGATGTTTATTTAATGAATGATTTTGTTTCAACAACAATTATTACTATTCTAATTTGTACATTAATGTATGATTTTTTTTCTTTTATCTTACATGATGCTAATGATATTGGTTTTGAATAATGTATAAAGATAAGAGGAGTATATTTTTATTATTTCAGGGATTATATAGACCATTAAATGTTTTTTAGTGCATTGGGAACAAACAAATTAAGTATGAATACAATGTTTTTGAATAAAAATATGATATTGTGCTCAAAGATAATTAAAGTATAAAATTACACTCATCAACTTATAATTTTTCATTCTTCAATTCATCAATATTGTATATAAATTCCTCAACTATTAAACAAATATCATTTAATAAAAATATTATTCTAGTACATTAATTTATAATGATATAATGGTCTTATTAATATTATGGTTTTCATTCCATAATCAGTCCATTGATAATTCATTTATTATTGATAAATGACATTATTTTCTCTCTTTAATTATATAATCTCATCTTCTATCAATGAATAATCAATTCCCAACTATGTTATCCTACTCTGGAACCATGTATGCGCTATTACATGTGGCCCTCATACTTCACTTTTTCTTTTATGAAGAGTATATTTATTAACCCCTCTTATGATTTGAGTTTACAAAAAAAATATTTTCAAATTTCAATAATTTTATTACTGAGATAAGATTTATATTAAAAGGATTCAATTTACTAATAGTGAGGATGTATGAACAATTTGTTTAATGAATAAAATTGAATTTTATAGAGATTATAAAATTAAACACTATATTTTTTTTGGATATAAGAAATAATTAGTCTCTTAGAAAACTATTGATACATGAAAGACATAGCTTTACCGAATAATTATTACCATTTATTCAGGAGGTACAATTATAATTATCCCTTATAGGGTCATAGATAGAAGATGTTCCTTGGACGTCGTTATGATGGGTGGTGTGATTATGCCCAACTGCTGAGACTATCATTCCTCACCTAGCATGTATTGATGGGGCCAGACCTGATGTGTATCTTTTTAATGCACAATATATTTTTGTCACTCCCTTACCCCTCCCTATACACTTTTCACAGTTATGCATACTAGCTCATGTCTGGAAGGTGCTAAGGTACCAAATCAAGAAATATTTCACTATGTGCCACAATGGATACCAATGGTTCATGTTTTTGGTGTCCACCCTTTTTTTCATAACATCATTATTCCTCCTAGTCTTCATCGTATTGACATTCGTTAATGTTCCCCTCCATGGATCAACGGAATTTGGGAGCTTCCCCTTATCATCTTTAATTTCACCAGAGGTGAATTTGGGGGTGATGTAGGTCCTCTGGTGGTGATATTGAATTTTATGAGGTATCATACGAAAGAGAAACATAACTCCACTTTTCCAGTAGATCATCGATTAAAATATGTGGCCTTTCCTTATTGATTTTCATATGGATGAGTTAGTGTATCAAAATTCTCACCTAGATGTTGGGTTAGGCTGACCCCTCAATATCTGAATATATTTTCATCCACCAGTTTTCTTCTGTATAAGGCATATGGTGTTTGTACAGGGTTTCAGTATAATAATATAAAGGAAAGGGTGATCTCCAAAATTGATATGTCTCTTAGTTTTGGATCCATTCATATAACAATTATCTCACAATGATTCCAGTGGTTATCTGGAATTCCCACATCTTGGGTGCTATGATAAAAATGGGCTTCGAATCCTAAGGTATTTCCACACAAAAGATTGCTTTGGTTGGAATTCTTGATCCCAAATAGGATCCGACTAAGATTTTTGCATTCTTCATAAAAATAATAATGTATGGTTTCTTGCATGTGTCCCCTTCCAACTGGAATATTTTGATCGTTTTGGCATAAGGGGTTCCAATTTGAGCATGTGTAGGATGGAGAATAGTTCATCAAAAGTTATGGAAACATGAGACACAAATTCATTTCTTCATTTATTTTGATTACCAGAGATATGACCCACATATGAGGAAAACCTTGTGGGAAAATTTCAATAGATTAAATCTTGGAAATATCCCATGGACAATCGCTAGTGACATTAACATGATTTCAAATCCAGGTGAGAGGATGGGTAGAGGACCTTTCACCTGAAGATCTAGCATGGTGTTTTCTTAGTTTATGTCTTACGAGGGTCTCATGGACCAGAGAAACTCGTGGGATAGGTTTATGTCATTAAAAACCCCGAAAATCACTCACCGGGAATGCATACTCCTTTTTTGTGTTTGGATACATGAATTCCATTTCCATGTATGACTGCATCATAGTGGTCAATTTGGTGCATGAAATTTGATACCACTCCCCCTTATAGTCATGTTATCATCATGGAACAATCACAATGACAATTTCAGATTTTACCACCACTGGGTCAATGATAAAATCATCCATTACATAGTTCGAGATACCTAGGAAAACCCTTACCATTGGCACATGTGGAATCCCTTACAGAATAAACTGAGGTGATCAAGGAAGGGCTCCAAATTCCGTTGAGGGATCTCCCCCCGCTAGGCAGGGACATAGAGGCCAGTTCTCAGGAAGTCGACTATCATGAACGAAGTCTTGAAGATGTTTCGAATGAGATGGATTTCACAGACTTCATCTATAAGAATATGTTCCTGGCATAAATTCTACCTAAAAATGAGCACCGTTTTAGGTTGAATGTGATAATCAAGTGGCTGAAAGAGGTGGATAAAAAAATTTACTTCCATGCATGAATTTAGAAAATAAAGTGGTTTTCTCGACAGAAAATCATACTGAAGGATGTCTCTTTAACCGATGACAGGGATTTGGTGGGTGATATATCCCAAACATACTTAAGGTATGTCGTTAATGTTCCTATTAAATATTTTTCTACTAGGTACCCAATTTTGAACATGGATTTATTTGACGTTAGCTTGCATCCTATTTTTCACAAGACAAAGAAGGTCTGGGGGCCCTCTCCCTATAGAAGGAGTATAGAGACACCATGATGAAACTAATTCCTAATTTCACGGTTGGCCTAGATGGATTTCATTCCTTTTTATACGGAGCATCGTGGGGGTGGTGAAGGATGATTTCATAACTGTTTTTTAAGACTTATTTTGAAGAGGAATATTTCCTCTTATTTTTTGTACTACAATTATAGTTTTCATTCCCAAGTCAAGGGACCCTTACTCAATCAAATAAAATCAACAAATTTGTATGTGAAATGTAACTTATATGATCTTTAACAACATCATCAATTCTCATCTCAATGATCGCCTTTCCCAATGGGTGTCCAGGGAACAACGTGATTTTGTGAAGGGGAACTCTATATAGGGGTGATCACTTTGGCCTCGGAAATGATATGGGGTATTGACAAAAAGTCTCAAGGGTCTATTACAACTATATAGATTGATATGAAAAATGAATATGACTAGGATTGAGGGATCTTCATCAAAAATTTATAACTAGTATGGGCATTTCCCCCTAGAATGTTGACATCATTTTTCTCTGCTTTAATTCATCATTGTTCAATGTATCATTTATAAGGTTGACCTTTTGTATTTTCATGATATCCTAGTGACTTTGATTAGAGGACCCATATACATGATAATTTTCATTATTTACCAGGATGAGTTGAGAAATTATATTCATCAATACCATGGTAACAGAGATATCCTCCCTTATTACCACATATTTAAATCCCCACATGTGTCCCATATATTGTGTTCAGATGACACTATTTTCATCATGAATGCCACAAGAAGCTATTTTATGTTATTTAACAAGATGATGGTCTACATATTTTGGAATGGTCAGGGCATTAATAGAAGAAAGACCAGTTTTTAATATTCAATAATTGTTACACTGCCGATTTTCCACTTTGAGTCATATTTTGGACATGAAAAGAAGGATATTTCCAATGAATTAACTGGGGGTTACCTTATAATCAGGGAGAGTCTGTATTATTGATTTAGATCCTGTTTTTAATACAATGACATAACATGTTCTCAATTGGAATAATGACATTTTATCCTTTGGAGGGATAATTGCTCTGGTGAACAAAATTTTACATTTCACCCCTGTCCACATTATCTATTCAATAAGGGTATTCAAGAGAGTTATCAAAAGAATCAACATGATCCGGGAGAACATTATTTGGTACCCAATATCTTGGGGAATAGGAACTATGTTTCATGTAGAAGGATAGAGAGGCCCTTTATTGATTGGGGAATCAATGTTCGTAGCATCAAAGAAACCTGTGGCGGCATGCATGAAAAATTATCATTACTTGTCCTATAACAACACACCCTTTGGTGGATAACATTTAAAAATAATTATTTGGGACATCTGATTTCAAAGGGAATTAATAATTCTCCACCATGGATAGATATTGAAATAATTGTAAATGATCATTGGATTCACCCCCACTAGATCATTAGGAGATGATACATTCTATTTTGGCACCACAATTGGAGTTGGATGGTTATTGGCTACCCGAGATTCCCAATTACTGATATTTATTTTTCGAAAGACAACCAATTTCATCATTTCACAAAGGCTATTCGGAATAGGGACCTTCTTCACCATTTTATCTTCATTAATATATCTAATTATTTAAATCTGTGTATTTTCAAAAAACATCCCAATCCATCTTTCTCAATGAAGGATTATAACTGAACCATTAGAATGAAAGCCCCAATAGATGCATTGAATGTGGTTCATTGGATCAAGAGCATAACCACATAATACAAGTTCCTCACCTGGTGGAATAGGAGCATAGACATTCCAATATATGAAAATAGAAAACATTATGGTGCCAACCTAGTTTCCAGATGCATTTGTTGCTGTCGAAATGAAGAAGAGAGCTCAGAAAACTTGTTATATTAAAGTTATTTGGTGTGCGAGGTTTGTATGTTTATTGGTGACTTCATGGATTTCAATAACTCATCCATTATAGAAAAAACTTATTTTCAATACTAGTATCACAACTCATGAAGTGTTAAAAGAAAGAGTATGGATTACATATTGATTTGTTATCTAGCTACTAGTGCTTATGGGAGGCGAGGACCAAGTGGATTTATGAGAGGTATTCCTAAATATGTCATGATATCATTACCAGGAAAAAAATACTTATCCACCTGATTAAGGAACATAGAATCTTGAGGGATTCTCTATCTTTGTGGTGTATCATCACATTCCCCATTTTTTCTACTTCAATGGCCGTTTAGTCCTTAGAAAATTGGTATTCTGGCATCCTCCCTCAAGGGGGTTAATGTTCGTCTCTGTTGGCTCATGTATTTCAGCTGTGATTCTCGAAGGAAAGGTTGTATGTGAATGTACTTTTTTGAAGCAACTGGCCTTCTACATACTGTGGGATTAAGGAATATCCCTCAAAGGATATTTTTTCACCATGAAAACTTGTCTTAATACCTATAAATAGAGGTTATTTCACATCACAAAGGTAGAAGCTTAATTAATGCTTTGGCACAATATGCTTCATGGACTTGGGAATATTCCTTGTTCTGTTTCTTATTCAATTAAAAAATGAGGTGTTATACTAGGAGAGGACATTAAGGTGACCCGTACTTAGGGGGAGGGAAACAATGTCATAGACTACATGTCCATGATGGAACCCCAGTCCTTGATTGTATTTATTTTCATAATTTGGGTAGCTTGAAATAAGTTGGGTGACCAAAATTAGAGGGTATTCCCTCATCCTCCATTAATCCAGACCCCCATAACCCAATTTTTTTTCTTTCGCCTACACATGTGGGAAGTGTATCCTTTCATCCCCTGAACCTTTCCTCCTTTTCATTCTTTGTTGAATGAAAATATACATGATGATGATGATATAATTTTATTATAATTATTAAATAGCATAATTATCATCTATCCTTTACAATATATCTTTTGAATAGAATTAAATATTATAGTAAAATATATGGATTTCAAATGTTTATTATTTATCTATATAATAATAATAAAACTCTAATATTTAACTGAAAAAGATATGTTTTCCTTAAATAATTTATTGTTAAAAATAATGTTTAATCACACTTTTCACACCTAATATAAAAATAATTTTTGAAGAATTGTATCATTTTTTGACCCAATAATCGTCACTTTTAAAATTGGAATACAAAAATAAAATTATTTTTTTATTTTTTAGTATTTATGTGGTGATTCAATTTTTGATGATTAATGAGAAACATTAAATTTTAAATGAAAAATATAATTTGATTAAAAAATAATAATGTTATAAAAAATTTGGGTTTTGTTTTAAATAAATATTCATTCAATATCATGTTAATTAATATAATTTATTTCATTGTAGTAATTTTAATACATAATATTGATATAAAATCATTGTAAACAAGTAACAAATTCACATTAAAAACACACATTCTAATTCGGTCTCAATAATTAATTTAAAATTAAATTCCTCCACTTATATGAATATAAATTTATTAATTTGATTTCATATATGAATGAGAATTATTTTTGTGATCTATTATTTTAAACTAAAATTTTACCATAATGATAAAATAAGACAGTTAAAATTTATTACTAAGATCAATGTTAATGTAGGGTATTGAACAATACATACTGTTATATTTAAATTCATTTTTTAAAATGTAATATTTTTATTAAATAAATTATATTTGATATATATAATCATTGGGCATGTATAAAATAAAAAACACACATTAATTATACTCTTAATGGATATATTACATAGGAATATAAAAAGGTACATGTTGCCATGTTCAATACTAAATGGGTTGAACTGTGTAAAAATAAAACTTAGGAATAATGTTATAAAAATGATTATTTTTATTTTGTTGGATTTTTTACAAGAAACAATGAACCCTACAATTATTTATTATTCAATTTTTTATTCACATGAGGAAACTGAGACAACCCAATAGTTAATACATATTGTTATATACCAAAATTTCACTACTCCTCCATTATAAAACATCACATCCTCCCATTGCTTACTCAATAGAGTCAAACCATATACATTGAAAAAGGACATCCAAAAAACATTGATAATTAACCATTCTAATCCTATATTATTCATTTTCAGGGTAAATCCAAGTAATGTAGGCCTTCAGTGGTAACCCAAACAAGTTACCTGGAAGAGAGGTGACATTCTCCAACGACTATTTTCAATTTATTCCTTATAACGTCCAAATAAAATATTATTAAACCATTATTATATAATATCTGAATTCTATCCTATATAATGATATGTTATTACATTTATAAAATATTCTAAATCTTATCCATATTATATCAAATGGTTTATTTATTATTTAATCGTGCGTACAACGCACTACCTTCTCGCGAACCATTTCCATTTTTTCTTCCATTACCACTATTGATGACTGGATATGATGATATATATAAATTATTAATATTATATGTAATTTATATATATTAAAACTATATATTATTTTATATATAATTTTTTACTTTCCATTTCATAACTTATATTACAATGTCTCTTCTCTATTTGAAGGATGACAGCCTCATGAAGCAATGTGATTACATTCCAACTAAAAGATTACAAGTAAGTTAATAATGATAATGAAAAATAATAAAGTAAATTTAAAATAATTAATTACAGTATTAATTGTGTTTTTAAAATTATTAAAAAATAATTTAAATTTTTTTTCTTTGGTACCGTCTCATACATCAAAAAAAGAAAATATCATTCAGGGATGTGTGGACTACCACCTCCATGATGCAATGTGATTATTTTATGCATCACCAAATAAAAATATTGATATATCTAAGTATATATAATTATTTCATATGTTATTTATGACATTATTATAAGTCATTAAAGTAATGATATATCTTACTTTTTCTTCAATAATGATCATTGAAAAATAGAACATTTGTCCTGCATTCATATAGTGTACGGTTTCCCAAATAGTAACATAGATAACTTTTAATAACCAACATTCATGATTTGTTTTAAAATTATAATTGAATTATAAATATTATAAATATTTCATGTTAATTTTTTATATAATGATCACTTTTCCCATAGTCATCTTACCAAAGTATTTTATGACTTATAAGCTAAATGTAGTCAAAACATTTGAGATAAATCATTTTTATTAAGTAAGTTTATATAATATGGTAATAATAGAAAGAAAGATAAAAATAAAATTTAAAATGGAAAAAAATCATGTAAATAATTAACATCATTTTATTATTTCGATGCTAATGAATGATTGTGAAGAATAAAATCCATAGTATGGCCATTCATATCACATATTTATTTTTGTGAGATATTTTTAATATTATCTATTTTTTGTGGTATATATAATACTTAACAGTGAATTTTTCTCAATATTATCAAAATATTAATAGGTATTTACATATCCATATTATGATCTTTTTTATTGTTTTTACATTTCCAATTTTTCAACGCGGCTATGGATTTTTCTCTCAAGATGCCTTCTTGAAGATGTATGATATATTATATACATGTCTTCATTTATGAAGAGTATAAAAGTATAATTTACATGTTATATAATTTAACACTTTATTTTCATGATATTAGTAGTTTCAAATAATGATATTATTTTATAGTTTTATCAATTAAATGTAACCAAATTCAAATGATTTTTTTGTTATAATGACATCATCTAATAAGATTGTTTATGAATAACTCTCAAATGTTTAATATTTTTATCTACCTATTATTAATTCTAATTAATTTTCACCACCTCATTAAATTTCATGGGAATAATCTTTTTTGCTTTATTTTCTTAACATCATGTACTCACTTTTATAAGGAATTTTTTTATGAAAAATACTCTTCATTTATCTCTTTGGGGAATCCCTATTTTCCATCAAAAAAGTTTGTTTTATATATAAATTTAAAAATTTATATAATATATTTGAAATTATTTATTAATTAAATTTTTACCCATTTTTTTATTATATAATAAAAATTTATACGAATCTACATGTTGTTTTCAAAAATAATTCCCAAATTCCTTTCCTAAAAATATAAATGTAATACTTTTTTAACATGTATGACATGAATGAGATTTACCTCCATGATTACCATTTTAATTTTATATGATTCCATTATATGAATTCATGTTTATTTTCAAGGATATCTATATTAAAATGTTTAATGTTTTAAAATATTTTTTTACAGAGGAATTGAATTTTTACTCATGAAATGTTTAAATGGTTTTTTAATGTTTCTATTATATTTATGAAAAGTTTTTTTCAATGAAAATAATATTCAAAATAATTTGTAAATATTTAATTTTATAAAATCTGTTTTCAATATGAAATGATTATTTTCCTCCAAAAAAATTTAATTGTATTTTAAATGTATCATTACTCATAAACACCAATAAACATAGTTGTTAATTTTTTACAATAGGGGTATTTTGTAATGATGTCATCCACATTATTTATCTATGTATATTAATATTATTTCACAACTATTTTCATGGATCCCATTTAATTTTCATTTGTGAATAATGTTTTAATAATATTATTATAGAACTTTTTTCATTCCCAGAGGTTAATCATGTTTTAATGAATATGGTATGGAACCCATTTCACTGCCAAATGAAAAACTTGATTCAGTAAAATTTCTATAGAAACCTTATTTCTTCCATGAGTTGATCATGTATCAATGTGGCTGTTATGGAAAAAATGTTTTTTCAGAGAGATAAAAAATATTATAAAAGATTTTTAAGAAACCCATTTATCTTATATAGGATAATCATGTATCATTGTGATTGATATGAAACCTATTACCTTTACATGGGTTAATCAAGTTAAGAAAGTAATAATTAATTCTGTTATGATTTTTTCAATGTCATTATATATCATTATACATTTATAATATTGTGGTTATAAAACCTTACATATCGGCTGGGAAGCCTAGATATAATTGCGAGATGCTGTTATAACTTAAATGAAGGGGAATCCCTAATAACGTTATGTGATCCCAATACAAACAATACAATATGGATACCCATATAGTAATGAGTGATCAGGTTATAGCTTATATGATTGTTGAGGCCATATACTAGTCCAATGCTTTGGGTAATAATTTTTTTCTTTGGAGAATTATTTTTGATTTAGACTATATGTTTCTTCCAAATATATGTGTTCTATAAGGGTTTTTATATGTACTATAAAGGAGATGTTGTAAGATACCAACATGTTTTTTCAATGATTTCTTTGGGTTTAGGATGTATCCTTTGATTATGATTGATACCACATGGATTGTGAATATTGATTCATATCACTCAATAATTAATTATAGTTATGTAATGAATCAAGATAATGATATAGGTATGGATTGGTATGAAATAAATCATGATTCTCTCATGAACTCTTAATATATTTTCTTACATAATAATTTGTTCTTATATTCGTAGATGACATTCATTTGGTAATGTCTATGTTTACCCTTATTCTGAAATTCAGATCACCCTTCTTATGTTATATTTTATCCTATGGATTCCTGAAATGATATGGAATGAATTATTTAATGAAGTTATTTCATATATATTGTTAATATTAAATATTCTCAAATAAGAATATACGGGTAATGTGATAGAAGTACCCATTTCAAAACATGGGTAATTTTTAAAATATGGTTTTTTCATAATACAAAAAAACATTAAACCTAATAATCCTATTATAGAGTAATTAACTTAATTTATATTTTATATATTATACGATTTGGATGGAGAAAAAATCAGGTCACATTTATCAGAATGAAATAATAAAATGTAATTTTTTTTATTTCAACCTCTAATTTTGGATTTTTTTTATATATGGCTATATAATGAGAATGCTGAAATATATTTTCAAAATATGAGATTAATATTATTAATTATATTTAGTAATAATTTAACATTCATTGTATATAAGAATACATTTTAAAAGTGATTAGAGTATGAGGGAAAGAAACATTAACCTATAACACATCACTAGGGGAGTTTGACATATGTTATTGCGGTCTTTAGAAATATGTGGCTACTAGTAATAGTGGGGGATTGTATAGATTCACTTTTCAATGATTACTAAAGACTACATTTAAGGATGTATATATAAATTTGTGTCATCATGAAGTTAATGACATCACTGATATATTTTTTATCATATTTAATATCATGTATTATGATCCCAGATCTAATGGTGATGTTGGACATACATTGTGAGAATGGTTTTATTAAACCAATTTGGTATACCTATGTGGATGTAATGTTGTTGAATAAAATGTAAAAAATAACGTGACTCATTTCATTGATTAACATAACCTAAATTTGGTTAATATTAAGAAAAAGAGCCTCTTTTGAGGATTGATGACCTTATCAATTAGTCAATAGGTTAGAATTTACATTCAATGGTTAAACCCACATTAGGCTAACATTATTTCTGTGTTTATAAGGATGATATTCTGAAAATTTAATTTAGATATCAATATGATAATTTTGAGTCCACTGTGATGTATTTCAGGGTGAATAGAGAAACCATTATATTTGTGGAACTTATGAACTTGATATTCTAATAATACGTAAAAATAATGATTGTTATTTATCAATGATATCCTTATGTAGTCTATGTCAAGGAATAATAATACATAATTTTTTTTGATTTTCCGAGATATACATCATGGACCAAAATTTGTTTTATGTTATAGTTGGGTAAATTTGGGAATTTGGAGGATATATTTTACGGGGAATTTCATCATTATGCACATTGTATTTTTATATCATTCAACAAATGGTATAGTTCATTATTTGAAACCATCTATGAACTTATCATTAGTGTGATGTTTAGTCATATTGGTAGGGTACTAGCATAGGATCATATAAGGAAATTCAATTATTTCAAATCCTTCCACTAACTTGATGTCGAAATAGATGTTGTTTTCCTCAAATGAGAAGTTTTAGAGATCCTTAGAGGTGTTAAAGAGGAGATTGAAAAAAATTTCATGTACATAAACTAACTTTAGTTGGAATCAAGTACGTGGTGTTCAATTATTTTTCATGATCTAGGGTATGATGTGTCTTATTGTAGAGGTGGGAAATTATTTCATTTTGATCCATGTGGTAGATATCATACAAGTAGAACTCTATAACTCACAATATGGGGTTTTTTGTTGTAGTCTTCACCTTGAACATGTAATGAAATTAAATTTTAAGAACACATGTCATTTTTTTCTCAGACCACCACTATCTCAAACATGTATTCATGTATGTATATATAATTATGAGATATAGTTTATTGTTTTATTTCCACGATGACATGTAATTAGTGATAGTATATACTTAATAGAATAGAATCCTAGGGGAATATTCCATAGTAGGAATTATTTTCATCGCTTGGTGGAGGATATAAATGTGTAGATTTCATCATTGATGTTGATAATTATATAAGAGAGGGGTAAAATGTAACAGTAGTTACTTGTGGGTAAACAACTACATAATTAAAATATGAGATTGGAATTGTTTTGATATGATTACTATGATATTCTTTGGGACTATATATCCTCAGGTGATACCCAATGGATTTTTTAAAGGTGTGGAGGATTTAATTGTTTCGTTGGATGTTAGGTTATTATGGACTCTTTATGTAATGAGATATTTTGGGACAAAATACCGATTTTATATACATTTGGGATTAAAAATATTCATATAGGTCATTCATGCTAGTATTGGAAGATTTAATAAATAAATGTTTTTCTAATAGTATTTTTATATGCATCACATATTCACCGGTAAAGGTTAAAAAAGTTCCAGATTATTTGAGTTATGATCTTGTTATACCATAATAAATGTTGTTTTAAATTTAAATGGATTTTTTTAGGGGATTCAATATAATTGATGATTTTATTATACTATCTTTTATATTATTCGTGTAATTACCGAGTTGTCACAATTTCTCCATATCTGATAGTAGAGTACATGTGATATTTTGGATGATTTTACATTCATGACATCAAATATCATAGCTAGTTACCAATTCATATAATATATTATCATGATGTTTTATTCAAGGAACAATCATGGATAAGTTTGGAGGACGATTTTGGGACTTAGTTACCAATGAGATGGTATGCCACACCTTGATGGTTGGCCTAAATGTGTTCAAAATCTAGGTTCCTGTTATTAAAATCCATTCAAATGAATATTATATAATATAGCGTTAGGAGGATAATATTAATTTATTAGATTTAGACTATAATGTTAGTTATCATTCAACTATAGATAAGTGACTATTTTAGGAATGTTATGGGATACCCTCATAGTCACCTGTGTGTTAGACTAGGATGGGTGAGATGTCCCTTGCTATATTATAGATTGTATAGGAAATGATTGAGATGATTTAGTTAATATATGATCATTTGAATATGTCCTAGAAATTCCATAAATCTAATGATGACGTATGTCATTGAACTATGATAATATAGTCAGGAGAAAATAATTTCCTTGGTTTCAATCAACAATTAGGCTAGCAGTGATATGGTTGGCGATGCAGCCAATCCCTAGGGTTCAATGGGACATTCAAAATCATATGGAGGTTTGGTATGGTTGTGTACCACTTTTGCATAACATCATAGTTTGACTGATTTCATTATGAATTTCAGGTTTCATTTATTGGGAAATAAGTGAATGGATCATCAAAAGATTTTAACTTATAAGAAATAGACATTGTTGGTGGATACAACATTTAAATGTATATGGTGGTTATCAATTTTTGGCATGACATGATCATGAGTGTGTGGACCAATTCTCTGGTTTAGTTTTATTGAAACAAGGTAGCTTGTATATGATCTCCAATGAGAATAAAATATAAATATACACTCAATAACCTCATCCTTTTTTATAGATTGTGCTTTTCATTTTGAAAATCCTTGAAGGAGCAATGAATGTAACAAATATGGTTTCACTTGTTTGATCTGTTGAATATTTCAATATATATACCTAGATTTATTCTTCATAGTTTGAACTATGATTTGGGGTCACATGATCATAGAAAAAGTTTTTTTAAATTTCATATGTAAAATAAATAATTTTGGTTTATATATTTAGAATTAATATGATTCCCATAAATAATGACCTCGAATTGAAAATATAATGAAATGGTTGCTTCCAGAAGGTATCATTTTCCATAGGCACAATATAAGATTGGTCGATGTATGATATTCAGTGGAGGTAAGATAATAAAAGGTGAATTAAATAATTTAAATTATTAATCTATTTTATTCAATGACTAAACTGTAAAAAAATCTATATAAAAATGGTTTTTTGTAAAATATCGTCGGTTATACACATAACCGAGGGATAATAGAGATGAGGAATGGAGAACCCATTGATAATGAAAAACTCAAAAACTTGGATTGATGATGAATGATTGGCGTATTAAAGATATAAAATATTAATGTTGTTATATGTTTGTATTAATTAGTAGTGAATGAGTTCATACAAAACTGTAAATACATTTTCAAGTATATGATTATTTTCCTTTTTTATTTCCACCTTTTTGATTTGATTTGTGAATATGGATTTTGTATCTTCATTATCTCATTGAATTTCATTCTTCATATAAACCTATAAAATAATTGTTTATCTTGAACCAATATATTTATATTGGTTGAAAAATAAATTATGAAAAATTATTTCCTCAATTTACGATCATTTTCTAGGACTATCTCATGGTATGAAAATCATACTTTAGTGTTGTGCATTTGATAACGCCCCGACCATAGTTAACCAGTGTTGGTGCTTTATTACATAACATTGGCATGATCACATGGAAATCACGTCTCGAAAGACCGATTAGTTTAGTATTATTGGAATCAAGATTCATATATATGTTCAACTTTACATCTTGAAGATAAATACAACACAAATATATTTCATTAGAAACATCCAAGCCTCCTAGATTATGCTTTCAGGTCACTCATAACTAACTTGTTCAAATACTGGGAAAAAAATAAAACATTGAAAGGGGTGAGCTCAAACACATAGTAAGGGTAAGTAATATAGTGGAAAATGACATAAATATTAACCATGGAAAATAATTGAAACCACATGACATTAAAAATAATATACAAGAATAATTTTATGGGAAGAACATGAGATGTGTAAATAATGACATAATAAAAAATAATCATGGGTATTCTACTAGTAGAATGACCACATGAACCATAAATATTATTTACATAATGAGGGAATGTATAATGCCGGACATTCTGAAACATTTTTTCAAGGCCTCGGCCAAGACGTCTAAAATTATTAAGGCCTCGGCTAAAACCAAAAATAAATATTGGGAAAGGTCGTTGGCCAATTCCACGTCTAGTTGTCTCATGAGACCTTTCTATGCATCGAGGATCTAGAGCGGGCTCCACCCATCACATACTAAGTCCAATACATTCCTCATATGAAAAGGATTAAACATATCATAAAAATTCTTATTAAAACTAGCATATGAAATTTCAATACTTTAACCATAATCCATTAATGGTAAAAATGGAACATCTATAGTGTAACATATCACAAAAACATCCATACAATATTGAAGTTTTGTATCATAATAAATCACCTTCAAATAAACTTGAAATCCATCAAATGATGTTGACGTAGATGAAATCAAAACCTTTTTTTAGAGACATATATCTTTATATTTTGAAATAATTTAAGGGTCACATAAAGAAAACATTTATCTTGGAAATATTCTTATAATCTTGTATGGGAATCTTCGACGATGTTATAATGGATGAAAATTGTCGCACCTTCCGTATAAGATAAAAAAACATTCTTACCTTAATTTTGTCGAAAAGGTTAATAAGGACAATGTTGGAAAATGACAGAAAGATTCATTTATAAACTTCTTATTAAAAGTCAAAGAAGGGTATAAATGACTTTAACCCATATTATTTAATATAGTAAGAATGTTTTGAAATACTTTTTTATGAAACATGGATGTGGATGATAAAGAGGTCCCAATAGATAATTACGTATAAACAACCTTTGATAATGAAGAGATTGTGAAATAACCCTTACCAATTTGGTACTTACGAAACATACACCCCATGAATGAGGTAACATACAATGAATATGTAAATACACATAAATTAAAGTGTATTACATCAATAATACAATTATGGATAGTACATATACCGTACAAAAGGTAATAGTGGAAATATGGCATGAATCTCAGGAGAATAAGGAGTGAGATGAAAACCCCTTAACTTGTAAATTTCATTGGTTGATGGTAGGTTAACCTTCAATATAATGGTGAAATAAATTTTATTAAATTATACAAGAATCATAAACATTAATATGATATCATATATGATCTTTTATTATTGTTTTTCTAATAATATCTAAGTATTATCGTCATTTCGGGTGTTAACTTACTCATTTTCATTTTCATGTTTTGTTACAAAAGCTGTGTTTTTTATGGATTGGATGTATCTTATTCAGATCCAGAATTATATCAAGTCCATAAAAATTATTTTTAATCATCAATTGAGAATTATACTTGAATGGATACGATGAGAAATGAATCTCATCGCGTTCGTGGAGACGGTAGTCCGTACATAAGCAAGAGCGATAATATCATTGTTTTGATATTAAAATAATATATTATTGTATGTTATATCATATATTAAGAATCATTATCATGTTATATTTATTATTTACATGAATTACACATCATTTTTATACCAATCAAAATAATAATGTTTTGAATGACAATTACACCACGACGTGGAGACGGTAAGTCGGACGTACGCACATATGGTGACATGTCATTCATAGGATGGATAAAATAATAAATATGGTTGTACCATATTTATAATGACATCTACATATATAGTAAATACTGGAGTTATTTTTTTAGAATTGAAATAACAAAGAAAAAATAAGTAGAAGAAGAAATGAACTTGAAAAAGGGTGGTGAAAACAATTCCTCTTCTTCGGGTTCTTCCTTTGGATTTGATCAAAAGGGATCCTTATGCTGCCTTTCTGATAAAAATATGGCCTTTATGTTGAAGTGAGGGAAATTAAGAGTATTTGGGTTGGGTTTTTCCAAACCAAAAGGCTTTGACGGTGTGGAGAATTGGTTAGAAGTTGTGTCCTTTTATATGGGGGAGGAGGGGCACCTTAGGAAAATCTAGAAATATTATTTTATAATAAATTAATGTTCGTTTTATAATGGATAACAAGTATATTATTTAAATTTTATGGTGTAATGTGCCAAAAACCACTCAACCAATATAATTTAGACAGGTTTGGGTCATTATATTAACCTTATCTTTTAGTTTTGACTCTTAGATAATTTGTTTGACACTTACCATGACACATTGAATTTTTATATTATATAGTAAATAAACATTCTATATACATCCAAGAGACCCCCCAAGTTGTTCATTAATGGTACACCTATCATGATATAAGTCTATTGTCCGATCATTATTTTTTTAGGAATTTAATATCAATTACTAATATAATAATTGTTTTAAAAACTCTTTTATGTCAGCTTTGATACTATTGGGTATTTTGATTTTGATAAATTCATAACAACATTATTACTTCGAACAAAATTTATATAAATATTCTTAATATTTCATATTAACCTATAAAATAATAGGAATATATAAAAAGTCTCAAATTGCATTTATTAGTGTATTTATAATAACAATTATCTTAATCTTTCATTAATACAGTAATTATTGCCTCATCATTGTGTCATAAATAAATTACATTGTTTAATGTCTAAAAAATATAAGTAAAATACCATTATGTAGGAAATAGTTTTATATTTCTAATTAATATTTATAGTCAAACTTTCAACATATATAATTCTATGTAAAAATTGGTTTGCTAAAAGATATATGCGTATGTCTTTTTTGTATTTATGTTAACTTAATTAATATAATGTGTCTTTATCACAAAAAAGTGGCTCCATGGGGTCCCAAAATCATCCCAATGATGCCCATGGTCGGACATGTATCAACCAATAAGTTTAGGACACATTTTAGGGTAATTTATTATTTTTATAATATTATTTTTTACCCTTATTTACCGGATTTACCCTTTAACCATGGTAAATAAAATATTAACATAAGTAATTATTCAAAATTTCTAAAAATGAATGTTACCTATTTACAGAATTTGGAAATCATGATTCCAAATATGGAATCCATTTTTCCAAATTCAAAACACAGATGTGGAAGAAATTAATTTAAATTTAATTCGCGTCGTTAAAACAAAGAGCGAGTTTTTAAGAGATAATAACTATCAAAAGATTTACGCTTGTTTATGTCCAGTTTAATTGTGAAATTATGTCCAATGACCAACATCGTAATAAATTTTAAAAATATATTTTAAATATACATTAAAAACATGCAAAATCATAATTTATCACTATTAATTATTTCGATTAAAAGTGTATTTTTTAATAAAAATTTAGTAATTTTAACTATTCATCAAAATATTAAAGTTATCCGAAAAGTACCAAAATTTCATCCTAGGATAATTTCGATATTCTGAATCCACAAATTAATTCCATTTTGAAAGAAAAAATGTATAAAATTTCACAAGGTGGGTATTACTATTCAGGACGACTACATTGATTGGTTGCGGCGTGTTGGAATCTTGATGTTGCGTACAACACACGCTACTGTATTATTCAAAGAGAAGCGCACCGTGGAAGCTTGGGGGTTTAAATTGTAATTTTTTATGTCCCCATTCTAAAGAATAAATTTATTTTGTAAAATTAAATATATAAATGTTTAAAATATTGGATTGAAAATGGTTCACTATTAAATGTTGATAAACATGCATTTTTAAAAATTACTTATTTTATCTAAAAAAATGAATCTGTTCTTACATTATGTATAAGAAACGGATAGTTTGGATTCTAAAATTATAAGGATTATATAATGTTCAAAATTTAGTTAATACTATTCATAACCTCTTTTGAACGGCTTGTTCGGTAAGTCATAGTGCGCCTGAACTCAGTGTTGCATGTAGAGAAAGTTATTGAATTATATTGAAGAAGTAACACACTATGAAATCTTGGTTCTTCACTGCTTCAATAAATCTCTTCCTCACAATTTGTTATTATTCTTTTAAAATAAACGTTGAAAATAGAAAATATCTTTGTGGGAAAACCCACATCGTAAATTTGGTTAATAAAATGTAGTCTTAATAAGAGGAAAAGAGAAATGAAAGGGTCACTACCATATTATGATCTTTATTAGGAAAACATTGGTAGCAATTAGAGTCATATAATTGGAGAAAAAACATAAATATTGATAGTTATTGATTGAGTTCATCAATAAAAAAAATATTTAAAAATGTGGTTCTTAAATTCATCAATTTATGCTGATTTAAAATACCATCTGTTCAACAAAACATATGGTATTAGGATAACAAATTTTTGGTTTTAAGATATCTTCAATAAATTATAAGAATTATTTTCTTCATATAATAAGAGGATTAGACAAATAAATACTTTACAAGTAGTTTTCAATCCATTAACTAATTTCTACAAAAAATCATCCTTCACTCTAAAAGATAATAGAACTTAAAAATAAGATTCTATTTATCCTATTCGTATAGCGTTAAAAAAATGAATTTAAAATTCATCTATAAGTACCATAAAAAACTACATTATTAAATCCAGGAAATCACGTGGGATAGTGGTTGGTGATACACCCTTGTCGCCCTTCCGTCGTGGGTTCAATTCTCGCGGCCTTTCCGGATGCAAGAGGTTGCTGCCCGACCTCGGGGTTGTCCTTTATATAACAATTTAAAAAAATCTTCAGAAATGATTTAACCTTAAAAATTGTATCAAATGTCAAATATAATCCATTACAACCTTTAGACATATCCAAATTACTTCTATACAAACTCACAATCCAAAATTTATAATGAAGGTAAATATAATGAAGTTCTTTATTCCCATGTAATAACATGTGAATACTTTGATAATGTATTCTTTTAAAATATGGTAACACCCTAAATTACAATAAAACGTTATTTATTACATTCATTCTCCCTTTTTTCTTCTATAATACGTGATATATTCCTTATATCCAAAAAATATGAATATTCCAACAATGATGAAATAAACAAACCCTTAATCAGTGCCATGGTAGTCAAGGATATCCAATATAATTTATCCAAATCAACCATCTCTTATTCCAAAATTACTACCTCAGTATCAATACCATATTAAGGATTACCTTTCCTTCAACCATGTATTTTCAAAAAAAATATTTAACTTGTTGTTGAGTCAGTTTTCATAGTACCATATAATCTCAAATCCCCAATGAAATAGTACTGCAATATAATCCTTATTTATCTCCATAATTATTATAATCAGTACATCGTTGATACAACTCTCAAATGAAATAATTCTTTAATAACAACATAATAAAACTTGTCATTCCACTTCATCTATGGTAGTATCATTACTTTATTATTATCCAATATCATCATTTGGGGCATACTCTGATGATTTTAACATTGGTTCACGTAGTGTCCCCACTCCTTGTAGATGAAGCATTCTACATTTAAAACCTTTTTCTTACCCACAAAATCACGAACGTGGTGTCCTTTTTCTCCACACTTATAAAAAACACCCATTCCATTCAAGAAAGTTCCTGGGTGTTTCTTCCCATAATTATCACATATGGGAAAATTCATCTTTTCCCTCATCCCTTTATCCATCATTCTCTCTTCCATTCTTTTGTTCTCTTGCTTACATTGAAAGACATATGACTCAGAGAACTCATTACTTATCTTATCAACACATGATACTATTTCTTCATATGATGATAATACATGGGAGACTATTTCACGTCTAAATGATGGCTTAATACCATGAAAGATATGATCCTTCTTACTCTTTGGATCATACGTATTGTTGGAGTTCACATTCCTTCTCCTAGGCGCCATTTATATACAACAGCATAAACTAGGTCAGTTTATTAATTGTAATGAATAATTCCAAACTTCTAAAAAACCTAATGAAAATAGAATAGTTTATGGATATAATCCATAATCATAAAAATGTTTTCTTTGAGGAAGAATATACTCATAACCCTTCATAATGGTTTGTAAAGAAAATGTGATTTATCATAATCATATCCCCTGGGATTGTCGTAACCAAGAGTGCAGCAAGGCCCGTTGTCATGCACCAGTTCCCGTTCGAGTCTAGCTCAAAACAGTGTTTTCGGAGTTTACCCCTAGGTACATCTATTCCAGAGCCGCCTCTACATACTCGTATCCGGATAGTTTGTATTTCTCAGAAAACTCACAAAATCTCTATAATACCAATATTCTAGGAAGTTCATCTATATTAATCCAAAAATTCTATCTTAGGGATATGGTCTCTAATCATAGTCTATCTAAATCTAGTTTTCAAGGTTTTTACTAAACTTCCTATGATACCAACTATAAAGCCCCAACCCTAGTTACCCAAAGTCGGTGCATTATTACATAACATTGGCATGATCACAAGGAAATAATTTCTCGAAAGACTGATCAGTTTAGTATTATTGGAAACAAGATTCAAACATATCTTCAACTTTACATCTTGAAGAGAAATACATCACAAATATATTTCATTAGGAATATCCAAGCCTCCTAGGTTATACCTGCAAGTCACTCATCACTAACTTCTTCATATACTGGGAAAAAATAAAGCATTGAAAGCGGTGAGCTCAAACACTCAGTAAGGGTAATTAATACAACGGAAAATGACATAAATATTAAGCATGATAAATAATTGAAACCCATACACATAAAAAATATATTCATGAATACTTTTATTGCAAGAACATGAGATAGGTAAATAATGACATAATAAAACATAATCATGGTATTCTACTAGTCAAATTACAACATGAACCATCAATAGTATTTCCACAGTGAGGGAATGTATAATTTCATACATTATGAAACATTTTGTGAAGGTCTCGACCAAGAAATATATAATGTTTAAGGCCTCGGAAAAAACCATAAATCAAATCGAGAAAGGGCCTCAGCCAATTCCACATCTACTTGTCTCATGAGACCTACCGATACATCGAGGATCTATAGGGGCTCCACACGTCACGTACTAAGTCAAATACATTCCTCATATGAGAAAGTTTAAAAATATCATAAACATTCGTATTAAAACTAGCATATGAAATTTCAATGATTTAACCATAAGTCATGAATGGTAAAAATAGCACATCCACAGTCAAACATATCACAAAAACATCAATACAACATGGAAGTTTTGTATCATAATAAATCACCTTCAAATAAACATAAAATCCATCAAAGGATGTTGACATAGTTGAAATCAAAACTTTTTTTAGAGTCATATCTATTTATATTTTTAAATCATTTATGATTCACATAAACAAATATTTATTTTGAAAATATTCTTATAAGATTATAAGGGAAGCTTCGACGATGTTATAATGGCGTTAAATAGACGCACCCACCATATATGTTAAAAAAACATTCTTACATTAATTTTGTCGAAAAGGTTAAAAAGGACCTTGTTTGGAAAATGACAGAAAGATTCCTTTATAAACATCTTTTAAAAATTCAAACAAGGATATACATGACTTTAACCCATATTCTGTAAAATTGTGTGAATGTTTTGAAATACATTTTTAAGAAACATGGATGTGGATGATAAAGAGGTCCCAGTAGATAATTATGTATAAACAATCTTGGATAATGAATAGATTGTGAAATAACCCTTACCAATTTGGTACATACGAAACATACACCCCATGAAAGAGGTATCATAAAATGAATATGTAATTACACATAAACTAAATTTTATAACATAAAGAATATAATTATGGGCAGTACATACACCACACAAAAGGCAATAGTGGCAATATGACATGAATCTCACGAGGATAAGGAGTGAGATGAAAACCCCATACATTGTAATTTTAATTGGTTGAGGGTATATTAACCTCTTGTATAATGGTGAAATAATTTTTATTAAATTATAAAAGAATCATATACATTAATATGATATCATATATGATCTTTTAACATTGTTTTGTTAATAATATTTTAGTATTATCATCGTTTCGTGTGTTAACTTACTCGTTTTCTTTTACATGTTTTGTTACATAAGCCGTGATTTTTATGGATAGGTTGTATCATATTCATATAAATAATTATATAAATTCCTTAAACATTATTTTCAATCATCAAATGAGAATTATACATGAATGGATACGATGGGGAATGAATCTCATCAAATTCGTGGAGACGGTAGTCCATACATATGCACGATCGACAATATCATTCTTTTGATATTAATATAATATATTATTGGATAGTATATCATATATAAAGAATAATTATCATGTTATATTTATTATTTACTTTAATTACACATCATTATTATACCCATCCAAACAATAATGTTTTGAATAACAATTACACCACGACGTGGAGACGGTAAGCCGTACGTTCAAATGTATGGTGACATGTCATTCATAGGATGGATAGAATAGTGAATATGGTTGTACCATATATATAATAACATCTCTGTATATATAATATACTGGATTTATTATTTTAGAATGTGAATAAATAATAAAAAAGAAGTTAATGAAGAAATGATCTTGAAAAAGGGTGGTGAAAACATTACCTCTTCTTCGGGTTCTTCCTTTTGATTTTATCAAAAGGGCTCCTTATGTTGGCTTTATGATCAAAATATGGACTCTATGTTGAATTTATGGAAGGTGAGTGAGTATTTGGGAGGGGGTTTTCCGAACCAAAAGGCTTTCAAGGTGTGGATAATTGGTTAGAAGTGGTGTCCTTTTATAAGGGCGGGGAGGGGCACCTTAGGAAAATCTAGAAATAATATTTTATAATAAATTCATATTCGGTTTATAATGGCTCCAATGTGGATTATTTAAAGGTTATGGTGGGTATGGGTGGAAAACCACTCATCAAATAGAATTTTCACTGGTTTGGGTCATTATATGAACCTTATCATTTAGTTTGGACTCTTAGTTAATTAGTTTGAAACTTACCATGACACATTTTATTTTTATATTATATAGTTAATAAACATACTATATACATCCAAGAGACCCCAAAGTGGTCCATTAATGACACACATATCATGATATAAGTCTCTTGGCTAAACAATATATTTTTATAAATTGAATATTAATTAATAATATAATATTTGTTTTAAAAACTCTTTTATGTCAATTTTAACACTATTGGGTATTTTGTTTTTGATAAATTCATAACAGCATTATTACTTCGAAAAAAATTTATATAAATAATTATAATTTTTCATATTATCCTATAAAATAATTTTAATTTATAAAAAGTCTCAAATTACATTTATTTGGGTATTTATAATATCAATTATCTTAATCTTTCATTAATATGGTAATTACTGCATCATCATTGTGTCATAAAAAAATTAAATTATATAATGTCTAAAAATTATAATTAAATTACCAGTATTTATGAAATATTTTAATATTTATAATTAATATTTACAGATTAAATTTAAACATATATAACCATATGTAAAAATTGTTTTTCTAAAAGATATATGATTATGTCTTTTTTGTATTTATTTTTACATAATTAATATAAATTGTCCCTATCATCCACAAGTGGCTCCATGGGGTCCCAAAATAGACCCAAATAATCCCATGGTCGGACATTTATCAATAAATAAGGTTATTACATGTTTTAAGGTAATTAATTATTATTATAATATTATTTTTATACCCTTATTTACCGGATTTACTCTTTAACCATTGTATATAAAATATTTACCGAAATAATTATTCGAAATGTCTAAAAATGAAAGTTAACTATTTACACAATTTGGAAATCATGATTCCAATTATGGAATCCATTTTTCCAAATTCAAAAAACAGATGTGGCATGAATTAATTTAAAATTAATTTCTGTCGTTAAAACAAAAAGCGTGTTTTTAATGGATAATAACTATCAAAAGATTGACGCTTGTTTGTGTCAGGTCTAATTGTGGAATTTTTCCAATGACCACCATAATATTAACTGGTAAAAATATATTATAAATATACATTAAAACCACTCAAATTCTTAATTTATCACTATTAATTATTTCTATTAAAAAAGTATTTTTTAATAAAAATTTAGTAATTTTCACTATTCATATAAATATAAAATTTATCCGAAAAGTACGAAATTTTTTTACTAGGATAATTTTGATATTATGAATCCAAAAATGAAGTCCCTTTTTAAAGAAAAAATGTATAAAATTTCAAAAATTGGGTATTACAAATCATAATAGCTACATTGATTGGTCGTGGTGTGTTAGAATCATGAAGTTGTGTACAAAAAACTCTACTGTATTAATCAAAGTGAAGCGTACCATGGAATCTTGGGGTTTTAAATTGTAATTTTTTTATGTCCCCATTCAAAAGAATAAATTTATTTAGTCAAATTTCATATATAAAAGTTTAATATATTGGATTTAAAAGGGTTCACTATTAAAAGTTGATAAAAGTGCATTTTTTGAAAATTACTTCTTTTATCTGAAAAAAATGAATTTATTCATAAATTATGTCTATGAAACTCATAATATGGATTCTAAAATTATATGGATTATATAAAGCTCACAATTTAGTTAATACTATTCATAACCTCTTTTGAACAGCTTGTTTGGTAAGTCATGGTGCCCTTGAACTCGGTGTTGCGTGTAGTGAAAGTTATTGAATTATTTTGAAGAAGTAACACACTATGAAATCTTAGTGTGTTACATATTTTTTCACCACTCTTTTTTAGGTTCATAATATTTGGCTCATGGTGTAATTTATTTAACATTTTTGGGATAGATTGAGAGTGAATGGACCCTTATTACCATGTAATAATCATGAAACATTTTACATAAATTGATTGTGGATATATCAATGAGGTTATGTAGAATGATGGATGTTTTCATCAATTTATACGACATTGAATGATGATATGAGTAGTGAATGATACTACTCATGAGACTACATTAAATTGTTTTGTCCATAAAACTCCATTAACCAACAATCAATGATCATTCCTAATGAAATTAGTAGTTTTTATTGAGTCAAATGATGATGATTCTAGAATAGGTTGGGGTTTCAGTGAACATGTGAAGACTGAAAGACCAAACATCACTTTCAGAAGAAAAAAAACATACAATACATGCTATAAAATCTAGAGTAATATATATTGTTTTCCTTCTAATATCATTAAATCTATATTTTATTATAGATTTTATATCACATGCGATTTGGACACCCCAAAATCCATGTGATAGTACCCTAGTAAATGATCCTATTTCTGAGAGCAGACTCTCTGCCCCTAGGTAAATATACACACTATCTACCAATATAGGCACACTATGTGGACACATATGATTGGTAATGTCATTTCCATGGTGAAAAAAACAATGTAATATGGGTTATTAAACATGATGTGTGCCCCTATGTATACACTATGTAATATTTACAAAAAAATATATGTTTTGTATATTCCTCTTTATGAAAAATATTTGGGACCATGATTACACTATCAAATGTCGTATTTTATATATGATATGTTTGAAGACATTAGTTTGGATTCAAATGCAACATGTGAGGTGTTTTGAGTGATAGTTGTGTTCATGAAATGTTAGGATGTTGGAACTAATTATTATAAAACATTAAAGAGATATTGGGGTTGGTACTCCCATGATTCACTTGGGAGTGGATCCCCAATACTCTTTAAAGGTAGATTTATTATGCCCCCACAATATAGAGGATGTGGGACCATAATATATGTACTGTTACTCTCTGATTATCATTATTTGGTGGCTGGTAGGTCTTACCTTAGAGATAGTGCTCACTAGACTTTATATCACAATATTGAGGGGTTATACCTCTACTATTATATAAAAATTTCATCTAATTATTTTAGATTCATATATAAAACTATTGGATCTGTTGAAAGTATCATAATAAACCATATTTTGATATTGATATTTATATTTATCTCTTTTTACTACTGGGGTTCTTGAATGAGGGCATTTGAATTCGGTAATCATATCCCTGTATAACTCTGGGTTGGTAAAAATTTATATGTTTCTTCCATTATATTCTAAAATAAATCTACATATGTATATTTATAATGACTCATTCATGGGCTATGAATGTCATTCCCTTCAACAAGAAGATGGATTGATAAATAGAGATTACTTCAGATGACCTAGTATTGGTGGAGGACAATGGTACATCGAGTCATAGGCCATGTTCGGTGGATAGAATTAGAGATTTTGAGTTGATCCCTCTTTAGTTTTCAAATTCTCTAGTTTTTATGTTGGAATAAGGGCATCTCGTGTCACTCTTAGCATGTTTCATGCCCAAGAAGGTTGTAGTTGGTTGTCTTAGGAAAATCTTATTGAAAAAAAATCATTATATAATGAACGGATGGAAATAACATAGTACTCTTTAAACATCAAAATTAAATCTAGGATAAAATCACATTAAAGAGAGAACACAATCACACAAAATAATCATATAATAAAACAAAAATATGTTGTTAAACATGAAACTGATCTCCATTATAGATAAATCAGAATGAAACCCTATTAATTTATGTCATTATAAAATACTTTTTTGACTTCGTAATATTTATAGTTATGATTTTTTTTTCAAATAAATTACATAATTTAACAAAAAAAATTGAAATACTTTCCAATAATTTTAATTCATTCAAAATTAAATTCTCTTGAATGAAAAGTTTAATTTGTAAATCAATAAAAACATTTACTTCTAAATAAATAAAAAATAATCAACTCCAAAAAAATGAAAATATAAAATCATGTGAAAATACATTTATTTTTTTTACAAAAATATTAATTATTAAATAAGACATGAATTGAGTCATAAATGTTAAAAAAATTAAATTAAAAAATATTAGGAAAATTTACATTTATTAATAATAGATAAAAATTAAGGGTACTAAATAAATTTAATGAATTTATAAATTATTGATAACATACATTGGAAAAAATCAATTATTAAAATGAACCTTAAATAATGAAATTTTGAAAATGATTATAAGATTATGATAAAATAAAATTAAAAATAATTTTAAAACCACTACATGAAAAAATATATTTTTATTATGTATCCTTAAGAGACATAAAATTTTTTCAATATCTAATCTGAAGTGGATGATAAGACAAACATTTTTAATGGATGGAAAATGTATTTGAGCACATGAAAAATGATATATTAAAAACACCCAACAAAAAATATAATTAGATTTTTCTTTTGATAAAATATAAATATTTTTTAAAATTATTTAATATAATTAATATTAACTTTTTATAAAGTTAGTTGTACATTGGTTTGATGTTTTATATGTAACTATAAGAAAATATCAATAGGTAATAGTAGAATTTATACATACAAATGAATCATTATTATATTTGATTAAATGAAAGCATATAATTATATAATAATTTAGGTAAGTATGTTTCCTAAAAAAGAAGGAGTAAATAGAATATAATGTCATCGTATGTTTCTCTATATCAATCAAGAATAATTATAGTTCTAGAACAATGATTATGATCCAAAGAAGAGATTCAATTCTATAAACCCCCTCAAAACCATTGTAACATTATTATTGGAAATCCATTAGTGGTAGAACATTAAATAAAAAATTTGGATTTTAAAAAATATTATTAAATAATGGTAAAGAAGACATTGAGGAAGTAGTTGTAGCATTTAAAATTAATCATGGTGTTTATCTTGGACATGCCTAAAAGAATTTAAGATTTTGAAAATGAAACACATACTACCTGAGATTTGAAAAGAATGAAAGAACATATTCGAGTTATTATTAAATAAATATTTTTATATTAAGACCAATGTTGATTTATGATGAACTAATTCTATTGTGTTATATTTTTACAACATAAAAAACAATGTGTGAAATAATAACTCACACATAAATTATAATGAACAGTTGAAAATAAATCCTTGCCTTGTTTCCAGTCATAGACGATAACTATATAACCAAATAAAAAACTAACATATATAACATAATATCACAAATTTGAAACAACATCATATATAATAAAAATTTTAAAACATTTTTTAATTTTTTATCACAACTACATTTATATGTCAAACATATTATGATCATTAGGAGTTGATAACATTAACTATTGTCACATGATAAATAATTTTGATATCATTACACATAATTGGTAAAAATATAATTATTTATATATTAATTATGACTTAAAAAATTTAAATTACATTTTTTTAAAAATTCTTATTTTATTCCATTTATTTTTTCTTACATTATGTGAAAACTAGGCGTGTCACCAATTTGTTATGAAATTTTAGTGAAGAAAAATATTAAATTAATAATAATTAAAATACATAATATAATGTCGCCATGAACGTATATGAATCATTATTTGGTAAATGTATTAATATTATATTTATTCGTTATGTTCCCATATTCATCCATAATCATATTTTAATGCATCATTTATGTATATTGCTGGACTTCCAACAACAAGAACCCAATTTAACTAGATTTGTGAGTGTGGTTTATGAGGTGTTTCAATTGACATAATGTAATTATAATAAAATAAAAAAGGTATTATATAATTTTAATTCTAATTTTAAAATATTGTTTTAATTTTAGAAAATTTAGCAAAATCCATATGAAAAATGAAAATTGTTCTTCATAGAGGTGGTAATAGGCGTATATGTAGGGTTAGTGTTACCAATTCACAACATTGAATGGGGAACTGTGATTGTTAAATTTTTGATTAATAATAATATTTATATTATAAATATTATATTAATTCATTATTACAAATTTTAATATATATCATGAAATAAATTAATTAAAATTAAACAACATCGTTTCATGGAGGAGGTCGTATGTACAATATAGTAATTATGTTAATTTTTTTCTAAATAGATGATAATTATTAAATATTATATGTAAAAATTATATATGAAAATATCAATATAACAATGATAATAAATTAATTATAATATTATGAAATTAATATATTTAAAAGAGTTATATTATCAAAAAAATATACTGAGTAGATAACACATATATAATAGTATTGACTTTCCCAATGGATTCTCCCAAGAAATTGAAGTTCATTGGTTAAGGATGAATGACCAATGGATATTTTTTGTTGTATTGTGTTTGGGGTAGATGAACAAGAAATATTTTAATCGATTTATTAAATAGGGAGGTTAGAGTCTGAAAGGGTGTGTGTTATACACTTTTATAAAAGAGGAAAAGAAATATTCTTGAATCGCACATTTTAAAACATAATTACTTGCCTCTATTTCAATTCTTGTGACTGAAAATGTTCAAAATTATTTATTGTTGTGTATAATTGTGTTTATAATGGAATATACTTTTCTCACTATTTGTATATTGGGATTTAATTTAAATTTTATGGTGGAAGCTATTTTGACCCTAAACATTATCCCATTATAGTCCAACATAGAAGTCTCTAAACTGCCAATAACAAAATACTTAATACTCATTAATTTGAGAACCCGTGAAGGGCACTCTAAATAAATGATGAGTCCCAAATCACTAAATGTTCATTTTGTATGGTTTAAGTAATATTGAGCAATAAAAGTCAAAACACAAAGCATATGTAGGGTTATCCATATAACCCTTGAAACAAACAAATCATGCTTATTAGGTCCCTTAGCTTAATATGATATTTTTTGAGCACTTCATTCTAATTATAATAATTATTGTTTAACATAAAGTAATCATCATAATCATTTATTTTTTATGTTTTAATCATGAAATAACAGGAATGAAGATTTATTTTTTTGTTTTATTATCATGTTTCAGAATAATATTTCAACATAACTTTTAATTTTTGGGACCACATTATAAGCTCTATCACTTAACTGTTGAAGTTGAGATAGTTGAGAAAATCCAACCTCCTTTGTCTGACGAAGTGCTTCCTCAGTAGTCAAAATATCAGTTATCCCCTATAATTGGGGTTTTCATAATGTATGATTCAATTTCTCAAGATTGTTATAAACTACATCCAATAACTATTGAAGATATAACAACTCCTCTATGGCTTCTTTATTTTTTTGGCTAAACTCAAGTGATTTTTTTATGATTTACCTCTATCTCAAATAATGCATCTTGAAAGAACTCAATATTGATGAGTCGTTTATCTTCTTTAAAATCTTGTCACAGCTTATGATCCTGCTCCCGCTGACGAATACTTCTTTCATGGCAACGTACACTGTCTGATAATTAAATCCAACAAATTCTAATACATAGAATAATGTTGGGAGTTTTGGAAAATGGGATGAAAATTCACCTAAAGGATTTTCATAAATTATGCACAAGATATTCTACCATGTCTCCATACCTTCCATTCCAAGAGCATATTGCATCTCTAAGTCTGAATCTGAGTCAAAACCCTGAAGTAAAATGTACTCTGGAAATAGGCTGCTAAAATAGCTCTTTTGTTCGGATTCTCTTGGGGTAGTAGAAGCTTCATCTTCTGATGTAAGAGCTGATAAACATAAAAGATAAATAATGTTTATTATTATTTTATAATGAAGGAAGAGAATATGATTCAAACAGGTTGTTATATTTACCCAATAACAAGTTAACTACTTGATTGGATTCATCCCCTGTATTATCAACTCTAGTGTTTTGAGTAGGTGTTTCATGAGATGGGGAATTTCCATTAATTTTTTCAAGGTATGAAATTTGAAGGCTCTGGAACATCCCTTGATAAAGGATCATCAGTAAGTATTTCTCCAACCCCAGCAGAAGGATAAAGTGAAAAACCTAGATCTTAAAGATCATTTGCGACATTTTCATGCAAATAAAGCTGTATAAGGTCAATTTTTTATATAACGAATCACGTTGAAGAACAAATTATTTTTGGAAAATTCAAGAATAGGGAGTTATATCCTTTTAATTCCGCATGAAAATATCCAAACTCCATGATAGAACCTGTAATATCAATATTCAGATTAATGGTTTCCTTCATTTCAGTGTGTAAGGCCTGAAATGTTTATGAATCCTCACTATTTAAGGTATCCAAAAAATGTTGGTTGATCACCAAATTGGCTCCGCTGACATTTTTTTCCATTGACTCTTCAACTATTATAATATTAGTATATCTTTCTGACTTTGGTTTAATAACAACGTTGGTTTTAGATTGCTCTAAATCTTCATACCTTTCTTCTGAAGAAATAGGAATATTAGTATTGATTATTTTCAGGATCCTTTGACAAAATTACTATGTAATTTATTTAATATTACTATGTCTTCCCTCTCTCTCAACAGAGCCAGAAGTATGTATATATTAATCTTTTGACCTTACAGATTCGTTAGCATGAACCTGATATTCCCCTAGGGCTTCTTTTTCTGGTCGTGAAGCATCAACTCTTAATCCCATGAGAGATGAGAGAGACATGGAACCTACAAGAGCTAAAACATTGTTAATGGAATATATATAGCATTATGTATTCCCTAAAATTAGTATAAAAACTTACTCTTTTAGTGAAAAATTTGAATCAATCTCATTTATCTCCTTCATTTTTGTTCAAAAGCATGAGGAGAGATTGGAACAATTTTCTTAGAAGGGGAAACTAAAGGTAATGGATGAGGATTATCTATTTCCATTACTCCAAACATGATTCTTGCTCCTGGAGAATGTTCATGGAGACGTGGGAGGATCATTTTTTTCATTGATAGGTGGGCCTACAAGACCATAATTGGGATATTTGAGAACTTTTCCAGATCATCATTCTCTATATTCAAGCTACATAAATTTATTTTCATCAATATTAATGATGATAAATGATAAATAAGATTCCAGAAAAAAGAAAAATTGAAATAAATTCTCATTATTAACATAAATATCGAACTCCTTCTCATAGTTGATAATTACCCCATCACAGACTCCTAATTTCATCATATGAGATAATCGTTTAGAGGATGGGATTTCTTCATCGGTTTCATAAATAAAAATGTCTAGATATGTAATATAATTCTATACGTGAACCAAGATATTTTCCAAATTGCAATCAGAAGGTGCCTTGATATCACCAATATCTGATATTTGATGCCATGCTGGAGGAATTCCCATGAATCCCTAATATCACAGGTTATACATTCCCAATGATGAATGGATAAAGGTCGCACATACTTCAATATTGTTATGGTTGACTGTGGAATGGAAGATTCACCTTCTGATTGGAAAATTTATTTAGACATTTTTTCTTCATAAATTAAAAAATGTGGATTAGGGACCACTGTTTGATGGGGGTGATTATATCTCTTTTTCATTGGTGGTATTGATTATCTATCCTTGGCCATCCTTGTGTACATACTATAATGATTTTTTGAAGGCTCTGACACCTCTAACAATTCTCTATCATCTCTAGCCTGGGTTTTCTTGCCACGATTTCCATGTGAATCATTTTTTGTAGCTGCCACCCAATATATACCTTTTGTCAGAGCCCTTGGGGATATGAAGAAACCCATGATTTGGAATACCCAGCTTCAAATACAATCGATGCATCTGGTTGAGGTAATGTACTCGACAATTTGGATACCTCCAATGCTGCTAGAATCCATAATTGTCACGCTACCATTTGGTGCTTCTCATGTCTAACATACATGGGTTGAAAATTGCATGATTGTTGAATACATCATAATTAATGAGAAAACCTATTGGGGACGTAAGTGTCACCGATAATTTTACCATGAATCCTCATTTATAATACTCCATACTTGAATGCCATCATATAAGATCTCAGCTCATAATTTTTTTTCTTTTACATCATCAATAAATGTTCCAGTTGGTGGGTCACCAAAAGGAAAGAAGCTTAATTCCCCTGGGACATTTAATGCCTTCATCACCACATTAGGTCTTAAGCATATGGATGAATACCAGAACCATTCTGTAGAAATGAATTGAACTGACCATTGGGAAGTCTAACTAAATTTAGAATAGGGTATGAAGAAATGTGTGTTGCAATCTATCCCCACAACACCTGGAATGGCCTTAAAATCCTAAATGGAGCCTTACCATTGTATAAATGTAGTAGGATATGAAAGATTTGTTCTAATACAGGGGTTTCTGGATTCATAGACTTGATGTAAATAAACACTTAGACACATATCAAGGAATGCATCTAAGTGTACTTTTTCTTCTATATGAGTTTTAACTTTATACCCCTAGTGCTTGTAATCACCTCTTTCTAGTGTAGTCCAATATGCTCTTGAACTACCTTGGTTATCTGTAGAAGGACAAACAGTAGGACATCCTCATGTTGGACTTTTCTCTATTGTGGGTTCTAAGAAGGCTTCCATTCACACTCTAACAAATATATCATTATTATCCTTGGGTAAATTATTCACTATCATAAGTAATTTATGGGACAGTGGTGGTGTTCTAGTAGCATCTCCCAAAATTGTAGAAGGCGGGATGAATTCATCATACATTTCCCCAATAATGTGAATTCCAGCTATTTGGTGAATGTCCTAGAGACTAAAACCAACTTCACCATGAGTGAAATCAATAGAATTCGTTTGTGGACTACATCGGCTCAGTAATTCAAGATTGAAATCATTTTTGTAAACATATGTTTTCCCCATCCAGAGATCTTTGTAAATATGAACATCTAATAACACTTTTCTAAGTTCCTCACATTATTGTTGTATCCAGAATGCCCACATCGACTCTGGTTTTAAACCCCCATCCAAAACTAAGGACCATATCATCTTTCCAACCATTAGATTGATCGGTTTGAGAATCCCTAAAAGTGGAATCATAATAATTTTGTCATGGATCTACAACATGATTTTTCATATCAAAAGTGAAGCCATTATGATGAAGTATGAAACTAATAGGGATTGTGCCTTCCTGTATCAGAACCCCCCTTTCACTAATATTCATGTTGTTACTATTAGAATACTAAAAAAACCAATTCTTTGGATTGTACTTCTTAATATATGGATCATGGGCATCTTGCAAAATCCCATGCCCATACTGGGGTATGTATGGTCATTGTGGATAGTCATGCTTGTATGGAAATAGACCCTTCCATAAACAATGATGAGTACTCTAAAAATTTTAATAAGATTTTACCTCGACGATCCTCATTATTTAATTTTAGCGAACCATAGCTTCATCGGTATGGGTCATCAAATGAGTCATTCATTCCTAAAAAAAATAACTACCAAACATTCAAGTCATATTTTAATGATGAAGGTGATAAAATTTGGAAAATGAAATTGTTCGTGTAAGTCCTTTGACAAGGTCCTTCGACAAAGTACTACGACAATGTCGTTCGACGAGGGCAGTGGCATTTGCCATTTGACAAGAATCATAGCACAACTCAATCGTTGAAGTTCTTTTTGTGTGTCTCCATCATGTAAGTAATTTTAACTTGAATTAAATTTCAAGAGAATTACGCGATATCACAATGCGATGCAGCTGGGAGAATGAGCTACGCCAAAAAATATATAGATTTTTTAGAAACCATGGATGACGAAATAATCGTGAAAGGTTAAGTCCTATTTATATGAATCATATGACCTACGTGTCGTGACGAGACCCCATGCATGGGGCGGCATACCTGGATGCCGCAACTGTGCAACTAACCTACAGGATGTACTTGCGCAACAAAACCATGTATTCATTAATATATCCTGATCATCTTTGAATACATTCACCTCAGGACTTGACCATCTTTTTATATTTCAGATCTAATTCTAAGGGAGGGCTGTTGTTGACACTACTTGAATATGTAACCAATAATATAGGCATCCTTTGGATATTTCAAATCCCAAAGAAAAATTCTAAGATTACAAAGGAAAATCAATAATACTCCCAAATGTGCTATGCAGATGAGCTACGTGGCCGAGCTACGTGTCGGACCTCCGTTCTAGAAGATAGTTTATGTCCCAGCATGAAGAACCTATATGGTGGAGCTGTGCGAAGTACCAGCACTTGAACCATCTCTTCGAACAGGCCCATTCGTGCCTTTAAAAATAGCCATTGGGATTCCCATTTCAAGACTGAAAAAAATGAAAGACTATACAAAATTCCCATTGTGAATCTCATTCTCCTAGATCTATCAATATTTCTTAGGTATTTCTCTAAAATACAAATTAATGGATAATAAAAAGTGGTTATGATGGTTTGATGTTCTTAAAAAATTTTAGTCATCATCCACACCTTCGCAGTAAATCTGCATGCCATACCTGCATGATAGGGCAATGTGGGATACTTATGCGGCCAACTTGCGTGAGGTACCTACATGACCAGTTCATGTACCCATATTTAAAGCTACCAATTTCAGGTTATCTCTTTCCATGGTTCCCTTATCTAAAGGGGCCATGTTGAAGCCTCTACCAAAACCTCCTGACATCTCAAACCTTCGGGTAAGGCACATCAGTTGATCTCCAAATTGGGTTTGTATTTCCACATTCAAAGGTTTCCAACATTTGTTTTAAAATGGGGTTAGGTTTCATGGGATGTTTTTGGATTTGTGTATCAATAATCACATGGACTATTCTCCCAGAAACAGTGTTAGGAATTTCCCAGTTTGAAGGATGGTGGGTTACCGACGACACCCTTCACAAATAGGTGAACAGAAAAATCAGGTCTCCTATAGGGTGGGTATAGTTCACAATTTCTATTTTGTGAATGTATAAGAGATGTATCCCTCCCCTACAAGAACCAATTTCCGGGCATCCATCCTGGTAGAATCCCCTCACCTTCACCCATTCTTCCTTAAATTGGACCCTTGTTCAATGTAAGGAAAATCTAGGGAGTGATCGTCGCCTCACCCTCTTCCATGGTCGACGTGCCCACCTCTATCATCATGGAGGAAAAATTTTGAATTTTGAAGTTTCATTGTTGAATCTTTCATATAATCTTGTTTCTGACACCGAGCATGACTCACATAGGCTTATAGATAGATGATGGTTGAAAGATATGAAAAAACACTCACCAAATGAACTACGTGAAATCTTATTCCTATTCATGCTAGGATACATAAGAAGCCCTTTTAGGGCCCATGCTCAATAGATATCCTCCTCAAGAATCGAACCCGAATTGCCCCAATTTGGGCATCCTCCTAAAGAAATAAGCCCCAAATTCAATCCTCAAATCATCAAGGAATCCATTTCCAAGTTGTAAGCCCAAACACATATCTCTCAGTGGATTATAATCTCCTAAGATATTTATCTAATTAAGTGGTGATTGATTCCCATTAATATGGGATACATAGGAATCCTCCTTGAGGTTCAAACCTAACACTTCAAATCAACAATGTTCTCTTTATGCTATATTCCCAATAAGATTTTATCCTATGTGGAAACTCACATAATTTCCAAGTTCCATGGAATGCTTCAGCATAAGTCCCACACTATGTTTCAAATAAGCATCATCTTCTTATAGGTTCTTATCACATGACCATAAAAGGTTTGATGTGTCCTTCTAAGCGGAACCGAACTATGAGGGTTCTGATTCCTTTCTCTTGGGTACTTAGGAAGCTCATCTTATGAGAAAACTCCATAGATCAAAATGAAACTTCATCTCCCTGGATGATAATAAATTCCAAAGTTCCCCAATGAGTGGCTTATAAACTAGTATTATCACAAAAATGATAAAATGAATCTGCAATCAGTATACTAGAGGATACCATTGATAGAAAACCTTGAATACATACAGATGTTTCCATTGATGAAGAACATAGAATGCAGACCAATGATTCTAAATTTTACAGATGCTAATAAATGATTGTAAATTCAATGGGATACTTATTATATACTTGGTAAATAAATAAGGATTTGTGAGAGTATTTTAATTTTACAATGATAGTCTCGGAGTAGAAAATAAATCCCCTCAAATACGTGTGATGAGTCCGACCTACCATCTTCTCGACCAATGAATATTTTTAAGTATCATATAGTTCAAGACATAACAAATTCATACCTTGGGAATGCAGGTCCTATTTGTATAATGAACTCTTGTATGTTTCCGTTTCCAGGATTAAATCCAATGGAAACCGTCGGGAAATAGTGATTGTTATCTTGAACACACTTTTCAAGGATTACGAAACAATGTTCAATGATATATATTGTATTATATTAATTGTTTCTAATTAAATTATGGTATTATTTAATTAATATTATTTCAATTTTAATGATTTATTTATAAAAAAATATGTAAAAATAACAAATTACCTAATTTTTTGTGATATGGTTTTCCTTTCTTTCTGTACTTTACTTCCTTCCAGGTGAGTAATTATTATATCTTAATTTCATAAATTACTTATACACTTCAATATATTGTTATATATCCTATTCTTCTAAACTTTATAGCATTAAATTTAAATATTAATGAATAACACAAATAATTAACTAGAAATTTAGAACATTATACAAAATTCACACATATATTTATAATTTGAATTTCTCTGTAATTATATTAAATATACCATTATGATTTTTATATATATGAAACATTCCTATATTAAAACTAATATTTAAAGTCCAATACCCATAACATATTCAGGGAATATATTTTTAAAAAAATCCACGTTTTTAGGACCTAGATTAAATAATTAATATATGTGAAAGGGAAAATTTGGTTTCATTTTAAAAGTCTATAATGATCTTTCCAGAGGAATAGTTCATTAAAAATTGTAATTCATCTTATTAGAAACAGATTTTAAATATTATTATTTTTTATTTATAATAAACATGGTATAGAATACAAAATTAATGAAAAAAATGCAGGCCATTAAAAATACATTCTATTTGTATATTGATAACAATCAGGCCCAATAATTTGAAAATAATTAGCTATATCATTTTCTTTTTAATATTAACCTTATAAAATAAGGATCTGAAAAATAAATTATTTATAGAATTTACAATTATTGAAAATATCTGTGGTTTTTTAAAAGTGATAAAATATTAAATTTTCATACCAAAAATATAATTTTTCATTATTTATGTTTATTTTGTATATATTATTTTTCTTTTAATAAAGTATTCATAATTTGCTCTAGAATATTGAATTGAAGATAAATAATATGCGTTGGGGGAAAATTTAATATATTTTTATTCATCTCTATAATTCATTTTTAGATTATAATTTTTCAAATTTAATGAATATAATTTATGTATCTAAAGTAACCTGGAAATGTTTGAGAAAGTGGTGGATAAATATTTAATTAATCCAAAATCTTATGGATCACCAATTAAACATAATTATTAGTAGATAATTTTAAATGAAATATAAATAGTTATATTTGAATGATCAATTTGGTGGAAATTTCATATTTTTTGAGATAATATTGGTCTTCAAATAGTTTAATATATTTTTAAAACTTGAATATTCAAATAATTTTTCAATATTATCTCTTTTAAAGTGTTATTATAATCTTTTGTTTTCCTTATAGATGAATATTTTAAAATGGATGAGAACAAATAAATTAAGAATGAATAATTTTTATCATCACCAATCCTAGGAATTTTTTAAAGTGAGAATTCAAATTTATCTAATTTGATGTTAACATTCAATGATTGTTATATAAGTTAACTTATAATGATGTATGATTTTTTAAAACAATTTTAATAAAAAAATAATGTTTTCCTTGTTTTGTGTTGTTTGAGGTGTCTTTATTGTAACTGAATTATCTGTATCCAGTGTTCACAATATTTTTTGGTTCAAACTCTACAAAAAGTGGATTATCATTCCAAAAAAATAACATATTCAATATTAATATTAACGACTCAAATGACTTCATGTTATAATGATGATTGTGTCACCATGAAGCTTTACCAACAAGCAATGGTATAATTTTAAGATCCTATCAAGGCACTCAGATGGAGGATATTAAGGGTCATGATTCTTCCCTTGATAGGAGCACTCAAATATACCTTGATGGCCTAAAAAAATGTATTCCATGGAAGAGTTATTTCACCATAATCATTTTGAAAACATTATAATCAACATCCTTTATTTTTTTTATTTTTAAAATAATTTTTTTTAAAAATTCAATATTACATAATGAGGTTCCACTATTATTCATATTAGTTCATCACCCTCCCTTATCTCCCCCAAACACTCTTTCCATGTCATCGATCTAAATTATTCATCGATAAATGAATTTTATTATTTCATATAATATTTAATTCTTGTATATATGTAACATTACTATAGTATTTCAATAATTTTATATGTTAATTTTTAATTTAGTTACTCAATAATATTTTAGGTATTACATATTTTGAGCTAAATATTATGAAAATAACTAACACATGGGATTCAATTGTATTAAGTTAAATTTCCCATAACCACTCAATTTTATTTGTACATTTGTTTTCTTATTAGTGATACATGGGTTCACAACTCATTAGTTTTTGAGGTAAATATAATTTGATCTAATTTTTATATAGCTGTATGTGTTAACTATGTAGGCTTAAAACCTTCATGTAACTAATGAATTTTATTATGTGATTTCATCTCCATTTATGAAAATTATATTGAAATAAATTATCTCAACTTATAATCAGAACCCATTGGGGAATTTACATGTGTTTTGTTATACTATGTATTATTTTGATATAGATAATTAATAATATATAGATATTGTATAATTTTGTAATTGAGCATGTTTGGGTTGATTGTTATCCTATGTAAAGCATAGAATATTTACAATAGACATTTTTCTTGGGTACATGTAATATTTGTGTGATTTTTTCCACTCTTCTCTATTTCATAATATGATATTTATACTATAGTATGCAACAAATAAATTAAATCTAATAAATATAACCACCCATGAATAATTTATATGTGATCAAGACACTAATCCATCATATATATATACACACATATATATATATATATCATGTTTTTACATTCATAAATTATATAATCATATGATTGTGGATATCTATGTGGGGAAATATTATCCATACAAGGTGTTTAGGATAATGATGATTGGGATGTTATGAATAATTATTGAATATTTTCAATGAATTTTATATAAACTAACCATGGATATATGATTCCTTGAAATGGAAAACATGCCTATTGGATAATAGTTCATTATATTATGTGACCAAAATTCTTTTGATTTCATTCAAGAATGAGGAGTTGTTTCACTATTGTTAGTATTGAAGGGGATGATATTTATGTATTCAGCATGGGAATTATTTTGGGATCAATCTAATTTAGTGGTTATGTATGTTTTGATATATTCATAGTTCCGTAATTCATAGTGTTTATGAACCAAATCACAAGAGTGAAAAATGATAATTTTTTTTTAGCTATTTGGTTTTCTGGTAAAATGAAAATTTTTAATTTCATAACAGGACCAATGACTCTCTCAACACGAATAAATTAAATGTTATTGATATTATAGTGGAATTGCTCCAAATGATCATTTTTCTCTCTCTCCAGTACAATTATAATTATATATATTAATGCCACTCTCAATGAATATGGAAATCATGGTAGGCTACATGGGAATTGGGATTTCTAGATGAAACCCAGACCCTAACTGAAGAGATATAATGATGATTCATGCCTCATTGGAATAATAGGAGTGTGATTATCATTTGATTTGAATAAAATTCATATTATCTAATTTTAATGACTTTTATAGATTGTGGTGGCTCCTTCATGGAATTTACATGTTCCTTTCATATTGGGAATAATTTTAGTATTTTGTATAACCTATAATTTAGTGATGTTTAATCCGGAATTTTTATTTCTAGTGAATTTATTATGATGAATCCTCCCAACTGATTGGTCCACTTATATCATCATTATGGGGTGCAAAAATATTATTTTATAAAAGATAAATCTATGAATAATTAGATTTATTGTAATGTGAATGTGGAAAATATGTCTTCCATAATGTACTATAATTATAATATTAATTTATTTTGATTATTTTATATATTCCTTTAAAAAATAATGATTTAAACGAATGTTACATTCCTAAGATCTAATTTTTAACAGCACCATGATACATTTATAATATAATTTATAAATTTAACAAAATAGTATATATAATATATTATTCATGTATATGGATGTTATTATATTTTTTACAAAAAATAATCGTGACATGATTCTGGATTTTATATATTTATCAGGTACACCATAATCATTATGTTTGAGATTCATTATCATGAGTTCAGATATTATTTAAAAAAATCAGTTAATCTAATATACCATATATGTAATTATATGAAATTATTTAAAATTTATATAATTTTAAATATTTTATCAAATAATTATTCTTCAGATATAATGAAATTTACTCTAACTCTAGATGATATAGTTATTGTTACGCCTGAGTGGTCGTATACAATGTGTGGTTTTATAATAATTTTTATTTTAACCATTTTATAATAATTAAACATTTGAAGATATTTTCATATATAAAACAATATTTAATAATGTAACAATCTAGCCTGGACTACTAGGTATGATCCCATGATGTCCAACATGGTCATGTGCACCACCCTAAATAGAATACTTTATCGATTAGTATATGGGTATTATAGAATGATATGGGAAGAATATACTAACAATACCAAGTGAATATAAAATTAAATGAATTGTGTGATAAAAACTAAATAACTATGAAATGTAAATTTACATCCATTGGAGTGTCATCAATACAAATTAAAATCATTACAAATATTATGGTATACTAGATACGAACAACAAACATAAAAAAGGATCAATATGTGTTAATCAATAAAAATAATATAATTATTTGTTAAAATATAGTCCAATAGTATATATTAAAATCCATATAATCTTACCAATATTGTCATCCATCCACCAAATGGATTTCTTACTTCCCCAGCTTTTTGATCATGAAATCTACATGTGTATTTAAATTTATAAGTATAGTGTTCATAAAATACTTAGTAAGAAACTGTAAACAAACTATATCAGTAGTTAAAATAATATATTAGTTCGTTCAATTAATTTAATTATGGAATAGATACAAACAATAATATACCATCCATGTTAAATATATGGACTATACATTAAACATTACATAATAAATAATTAAATGGATATTTCACATTGATGAAGTTTTCAGGTTTAGAGTTTTAGAGAATTAGTCAATTGATATTAAACTACATCTCAAAAAATAACCAAGTATACACTTCTACTCAGTTTCCATTTTTTTCGTAAAATAAAAACTTTTGAAAAATATATCCATGTCTAGTTCCATGTTTTAGACAGAATGTCTTTTGTTTGATCCCATCCTTGGCCCTGTTCATCTTTTAGTCATATGAATAACATTTCAAAACATATGAGGTGTATAAAATGCTCATTAAGGGTTATAAATAAAGAAAAGAAACAATGGTCCTTCAAAACATAATCATTTTAGTATAACTCATGAAATCAAAATATAAATGAATAACAGAGAGAAATCTTAAATCATAAAGGAAACATGTGTGATGCATAACATAATTATATTATTGCATTCAAATCTATGCATGTTGTTACATTTAGAATTCTCATCACATTATATTTCATAAATCTCTTAGGAGAAAAATTCACGTTTACCGCAGTCACATCACCCATTGCATTGGAGAGGTATCTCGGGATCACTCGCAATAGATTTATCATAGAACCACCAGTATATGTAAACACTTACAATAACCATAATATATTCATAACATATAAAACAAACATAATAGAATTATAACATTTAAACTTTTCAATCACAATGTATTATTTAAATACATTGACAGCAAAACCAATTATAAAAAATAATTTCAATACCAAACTATATAAAATAGTATATGGAATTTATTTTCCTATTAAAAACATTACATCTTATTAAAGAATCTATAGATCAAATAATAATCGCAGTGGCAAAAAATGCAAATGTCACCAATTACATTTAAAGAAACATTATATTTTTTCATTTAGTAAAACTCCACATTGAAACAGATTCACTTTGAATGAAATGAAATTTAAAATATGTTTGTACACTCTATAAATGAAAGTCATGTATAAAACAAAATATTCATCAATGAAAGGTTATTGAGATGATGTCCCTTACCTCATGTCTGACATGACTAGTTTGTTCTTTAATCTCTTGAATAATATACTAAAGTTAATTTAATCTTTCAGAATAACCCATTTCAGGTCTATTGTTCTTTTTTATCACTTATTTCCATGTAATAAACATTATTTCAACATTTATGTTAATAACGGTAATTTTTTCAATATTTGGTACTCGAGTCATAAATGAGCTTCTTATAATAACAAATTGTTCATGTGGTAAAGAGTCCATTATATCTATAATGATATACATGATTTAGATATCATATATATCATATATATCCAATATTTTTATTTATTTATAATAGTATATATTATTTTGAGATAAGAAAAGAAATTCACATTTTATGGAGACAGTAAGCCATACAAATGCATAAAATCATATTTCATTTATATTTAATATTTAATGGAATGAAATGTTAATGATACATAACTATATTATAATTCCATATAATATAATATATAAATTAATTAACTCCATCGTTTTTATATCCATGCATGGAATTAACGAGTCATATCCCTTTGAGGGTGCCGTAATCCACACTTCCTCAAATGAAATTCTTGTGTTTACCCATTATGGAAACCATAAAGGTATGATAAGAATGAAAATTACATAAGTATATATGCAATATAAATATAATATATATCATATAATAATATTGTTCCATCTTAATGACTACCATGATAGGAGGTTGGAGATATTTGAACAATCATAGTTTCTCAAGGCAATAGTTCACCTTCCATAGAAACTATATGTTCCTTGCCCATTAGACGAAGGTGTGTCTAATTGTAGTTCAAATACATATCATAAAAACAACCTATTATTTTTAGGATTATTTTGTTGTTATAAAAGAATAGAAAATATGATTTTATGGGGTTTTATAGGAAAATAAAATATAATAATTTATGAGAAGATGTTACCTTTAAATCGAATAACTCCCATTGGTTTGAACGAAAAGGATTTTTTGAATCACCTTATACGTAAGGTAAGGCTTCAAGGAAAAAAGAAATGCATGTTGGGAGCTTATTTTAGACGACTGTGGATGATTTTATATTCTTGAGAAGTTTTATTCACGGGTTAGAGGTGATTGTTTTTTATAAGGGGGAGGATGGGCTCTTTAAAAACGTTTTGAAAATATTATTTTTTTATATAATGATTATTTATTTATAAATGTACAAAAATTATTAAATTAGAAAAAAATATCACTATTCTTTGAAATTAAATCATCAAATAAAAATGGTATAGGTAATGGATTGTTTTTTAAATTTTATAATCTCATTTACTTAATTAATTAGTTAATATGATAATAGCTGCTTCATCATTTTGTCATAAATAATTTTATTTATTTGATGTCTAAAAATTATAGACAAATACCTATATTTAGAAAATAGAATTATCATTTCAATAAATATTTATAGTCTAAATGATAACTTATATAACCCCATGTTAAAATTGATTTACTAAAAGATATATTTATATATAATTTTGGCCTTTACTTTAAATTAATTAACAAGGAGAGTCATTATCACTCTTAAATGGCTCCAATGGGTCCTAAAATCAGCTCAAGGATGCCCATTGAAGGAAATATATTAACCAATATAATCACGACGCATTTTAGGTAATTTAATATTATTATAATATTAAGTTTACCATTATTTTAGAGATTTACAATTTTACCATGGTAAATATAATTTATACTAAAATAAATATTAATAATTTCTAAATATAAAAGTTAAATATTTACATAATTTTTACCTCCTAATTCCAAATATTGAATCCATTTTTCCAAATCCAAAACAAATAAGTGGAATAAGTTAATTTTAAAGTAATTCACATTATTAAAACAAAAAGCACCGTTTTAAGATATAGTAACTATCAAAAGATTGGCACCTGTTTATCTTCAATTTTAAAGATAAATTACTTCCAATTATCAACATTGGTTTAAATCCTAAAATAATGATCCAATTAAACTATAAAAAAAATTAAAAATTCAATATATACTTATAAATAAATTAGAAAAAAATGTAAATTTGAATTAAAATGTTGTATTTTTCACTATTCATAAAAATGACCATTATCTGAAAAATACAAAATATCATTCAATGTAAATTTTGATATTCATGGTTCTAAAGAAGAATAATATTTTTTTCATATTTTTCATATAAAAGTGAAAAATAACTATATTTAAAGAGGTTTATTTATCAAAAGTCTGTAAATAAATCTTTTAATGAATATTAGATTATTTATGTAATAAATTTTATTCGTTCACATTTTAAGCACCTATTATTTATTTAATAAATGTAAAAACATTTACAAAACATGTATAATTATATTTTAGTTAGTTATATTTATTCCCTCCAATACAACGACTTGCAGTTAACTGCCATTTAAAAAATTATTATATTATTATTTTTCAGTTTGACCCAACGTTGTGTGCAACCGAAGATTTCAAAAAAACATGTTGTCGGGTATTAGGTCAGCCATCGAATAGGGAATCACCTTCACGTAAAATTAATATTTAATTCAAAAATATGACAATGTATTATTCTTTATTTACATGGTATGTTACATTAAAAATCTATATTTGGTCTTGGGAAACAAACTACAACACTATAAGTAGAGAAACAATATGTCATCCCACTAGTACATTCTCAAAATAATATGATACCAGACTATGATAACATAAAACTCTTCAAATGGGATAGTAAAATAAATGACAATATTTTTTCTAACATATCACTCAAGAGGGGTATACTAATAGGCTCATCTTGTGCACTTAACTATGGAACATAAATAAATTTATCAATTTTTAAAAAATGGAAATGGAAGGTAGATAACACACAAAATAATGAATGATCATAATTACAATAATAAACATGATGAAAATATAATAATAGTTTATGAAATAATAGTAATTTATATATCATATATTAAAAAATTATTAATAGGTTTCACAGTTCAAAAAGTTCCTACCTAAAAATCATGTTGTGAATCCATATTAAACATGCTATAATGACAACATAATCACACCTATGGTGAAAAAATGAGGATCAAGGGATGGGTCACCATCCATATCTATAAATACGTCCAGATCCATTATACATTCATAGTGTGACATGTTCAGTGCAATGGGACCGAGGATGAAGATATTCCACCCAAAAAACAATAAGAAAGGAACAACCCATGATGGATGTTTTCCAATGAACATTCATTATGGGGAAACAATTTAAATGACCCAAAACAACATATGGATGATTAATATATAAATATATATCAAAACCCTCATATTTAATTTTAATACCCTAGTATTCCACCATAAATTTGATAATCTAATTGATTTTGATCAAGGATATGAGGAGAGATTGGATCGACGTATAAATTATCAGATTGGATGAACATTATCAAATGATAGTTTAGGCATAGAAAGATACCATCGAAGGTTAGAGGGGATCCCCAAATCAGATAGATATAGACTATGGCATGAGGAAGAAGTAAATAGTTTAATAATGATGTAATTTGATGACACGTGATATTAAATATTATCAAATCATCAATATTCATTACAAGAATTTTTTATTACCTTAATGAACCATAGTATTGTTCGAAATATTCAAAGGCAAAACATAAAATAATAAAAACCCATTAATCATTCATGTAATGAATATACCATTAATAACATTAAAAATATTTATTTATTGAATTTCAATTAATTTATATCATCATGAATTCATTCACATCATGAATATAAATTCAATGTATTTACTACTAATATAGAAAAAATTTGAAGCATTTGATACTTATCAATCACAATAAACCATTAACAATATTCACCTAAATTAATTAACCCCCTATGAAACTACAAAAAGATAATGAAATTATACATTCAATAGGTGGATGTTAAAAAATATACACTATAAAAACTTCTCATCTTTAAAATGTTTATCTAGAAGTCTTCTTGAACAAATAATGGCACTTCAATAGAATAACAACCTCTATCTTCTATGTCTCCTAATATAATCATATGTGCTTCCATGTTACTCATACTAGAGTAATGAATATTATCTAAAGCCGTATCTACCTTGTATGCACTAACTAAAATAGACACTCTATATAATATTCACATTGTCCATGAAAATTTTCTCAGTAGATGAATATGCACTTCACGGAGCTCACTCATAAAAGTCATAGAAATATGATAGCCATTATGCATAACTTGTTATAGGGGATTGTTATATGACTAATAGGGAACCATTACGATGTGTTCAATGATTTTCAATATCCCACCAAAAAATTGTACCAACATTCCATTCCTATTTGGATATTTATTACACAACTAAGGGAGAACCAAAAACAAAATAATTTCACATAAAAAATGGAAAGGGATTTATCCATTGGTAATAATAGGTACAATTATTAATTTCAAACACATCCAACCATATTAAGGTTTACTTCAATTAATATGAGGTCTCTTATTCCATACATGGACCAAAAAATTATGACTCACCCACCAAATTATATTAGAGTTGAGGAAGTCAAGGATAGCCACAACGTTCCCAAATTAGATCTATTAAAATGGAATTTGGAGATCATTTATTTTATATGAACTCTATTAGTGTCAAATGATAGTCCAAATATACTATTAAATCCTGAATACCTGACCAATGCATATCTAATAATGTCAATATAATACTCAATGTCTAACCATTGTTGTGAAGAAGAATGTCTTCAAATTAGTTTATTTGATTACGAAATTTCCATACATAAAATATCAAAAACTATGAGGTAAACAAGATGTTAATTTTATATACCATTATTGAAGGTACACTATGATGTTTCATGATCTCTGAATAATATATCACTTGTATCTCATCCATTGAGTTCATATCCGTTATCATTATATATTGATACACCAAAGTAAAAAAGATATATAATCATTGAAATGGTTTCTCGACCTCGTAAGAACCGTTGAAATCCTTTCAACATATCCATAATCACCTCATATTACATCCACAAAAGCACTGGGTATGGATCATGTAACCCATAATGTTTTAGAATCAATTATAATTTAGAAAAATAGAGAAAATACCCACTCTATCATTATTCATGTCAGATATCATGAACTTTAACTTAAAATATATACACATCTTGGTAAACCCTAGTATGTACATCCCACAATGATTAATGAGAGGATATCAACATCTACATTTTCATGGATGATGAAACTATCACCTTTCCATGACTCAAAATCACTCTATGCATATCCCAGTCAAAATGTGAAATAGAACCACATTATTCCGATATTTATTGCATTAGGATAAAACCTATATCATTCTAATTATTAGCCTTCACTCATTTTAAAAATTATGAAATTATCAATCATGGTTCACAAATCCATTTCCTAATCCATATATTTAATCAATATGTAATTTGATAATAAATCCATGATATTATATCCAGTATCATAATAAAATCTTCCTCTACTTGTTTTTTTCATTCTGACCACATCATCATCCAATATTCAATTACTAAAATCCTGCATAATATCACTTTTAAGGATCTAGATATACTCTACCCAATTCCATAGATAATGTTTTTGATAAGGCAAAATTACAATATAATCCAAACACTTTTTTACGATATACACCATAAATATTTTATAAAATCGGTACATCCACCATCATTTCTACCCATGCACCACATATTCTAACTTGATGTCATGTCAGGGGGAGTTATTTTCAACATTTCATATATCAAGAGACTATTTACCAAAACCTTATCACACTACATAAAAATATATTTTCATCCCATGAATGACATGGTTACGTACACAACATTTCCAAATTTGGTCTTATGTGGTTTTTGGATTTGAGTTGATATGAGATATTTATTGAGTTCTAGTAAAAATTAATCACATTGATCTATATATTTATAGTTATATCCATTTATTTTAAGCAAGGTTTGGGATAATATAGGTAACATATGTTTTCAATGAATCGCATATAGTGCCTATCCAATAATAGAAGACATCAAATATATAATTAATGAATCAATTATGGAAAATATATAAAAGAATCATAATTCAATGAATCCAATAATAACCAATAATGAGAAAAATAATTCCCATGAAAACACACCACATTTACCCAATAGTGAAATATTGAGAACCAATCAGAATTAAAATGTTCACTATGTATAATTATAATGATATTATAGTTTATAGAATTTAATTATGGTTTCTTGTAATATATATTACCTTTTCATCAATGAATAAATGATGAAGGAATCAATATACAAGAGAAAATAAATATTTGTGCAAGTCATAAAAAATTTCAGTACCTTCATCATCACAAACGAAATAATGAGATTCTCATATAACCAATACCTAATCATTCAATCACTATTTACGATGTATTCCCCTCTAAAATGAAGCTAGTAGTATCAAGAATTCACATCAATATTAGATTATAACTAGATTCACATCAATATATCAATAATTCATATATTCATGGTAATTTTTTCCTATTCATTATAGATATATAATTAATATTCTACTAGTCCACAAACATATGAATAATTCTATCCACATTCTTTGAAAATGTTCTACAGTACACCATGGAGATCTTTTAGGTCAGATAAATTCTTTAGATTGAGGATTATAATGATTCAAATTGGTCAATTTTAACTTATCCATTTTCATTTGATATGGTGGGATCAATATTGGGAACAGACGTGGAACAATACTGATACCAAATTCAACTCCGAGATGGGATTGAGATACTGATCAATCCTTTAGAATTATATCTAATTATATGTACACCACTGTGGAGAACATGGATGGAGTAAATTATTGATCCCTATGAGGATTTTAGGAGAAAAATGTGCTGAAAATATTTCACTATAACATGGGTCTAGTTCCACTATTCTAATCTTCAGAATCTATTCTTATATTAGTACAATGTCATCCATTTTTTGTATGAAAAGGTCACACGAAACCGATTAAAATGAATTAATGAAGGTTATCTAGTCAAAAATTCCATGACAATGATCATGTAGAAAATTTTAACCTCTATAGTTCTTGATCACCAAATTTTATAACACCTAGAAACTACCATCATGAAGTCTGGAAGGATTTGAAAATAGATCAATTTCATTCATACTGGTGTATCAATAAAAAACATCATATATGAATGTAAAACATGAAATTCCAAAGGAGACATCACTCATGTTTATAATAATGAATGGTATGTACCTATATTAAACAAATAAATGGTATATATTAAAAAATTGGGACCGAACCATGAACTTTGGAATTTACCTTCCCATCATTAGTGGATGCATGATCAATAAAAATTTTTATCCTATCCACCACTACATAATGACCCAGTGCCTCATGACCCACTTGATTTAATAACCCTTATATGGTTTTCCCTTTAATTATTCCTTATAAATTTTTTTATACAATAATCCTTGAATCCCTATCATAAAACCACATCAGATGACATATCATGCCACACATGTGATAAGTATTGAGAGAAAATGATAATTCATTATGTAAGTGTCTCTTTCAACCACACATATTAAACATGGAAGAACTATCAACTATATTTTGATGTTTTGTAACCCATTATATTCTCATATATATGAAAAATTCTAAGAAATATATCCCCTAAAATCCTTATTTAACTCCTAGAATCTGAATTTGTGACATCACAACAGATGGTTCGGGTCTGATCACTACAGCTGGAATAAGTCATGCATCCCTCAATACTTAAAATAAATTATGAATACTTTTTGTATTAATAATCACTAAAAATATCTTCATCAAATCAATTTTCTTGTCCTACAATCTCATCTGTGGGTAGAGAAAAATCGTATACATGATTTAATTTTATATATTTTTTACCTGCTACTAATGAAGTTTAGTGATTCATCTTTGTAATGTTTGATGAGTAGAAATAAATTATCATTGTCCCATATAGGATATCTATGAAATAATCTGAATGCCCTACCATCAAATAATATATAATGGATTCTAAAAAAACTGATATGTAGTGGCCTTTTGAACTATACATTCAAAAATAACAATATACAAAATCATATCACACTGTCATCAGGTTATACCATGAATTATGAATGTCACATGCTTTAACATATAGTCCCCTTCGGTCTATACCATGTTAAACATATTGTTTATGTAATATATATTTTTTTCCATATCCTAAGGGGATCTGGATCCCTAGAATGATGGGGGTTTTGTGGATAAAAATAAATTAAGGATTCAAACATCATAATACACCCCTATGATCTCATCCACCCTATGTAGGTACATTATGAAAGAGTCCACTTAGAGTAGTTATTATTTAATAAACTATATAGTGACAATTGAATCATTCTCACCTTCATCCTCATAGTTAATAGTTGTATAAAATCTCTATATGAGACATATAGGGGTTATATGTTATCAAATTCTATAATAATTCTCATGGAATCCAATATCTTAAACATGAAAACAGATAACAGATAACATTCTTACATAGGGTAACAAAACAAGGTTTAACCCATGTGTTTACCGACAAGTAAAATGAATAACTACAAAATAACTACCCAAAATCCATGATAAACCTATAATGAATATAATCTTTTCAAAACAAAACATATATAACAAGAATCATAGAATATAACATACTCAAATAAAAAATTCTAAAAAAATACAACAACAACATATCAAAATTCCATCATGAATTTACTTTTTTAGGATATATCTAATTAAAAAACATATATATATATATATATATATATGTAATGTGAACATATGTTCACATAATGATATAGGATCACATAACAATCAACATATATCAACATTAAAACATTATGTGAATCACACATAGTGGATTTAACAAAAGGGAAAATAAAAAAAATAACATAAATTACCACATTATGTAAACTTTAATGTCTACTATAATTTGTTTTCCAGGAACTAACATATTTTTTTATATGAGTCCCAACTATACTGCCTCTTTTATAGATAGTCTAAAATCATGATAAGGATAATAAAAATGTCATTGAATGAGTCCATCGTATAAAATATTCAACACCTTGGCCAAAAAAATTATGTTTGAGTTGAGGGTACCAGAAAACCTCATGTCCACATTCCTATATGTATGATATTCCTACATAGATTCGAGTGACTTTGGAATTACATTGGGAAAAATTAATCAATACTAGGTGAAAATTATAATTTATAAAAATCTAAATATAAATAAAAAATTACAAATAAAAGTAATTAATAACTATCACAATAGAAACAATACAAATAAAACCTAGTAGTATTAGTATGGATGCTAGATTGAATCAAAAAACTAAAAAACAAGAATCATGTATGGTAAAATGGAAAAAATATTAGATACACTCACCTATACCAAATACATTAATCAATAACTATATCATTATACTTACTATATATACCATCAATGACAATGCCTTATCTCTTTATCAGATCCCAAATCATGAAATCAATGAGTCCACTTAAATTCTATAGCAGGGCATGAATAAAATAACAAGTTTGAAACAAAAAATCCCGTTAACATCAACAAATATAATATAAAGTATAATTAAATGAAATTAAATATGGTAAAAATATATCTGAAAAATATATAACACATCTACAATTTAAATGGTGATACCTTAGAGGATAGAATAAACTAGTTCAGTACCATGTTGAGTGAAACATTCACCATCCTCATAAACATCCACTTTAAAGGGAATGTCCCTACAGTTAATAAAACATCCCTAGGTAGATATATATTACAATTTTGGCTTCAATTATCCCTACACATCTCTATTTGGGGACAGTCTAATAGACATATATTTTATGTTCAATTGCAGAAATGAAAATAACATCACATATTATTAGAAATAAAAATGTAAAATAAGCATCAAATTTTGTTAGGTGGTAAAACAATAATAAAGATACATTTGAATGAAATACCAGAACATGTCATGAGAAAAAACCCATGAAAACATATTCTGATCTTGAATCAAACAAATTAATCATGCTTCTATATGTACACTCCATCCATATTATCAATATTCTATTGTAATTCTATTTTAAAATCAAGATATTCACCCCTTATGTGGAACACTAATGATCAAGGAAATAATCATTTTCCTTTTCCAGAAACAAAACCGGATCATATAACCAATATGGGGTTTACATGTATAGATCTCTGGATTTGAGGTATAAGAAGAACTAAATACAAAATGGTTTTTCCATGATCAACCCTCCGAGGATGATTTTTTGGTCACCAATGTATTCGATCTAAGAATTGTGAATAAGAAAAAAAATTGAATCCTAATGTCAATTCTATTAGTGATCACCAATGACATCATTAAATTATTAATATAATGTTATATCATACCATGTTGGTATATATCATGTTGATTTTTATCATGTCTAATAGTAGACAATAATTCAAAAATGAATAACTACATTAAACATTATATGGAAAAGATCTATTGGTTGATTGGGTTTCAAAGAGAGGAGGTGGATGGGGAGAATGGGGCCCCATGTAACCTTGAGAAATAATAGGGTTTCGGTGGAAAGTTGTTTGAAGATTAAAATGGAATTATTTCATTGAATTATTTATATATTATGAATACATATACACTCATAGAGTGAATTATGTATTCACATTGTGAACCATAAAATTTGATTATATAGAAAAAACATGTCCCCTCAGCCTAAAACTCAATTTTCAATAATATCATGAATTTAAAATCTATTCTATAAATATATATCACATCATTATTAGACTAAAAATTATAATTATAATATATTTTATATAATGATATTCTATTATATGATGGAATAATCCAATAAAAGAAATTTCATTCCATTAATCCAATTTCTTTTCTTAACACACCAAATTAATTGAAAAATATTTAATTGAATCCATAATATGATATAAATCATTAAATTTTATAATCCTTAAGATGGGAGATGTTACAACAAAATTTGAATTTGGGATATTTTTGTACTAGTATATATATTTATACTCACTTCCTAGATGAGAGACCCATTAACAATGAACATTTCACAACTACAAATAAAATTTAAGGGAGATCTAAAATGAATGTATTGATGAGTTGATGGATAAATGACTGTAATATATGATGATAATAGGATTTGAATTTAAATCATTTTTTAAAAATCAAAATATAATTATTTTTTTAATTTGGATAATCAATGAAGCTGTCATAGAGGTCTTAAGTTGGGAACACAATGGCCATCCCCAATATAACTCTCTAATAATATACAGGGAGAGATATAATAAAAGAATAAAACATGACACATTAATTTTTATTAAATGGTAGATTCTATGTTGCTTAGTTCCAAGTTCTCCTTCCATAATATGTGAAGAACCATGATTGGATATAGTTCGTAATTTATCCTATTTTGGATTTCCATTTCATCATTGATCATTTTGATAACATAAATTTACTATTTTTATTGTGATAGTACAATAATATTCATTAATTTTTTTTGATGAATTTGATATTTAAATACTAATGTAATATAACTTTGATGTTCACTATTGATCAATTAAATATCTTTTTTAGGATTGTTATATATTTCATCAATTGTGATTGAAAAATAAATATTACTAATTGGGTATGGTCTCCCTATATCATATGTCAAATCATACCCATTCCACCAAAACATCTATATATTTGGATTGTAGGATTATGTTTTTGGCAATTCATTCAAACATATTTTTGATGAATACGATAATAAATTAATCAAATTTTATGAAATAATAGGATTTCTATTTATAAAAAAATTGTCTCATAGAAAACCATTGATATTTTGTATTCAAAAATCTAGTATTATCATTATACATGGAAATAGTTAAACAATGTATTAATTAAGTACTAGTCAAAATGTATGAGAGTATTTTTTTCACTATTTACAAAACCATATATTTTTATATAATATTATGAATTAAATTAATTATTTATTTTTTATAGTTTTTATTTTCAAATGATGTGGAAGGAGAGGGTGTCTTCCTATATCATTTTATGAATATATGGATCAAATTATGTAATGTGTTTTTATAGTTATAAACAATTAATGATAGGGGTCAATTATTTGTTTTGTCGGAATAATCTAATAAATATAATTGCTATTGGACATAATTATTTTAGTCCAAATGAAGACATTAATGAATATAAAATAATGATAATAAATATAAATTTGAATAAATATTTTTTAGATTCAACCCATCTTAGTTAGGGTATCAATGTCCAAAGAGAACACTTATAGATGTTTTAGGAAAGTATAATTCTAGGATGTCAGTATGAAATAATATGAATCTAGAAATTTTAATTTTTAAAACATATATTATATTTAGAAAAGGATATGGATCTTTACTTCCCCAGACTATCCCAAATTATTAGAATCATCCACTTATAGGTGTTCTTACATTCTTCTTCAAAGGTGAGGTTCTCTTCTTTAGCCCTACCACTGCCTCATTCTATGGATATCTATTTGGGCCCCCAATTACTTATATTTAAATCTCTAGGAATGTGACTCCTGCATTAAGGGATTAAAATATAAACTAAGGCTACTCTATCGATAAAATATTCCATAATAGAGCAAGTTTCTGGTCATATTCAAAGTTCTTCATAGTGGTTTGGGATATGATAGTGGTAGTGGTTAGTTTTTGTTTCTTGGGGTGGGGTTGTTTTGTGTTGGGGGTTTTTGGTTCTCTCCATAAGTATGGTTAACTTCTGATGACCTTGTCCAGATAAGAAACTGTCAGTTATTCTAGGAACTATTTCATTAAGATCCATTATGTCTGGTGTATTGGAAAATATATGGGTTTTAGTATGTGTTGGTTGTATGTCAATTGGGTTTCCTATATATATAAACATTATATGTTATCCAAGATCCTTAGTGATTTCTTCCCCCTTGTTCATTGGAATTTATTTTGGTGTTTTTTGTTTTAATCCACGATGATGATGCCTCATTTTTTTATGGTGTTTTAACTAATTTACATAGGATAATTTGGTTTTTCTATTTATCATTAATGATACATTGAATAATTTTCGGTTTAAAAAGGTAATTAGTGAAATAAAGATGTCTGCATTGCTGGTCATTTCTGTGGTTATTCATTGATTTATTATTGTTCACTTTCAGTTGGTTTTGGGTTCTTTAGTTGAGTTAATTTACTTAAAATTTCATTATAAGAATTTATATAGATTTTTTAGCATTGATGGAAGAATATTTATTTATGATTAAGATAGAACAGAAGACATAGTATTCACGGTGTAGGATTAAAATTGTTTGATGTTAGTGATGTTGGGATCTATTTTCACATAAATGGACCCATGGAAGGGATGAGTAACCTAAAGATGATAGGGTCACTTTAGTGAACTTATTCCACTCAAAATGATCTATAACATCAAGGTCCAAAGCCCATTTACATGTTTTTTGGGTGAAATGGTTCAAAATGTGGTTTTTGGGAGGTTTTGTTTGAATATTAGATGTAAATATAGAATATGTAGCTCTTATGTTATTCTTCTCCATCATGTATCCATTGGTGATTCTATCTTTATGGAGGTTAAATTTTCTATATGACACTGGGTTCCCATTTCATGAATAATTTTTTGGTTTTAGAAAAAGCTAGTTTTTAATTGGTTCATACAGGTATAAAGGACGAGATGGTGGATTTTCTAGTATCTAGTTTCTAGAGAAAAGATTGGTGGTTATGGATTATGATCAATGTTCACGGTTATTAAGTGTTAAGGGTGCAACCTTGAGGTTATATCCTTGGTAATGGGAAACATATAATTCACAGTTGATACACTTTTGAAAATAAAATGATTTAAATTTGAATCTTTTCATATGGATTTCATTTAATGAATTTTTTAGATATAAGTATATTGAATTAACGGTTTGAATTTTTATATCATTTTAATTAATCTTTTTTTAATTGTGTAGATAATTTTGTTAGGGTATCAATTATCGAAAAAGAGAGTGATTTGAAAATACAAAATATTATCCTTGGATGGATATGTTTACAAATTTTATAATTATGATTCAACGTCTTTTTTTATCATTATAGTGACATTCCATGATGGTGATACCCTGTTGAATTCTAGTTTTTGGGGAAGAATGAACAATATGTTGATGATAAAAATCTCTCAATTTCCCCTATAGTACATATAAATCCACATTTTCAGTGGAATCATCTAGGTGATATTTAGTTTGTTGGACAAGTAGTATTGTTGAACGATCACACTTTTATTAAATAACTCGAGTATATCAATTGTAGCATCCACCAATATATTCCAGAGATAATGGAATGTATATTCTATTCTTTGGGTATGAGTCTATATATAGTATAATCCCTTGTATTGGTTATCGATAAGGGAGTCTTGGGAAAAACATTTATATGAATCATATTAAACTAAATCATATATGGGATGTCTTAGCAAGGATTTTCATCACAAGGGTATATTTAATATGTTAATTAAATATAATTTCATCATTCATTTCATTATATGTATTATTTTACATAATCAATTTTAGGTGTTCACATATCTCATTCAAGGGAGCATGTGATGTATTAATTATGAATCAAGCTTTAATGACATTCATTTTCATGGTATTAAATTTTTTTCTATAGTAATATTATTTTATGCATTTTCAGTGTCAGATTAGGTATTTGAGTCATTCTCCTGACACAATATTGTGGGATACATATTTTTAGATTATTTGAATTTATGATGGTTTTATTCTGTGGATCCTTTAAATGGAAATAAATTTTAGATTATTTGGTTCATTTATTAGTTTGGGGAGTAGATCATTATGTATCTAGAAATGGGATATCAATAATTTTTTATAGATTAAAAGTTTGTTGGACATTTAATGTTGTGGGAAATCAATTCCTATGTGATTTAGAACTTGTAAATTAAATTATCAAAGTAGTAGATAAGGTAATAGATGACCAGGGGTCCCCAATAACCTACAATGTGTTTTTATATTTTTAATATGGAGATAATATAATTTCATCTCTTATAACTTCAAATTATTATTTTAATGATAATAACAGATTTTTTGGGTATTATTAGAATGATTACTATTGTATCACTAGGTGATTGTAGCAATAATTAAATGAGGATGGGTGTTGTATTGTTAATGGTTATATATATTAGGAAAAGATATAAAAATATGGTCCATAATGAAACAAAGGATTTATAGACTAAGTAGAGGATCCTGGTTAGTATGGATATCTAATTTTATGTTGAAACATGTTGATATTGAAGAAGGACCTAAAAAAGTTTATTTGAGATATTTTATCGAATCAACCATACAAAAATATTAAATATTTATGGTTTAATATGACACACACATATATTATAATTAGACTAAATTCTTGTGGATAAAAAATTTATAACATTATGCAGAGATTATTATTAATAACCAAATAGGGTAATGATAGTATGATGTTCATAAATGATAAATGTTTTACATAATTATAAGTATATTTCTACATAATTGTGCATTGTTTGTTAATTATTTCCATCATTCGAGTAGGAATAAATACAGAATGGTTTACCTGATATATTTTCACATTAACTTCTATTATTTATAAGTATCATGCTTGTATATTATGGTTTACCCATATATCTATGTTTGAAAGATGGGTATGTAAGTATGATGTTATAGACCTTATCTTTGGAAACTGATGATTCATTCAACATAATATTTTTTTTTGAAATACTAAATAGGATTGATATCTTATATATCCATTCATTACTAACAACATTGATTATTATTTTAATAGTGACTTTGAGTTCATAAAATGTAATTACTCATTGTATATTTTACCATACTATATATCTTAGTAATTTTTTAACTGTGACTCAAGTAAAATATTAAATTCATTTTCATTTTTTAGGGATAAAAGATGCATGAGATCACATAACGATGGATCAACTAGTTTCAAATCGTTTTTAGGCTAGATAAATACCCAAAATTCATCTTACAATGTAATTTATGGAAATAAAATGAAAAAATTATCAAATACTCTTGTATTTGAAATGGATAGCTCTACTTCCCAAACGGGGTTCCATATTGTTGAAGATATCAGGATTAAACATATAATAATCAATATGGTTGGTGGGTATGAATAAAAATTCCATTTCATAAGTATTTTTATCTTTATAAACATTCATGGATTATATAATTATAAAAATAACAAGGATAATAATAATTAAATTATCATTTATAATATTGTATAATTTCAAATATTTATGTTGTTATAATTATGGAATATGCGATGAAATCATGAATCCTACAATCATGACAAAAATCCAAGTCCTATTGGTAAATATTATTCTCTTTTTTTTCTAAATTATTTTCATTTTATGGGAACATATATATTGAGGAATAAAAATTTTATTTTATTTAATTAGAGATAGTGATGCAATGAGGCGATATCTGAATCTGAGCACTATGTGTTACACCCCGATTTTTTTGAACCTTTTATGATTAAAATAATTTAGTCTATGTATTCTATTCTACTATAAAATATATGCAACTTTAATTATATGAAACACATATATAATATTGTGTTACACTCAATGTAAGGCCCCGACCATAGTTACATAGAGTGGGTGAATTGTTACATAACATTAGCATGATCTCAAGAGATCATGTCTCAGAACACAGATTAGTTTAGTAGCTTTGGATGTACAAGATATATACATATGTTTTACATTACATCTTAAAAATAGCATTTTGTCCCCTTTTAACACACTCTTATACCTTAGCCTACCCCTATAGATAAATCATAATATATTTCTACACATCCTGGGAAATAGTAAACATAAGAAAGGGGTGAGCTCAGATGATTAGTAAGGATAAAAATAATGAATAAACTATCAAAAAAAGCATTAACAATTTCAGGAAATGTATAAAAATAAAAAATAATCATTTTATAATTAACCTTAATAATTACATGGCAATGATAAATCATATAATTCCATTTAAATATTTACATGGATATTCTAAATGCTAAATAATCACATGTAATATCAGTAGATAATTTCAAAATGATGGAATGCATAATTTCGGACATCATTACCACACAGTCAAGGCCTCATTCCAAGACAAAAAATAAGATTTGTTTTATGTTCTCATGCCAAGACACAAGTTTTTCTAATGAGACCAACCGATGCATCTAGAAGCTATAGCGGTCTCCACCCATCACATACTATGTCCAATTCATTCTTCAAATGAAAATTTTAAAACATAACATAAATATTATTATTAAAACTAGAATATAAAATGTCAATAATTTATCCATAAACCATGAATTGTTTAAAAATAACATATCCATAGTCAAAAATATAATAAAACCTTCAATACAATATTGAAGATAATATCATAATAAATCAACTTCGAACAACTGTAAAATCCATCAAAGGATGTTGATATATTTGAAATAAAAACTATTTGAGATAAATATATCTTTTTAGATTGAAATCATTTAAAATTAAAAAAATTATAAAAAGAAAATTTTATTATGAATATATTTTTTATGCATGTAATCGATGATTCGAAGGATTTATAATGGTGGAAAATATATGCACACTCCGTATAAGATAAAAAAACATTCTTACATTAATTTTTCGAAAAGGTCATAAAGTACCTTGTTTGGAAAATGACAGAATGTTTTATTTTAGAACATTTTATAAAATGACAGACAAGTGTATAATTTACATGACCCCATGTTCTAGGAAATAGTAAATATGTTTGGAAATACAATTTTAATAAACATGGATGTGGATGATAAATAAGTCATAGTAGAAACATACGTATAAAAAAACTCAGAAAAATAATGTTATTTTAACATTAACCCTTAACATGTAATTTTACATAGTCGAGGGTATGTTAACATCCTGGATAATTGTTGAATAATTGTAATTAAATTATATAATAACCACAGACATATATATTCTATCATATATGACCTTCAAATATTTCCCGGTTAATAATATTTCAGTATTATCATTGTTTCAGGTGTTAAATGATTCATTTTACTTTATATGATTTGTTACATATGTCTAGTTTGTTATAGATAGGATGTATTTTATTCATATCCATATTTATATAATGTTCTTAAACATTATTTTAAATCATAAAATGAAAATTATTTTTGAATTTTTATGATTGGAAGTGAATCTTATTGCGCTCGTGGAGACGGTAATACGAACGTACGCATGAGTAAAAATATAATTTTATTGATGGTGAATAGTATTTAATTTAATTTTATATCAAATAAACAGAATAATTAAAAGGTTATATATATTATATTCATAAATTATAGTCATTTCTATACCCATTCAACCAATGTTGTATTGAATAACCAACTACACCATGACGAGGAGTTGGTAAGCCGTACATACACACGTATGTTGACATTGTCATTCATATGAAGGATTGAATAAGGAATATGGTTAAACCATATTTATAATAACATCATAGTATGTATATACTACTAGATTTATTATTTTTGTATGGAAACAACAAGGAATGTGGATGTGGAAGAAGAAAAGAACATAGAAAGAGGTAGTGAAATTATTACTTCTTCTTCGGGTGATTCCTTTTGATTTGATGAAAGGGGTTCATTCGGATGGATTTACAAAAAAATTATGGACTCTATGTTGATTTTAAGGTAGTTGGAAATATTTTTTAGAATGTTTTGGCTTTGAGAAATGGATTTGGAGGTGTGATGTTTTGAGAATGAGAACTAACATTTTTAACGAGATGTGAGAGTCACTTTAAGAGAATCGTGAAATATTAATTTATTATAAAATAAATTATTGTATATAATGGATCTAAATAGATTTATTTATGGTATAAGGTTGGTATGGGTATAAATCCTCTAAACCAATAGGTTTTATACATGTTTAGGTCACCGTATTACATAAATATAGATTTTACTCGTATTTAAATTGTTTATCTTTTACAATGTCTTCTTTTATTATTATATTACATGGTTAATAAACATACTATAATATTACAAGAGAACCCCAAGAGGTTCGTTAATTATATATATATCATTATATATGTCCTCAGGATGAACCCTATATTTTGATGAATATTATATCATTTAATAATATAGTATTTGTATAAAAAACTCATTTTGGTCCATTTTGACATTATATAGTATATGGTTTTTATGAAAGTCATTATAACATGATTATTTTGAAAAAAATACATTAAATAAATCAAAAATTTCATATTAAACTATTGAATTTGTGGAATTCATCAAAATTAAGATTTTAAAATTATTTGGATATTTATTATATGAATTATTTTAATCATTCATTAATAAGGTAATTACTTCTTTATCATTGTGTCATAAATAAATAAATATATTTAATATATAAAAAATAAAAATAAAATAATATTATTTATGAAATCATTTTATCTTTATAAAGAATATTTATAGTCAAATTTATCTTATGTATATCCTTATATTAAAATGGTATTACTTATTTAAATTTTAATTTAACTCTTTTAACTAATCATTAAATAACATAATAATAAATGCCATAATCTAATCCTAGTTTATCCAAGAGGATAATATTTTATTCCTAAGGTTGATTTTAGATGAAAAAAACTTATATAATAGAATTAAGAAATGTTTTTTGGTAATTATTGTAACATCCCAAGTAATTGAAGAATAAGATATATTTTATATTTATTAATATTTGTGAATTGAAAATTAATTTTACATTAAAGGGGTTCCTATGTTTGATAGCGTACCGATACGCAACGGCGGGTTTCTTTGAAATCTTACGTTGCACACTAATAATATAATATTATTAATTTAAAAGGTAGTTAAATCATAGCCGTTGTATTTGCAGGAATTAAAAAAACTAACTAAAATATGATTATATATGTTTTTTTAATATATTTACATTTATCAAATAAAAGTTAGAGGCTTAAAAAGTGAATGAATGTAATTTTAAGCATAATTATCATTAAAAAGACGATTTATCACCTTATAATAGAGAACCCTTTTTAAATCGAGTTTCTGGTTACTTTAATAAATTATAATTGACCATATAAAATCCTTCTTTTGAATGGGGTCATCAAAATTCACTTTGTGCAATTTTTTTGAATTTTTCCGATAAAGTTCATTTTTAATGAATTGTGAAAAATATTGTATATTAATTCAAAATTAATTTTCAATATAATTTATTTATATAGTTATATTATCTTTTAAATTTGTTTTAAAGTTTAATTAAAATATATTTTTACCATTTAATCCAATGTTGGTCATTTGAATTAATTTCACTTTGAAATTGGACATATACAAGTATCAATCTTTTGATAGTTATTGTTTCTTAAAAAAAAGCTATTTTTTTAACAGCGGGTATTAATTTTTAAATTAAATAATTCCACTTCTATGTTTTGAAATTGTATAAATAGACATCATTTTTGAATTCAGAATATCAAATATAGCTTACGCTGTATTTTTGGTATTTTTCTGAAAAACATCAATTTTTGATGATTAGTGACACTACTTAGTGGTAGCTAAAAGAACCGAATTTTTCATTTAAATCGAATTTTACCATTTCTGTGAATTGAATTTCAAAAATCCGACATACATGTTTGTTATAAAGAAGTAAAATGTGGTTCATTAAGATGAAAATAAGTTTTGGTGAATAGTATCATTTGACTTTTATTTACCGCGATTAAAGGTAAATAAGGTAATTCAAGGTTAAAAGAATATTATAATAATTCACAATTACCTTAACACTTTTCCTAACCTTATTTGTTGATTCATTAATGACCACATTTCTTTGGGTCGATTTTGGGACCCCATTGATACACTTGGGAGTGGAAATGACAATTTAGATTAATTAATTTAATGTAAAGACTAAATTGACATTAACAAAATTTTTTGTAATTAATTTTTATATGGTGTTATATAAGTACTATTTTTGACTAATTATATATATTGTAAACATAAATATATTTCCTACATGATAGTATTTTATTATAATTTTTAGACATCGAATAAATTAAATTATTTATCACACAATAATGATGCAGTATTTAACTCATTAATAAATGATTAAAATAAATAAGATTATAATGATTAACATGATATCCAAAACATGTCCAATTATGATTGTATGATTTTATTTCGAATATTTGTCATCTTATCTTCGACCGTAATGATTCTCGGACCATTAGAAACCGAATATCAATATATAATAAATTAATGTTATCACACTTTCTTAAAGAGACCCTCTTCTCCATTATAAAAGGAGACAACTTTTTGGCAATTACTCACACCTCTCAAGAGATTTACCTCATCCAAACTCTGACCAATTAATCTCCCTACATCCCTCTCCTCCTCCTAGAAGACTTAACTTAGTTTGAAGGCATTTCAAGAAGTCCATTGTTTCAAACAAAATATTTATACCCAAATTAAAGTTAAGGATTTCTCTAAAACTGTTTTCTTTTATTTTACTTCTCCAACCCCTAAAATCTTTTTATTTTCTTTCTTTTGTAACAACACTAGTATCCTCAACATTCTATGATGTTGTAATGAGAAATATTCGAACTACACATACACACAACTACATCAAATGGATAAAGAACATACTGTTTCTATTGATGGAAAACTAACTTCTCACGAAATGATGATTGTTCAATTACATCTTTCCCCCTCTCATGGGGGCCATTATGATGGAACAGTATTTATATATGGTATATATTATTTTTATGATTTTCTTATTATTTTTTACTACCCATATATATCATGCCTTTATTTTTTCCATAGTGGGTAAATACAATAATCTCATTTGAGGAAGTGCGGACTACCACCCCCTCAATGTCATGTGACTCGTTAATGCCTTATGTGGGATGTATAAAGGATATATTTAATGATATTATGTATGATATTATTCTGAAATTATAATATACCTATGTATCATTATGTTTTAATTCCATTAAAATAAGAAATAGAAATTAAAGTAGCGTTCATACGTACGTACCACTTACCGTCTCCATGAACGGTGCATTTCATTTCTTACCTCTAAATGTTATGTATTATTATAAATACATGTTTATGATTGATATATATGATATATATTATACCCAAATCATTAATATCATTCTGGATATAATGAACCTTTTACCACGTGAACAACGTTTAATTATAAGAAGTCAATTTTAGACTCAATACCAAATATCGACAAAATGAACGTTATTAACTTAAATTATTACATAATGATTATAACATGGTAATAAGTGACTAAAAAGTAATAATAAACATAAAAACGTTCTTAAACAAGTAGAAATTAACTTTAGATTATTATTAAATATATTAAAGAATGATCGAGTCAAGTCGGACCCGAGGTAAGGGACTTCATCTCAATCTCCTTTCATTAAGGAATTTTTTGTTTTATACATGACTTTATTTTTTACGTTGAATAAAACCCTTTGACTTTTCATTTTTTCAAAGGGAATATTTTTATACTAAGAATTTTACTAAATGACAAAAAGGAATTATTTTTTTAAACTAAGCGGTGACAATGAACATTCCGCTACCGTGAGTATTATTTGACCTTTGGATTCCATAACAAGCTGGAATGTTTTTAAAAGAAAAAATAAATACCAAATACTCATTTTTACGTATTTTGGTTTTGAAAATAATTTTTATAATGTATTTATTATTGAAATATCATGAAATGATATTTTATTATTGCAATGTGGAAATTTTATCATTCCTTCATTCTTATGTTATGTGTTATGTTCATGTTATGGTTCTTGGGAATTATTTACGTATATGGGTGGTTCCGTCAAAATCCTAGGGTGTGTGAGCCTGAGATAGCTCTCCAATGAATTGTGTAATTTTATAGAGGTAAACGTTAATGTTTCTCCTAAGAGATTTAGGGAATATACAGTGATGGGTATTCCAAAGTAACTCCCTATGTAGCTGTGATAGTTATAATTTAAGTATGGTATGGATGCCGCAAGTATTTATGATTTCTATGTGTCTTTCATAAATATTATGATTTCAAGAGGTAAGTGAAAGAGTTAATGTTTTGTATGAATTTATGATAAAATGTTTTCATTCACTATTTTATAACCCTTACTGATCCTTTTATGATCATCCCATGTTTTTAAATGATTTTCACAGGACTTAAAGATGAATAGGGTCAAGGATGGGATCAAGTAAAAGCCATGCTCTCTTTAACATGGAATTAGACATGAATTTTTTTAAGAGTTTTTGTTTTATGAAAAAAAATGTATTCTGGGTAGAAGTGCCTACATTGTAATATTTTGATATGTAATAGTTATGTCCTAATTTCCCTAAAACATTATACCTGAAAAGATCCTCAATAGGAATTATTCATTAAATTCAATATTTTGTAATGTTTATAGTGGGTCCATATAATTTGTATTAAAGGGAGGTTTAGATAAATTTATGAGTTAGTGTGTTGTTAAATAAATTTTCATAAGGTAATTTATGATAATATTCAAATCATATAGCATTTACAGAATAATATGTTTCTTCGCCTAAGATATTTCTGTGTTCAGAATGGTTTTCCGCATAGGAAACATGGCAGCTATGTTGGGACAACATTAGGAGGAAGACAACATTCCAAATCGGCAACCTGAGATGGTCGGAATAGGAACTGAATAGTTTTTTGCAGTGATGGCATTGTTGACTCAGGCGATAAACGGTGGTGATATCCATGTATGAGATCAGCCAGATCAACAGCAGAGGAACATGTCAGTAGGGGAGCATTTCATGAGGCAACATCCCCCATCATTTTAAGGATCATCTGACCCTGTGCTAGCTGAGGGTGGATTAAAGCACTGGAGATGATTTTTGATGTCATGGGTTGTTCAGAACATAAAAAAGATAGTCTTGCAGTTTACCATTTTAAAGGTGAAGCTGATCAGAGGTAGTCGATGGTGAAAAATAGTAGGGATAGTAATGAGATTTATGCACTCAATTGGGATGAATTCAAAGGTATGTTTCATGAGATATATATTCCTTAGGTGGTTCTTATTAGGATGGATAAACAATTCCTATAATTGAGGTAGGAGGATGACTCTGTGGCTGCTTATGAAGAAAAATTCACTCGACTAGCAAGGTATGCTCCAAATTTCATACGAGATCTTAATAGTAAAATCAATAGTTTTTTACAAAAGATTAAAGCCAATGTATCGAAGGGATTTAGCATCTCGTGATTACAAAAGTTATTAAAAACTTGTTCGTTGTGCGGAGAAGGTGGAAATAGAGTTTGCTAATGACCAGTTATTCTTTGAAAAACAACAGAATAAGAGGTCGAGGTGGCAGGAGAAAGGGAAGAACTCTTTTAAAAAGTCTGATGGTAAGAAAATTAAGTTTACATTTTGTGAAAATTGGGGTAAAAAGCATGTTGGGGAATGTCTTTTGAATTCTGGTAAGTACTACCGATGTGGTACAATGGGACATAAGGATCGTAATTGCACTAAAAATGATCAGGGTAATGGTAAGACAAAATCTGATTTACAGTCAGTAAAATGTTTTAAGTGCAATGAAAATTGTCATTATGCAAATGACTGTATGACAATGATCTCAACTTATGGAAAGCAGCTAGACTACAAGTAGAAAGGGGTGGTGAAATCCTAAGCAACTACTTCAGCAAAAGTTGGTCCATCAAATGAAGTTGTATCAGGTACAATATGTTTTTATTATATTATGCCAATGTGTTGTTTGATTCAAGGTCTACACATTATTTAATTTTTGAAAAGTTTTCTAGTAAATTGGGAATTACATCTCATTATATGAATACTAAACTTAGGGTAAAAATAGATGGAGGAAATGTTGAGACAAAAACAATACATAATAGCATTCTTTTCCTAGTGTACGGAATGAATCAACCTGCAAACCTTATTGTTTTTCCTCTAGTAGTGTTTGATGTTATTTTGGGCATGGATTGGAATTTTGTTTGTCTTGCTAAGATTGTCTGTAGAGATAAAGAGGATTCTTTTTAGAATGATTTTCAGTTTGTTTACAAGAATGAACCCTTGCTTTTGATAACATATCAGGAAATCGAAAAACTGGTAAAATATGGAAATGAATGTTACCTTGCACATATTGTTGAAAACAAAGGAACTATTCAGATTAATGATGTGCCAGTGGAAATGAGTACCTTGATGTTTTCCCTGATGAGTTGCCTGGTATAATACCAAATCGTGAAGTTGAATTTACTGTTGACTTAGTTCCTGATGCTAATCCAATTTCAAAACCCCCTTATCGAATGGCTCAAATTAAACTTTTAGAGTTAAAGAATCAATTGTAAGAGTTATTAGATAATGGTTTCATTCAACCTAGAACATCACCATGGGGTGATCCTATATTCTTTGTTAAAAATAAAGATGATTCAATGAGACTTTGGATTGATTATAGAACACGGAATAACATCACTGTTATGAATAAGTATACTTTGCCTCATATCGATGACTTGAATGATCTACTCCAGGGAGCTCAGTTTTTTTCGAAGATTGAATTGAGGTCGGGGTACCATCAGTTGAATGTAAAAGAAGAAGACATTCCAAAGACTGTGATTCGTACTAGATATGACCATTATGAATTTTTAGTTATGCCTTTTGGGTTAACCAATGCACCTACTGTATTCATGGGCCTTATGAATAGAATTTTCCGTGAGTTCTTGGATAATATTGTGGTTATGTTCATTGATGATATTTTGGTTTATTCCAAAATTAAAGAGGAAAATGAATGCAATTTAAGGTTTATCTTGAAACACATAAATGAAAAGAAAATATTTGGTAAATTCAGCATGAGGGAGTTTTGGTTACAACAAATTTCATTCCTTGGTCACATTGTTTCAAAAAATGGCATAAATGTTGATCCTGCTAAAACAAAATTTATTGAAGAATGGCCAAGACCCAAAAATATAACAGAGATCTATAGTTTTCTTGGTTTGGCAGGTTATTATCAACGGTTTATTGAAAAGTTTTCAAGGTTATCTAGTCTAATGACTAATTTAACTCGAAATGGTGTTAGGTTCATCTGGACAAAAGAATGTGATGATTGTTTTCAGGAATTGAAAAGAATATTGGTGAATGATCCAATTTTGGCACTACCTTCTAGAAATGGTGAGTTTGTTATCTACAGTGATGCTTCGTTGAAAGGATTGGGTTGTGTCCTAATTCAGAATGATCAGGTAATTTCTTATGATTCATGTCAGTTGAAACAACGTGAGTTAAATTACCCTTCACATGATTTGTAATTAGATGCTGTCATTTTTTCTTTAAAAATTTGGAGGAATCATTTGTATGGAATTAAGAGTGAAATATATACTGATCACAAAAGTTTGAAGTATATATTCACTCAGAATGAATTGAACATGAGATAGAGGAGATGGTTGGAATTAATCAAGGATTATTATTGCACGATCCTTTACCATCCTGGAAAAGAACATAAAGTGGATGATTCTTTGAGTCGAAAAAGTAATTATTTATTAACCATGCTACGTTTGGAACAATATTCTTTGGTTTTTGATTTGATTAATTATATAATATAAGTTGTTGGTGTAGGAGATTCTTCTGTTTTGTTTTAGGGGTCAGTGAGATCATCTCTATCAGACATAATAAAGCAAGCACAGAAGGAAGACAGTGAGTTGCAGAAAATGGTAGAGTTGGTTCAGAAGGGTATGATTCCTGATTTTAATATTGATAATGATTTTGTTTTGAGATTTGGAAAGAAATTATGTGTGCCTTGTGAATCATAGTTGAAGAATGAGTTGGTATGTGAAGCTCATAGTTCTCCATTATAAGTTCATCCTGGTAGTACTAAGATGTACATAGATCTTCGAGAGTATTACTGGTGGGATGAAATGAAAAGGGATATTGTTTATTTTACTATAAAGTGTTTGACTTGTCTTCAGGTTAAAGAAGGGCGACAGTTACCAAAAGGGATTCTTTAACCATTACCGGTACCTGAGTGGAAATGGAAAAAATATGCATGGTCTTTGTTGTGGGATTACCAAAGACATGTCGAGGTAACAATGAAATCTGGGTAATAGTTGACCGATTGACTAAATCTGCTCGTTTAATTTCTATTAGAGATACATTACCTCTATATCAACTTTCTCGGTTGTATGTTAGAGAGATAGTCAAGTTGCATGGAGTTACCCTCTCTATTGTATCTGATCGTGATCCCAGGTTCACTTCTAACATTTGGAAAGGCCTTCAGAAGTCATTGGGTATTGAATTAAATTTTGGTAAAACTTTTCATCCTCAATCAGATGGGCAGTCAGAATGAACAATTCAGACATTGGAGGATATGTTACGGGCTTATTCGATGGATTATCAGGGAAGTTGGGATCAACATATTTCTTTGGTTGAATTTTCTTATAATAACATTTTTCATTCAAATATATAGATGGCTCTACTTGAAGCATTATATGGAAAGCGTTTTCGAACTCTATCTTTTTTGGATAAAGTAGGTGAATGGGAGCTAATGGGACCAGAATTGGTAGAAGAAATGGAAAAGAAAGTTCAGTTGATTCAGAATCACATGAGAACAGCTCAGTGCATATAAAAAAGTTATGTAGATAACTGGAGGAAGTATCTTTCTTTTGAGTTTGGTGATCATGTCTTTCTCAAAGATTCTCCATGAAAAAGTGTGATGTGTTTTGGTAAGAAGGGAAAGTTGAGTCCAAGGTTCATTGGACCTTATGAAATTCTGGAGATAGTGGGATCTGTTGCGTATAGAGTGGCTTTACCTCCGTGTTTATCCTAGGTACATAATGTTTTTCATGTTTTGATGTTGAGAATGTATATTCCAGATCCATCTCATGTTTTGAGCCCATAGGTAGTTCAGTTGAAAAAGAATATCCCTTTTGAAAAAACAACCAGTTCATATTCTTGACCATAGAGAGCAAGTGTTGCGGAATAAGTTAATTCACCAGGTAATGGTTTCTTGGAAAAACCATATGGTTGAAGAGGCAACGTGGAAATATGAAAATGCTATGAGTGATAAATAACCCCACTTATTTTGATATGTAAATAAAAATTGTGAGGACGCAATTCGCAAAAGGGGGGAAGGATTTAAATCTCTTTTAAATGAAGAATACGAAATATTTTATATTTATTAATATTTTTGAATTAAATATTAATTTTACATTAAATGGGTTGCTATGTTCGATAGCGTACCTGATACGCAACAGTGGGTTTCTTTGGTATCTTACATTGCACACTAATAATATATATATTATTATTTTAAACAGTAGTTAACTCCTAGCCGTTGTATTGGAAGAAATGAAGAAATCCAACTAAAATAGGATTATACATGTTTGTTAAATATATTTACATTTATCAAATAAAAGTTAGAGGCTTAAAAAGTGAATGAATCTAATTTTAAGCATAATTTTCATTAAAAGGATGATTGATCAACTTTTAATGGAGAACCATTTTTAAATGTACTTTTGGTCACTGTAATACATTCTAATTGACCAAAAAATCCTTATTTTCAATGGGGACATCAAATTTTACTCTGTGCAATTTTTGGAATTTTTCTAATAAAGTTCATTTTTTTAATGAATAGTTAAAAATATTGTATTTTAATTCAAAAGTGATTTTAAATATAATTTTTTTTATGGTTTGATTATATTTTAAATTATATTTAATGTTAAATTAAAATATATTTTTACCATTTAATCCAATGTTGGTCATTGAAATTAATTTCACTTTGAAATTGGACATAAACAAGTATAAATATTTTAATAGTTATTATTTCTTAAAAACACTCAATTTGTTTTAACAACGGGAATTAATTTTTAAATTAATTAATGCCACAAATATGTTTTGAAATTGGAAAAATAGACATCATTTTTGAATTCAGAATATCAAATATATCTTGGGCTGAATTTATGGTATTTTTCTGAAAAACATCAATTTTTGATTAATAGTGACACAACATAGTGGTAGTTAAAAAACTGACTTTTTCATTTAAATGGAATTTTACCACTTCTGTGAATTGAATTTAAAAAATCCAACATACATGGTTGTTATCAAGAAGTAAAATGTGGTTCATTAAGATGAAAAAATAATTTTTCGTGAATAGTAACTTTTGACTTTTATTTACCGCAGTTAAAGGTAAATAAGGAAATTCAAGGTTAAATGAATATTATAATAATATAAAATTCACTTAACATTTGTCCTAACCTTATTGTTTGAGTCACTAACCACAATGGTCATCTTCGGGTCAATTTTGGGACCCCATTGATCCACATGGGAGCAAAAATGACAATTTAGATTAATTAATCTAATATAAAGACAAAATTGACATTAACAAAAATATATTAGCAATTATTTATTATATGGTGTTATATAAATTCTATTTTCGACTACAGATATTCATTGGATGATAAAAATATTTCCTATATGATAGTAGTTTTTTATATAATTTTTAGACATCGAATTATTTATATTATTTATGACACAATAATGATGTTGTATTTTCCTCATTAATAAACAATTAAAATAAATAAGATTTGAATGATTAAAATATTATCCAAAACATGTCCAATTATGATTGGATGATTTTATTTCGAATATGAGTCATCTTATCTTCGACCTTAATGATATTTTGACCATTAGAAACTGAATATCATTTTTTAAAAAAATAATGTTCTGACACTTTCCTAAAGAGCCCCTCCTCTCCCTTATAAAAGGAGACAACTTCTATGCAATTCATCACCCATCTAAAGCCGTTTGGCTCGTCCAAACTCTGCCCAATTAAGCTCCCTACATCCCCCTCCTCTTCCTAGATGCATTACCATAGGAAGAAGGGATTTCAAGTTGTCATTTGGTTCAAACCAAAGAGTGTTACCCAAATTAAAGGTAACAATTTCACTTAAATTGTTTTCCTTTATTTTACTTCTCCAACCACTATATTCATTTTATTTCCTATCTTTTTAAACAACACCAATATCCTCAAAATAATAAGATGCTGTTATGAGAAATATTCAAACTAAACTTACAAAAAACTCCATCTAATCGATGAAGAACATAATGTTTCTGAGGAGGGAAAACTAATGCCTCACAAAACGACGATTGTTCAATTACATCTTACCGCCTCTCATGGTGGCCATTATGATGGCACTGTATTTATATATGATATATATTATTTTTATTATTTCCTTATGCTTCTGTACTTCCAATTTATATCATGCATTTATGGATTCCATAGTGGGTAAATACGATAATCTCATTTGAGGAAGTGCGGATTACCACCCCATCAAAATTATTTGACTCGTTAATGCCTTATGTGGGATGTATAAAGGATAGAGTTAATGATATTATATATGATATTATACTAGAATTATAATATACCTTTGTATCATTATGATTTAATTTCATTAAAATAAGAAATAGAAATGAAAGTAGTGTTCATGAGTACGTACATCTTACTGTCTCCATGAACGGTGCATTGCATTTCTTATCTCTATATGTTATGTTCTATTATAAATACATTTACATGCTGGATATATATGATATGTATGATAAACAAATCCTGAATATCATTCTGGATATAACGAGCCTTTTAACACATGAACAACATGTTATTATAAGAAGACCATTTTTGACTCAAGTACCAAATATCGACAAAATTAACGTTATTAACATAACTGATTACATAATGATTATAAAATGGTAATAAGTGATATAAAAGGAATAATAAACTTGAAAAGGTTCCTAAGAAAGTATAAATTAACTTTAGTTTATTATTCATGATATTAAAGAGTGATCGAGTCATGTCGGAAGTGAGGTAGTGGAATTCGTCTCAATCTCCTTTCATTGAGGTATTTTTACTTTTATACACAAACTTATTTTATACGGTGAATAAAACCCTTTGACTTTTAATTTTATTCAAAAAGAATATTTTTATATGAAGAATTTTTCTAAATGACAAAAAGGAATGTTTTTTTAACATAAGCAGTGACAAAGACCTTTCTGCCGCCGCGAGTATTATTTGATCTTTGGATTCCTTAACAATCCGAAATGATTTTAAAATGAAAACTAAATACCAAATACTCTTTTTTACGTATTTTTGTATTGATAATTATTATGATGATAGATTTATTATTTAAATATCTTGATATGATATTTTATTATTGAAATGTGGAAATGTTATCTTTTCTTTTATGCTTATGTTATGTGTTATGATCATGTTATGGTTCTTGGGAATTATTTACATATACAGGTGGTTCCATGATAATCCTAGGGCGGGTGAGCCTGAGAGTAACGTGTCGGAGGTAAAGATGAATGTTTCTCCTAATAGATATAGGGAATATACTGTGATGGGTATTTCAAAGTAACACCCTTTGTAGCTGTGATAGCTAAATGTAAGTATGGTATTGATGCCGCAAGTTAACGTTATCATTTATGCTTTCTATGTGTCTTTAATAAATCCTATGATTTAATTAGGTAAGTGAAAGAGTCCATGTTTTGTATGAATTTATGAACAAATATTTTCATTCACTTTTTTATAACCCTTACTAATCCTTTTATGCTCATCCCATGTTTTGAAATGTTTTTCACAGGACTTAAAGATGAATAGGGTCAAGGATGGGATCATGGAAAAGACATGCTTTCTTTAACATGGAATTAGGCGTGACTTTTTTTAAGAGTTTTTATTTTATGAAAAAATGGATTCTTTGTAGAAGTGCCTAATTTGTAATATTTTGAGATTTAATAGTTATGTCCTAATTTCCCTAATACGTAAAACCTGAAAAGTCCTCAATGTGAATTATTATTTTAATTCTATATTATTTAATGTATAAGGATGAGTCCTTATAATTATATTATCATTTTACACCTCAATTACCCTATTTACATATAATCATGGTAATTAAAAAGTAGTTGTTACAATTCACCAAAAATTATTTTCGCTCTATTGATCCAAGTTTTAATTACCAATGTCAGCTGTTTCTCTTGAATTATTAATATTCATTTCACAATAGTGGTAAAATTACGTTTTATGAAAATTTGCAAATGCACTTAGAATGCTGGTAAAAGATGTTAAAAAGTTCTATAAAATTTTATACATGTGATTTTATTATAAAATGACCCTGAATTACATTGAAAATATCCACGTATTATATATATATATATATTTAGATAATATAAATTTAAAAAAATAATTATTTTAAAAACAATCAGTTTTAAACAATGACATAGTGTTTTCACTATTCATAAAAAAATTGAATGTTTTAAAAAAAATATCATAAATTAACCCTTATCTAATTTAGATATTCTGAATCCAAAAAAATCCACATTGAAAAAGATATTATAAAATTTCAAAAAGTAGATATTATTATTCATAATGTCAAGTATATCAGTCGTGGTGTGCTAGAACATCATGTTTTGTATATCGCAATCTATTGTACTATTCAAAAAGAAGAATACCATGGAAGCTTGAGGACTGACATTCTTCAATCCTTCAAAATATCACGTCCTTAATATTTATAGAATATTACTTCATAAAAAGAATTGGGTTGTTATTTATCATAATTTCCATGGGTTCTACATTGTATCTTCCATCGGATTGTTTTTCCATAGAACGACTACCAGATGAGTTGTCAGGTTTTTCAACACTTGTTCTCTCGTATTAAGGATCCTGATAGGATCATCAAAATTAGACCAATCAGGATCCTATTCTATTTCATCATAGATGAGTACATGCATTGGTTTTGGAATTAATTTTCTCAACAATGATACATGGGACACATCATGAACTTTGGAGAGACAAGGATCTATTACCAAAGAGTAAGCTACAAATCCAATTCTTCCTAGAATATCGACAGATCCTTTGTGCCTCGGACATAATTAACCCTCCATACCAAATCTAATAACACCCTCCCATGGAGATAACATCATGAAAACAACATCTCCTATGGGAAATTCCTAATCCTTCCTTCAGTTATCGATTTAGGTCTTTTTTCTAATTTGAGCATCATTGCTGTGTGTTTGGATAATCATCACATTTTCCATTGTTTCCTCAACACATATTGGGCATATAAGATTTCTTTCACCAACATCAAACCAAAAAGATGGTGTGAAACATCTCTTTCTATATAATGCTTCATATGGTTTCTTTTGAATACTATAATGGAATATATTGGTATTGGAATATTCTACTAGTGGTAAATGATGACCCCACATATCTTTAAAGTCAAGTGACATATATCTCAACATTTATTATAATGTTTTAATAGTTAGTTATGTTTATCCTTCATTTTTAGGGTGGTATGCAGTGCTCAAATGATGTTCGGTGTAATTAAAAACGCTTTTCCATAAACATGATGTAAAATGGGGATTTTGATAAAAAACAATCAATAGGGGTACAACATGAATTATTGGGACATATGTATATATATAGTATTGCTTAATGTTTTAGTGAGAAATCTTCTCCTATAGCATTAATATGTGATGACATGGTAAGACAATGAACAATGACCCATATAGCTTCATTCTGTCTATGAGTCTTTGGTATCCCCATGACAAATTCCATTGTAATATCATCCAATTTCTTCTTAGATATGGGTAGAGGTTTCATAAATCATCTAGGAAGTTTTCTTACAAACTTCGCCTATTTAAAATTCATACATCTTGACACATAATTAGAAATATTCTACTTCATGTTGTCCCTCCAAAAATATTCCTCCAAATCTAATTATATCATAGTGCCACTAGGGTGTATAGTGAAATTGGAGCTATGAGAATCATCCATCAATTCCTTTTCCAAATCATCTATGTCGGGAAAACAATGTATCTTGCCAAATTTTAATATTTCATCTTTATATATGATTTCAATATATCTACCATTATTCATGACATTACTATTATCTTGGAACTTCTCCTCATCTGTCTGAGAATGTTACGTCATTTCTTGTAAAGATGTATTAGAATCCATTTGAAAAAGTATTGATGTGTAACCTTCAATGATTATTCCCATATCCATATTTATCAAATCCCTTAACACAAGATCCCTATCAAAACTCATATTGTTCTAATCTTCAGGATCAATTTTTCTCAAAGAATCTGCCACCTTATTTTCCTTCACTGGTTTGTAGTGTATTGTGAAATAAGAATCCTTGAGTAGTTCAATCCATCTCATTTTCCCCGTGTTGAGTTTTTTTTTGTGAAAATATATTTCACACACTTCTGATCATTATAAATATCAAATTTTTCACTATATAGATAGTGTATCCATATCATCATACAAAATATGACAGCTACTAACTCAATATCAAGGGTGAGATTGTTTTATTCATGATATTTTGTCTACCGTGATTTATCCGCAATAACCATAACATTCTGTATAAGGAAACAACCTAGTCATTTTTTTAAGAATCACTATAAATAACAAACCAATCATTCCATAATGGTAAATTCAAGATAGGATCATTGAATAATATTTTATTAAATTATTCAAATAAAATCATCACACTCTTTATGGAAAACAAATTTTACCCCTTTACCTGTGAGCATTGTTAATGGGTTATCCAATCAGGAAAAATTCTGGGTGAAACACCAATAATAACCTGCTAAACCCATAATACTACATACCTTTATTATAATTGTCGGTGTTGTCCCTTCTAGAATTGCCTTGGTAGAAGAAGTATTAAAAGAGATTCCATCCTTAAATATGTTATTTCGATGAATATTAATTTCCTAATGCCAGAATTCACACTTGCTATGATTCCCATATAAATCATTTCATCAAAGGTTTTTCATAATAGTGTTCAAGTTATATTAATGATCTTCATATGTTTTTGAGTATACCATAATATCATTAATAAATACGATTAAAAATTCATGAAGATATTCTTTGAAAACTCTATTTATTAGATCCAGGAAAACAGAGTGTGCACTAGTTAGTCCAAAAGGCATTAATGTAAACTTGTAAAGGCCAAACCTAGTTTGAAATGAAATTTTATGAATCTATTCCTTCTTCACACACAACAGATGATATCTATATTGAAATTCAATATTTGGAAAATATTGATCTCCATGAAGTTGAATGAATAAATCATCAACGTGAGGTAGGGTATACTTGTTCTTTATTGTAGTGGCATTGATATCCATATAGTCAATCCACATCTCATAGACCCATCATTATTCATTACAAAAAATCATGGGATCCCCATTGAGAAACACTAGGGAGAATAAATCCTTTATTCCACATTTCCCCAAGTTTTTTCTTTATTTACACTAATTCCATAGGGTCTATTATATATGGGGTCTTCAATATGGGAGTTGAACCATAAATTGAATAAATGTAAAGAAATATTTCTCATTCGTGAGGATGTCAAGTTAAATCTTCTAGAAACACATCATCATATTATTAAATAACATTAATGTCTTCTATTTTAAAATTGTTTTTCCACCAACAGTAATTTCACACTCTTTCTCCATAATAATTTAATTTAGTGAACCTGCTGGGGTGGATCTAGATAAGAATCAAATGGTGATGTTTCTTCTCTAAAGATAAGGTATTCAATATAATCATCAAAAAATATTTAACATTATTCATCATACAATAAATATTTGCATGATGGTCAGGAATTAAATCAATGTCGTGCATTATATCAAATTAAATCATAGTTATGATGATGTGACCAGAAAATAAATTTTTCAATATGCTTTAATGGAAACTGATTCAAAAAACATTGTTGTAATGATACTTCCTTTATCAGTTTTGACTAAAAAATACCTTGTTCAATAAAAATAGAAATATGTAATTTTCATAGAAAACATGGATGATATGAAACAATGTGATGATCCAGAATCGAATAAATAATTGCCTAAATTTGACTAAACCATTAATATACCTACCACAACATCATTGTGAGCTTCAACCACAACATTAGTGACAACATATGCTCGTCCTTACTCCTTATTCCTTTTGGAGGTAAGTTTTGTTATCCCTTTGGGAATTCATTTTTAAAATTCCCCATTACTCTACAATTGTAGCCTTCTACATTGAAAACCTCATTATTTTCCTTACATGCACATGCATGGTTTCCTTTTTAACCACACTTGTTACAAAGACCCATTCCCTTCAAGAAATTACCATGGTGTTTCCTCCCATATTTACTAGAGGATGGAAGTTCATCTTTTCCCTTCATCCCCTCGTCTTCAATTCTAGAATGATCAGTATATATCTTCTTCTCCTTCATTCCTTTAAGGTCATACAACTACGTTAATTCCTTTTCGGTCTAGATAGAACATGATAAAATATATTTATATGATGATAAATATTGTGAGACTAATGATCGATAGAAAAATGTTGTTAACGAATCGAATATTCAATCAATATAACTCATGGGGTTATGTTTATAATCTAAAGCATGTCATGCTATCCTGGTGAAGTTATCATCATACATTGAGATATTTTCATCCTCATTTTGCATTGGACTCCGAAATTTCTTTTTCATATCCCCTTGATGGTCACGAGGATACTATTTCTCTATGAAATGATATTTAAAATCCCTCCATTCCATATTTGATACATATTCATCCTAATTTTTGTGTCTAATTAATGACCACCATTGATCTGTATCACCTACGTGGGAATAAACTACCATGAAAACGTTGTCTCTTTCACTACTCCACAAAGTAAGAAATAGTTTTTCTAAAGAATATATCTACTTCTCCATAACAAATGGATTTTTAGTCACATTTAATATTGGTGGTTGTTTCTTCATGAGGTGGCATACTATTTATCCTCTATGTTATTGATGACGGTGATCCAAATGGGTAAGGTTATTATCATAACCTGAGTGAGTTTTCCCATTATGGTTATGAGTTGTTCAATACAATTTTTATCACCTGCTCCATTATAATTATCATTAGAATGTGGGAAATCCCTTCATTGATTACCTCCATTGATACAGTTTCCATTCCGTACACCAGGAGCCATTTTTAAATAATGGCATATAATAGATTAGTTTATGAATCACATTACATAATTATAAACATATAAAATACCCAACATAAATTGAACAGTTTATGCATATAATAAATAATCATAAAAATAGGGTTTCTTTGATGGGTAGTTTAATCATAAATCCTTCATAATGGTTTGTAAATAAAATGTTAAGTATCCTATGAATATCCACTGGGATTGTCAAAACCAATTGTGAAGCAATGCCCATTTCTGTGTACCAGGATATCCCTGGTCAAGCCCAAAACTCTTTGTCAGAGGTTTCACTCCTAGGTACATCTGTGCCAGAGCTGCCTCTACCTTCTCATATCTAGATAGAGATATATTTTTTGGTATACTAACAAAATATCTATATTACCAAAATTCGTGGAATTTCTTTTATACCAATCTTCGATGTTTATCTTAGGGTAAATATATGTAATTTGAGATTTTATAAATATAGTTTCCAATGTTTGAACTATATTTCCTTTGATACTAGCTTAACGCCCCACCCAAATTACCTAGATTTGGTGAATTATTTCATAACATTACGATGATCACAAGAGATAAATTCTTGAAAGATGGGTTAGTTTATTAGCCTTGGAAGTAAAATATGCATACTCATGTTTTAAATTACTTCAGGGAATAATAAAACAATAACATTGGGTTCCCTATGAACACACTTGTATCCCTTAACATATCCCTGTTGTTCAATAAAAATATACTTCTTTAAATCCTGATTAAAATAAAACAGAAGAAAGTGGTTAGCTCATATTCTCAGTAAATATAACAATATAACAGAAACAACAACAAATAAGAATAAACATTTAAGGAAATGTATAAGACTAAAACACAAGACTTTTAAACTTAAACAACTACACAATAATGTAAAGATAAATAATATATGTCCATTTACTCAATCACATGGATATTCTAATGACCAAATAATCACATTTAATATCCATAGCTATTTTCATACGTATAGAATGCATAATGACATACATCATAACCATATAGTAAATTCCTTTTTCCAATAATACAAAGAAGATTTTGTGAAGGCATTATGTCAAGACACTTGTTTTTTCATGAGACCTACCGATGCATTGACGAACTATAGCAGGCTACGACAGTCACATACTAATTCCAATTCATTCTTCATATGAAATGGATGAAATATAACATAAACATTCGTTTTAAAACATTTATTTGAAATGTTAATACTTTAACCACAAACCATGGATGGTATAAAAATAACACATCAATAATTAAACATATCATAGATCCTTCAATAAAATATTAAATATTGTATCATAATAAATCAACTTCAAACAGGTGCAAAATCCTTCAATTGATGTCGATATATTTGAAATCAAAATTACTTGAGAGAAACATATCATTCTATTTTTAAATCAAATAAAAGTCAAATAATTATTAAAAAATTATTTTGAAGATATTATTATAAGGTAATAATGGAATCCTCAAAGTTGTTATAATGGCTGAAAATATCCCCTCCCACTATATATTTTATAAAAATATTCATACCTTAATTTGTCGAATTTTCACAAAGTACCTTTTTTGAAAAAAAAACTTAATGATTCCTTTAAATAAAATTACCAAAATGGTAGAAAAATGTTATAAATTACATTAACCCATAATCTATTAAATTGTAAAAATGTTCTGAAATAAATTTATATGAATCCCGGATGTGGATGAGAATGATGCGTTGTAGATACTTACGTATAAACAACCTCAAATAAATAATGATATTGTAAAATTAACCCTTACCTTGTAATTTTATTTAGTAGAGGGTATGTTATCCTTTTGTATAAATGTTAATGAATTGTTGTTAAATATTACAATAACCACATTCATAAATATCATATCATATATGAGCTACAAATATTATTTTGTTAATAATATTTTAGTATTATCATTGTTTTGGGTGTTAAATGATTCATTTTATATTAAATATATTGTGATGTATGTCACATTTGTTATGGATAGTATGTATATAATTCATATCCATAATGTTATTATGTTCAAAATAATTATTTTGAATCATAAAATAAAAAATATTCTTGATTGGTTATGATGGGAAATGAATGACATCGCGTTCGTGGGGACTGTAATCTGTACGTATGTCCGAGTTACAATGTCATTCTATTAATGGTGAAATAGTATGTAATTGGATGGAATATAATACATAAATAATCATTAACATGTTATATTTTTTATTTACATAAATTATACTCATTATTATACCCATCCAAATAATTATTTTAAGAATAACAAACTACACAATGTCGTGGAGATGGTAAGCGTATGTATGCATGTATGGCGAATTTTTTCATTCATAGGTTGGAAGAAATAAAAAATATACTTTTTAACATATTTATAATAAAATCACAGTATGTAGATGGTACTGAAGTTATTATTTTGTTATGCAAAAAACAATGAAAGAAGAAGTTGAAATAGAAAACAATATTGAAAGAAGTGTGGAAATTATTACATATTCTTAGGGAGATTCCTTTTGATTTGATCAAAATGGCTAGATAAGATGGCATTATGATAAACTTTACACCTCTATGATTAATTTTGGATTGTTTAGAAGATATTTGAGAATGGGTTTTTAGCCACAAATAAATTTCGAGGTGTTATTTTGAGAGAATGGGAAGTACCCATTTATATGAGACGTGAGGGTCACTTTAGGAAAAGTTTGAAATATTCATTTATTATAAAATTATTATTGGTTTATAATTTCTAAAAATATATTTAGTTAGAGGATAAAGTTTGTATGAGTATAAATCATATCTTCCAATAAGTTTTAGTCAAGTTTAGGTCACCCTATTAATCTTATCTTATATATTTTAATCTTAGTTAAATAGATTATCTTTTACAACGTCATCTTGTATTTCTATATTACATGGTTAAAAAACAAACTATAAAATGCACAGAGAACCCAAAGTGGTTAAATAATGACATATATATCAATATATAAGTCATTTGGCATAACCATATATTTATTGTAATAAAATATCATTTAATAATATAATATTTGTTTTAAGAACTCATTAATGTCAATTTTGATACTGTTTAATATTTTGTTTTTTTGAAAGTCAACAAAACATGATTACATATAATAAAATAAATTTCATAAACCCTAAAATTTCATATTATCCTATATAATTAGTGGTATTCATCAAATGTCTCAATTGAAAAATATTTGGATATTTGTAATATAAAATATTTACTCATTTTTTAATAAGGAAATTAATGCATCATCAGTGAGACATAAATGAATTTAATTATTCATCATCTAAAAATAATAAATAAAATACAATTATATAAGAAATAATTTTCTCTTTCTAATAAAAACTAATATTAGAATTTATATGTTTTATAAAAATATAATAAAAATGTTTTAGATATTAAAATTTGTATTCATAACACTTTTAACTCTTATTTGAAAAAACTACACTAAATGTACTAATCTAATCCCAGTAGATCAAAGAGTATCATATTTTATTCATATAGATTATTTTGGTCTAAAAACACATATAAAATTAAATTATGACATGTTTTTTGGTATTTATAATTTCATTTTTACCATTAATTAACAAATTTACGTTTAACAGTAGTAAATAAAATTCAAAACTTACTATTCACTGAAAAAAATTTCATCATACTGAATCACAATTTACTTAATTATTTCACATGTGTCTCTCAGATTTTTTAAATTCAATTCATATAGGTGATAAAATTGTGTTTTATGTAAATATAAAAATGTTCTTATAATGTGGATAAAAGACGTTAAAAAGTTCAATAAAATTTTATTCATCAAATTTTACTAAAAAAAAAACTCCACTTAATTATATTTCACATATATAGTTATTATGTATCATTTTTGACATAAAATAATTAAAAAAATAAATAATTATTAAAATAAAATGATGGTTCTAAACAATAACAGAGTGTTTTTAACAATTCATTAAAAATTAATATTTTCATAAAAAAACCAAAAATTCATCCTAAGCTAATTTTGATATTCTGAATCCTAAAATGTTGTCAATTTTGAAACAAAGTTTAAAACATAAAAATTTGGGTATTACTATTCATAATGACTAGTATGATTAGTTATGGTGTGCTAGAACTCAATGTTACGTACAACACAAGCTATTGTAGTTTTCAAAGAGATGTGTACTATGGAATCTTGGGGAATTACACTCAATATCAGCTTTGATTGTATTTCATGCAACACAGAGTTTCTAGGAAACTACATATTATTAATATAATATTTTAAACTGGATAATTATAACAAATACCTGAAAATTAATAATATAAATACTAACATTTTATTTTTAAATATTATTTATAATTTTTTTATATAAATAAAACATATTGATAATAAGTTTTACATTTTTAGTAAAAACATAATATGATTGAAAATATATTTTCTTAAAGAACTTCATTTGATGTCATTCTGTGAACAATAATTAAAAAAATTTGACACCTTTAGAAATTTAATTTTATGAAATAAAAAAATATTTAAAATTAGAATTTCATATTAAAATAAGTGTGAATTATTTGGATTTTTATGAGAAACTTCGTTTTAAGATGAATATTGAAAAATATAAAATATTATATCAAAGCATCTATCAATCTAATTCATTTTTCTAGTAATATTATATATTATATTGCTTTTATATTCAATATAAATAAATTATTAATATATATATAGGAATCCAATGTTGGTTAGTAAAATAAATTATTTCATTGACATTTGTTATATAATCTTATTGAAAATATGGACGTTTTCACTTTTTTAAAATTATTTATCACCATGTCTATAGGCTTTTCATTAATCATAATTTTCTAATTATGTGAAGTGAATTTAAAAAAAATATACCATGTTTCAATTAGTATAATATATTTAATATAATAAGATCAACTTCATTTTTTACCATAAATAGTTATGAATGTTGATAGAAATAATTACAATGAATAATATAAAATTAATCTTATCGAATAAATATACCCTAAACATAAAGATCTAAAGGACCTATACAACTTTCCAAATCCCTTTGGATGAACATATATTAGAAAAAAATCCATTAATGAGTTTGGTAGATTTGTGAAGAATTTTTTCAGTAAAACATTGATATGCACATTTTTTTTGATAAAGTCCAAGCCTATCCCCTCCCTCAACATTAAAATTCCACCACCATTCCACCATATTCACACCCCTCTAGAAACTTATGATAGACTATGATATTAAAAATTCTTATACCAAAATTCACCTGTAATCCTTTAAGACAATCTTTTAGATGAAATAAAACAATATAAGATCTTTTTTTGGAAATCACAACGGTTTTCCCAAAGAAGAGGAAAAAACCTCCCTCAAGATCCTTTCATTTATATTATTTATACAATACCTCAATTATTCATATTACATGCAAACATAATAGCCTCAGTACCATCAATATACTATGGATTTTTATGATAACATTAAAGAACCTGAGCTATTTCCAAGTTGTGTTTTTAATTATATGGGAATTTTATGAGTCTGTGAAAATTAATGTCGTGTGATTCCGAGGCCTAGTGTGCGCAGAATTAATTTCTTAACATTTTTTAGGTATGTTCTGTGAACATGTAAGTGAGTATTTGTATCATTAAAACAGGTTTTCAAAATTAAGATATGAAGAAATCATTGAACTCGCAACACCAGTATTCACTTAAGAAGACGTTCACCACGACCGCAATTGGTCGAGGGTGAAAGTTAGATTTTGTGTTTTTTGTGGAAATAAAAATTAAATATAACAAAAAAAATTATTTTATTTTAACCTCCCTTTTGGATTATCGGTGTTGGGGACAACCCGAACTAGAAATCAATTTGGGGGTTTTCTAGTTTGGGTGGTCCCCACCACCAATCATCCAAAACAGAGGATAAAATAAAATAAAAACTGTTATTTTATTTTTTTTATTTCAACAAAACACACAAAAAATAACATTCACCCTTGACCATATATGGTCGAGGTGAAGGTCCCCATAAATGAATATCAGGCTGCCTATTCAATGGTGTCCTTAGAGTTCAATTCTGAGCACTGGTTTAAAAGATAAAATAACACACTTTCATGTTTATTGAACGTAGTTGAAAAAAAATTCATAAATTCATTTTGGCCTCACCGGGCCTCGTTATCACATGCCTTTATTTTTCCCAGACTCGTAAAATTCCCATATAATTGAAAAAAATTACATGGAAAAAATAGGGGTCTTTACATTCTCTCAACCTCTGGGATCTACGTCCCCTTAAGACACAACTCAAACTAAGAGAAAAAGTGGGGGTACTAGGCATGTATATGAGCCTCCCACTACTATGTTGTATCTGGAAGTTCCTGTGCAGCCAACGTACACGCACCAAAGGTATCAATCACCCAGTAAGGACACTCTTCGGTCGATCCTCAGTCTCCCATGGAACCTCCATAAATGTCTCCCCATCATCGATGTCTATATCGACAAGGTCAATAATGTGATAAGGGTCATGCATGTATCTTCTCATCTGGGACACATGGAAAACATCATGCACCCAGTGAAACTAAGAGGGATTTTCTAGGTGGTAATCCACCTCACCAACTCAAAATAGGAGCAGGAAGGGTCCAATGAACCTCGATGATAACATGTCGCCCTGACCAAATCTCTCTAAACCTTGTCAGGGGTGAGACCTATAGAAATACATGGTCAACATCCTCAAACACCAGATGCATACATCTCTTGTCCACATAAGACTTTTGTCTACTCTGTGCAGTAATCAGCTGCTCTTGGATGATTTGCACCTTCTCCATGGTATCTCATACCATAGGTAGTCTCATGAGTGCTGACTCACCTAGGATAGTCCATCAAAAAGGCGATCTGCAAGGTCGGTTATACAATTCCACAAAATGATCCATCCCAATGGGGGATTGAGAGTTTTTTTGTATGAATACTCTACCAAGGGAATGTGATCCTCCTAGCAGTGATCGAAGTTGATGATGCAAGAACGCAACATGTCCTCGAGAGTCTCAATGGACTGCTCAGTCTGGCCATTCCTCTGAGGATGGAAGGCATTGCTATAATGAATATTCATCCGGAAGGACGATTGCAACCCCTTCCATAGTCGGGAAGTGAAATGTGCATCACAATTAGAGACAGTCATTGAGGGTACTCCATGTGGCCATACAAAATCGTGAAAATAGAGGCTTCACATGATCTCTAATGAACCATGCTCTCTGGTCAGTAGGAAGTGGGCCGACATAGTGAGTCAGTAAACTATCACCAAGTTAGAATCATGACCCCATGATGTACGTGGATGTCCAATCATGAAGTCCATGGATACCCCGTCCCAATTCCACTATAGGATATCAAAAGTCTGAACCAAGCCTGCTACAATCTGATGCTCCACCTTCACTTGCTGATATGTGAGGTAGCAAGAGACCAACTCTGCTAATGCTTTCTTCATTCCCAACCAAAATTTTTGTCGTCATAGAACTTGGTACAACTTCACCACTCCCTGATGTGTCACAGTAGACTATATACCCAACACCATCCACTGGTAGACTCAAGATGGGGGAACTAGTCATCCTCTTCCTCATCTAATGAAAACATCGATGGCATATCTCTAACCACAAAAAGGTTTTCCCCTCCCTTCTCAACACTGATAAAGGTGCTGCAGCTCTAGAGAAATATGGAACAAATATATGGTAGTATCCGGCCAATCCCAGGAAACTATGTACCTCCGTCACACTCCTTGGTGGATCCTAAGAAATTACCGCAGAAATATTCACTGGATCCACCATAAATCCAGCCTATGAGATTACATGTCCCAAAAAGTGAAACTCTCGAATCTAGAACTAGATATTTATGAACTTACATTATATTTAGTCCTCTCAGAGTGTGTCCAGAATGATCTGGAAATGATAGGCATACTCCTTCTCAGTAGTTGAGTGGATCTGAATTTCATCAATGAAGTCCACCACAAAGTGATCAAGATATGGCTGAATAACCCTGTTCATGAGTCCCATGAACACTGAGGAAGCGTTGGGCACAACAAATGACATAAACAAAAACTCATATTGTCGTACAGACATCTAAAAGCTGTCATTTTCACATCTTCGTCTCGCACTCTGAGCAGCTGATAGCTTGATCTAAGGTCTATCTTCGAGAACCCCCCCCCCCCCCCCCGCTCCCTTAAGCTGATAAAAGATGTCGTCAATCTATGGGAGTGGGAACATGTTCTTCATGGTCACCTGGTTCAGGCACCGATAGGTAACACAATGTCTCAACCTCCCATCCGCTTTCTTGGTGAAAATATCAGGGCTTCCCAATGATAAACACTGAGCCGGATGAACTGCTTACCTTGTATGTACTCTAGAAATAGTTGCAGCTCACGATGCTCCATAGGAGCCATAAGATACGATGGTGTAGATATCAGTGTCTTCCCAGGGTACAAGTTAAGGTAGAAGTCCACCTCTCTACGAGAAGGTAGAGCCAGAACATAATCAGGGTAGACATCCGCGTACTGGTCCACCGCTACATGATATCATGGACTCTCTACATCCACCACTCTGAGGTTAAGGCTAACCATCTAAAGACTGATCTTTTTCACTCTCCTCTGGGTAAGTACATCATGTGCTACAAAGGCTCCTTTAACTTCTGTGATCGTAAAACTAGTCTCATATGTGCGGACACAACGCACATTGCTCCTAATACAGTCATTATGAACATGGACTATAGAAAACCAGTCCATACCCATGTTGATGTCCTAAGGCATCGATTTCGCTACTAGGAGATCCCATCTGAATCTCTCGCCTCATAGAGTAAGCTCACACTACCAAAACCAGTGTGTAATAGTCAAATAATCTCCCATAGCAATCTCTATCCATAAGGATTGAGCCAATAGGTCCGTCAGAATCTCCGAGCATCGAATGAGGACCATGTCAATGAGCAATTGACTAGAACCTATGTCTATATGTACTGATGCTAAGGTGGTGTAGACATATATTATACCTTGTATCATCTCTATAGTGCCATGGTCATATGCCTCAGCTGCCTGGAGCTAAGCTCGCCCATGTCCTCATGCTCCCTCTTGTCGTGGTGGACCACCTGGTGGTGGTGGAGGTTACATCCTAAATCATCTCGCACCACCAGCAACATGACTAGATCCTCTACCCCTTATACCTGCTTCAACCAGACCTCCTTGGTCGATCCTATTTCTCTTCATGGGCATTCCGTCGACCATCAATTGATTATCTGTATGGTGGGTCGGGTAGTCATGATAAATGCGACCTTCCCACTACATGTAAAAAAAAAACTACCTATTCCTCATATGACTGGCTCTGTCTCTAGTGCCCTACACAACCGACCCTAAGTCCAGTGGTCGTCCACCTTTAGGTTTGGTCCTCTTGGACATCTGTGACATTTTTCAACTTCCATCTGCAGAAGACTCTGTTACGTGATTCCCGGTGGTGGGTCTCCCTACTGGTGACTGGTCAACATGAAATCTCGCAAATAAGAGTTCTCGATGTAAGACCCATGCTTGCATCAGGATGCTGGGTGAGATCATCGAAGCCCTGATCTCCCGCTTGAGACCCTTCTCAAAGGATCAAGCCCTGAATAATTGGTCCTTCGCCATATCAGTGGATTAGCTTGAGCGATTGGTGATCCTCGCTAAGTACTGATCCATAGTCAAGCTGCCCTGCCGCATATGAAGAATCTCTTCTATGTGCACTACGTGAAGGGTCACTAGGAGAAACTCTGCTCAGAACATTCTCTCCATGTATTCCTAGATAAGTTTCACCTCATCGTGAACCTGGAGCACCAATATCCACCATCTTCCGGCTGATGCATATAGAAACTAGCATCATGGATCACCATGAGATCAGCTGGTGTCCCAAATAGTCATAATACTCTTATCACAGCCTCCAACCAATCCTCAACTGCCTATGGGTCCGTCTCATCACTAAACCTGGGTGGCCTCTCGCATTGGAACTCATTCAACACACTCAAGTGGCATGCACCCTCTACTGCTGGGGATGGTAGTAGCGGTGCCCCAACGGGTAATTCTACTATTGATTCCTTCATTGGAGCCTCTACTGAAATAGGGCCCTACACTGAGGACTCATCGCTTAATGGTCCTTCATCGTGTACTACACCCGGAACCCTAGATGGATGTCTGTGTGAAGGCATCCTTAAAAGAAATAGTTGTGCCAATGTCCATATGTTATACCAGGTGAGATGAATAAAAGAGTTTACAATGAAATATTTTCAATACACACATGCAATCAGTGTTTTCATGCACTCGGTCTGAAATTAGATGTGAGGGTCTCAGTGTATGGATACGTTTGCTGCCTCAGCAACACTGGATTCCCTAAACATATAACCATACTCACCACAATTAACACAATTATTATTAAAATATCAAATCCAAATGTTCTATATAAGAACATACACCTTTGACACCAATTTTTCATGACCCGTCCCTCAGGGCTCGTGACATGACTACACCATGCCTGCCTTCCATTGGCCAGGTGCTGGCCACTAGCACTGAAGGTGTATTCCCCAAAACTGGGATAGAAATTCCTTTATAACATTTAAACTCACACAACTAAGAACACAACATGTTATAACCCTGAGTAAACTGTAATTTGGAAAGAGTGTATACATCAAGAAAAAGGTGCTAGAATATAGGCCCAACTGGTAAATAATAGAAAACCAAAATGTACAAGTAAACTAAATAACTCCGATGAACACTCGCCAAGGATACTACCTGAGTGGTAGGTACAGATCTCGAATGGTTTTCCTTATAGTACTCCTCATATAAGGTCCTCCTCCGAGCAACCTCCAGTTATAGTACCCTCATTCTCAGTCAATCCTATCTGTAATATGCACCAAACACTACAAGGTGCAAGCATAACCTTTGTAGGGGTGAGTATAACGATACTCAAAATGGATCCTAAGACCCTAAAATGTCTAAAAAAATCCACAAAGGGTAAACCAAAAAGCATGTAATCAACTGAAAAAACTATATATTTATATTCCCATACATATACATATGTTATCAACTATACCCATCTCAATCATGAGGAAACACATGGTCCCACTCAAAAGCTGAAAGCTCAACTATTCCACAATTGAAGGAATAACACAAAGGTAAGTAGCACAAAGGTACGCCACATTGAATAATACCACAAAGGTATCACCATGAAGGTAAGTACCACAAAGTTAACCGACACCTAAAATTACCACAGAAGTATCACCACGAAAGGTAAGTACCACAAAGGTATGCCCCACAGAAAATTACAACAAAGGTAATGACTCAGATTACATCAGATATAACATTGGTACGGTAGAAATGAGGATTACATGTAACTACTAAATCATTTTACTCTGTTAAGAGACAGACCGACATAGGATCCTAAATCATTTGACCCGCATAGGATTATAATTCATCATACCCACATAGGATCCTAGTACACCATTAGACTCACATAATATCCTATTACAGTAGACCCACGTAGGATCCTAGAGTATTCACATGTGGATTCCTCGAGCGGATCCTAGTGTGACTATTGAAAGAAGAACCACAAAGGATCCCAATGAACAGAACCACATTGGATCCCTTTCTCATGTTACCACCAGCTACAGGGTTCCTACACTATTCTTGCTTGATTATGGGAGGGTCCGCGCATCAAGACACAGGTCAAATAATTCATCTACCACTAATTACAATGAATAAGTATCTGAATGGACCACCATGTAAAAGGGGTCTCAATGAAATAGACGGTGCGTCAATTGGACAGTCAGATTGTAAGTTATTATACTTTTTTTCCTGTGGGGCCGGATGGATTCATGTTCGATCCAACTCGTCTGTACCCTTGATTTATCTAAAATAAATGTGGGGTATAATTAAAGGATCGTCTCAAACCAAGGTTTCTGGTGTCATAGATAGTTATTCAAAGGGATGCCTATAGCTTAAGAAATAGTCGAGAGACAAAAAAGGGGTCGAAGTTGGTGGTAGTCCAGACCGACCCGGTCGGACCAACCTAGCTGGCTGGTTCTGTCTTGGACAATTGGGTACAGCCCGGGGTCTGCTGGGTCAGTCCTGAGGTCCGCTAGGTCCAGCCCAGGGTCCGACCTGCCCCGCTGGGTCTGACTCGGCCCGTTGGTTCCGGTCCTGGGTCCGGCCCTGGGTCCGACTCGGTTCTCTTGGTGTTTCCTGCACCGTGGGGTCCGTCCATAGGTCATGCCCTAGGTCCAACCTAGCCTACTAGTTTGGAATAAAGATCCTCCCATCCAACTGGGTCTTCCAAGACTGCTATGTCCAACCTGCACCGCGGTTCGCCACGGGCTGCCCAGCGGGCTAGGTCGGAACCGGGTTAGGCCGAGGCGACCCGAACCGGTTCGGGTCGGCGAAGCCCAGGTCGGGCAGGATGCAGACCAACTTCGACCCATTTTCGTTCTTTCAACTATTTCATGAGCTACAGGCATCTGTTTGAAAAATTTTCTGCGGTGCCAAAAACCATGGATCAAGACATTCCATTTGGTACACCCCACTTGATTTTTTTATAATGATAGGGTACAACCAGGTTGGATTGAACATGAATCTAACCGGGCCCTCAGGACAAAAATGCTTATAACTTACATACTGGGTGTCCGATTGACACACCATCAGTTGCGCTGAGACCCATTTTATGTGGAGGTATTTTGGGATACTTTTTCATGGGACTTCATGGAAGTTGAATTATTAAAACTATGTCTTGATGAGCATACCCTCCCAGAATCAATCGAGTTTAGTGTGGGAACCCTGTAGTAGTTTGTAACACGAGAAAGTGATCCTATGTGGGTCTATGATTTGGGATCATTTGTGGTTATGTGTTCGAGAGTCTCACGTGGATCCGATCTAGTAATCCACATGGGACTACCCAAGGATCCCTCCTAGGTCTGTTGTACTAGGATCCTATGTGGGTTTAATGATGCACTATGATCCTATGTGGTTCTGATGAATTAGGATCCAATGTGGGTCTAATGATTTTGGAATCTACGTGGGTATTCGTTTTAATAGAGTAAGATGATTCAGCAGTTACATCTATACATCATTACTATCGTACCTATGTCATACCTGGTGTGATCTGAGTGTTTACCTTGGTGGTAATCTTATGTGTGGAGTACCTTTTTGGTACATACCATCATGGTGATACCTCTGTAGTAATCTTCTGTGCAGAATACCTTTGTGGTGATACCATTGTGGTATTATTATTTGTGGTGTACCTTTATGGTACTTACAATTGTGGTATTCATTCCTTTGGGTAATAGTTGAGTTTTGGGATTTTGAGTTGGACCTTGTGTTTCCTCATGACTGAGATTGGTATAATAGATAGCTTAGTTATATGTCTGGACATATACCTATGAAGGGTTGTCATTTGATTCCATGATTTGTAGTTAATCCTTTGTGGATTTTGTGAGACCATTGAGGTTCTCAGTGTCCTTACTGATTATCGTTATACTGACCCACGCACAGGCTATGCCCACACCGCATTGTGTTTGGTGCAGACAACAGACAAAGCTAACTGAGAATGAGGGTACCAGGAGTGGAGGTATCTTTGAGGTGGACCATAGATGAGGTATACTGTAGAGACGACCATTCGAGTGTTTTACTTATCCTTTAGGTTTGATACTTGGTGGGTGTTCACCAGAGCTATTCAGCTTATTTGTACATTCCAGTATTCTTGTAATTTCTAGTTGTGCTTGTATTTTGGACCCTTTTTCATACTATATACACTCTTTCTACTATATAGTTTACTCATTTTCGTATCCTGTTGTGTGCTTGGTTGTGTCAGTTTAGCGGTTATAAAGGCAATGGCTTACCATTTTTAGGTAATGTGCCTACTGTGCTAGTCTCTATCCCATAGCCTATGGAAGGAAGGCTTGCCGTAGTCACGAAAATTGCCCCAGGGGACGGGTCATGACAATAAGGGTTATAACTACACATACAAACACATATATTTAATAGATAACAAACATAAAATAATTTTGTATGGCGAACGACCACGTCACTGAATGATGTTGTCTATTTGTTATTTTACCACCTTCTATGGTTGGGAATTATGATGCACATACATTTTATATATTATATATGGGATATTTATAATGTCGTTATGATTATATAATATATATATATATATATAATATTGTTCTTCATTCCATTTTGTGTAAATACGATAATTTGGTTTAGGGATCTATGGACTACTGATTCACCAAGGTGATGTGATTCATTCACACATAACATTGTATGTATTGACAATGTGTTTTTTTAAATTATATAGAATATATAACATAATTATTTAAATGAAATGATATTAATTATATATATATATATATATATATATTCATATATGTAATTTATTTCCTTTTATTCAATAACATGATTTAATATAAATGGTCATATTATGCCTCTCATTTTCATCACTACTCTTAATGACCTCAATATCTTAATTCATGAAGACTTATATATATTGATTATTTTTTTACCTTGGAAAAATAACACTATTCTCAGTGAAAGAACATCGTGCCTTGATCATTGTGTCTGCCTAGCTTCATCTCCATCTTATTCACATAGATATATGGTCCATGCATTGCAAAAATGATTTAGAGATCCTTCAAAATCAATTTCTTCCTTTATCCAAACATACATCCAACAACATGTGTCATACGGGTGATCACAGAAAAAAATAGTTTTTGGAATAAATCATGTATGACATATAATTTCAAAACATCTGATAAAATATTCTTTTTTATAAAACAGTCGGACCGAGTTTGAGTTTAAACATTTATTCAATGGTCCTTTTAAATTACCATAAGCATGTGATGAAGGAATATAATTTAAAAGAAAATATAAATAATTTTTTCAAGGGTATCCTTCTTCAGTACCTTTTTTCAAAATCATAATACGCTTAAAATCTAATGATAATGTAAAATATTTGAATATTCCTTGCAAAAATTTACCTTTCTAGAAAATATGAGAATATTGAGAAAATAAAATATGATAAATACAGCCATGATCCACGATGAGATTGAGGTATAGAGGAGGCGTTTTATATCTCACACAATTGCTTTCAAATGAGTTGTATGTTTGAAAATGTTTCCGAGTTATCTGAACATGAATTTGAAATAATTATTGTATTCAAGTCCATAAGAAGAGATAGAAATGTCATTTTAGATCCTCCACCTTCTATTTGTAACAATATTTCATTGATATTTAAAAGAAAAAAATATAAGGATTAAAACTATTGAATAAAAATTGAGACGAACCATGTTTCTAACAAAAACTGATAATCCCGAAAGTATCCTAAACCAACTTCTAATACTAACTATATGTCCCAAACAATTAACATTACTTTATCTTGAGTTAATCCAATAATTCATATTTAGAATCTATTCAGGTTTAAAGATCTAGAAAAATAGGCCATAACAATTACATTACATCTTAAAAATTACAATGTAGACACATATACTCCGTTTCCTTTTTTTGATAAGATAAAAACACTTAAAAGCATTTCTAGTTCCATGATTTAGATTGCATGACTTTTCCTTGATCCCATCTAAGACACTATTCATCTTTAAGTCCCACGAAAAACATTTAAAAACATGGAATGAGCATAAAATGCTATGTAAGGGATATAAAATAAGGAATGGAAACATTACCATATTAATAAATACAAATTAGTGAAACCAAACTTTTCAATCATAACATAACTTATGAATCACAATATTTATGAAAAACACATAGAAATCATAAATCATAATGGTATCTTATGGAATACATAATATATATACATTGTAGCTTTCAAAGCTACGTAGGAAAATATGTTTGGAATACCCATCATAGTAATTTTAATAAATATATTCGAAGAATAATTAACGTTTACCTCCATCACTTTACCCAATGCATTGGAGAGCTATATCGGGATCACACGCCCAAGGTTTATCACAGAACCACCCATATATATAAACAATTCCCAAGAACCATAACATATTCACAACACATAAAACAAACATAAAGGAAAGATAAAATTTCCACATTACAATCAAAATATATCATTTCAATATATTGACATAATCTATTCTTTATCAAATGACATTCAAAACCATATTAAAATTTTAATAAATAGATCTTTGAATCAATGCGTCCTATACCAATTTAAAGAATTTTAAAGATATTTTATTTTCAAAATTATCATGTCCATATAAATAAATCCATAAAACCATTTTCAAAACATCATAATTAATGATAAATATTTATAAGAATAACTCACTAAAACATTTAAAATTATATTTTAGTTATAGCATTCATAAACAAGTGAGAGACGCTTGAATACAAATAATTGAGGAATAACATTAATCAAAGCTTATAAAATCATGTAAATAAAGATATTCATGATGAAATATGTCACAGGGCTGTATATAAATCATATAAAAGTGAATTTGTGTATAACAAAAAATAAGCCTCAATGGAATGTAAATTGAGACAAAGCCCCATGCAAATATAACGATGTTAGATTAAGGAAAATTAATTGAAATAATTATGTGGGAAAAATATAAATAAACCCAATATATTTGTATAAAAATTGTAAAACCATAATATGTTATTAACGAATATTCATAGAAAGACATAACTAATAAGTATATGTTTAACCCTATTATTTGAAATTGGGTTAAAAAGAACTCTTATAGAAATTCAAAAGTCTAACAACGTTGCTTTAAAATTCAGAAAATGAGTTGATGAGAGAGAGAAGAATCTCTCATCACATGGAAAAATAATTTAAATAAATAATTATATATATGAACTTATTTTAAAATTTTAGAATTGAAATTTGAATACATAACATAAATGATGACTCTGACTAGAAGAAGAGGGAGAAAGGTTCTGTTACTGATTTGGTAACAGAAAAAACATAAAACCCATGAAGGTATAATTATAAAATGAAAATGTAAATAGACATAGAATAAATTATATTACATAGATATTACATTCATGGGAAGTACATACACCAAACAATATGAAATGGAGATAAGTATAGCATGAATCTCACGAGAATAAAAAGTGAGATAAAAACCCCTTACCACCTAGTAATCAAATGAGTCGTGTGACCAAAAGTTAATAACCACAAACTGAAGCAATGAGTACAATGAATATAAAGATAATAATTATAATATATATCAAATTTCAGTACAAAGTACACCATATGAAATAAATAAGTGGGGAACAATGGAAATCTCACGGAATTAAAAGTGAGATAAGAAACCCCTTACCTCAAGTGCGACTAGTCTTGTGCGTTCCATGTTCTTCCTAAATAATAAAAATAATTTAATTTATACTTGATTAAGAACCTTTTTCATGTTTAATATTATATTTATATAAATTATTACCTTGTTATAACAATTAGTTAATTTTTTTTGTTCATATCAGAGATTTTGTCGATGTTCAAAACCTGAGTTAAAAATGAACATGTTTTAATTATAAATTGTCAATGTGGCAATAATTTCATTATATATAGAATGATATTCATGATTTATATATCATAATTATTATATATTCAATATATATGTATTAATAATAGTCTATATTAATTAGATATATGAAAATGAAATGCATCGTTCATGGAGGTCGTAAGTCATATGTACACATGAATACGACATCCATTTCATTTATTTTATTTTAAAAGGAATGAAAACCAAAAGATTCAAAGGTATATTATAATTCCAGTATAATATAAAATTTTATATAAGTTTCTTAAATTCATTAACACCATCTTTTATTTGTTCCATGTATGGTATTAATGAGTCGTATCACTTGGAGGGGGCGATAGTCCGCAAATCCTAAAAAAATTATTTTATTTACCCATTATAGAAACTTTTATGGTATGCTATAAAAGAAAATTATAGAGGAATAGAGAAAAAAAATATAATATATATATAATATATAAATAAACAGCCATCACAATGGCCTTCATGAAGGGTGGTTGGAGATATTTGAACAATCATCGTTTCGCAAGGTAGAAGTTTTCCATCCACATAAACTATATCTCGTATCGATTAGATGGAGGTGTGTGGAAGGGTAGTTCTAATTATTCATATAACAACAACCTAGTCTATTTAAAATATTTTTTATGGTATAAAATAAATTAATAAATATAGTTTAGGTGTTGGATAAGTGAAATAAAAGAAATGAACTTAAGAGAATATGTTACCGTTAAATAGGGTAACTCCCTTTAGATTCAACCAAAAGGATTCTGTGAAGTTCCTTATTCCTATGTTAAGGAATGTAGGAGGAAGAGTGGGATATTGGATGCTTAACTAGGCAATGTATGGGTGATCAAATGTGATTGACTGATGTGATTAATGTGTTTTAGGTGATTGCTTTTTATTAGGGTGTATGGGATCTTTAGATATGTTAGAAAACATTATTTTATTATAAGCACATTTTCGATTTAAAAATGACCACAACTCATTAAATTATATGATATATGACTCTTGTTTGAAATAAAATCATCAAATAAATATTGTACATGTTTTGGATAGTTTTTCAAATTTTATAATCTCACTTATTTAAATAATTTATTAATTAGGTAATCACATCATCATCATTGTGTCATAAATAATTTATTTTATTTGATTACTAAAAATTAAAAATAAAATATATTGATGTAGGGTTTAATTTTATATTTAAAATGGATATTTATAGTTTAAGAGATAACTTATATTAACACATGTAATAACTGATTTACTAAGAAATATATGTTTTTGTAATTTTTGTCATTACATTAAATTAATTAATATTATGTGTCATCATCACTTCTAAATAGATCTATGGGGTCCCAAAATCGACACAACGATTCCCATGGTCGGAAATGTATCATAAAATAGAGTTATTAAACATGTTTGGGTAATTTATTATTAATATAATATTATTTTATTACTCTTATTTACACGATTTAACTTTTAACTATTGTAAATAAAATATATAACAAAACAAATAATCATAATTTATAAAAATAAAAGATACCTATTTTCACAATTTTGACCACCAGATTCCAAATATGGAATCCATTTTTCCAAATTCAAACCACAAAAGAGGAAGAAATTAATATAAAATTAATTCTCATTGTCAAAACCAAAAATCACGTTTTTATGAAATAATATCTATCAAATGATTGACCGTTGTTTATGTTATATATAAGAGTTAAATATCATTCAATTTTTAAAATTATATTAATTGATAAAAATATAATCAAAGTAATCATTAAAACCAATCAAAAGAATATTCCAACTATATAAATAAATTAGATTAAAAGGTAGTGTTGAATTAAAATGTAGTGTTTTTTAATATTCATTAAAAAATGAACAGTATATGAAAAATACGAATATTTCAACCAAAGTAAATTTCGATTTCTCAATTATAAAGAATAATATAATTTTTTCATATAAAACATAAAAAGTTGAAAAAATTTAGATTTAAAAAGGTTTCTACATCAAAAGGTGGTAAATCGACCTTTTAAATAGTATCAGAGTGTCTATGCTTAAAATTGGATCCATTCACATTTAAATTTTCTAACTGTTACTTGATAAATGTAAAATAAATTAACAAACATTTATAATCATATTTTAGTAATTATTTTTCATTCTCTCCAATACAATGGCTCCGTGTTAACTACCATTTTAAATTAGTATATTAGTATATTATTTTTTGTATAACTTAATGTTGTGTATTACGTAAGATTTTAAAAAAACTTGTCGTTTGATATCAGATATTCCATCAATCATGACATCGCCATTATAGTAAAATTAAAATTTTATTAAATTTTTTTAATAAACATGAAAATGACAAACTCTTTATTCACCTGGGATGTTACAACAATGGGGAAATATAAGATAGAAATGCCCTTATACTATCACCAGAACTCCAAAAAATAACAACCTCACCAAAAAATGGAAGAATAGGACGACACTTTATACAAAGATGATGAATAATCTTCTCCATTACTCACTCTATCCACCCCTTAGTATTATGAAAATACCTAGCCATAAGATGGGTCTGATAAAGTCACATCATCTTCAAAATATCGGGATCTGGATTCCTCTACCATATTTGATGAACTAGTCACAAGAATTGATTATTCAATAGAGTGAGAGGAAGAAGAGGATGTGGATAAAGAGTAATAAAAAAAATAACTTACGTACACCTCTATTTTTTTGGAGGAAGGCATATGTACAACCATTGATGAACTCAGATAAATAAACGTGGGTATCGAGGAAGACCTCCAGCCCATCCTAATTAGTGTGTATGTGGCGGCGAATGAAAAAATAGAAATATACGTATTTCTTATGGTATAATATATATTTATTCCCCTATAATTACATATAAATGTCATTACTTGATCTGTATTTGGACACTAACCACCTAGAACTACCAATGGACCATGGGGGCTACAACAAATTAGATACATGGATGCACCTGGAACACGCATACACTATTAAGGCTAAATCTGAAAAACTAATCATATAAAACATCATTCAAGAGGTCCAATATTCCATATGGATAGAAAATATCATCGTTTCCTAACTAATAATGGTTTAATCAGTATTTTCATAGATATCATGGATCTCAACTGGAACTACCGAAGAGATGATTTCATAGTCTCGATCACAAAACTAATGGTCGATGTAACAATTGGATATCAATATATTTCATTCATGTTTGTATATTAACTGTATAATAATATCCAAATAGAAAAATATGATTATGAAGATACTACCTTCAAGGCCCACATGGATTATTTTTCTATCAGGTGATGACCTTTGTTTTGAATAATGCTGACAAAACATATCAAAGTGTCATGAATCGCATCTCCCAACCCATCCGAGTAATGATCCCAGAATTATATAATAATAACCTTGTTGTTAAATATCTACAAAATTAATACCACCTATCAGATATTGAAATAATTATAAATAATCTATGACAATCCTGTCTAAAAATGAACCCATTAAAGTGTGATAATGCAATTACCTGAGGGAAATTTCTTGTATTTTGTATAGTCCATCACAAAATTGAAGAAGATCTTTAGAATAAAAGGATATCCATTGAATATAACTTCATCCCAAACACATATAATTGAAATTAATTCAATTTAACAACTATATATTTTTATATGATATATTTATTTTTCTATGACTTCTATTATATACAACACTAATATTAGCTTTAGTTACATGAAACCCCATTTTATATTTAAGTATATGAAACAGTATAATTGGATTATGTTACACAAAATTTCATTCTATTTTGATATAATTAATTTCAATAAATTTTTAGTTTACATGGACAACTAAATATTATTATGTTACTTTATAACTTATTTTTTAGAATGGCAGGTATGAACAATATTAACATTCTTATGAAAACTATTTAAATACTAATAATTTAGTTCACAAATAACCATTTTATGGTTTTTATTAATGGAATATATAATTTATATATTTAATCTAATTTTTAAATAACATATTATATGATTTGTTGACAGGATATAAGAACAAATACATTTTTGGATAAAAGAAGTATTTAAAAAAATTATATTTCCACCTTTGGATGGAGAACCAATTTTATATCTAATTATTTATACTATAACATATTTTATTAAAAAATATAAAAATATTATATAAAATTGGTATATAAAGATGTATATTGAGTAAATTTGTGATAATTTTTTGATAAAATTTGGGTTTTGATGTAAAGTTAAATACAAGAAATATTAATTTATAACCACTTTTTCAGTGAAATATTTTATATGGTAATATTATATTATTGAATGGATTTAAATTATAAAAATAATATATTTTTTCATTCAATAAAATCTATATCATTTGAATTAATTTTACATTTATTTTTGATGTACAGTAATTTCAATCATTTTCCATTTTTTAAATTTTAACACATGTTTTCCATTCAAAAAACAAAAATAATTGTAATTTAATTACTATATCTTCTATTTTTCAAGTTTTTTAAAATGGATTTGGTATTTCTTATTCGTGGGAAAAAATATTCCAATAGGATCATATTAATTTTTGAATTTTATGAATATACACTTTGATAATTTTTATTTACCACATTTATAGTTAAATTTGGTAAATTAGCGAAACAATTAATTTGATAAGAAGAATAAAATTACCATAAAACATAAAAAAAATCATAGTGGATGAATAAAAGGAAACCATTAACACAAAAGGATCATATTTTTCATTTTTAATGTAATAATGTAGATGAAAATAATATATATATTATAAAAATAAAATAAAGTTACAACATGTCACCATCTATTTTCTTATAAGTAGAATAATTTTAATATAATGATAATTATAATATTACATAAATAATAAATAAATTATGAAATCTAATAATATTTTGTACATTATGGTAATTTATTTAAAAAAATTAGAGATCAAATAATTAACTTAAATTCTTATACAATACTGATGCATAAAAAAATTTAATTGTTGAAAAATCAAAAAATATAATTTTGAACAAAATTATAATAACAATAAAAATATCAATACACATGATAAAATATTATTGGTAGAGTATATCTAGACACTAATTGTCCATGGGTATAGTTATTTAACATTAGGATAAATTTGTAAAGGATTATGACGCTTATTATATTTTATTTAAGGTGATGTTAATGTTGTCGCATTCATGTTTTAAAAAATATATCATTTTTTATGTAGAATTATAGAGACGATATATAATACAGTAAGTATTTGTCACGACCTGTCCCCCGGGGCCCATATCGTGACTACCCCAATCACACCTTTCAATGTCCAGGGGCTGGTGACTAGAACCGAAGGTGTATTTCCCTAAAACCAGTAAGGCATTGCCTTTATAACATGTAAATACACACAAACCAACACACAAGTAGATACGAACACAAGGTAAACTTAATAGTAAACATAGTGAGTACAATATGTAAAAGGGGCTGGAGTACAAGCCCAACTAGAATGTACAAGAAACTGAACGGTATAAGAAAACTAAAATAGCTCCAGTGAAACCTTCCTAGGATCCCACCTGATGGATAGGTACATATCTCAAACGCCCGTCTCTACAGTGCATTTCCTCTAATGAACACATCTGAGCTACCTATATCCACGTAATCTCACATTAGTCAGCGATGTACGTCGTCTGCACCAAATAGAACAATGTGGGGGCATTTCCCTTGTAGGGGTGAGTATAACGATACAGAGTAGGGAACCCAAGACCCACATGGTATCACAAAATCCACCATTGATAAACCACATAGCATGTAAAGCAGTGACAACCCTACTTAGGTATATGCCCATACATATTCCTAAGTTATCAAGTATACCCATCTCAATCATGGGAAAACACAGAGTCCAACTCAAAATCCCACTGATCAATTGTTCCACAATAGAATAAATATCATGAAGGTAAGTACCACATAGGTACGGCATGCAGAATAATACTAAAAAGGTACTAACTCAGCTCACACCAGGATAACATAGGAATAGTAGTAGATGTTATTAGATGTAACTAATAATTCATCATACTATGTTATGGGGAAGCCACACGAAGGATCATTAGACACCATCAGACCCACATAGAATCGTTTTAAATAGTCAAACCCACTCTTGATCTTATTATGTCATCAGACCCACACATGATCCTAGTTCATTGTTAGTAAGTCGTCAGACCCACATAGGATCCTAGTACATCGTCAGTACGTCATCAGACCCACACAGGATCCTGGTACATTGTCATTACGTCATCATAACCACACAAGATCCTAGTACATCACCAGTACATCGTCATACCCACACATGATCCTTGCACATCGCTAGCACGTCGTCAGACCGACATAGGATCCTATTACATAATCAGTAAGTCATTAGACCCACATAAAATCCTAATACATCGCCAGTGCTTTTTCAGAACCACACAGGATCCTAGTACATCACCAAGATGTCTTTAGACACACACATGATCCTATTACATCTCTAGTACGTCGTGAGATCCACATATGATCCTAGTACATCGTCAGTTCGTCGTCAGACCCACATAGGATCCTAGTACATCGCCAGTATGTCATCACACCCACAATAGATTCTAGTACAATACCAATACGTCGTCATACCCACACATGATCCTCGTACATCTACAATATGTTGTCAGACCCATACAAGGTCCTAGTACATCATTAGTACATCTTTATACACACATAGAATCCTAGTACTTCGCCCGGCCAGCTACATTGTTCCCACACTAATCTCGCTTGTCTCAGAGAGGGTCCACTCATCAAGCTACTTGTGGACACTCCAACATCCTAAAAGTCCCATGAAGAAGTATCCCAATATATTTCCATGTAATAGGGATCTCAATGCTATAAATGGTCATCAATCAGATGCATATTATAAATGTTATTGGACTTTTAGTCCCGAGGGTCTGGTTAAAATCATGTTCGATCCAACCAGGTTATTCCACAACATTATTGAAAATCCAAGTGGGGTATACAATAATGACTATCTTGATCCAAGGTTTTTGGTGCTATAGACGGTTTGTCATTTCGACACCATATGAGGGAGATATGGAAAATAAAATATATTGTAATAATAATAATATTATTGTTGGCTTTTTTGAACCTGAGCCACAAACCATAATTTAGTTTCCAATATTAGAATCGAATCGCCTATATAAATGATAGGATCACATCTCCACTGAGGGCATGTCAATTGGATGTTTCACAGCGGAGTTATGGTGGTTGATGGTTTAATAATAATATTAAATCTATTATTTTTCGAGCACATCAGGTACCCATTCTGAAAACCTGAAAAAGGCATCCAATATTGGATTCATAATTTTCGTCTTGAAGTCCGGGATTCACAACCGCTGACAGTTCATGAAACCGAGGTCGAATGGATACGTTACTGATGAAATAGGCTTTTGAGAACAATAAATAATAACAGTATTATATTATTATTGTTTCATTTCATTAAATGCTTCACTCTCCAATCTCATATGAGATTCACGCACAAGAGGGGTATCCCATTTTGGTGTGAATGGGTCCAAATATAAACTACCCACAAAGAGCATACAAAGACCAAATATGAGCCTCTCGCTCCCTTGTGCTCTAATGCAGGATCCCATGATGCATGCTTACAAACACCAGAGGTACTGACTGCCCACGAAGGACCTACTCCTATTGATCATCAATCTCCACTGGAATCTCTATTATCTTCGCCCCATCATTGAAGTCCAGCTCAACATGATTGATGATTTGAGATGTGTCATGCACGTATCTCCATAACATGGATACATGTAAGATTTAAATCACACTTCTTAACTGCGGCGAATGATCCAAGTGGTATACTACCTCGCCAATCCTCCAATGTATCATAATAAGAACCAACAAACCCCAGCGATAACATTCCGCCTCAACAAAATCATCATAGTCCTTGTCAAGGGGAGACTCGCAAGAATACATGGTTCCCCTCCTGGAACCCCAATGGTTTCTGTATCTTTTCAGCATAATACTTTTTCCAACTCTTTGCAGTCTTCACTTGCTGAAAAGTTGTACTTTGTGATACAAACTCTACAACTACTTTCTTCATCACTAGCCACGAGTAATGACACAGAAGGTCCTGGTACATCATCACCACAATAGTATGTACCGCCAGAGAGGATATATGAAACTCCCTCAAAAACTTCTCCCGAAGAGACACCGTACCATGGTATGTTCTATAAAGAGGATGATGTGCTCCCCACATTCATAAAATCAATAAGGTTCCTACCTTGAGAATATTTGACTACGTCGATCCTCGCAGTCTATTCCCCCAGGTTGTGCCCCCCAACGGGCTGATTGAGTGTGGGGTGATAGTCATTGACTGGAGTTAAGAAGCTTCATCTATATCCACAAAGGATATCTGCATCGCGACTAGTTACTCTGACGCCTCACTCAGTAGTTGTAGACAAGACCTCTAGCTGAGTTCATCTTCTACCACATTCCCCTTCCCAGGAGTATAGACTATCAAAAAGTCATAGTCCTGGATGAACTCTATCCACTCTCGTTAGTAACTTAAAACTCAAAATATATGCTTCCATGGGTGTAAGGTTGGCTGACTCATGAGTGATCAACAACACCATCCAATGCATGAGTTTATCCTGTGCTTCCTGGGTTTTCTTTTTCAGCAACTAAAGAAAAACTACATCACAAAGTTATAGATAAACATCATCATTTCTTCCTAATATTGTCAATGTGAGTATGAATTGTGGATGTCCAGTTATAACCAAACTAATGTCGTAAGGAATCGATGCTGCCACCAAGAGGTTCCAACCGAAACTCTTACCTCAAGGGCTAGACCACATTGTCAGCGTAATTGTGATTATCGAGTCTCCTCCCAATGGTATCTCTATATGTGAGAGTCCAGTCAATATTTTAACTGGAATCTCTAGGTATTGGAAAATATTCTATGAAAGAAGGAATGATTGGTACCTATGTCTATTGATACAGAAACTAGTAGTAGTCACAAACCATTCCTCAAATAATTCCCAAAGCCGTTGGATTCACTCCTTGACCGCATGTAGCTACTCTCTTCCCATGTCCTCCAGCTCCCTGATCATGGTTGGGAGCACAATGGGGGGTGGTTTTAATATGTCGATATGTACACTACCTCATGTTGATCCCCTAGCTCTGATTCCACATCTACAATCCTACAGATTCATCTGTCCCTAACACTTATTCTTCCTAAAAAAATTTCATGCCCAAGTCTCTATGACTGGCGGCAATTTCCTGCTTTCCCAATACCAACATTCAGTAGCTGCAGCCACTTTGCCAAGGAATATAAAACCAAAAAGGTACTCTCTAGCACACTAAATTGAGTAGGAATTCATAGAGTAATAGTTCATGCTTGGATGTACCTAAAGACACCTTGCACAATTGTTTGAAATCTAATGCATTAATCTTACTGAATTCATCGAGTACCAAGAATGATCTGTATGCATCAATAAATACTCAACTAATGACATGTCGTCCTACTAAAGCAATAGAATCTCTGGAGAAATCTCAGCCACCTCCTCAAGCCAGTCCTTATCTACTTGTGAGTCAGGCTCGCCACGATACCTGAAGTTTATCTGATGTTGATTCATGTGTATGGAACTATGCCTATATGTGTCCTTCACCGGTACCACCAGATCTAAATGCTGACCAAAATGCATTGATATAGGTGACAAACTACCCAAAGGTACTATATCAGGTAATGGTCCACTTACAAAAGCCTCATCACTATGAAAACCATCCTCATGGTCATTCACTAAAAAATACTAGTATCTAAGATAACTGTATGCTCTAATGGTGTCTCAACTAGGCGGAAAACTCAAGAAACCACCTCTAGCAAGCCCTCGACTGTGTGGGAATCTATCTCACCTTGAATCATTGGAGTCCTTTGCTTCTAAAACTCATTAAACATGCTCAGTTAGTGCGCTTCGTCTTCCAGTGGGGTTGTTGATATCTAATGCCCAATCAGTAGTGGTCGTGCCGGTACAACACCTGATGATTCCAACAATGTTAGAGGGCCCTGCACCGGAGCCTCGTCGCTAGGTGGGAAATCATCATGTACTCTCTCGTGAATAATAACTGGATATCTACAAAGAGGAATCCTGATAAGGAAAAAGTACGCCATGGATATTTAGTTATAACTGATGATATGACTCAAGAAATCACAAGAAAATTTTTTAAAACACACACGCTATCAGTGTATTTGTGCACTGAGTCGGAAATCATAAGTCTAGGTCCTAGTGTATGTATATGTCGGCCACTACACCAACACTGAATTCCCTAAACATATAACCACAGTCCATAAAATTAACACTATTTACATTAGAAAGAACATTGTCTTATGTTATATATTATATCCAACTCCTTTGATACCAATTTTTTACAATCCATCCCCCGGGGACAGTATCGTGACTACCCCATGTCCGCCTTCCATAGGCAACGAGTTGGAGACTAGCACTGAATGTATATATCCCTATAACTGGGAAGGTATTGACTTTACAAACTGTAAACACACACAACCATGAACATAAATAGATACGAACAAAAGGTAAACCGAATACTAAATAGGGTGAGTACCGTATGTTAAAGGGTCCAGAATAAAAGCCCAATTGGAATGCAGAGGAAACACAATGGTACAAGTAAACTAAAACATCTCATTTGAACACCCGCCACTGATACTACCTGAAGGGTCGGTACATCTCTCGAATGGTCATCCCTGTATTGAAAACCCTACCTAGGAATATACACACAGATATACCTATGTTATTAATTATACCCATCTAAATCATGAGGAAACACAGAGTCTAACTCAAAAGACCAAAGCTCAATTGTTCCACAAAATAAGAAATACCATAAGGTAAGTAACACACATGTACACCATACAGATGAATTCCACAAAGGTACTGACATAGCTCACACTAAGATAACATTGGTACAAAAGTATATTTGATTATATGTAACTACTAATTCATTTACTCTGTTAAGGGGAAGACCCATGAAGGATCATAAACCGTCATCAGACCCACAATGGATCATAGTACATCTTCAGACCCACACAAGATCTTAGTATGCCGTCAGAAACACAATGGATCCTAGTACATCGTTATTGCGTCGTCAGACCAAAAATGATCCTAGTACATCGTCAGTACGTCCATAGACCCACACATGATCAAGGTACCTCGCTAGTACCATGCCCGAACCACACAGGAACTAATACATCTCTTGTATATCGTCATAACCACAGATCATTCTAGTACATTTTCAGTAGGTTGTAAAAAAACATAGGATTCTAGTACATCACCAGTACGTCGTTAGACACACAGATGATACTAGTACATCGCCAGTACGTTGTCAGAGCCACAAAGGATCATTGTACATCGCCAGTACGTTGTTAGACCCACACAAGATCCAAGCACATCCCCAGTATGTCGTCAAACCCACATTTGATCCTAGTACATCACCAGTACGTCGTCAGACCCACATAGGATCCTAGTACATCATCTGTACGTCGTCATACCCACACATGACCGTATTACATCGCCAATACTTTGTTAGACCCAAATATTATCATAGTACATCACCACATCCAGCTACAGGGTTCCCTCACTAAGCTCGCTTGTCTCCGAGAGGTTCCCCTAATCAATCCATTGGTCGATACTCCAACTTCCACGATGTACAACAAAGAAGTATCCCAAAGAAATTCCATGAAATAGGGATCTTAACGCATTAGATGGTGCGTCAATCGGGCGCTTGGTCAGTATGTTATTAGCCTTTTAGTTCAAATGGCACAGTTGGATTCATGTTAGAACATAGTTCTTCAGTGCCGTAGATGGTACGTCATTTCGATACTGTATGAGGAAGATATGCCAAATACAAGATCTTACAATAATAATATTAATAACAATATTATTTGGTGTTTCCTAAACTCAATTAAGGAATCAGAATGTAGTATCCAAATTTAGACTTGAATCGATCGTATTAATGATAGGATCACATCACCACTGACGGAAAGTCAGTTGGATGTCGCACGCAGGAGTTATGGCGGGTTGAAGATTTAAGAATAATATTAAATCTATTATTTCACGAGCGCTTCAGGTACCCAATCCGAAAACCTGAAAAATTCATCCAGTAATGGACTCATAATTTTCTTCTCAATGTAAGGGTTGTACTGCCACTAACAGTTTGTGATACCGAGGTTTCACAGATACATTATACATGAAATAGTGTTTTGATAAGTATAAATAATAATAATAATAATATATTATTATTGTTATTTCAGTTGATTAATTGTTTCTCTCCACAATATCATTTGAGCTTCATGCTAAAGAGGTGTATCCCATTTTGTTGTGTGCATATCCAAATAGTTCCTCTATCACGTTATTATTAATATTAAAATTTTTTATTTTATTTTTAATTTTTTAATTATATTGAATTTCTGGGACATTACAGTATTGTTGTGCACCCATTATAAATATATTTTATGATGCTTTAATATATTTTATTTAAAAAAATCATCATTTTTTGTAATTGGGATATAAAATTATAATTTGAAATAATTTATGATATTTTTTGATAACATTCATGTTTAGATGAATGGTAAAAATACACTAAATGTGTAACAGCCTGAGATTTTATGAAAAATATTCTTTTTATTTCACTAATGTCTTCTGTTCTACGCTACACGAAAAGGATCTTACACAACACGCATCCTTGACTTACCTTGCATTACACGCAATCGCGACCTTCCTCGATAGCGTGTGTAGTACGCAATAACGAGTTTCACTAAACAGCGATATGCTATTAAAATGTTATTAAAACTAGCCGTTATAAATAGTAATAACCACTTTTTGAAATTTTGTAAATTTTATTTTTCAAAATGGATTTCATTTTTGGATTCGGAATATCGAATTTAGCCTAAGGTGAAATTTTGGTACATTTCGGATAACTTTCATATTCTGATGAATAGTGAAAATTACTAAATTTTTATTAAAAACAACTTTTTTAATCGAAATAATTAATATTGATAAATTATTAATTTGAGTGGTTTTAATGTGTATTTAGAATATATTTTTACAATTTAATACAATGTTGTTCATTGGATGTAATTTCACATTTAAACCAGTTATAAACTACTGTCAATCTTTTGATAGATATTGTTTCTTAAAAACACGCTATTTGTTTTAACTGCAGGATTTAACTATAAAATTAATTAATGCAACCTCTATGTTATGAATTTGGAAAAATAGACTTCATTTTTGAGTTCGTAATATGATATATAGCTTAGGATAAAATTTTGGCATTGTTCTGAAAAACATCAATTTTTGATGAATAGTGAAACTACTAAGTTGTAGTTAAAAAAACTGAATTTTTCATAAAACGTAATTTTACCACTTCTGTGAATGGAATTTCAAAAATCCGAGAGACACGGATGATGTCAGTATGTAAAATGTGGTTCAATGAGATGAAAATAATTTTTGGTGAATAGTAACTTTTTACTTTTATTTACCACGGTTAAAAGTAAATAGGGTAATTAAGGGTAAGAATGATATTAATATTACCCTAAAACATGTCCTAATTCTATTGGATAAGTTTAATTCGACCAAAAACAACCTTATGAATAAAATATGACCATTTAGGCCCACTTGGATTAGATTAGGACATTTATTATTATTTAATTCAAAGAAGAGTTAAAAGAGTTAAAATCAAAGTTTATTTACTAAAACATTTTTAATATAGGGATATACATAAGATAAATTAGACTATAAATATTCATTAGAAATCTAAAAAGCGTTCCCACATAATGGAATTTTATTTGTAATTTTTACACATCAAATAAGTTAATATATTTATGACATAATGATGATGCAGTAATAATCTTATTAATGAAATATTGACATAATTGATGTTATAAACACCAAACTAAATATAATTTGAGACTTTTTATGAATTACACTAATTTTCTAGGTTACTATGATATATTAGTGTTGATTTAATCAACTTGGTTCGAGAATATAATTCTGTTATGACTTTTACAAAAATCATATATCAAATAGTGTCAAAATTGACACAAAATAGTTTTTAAATCAAATATTATATTATTAATTGTTATTTTATTCCTAAAAATCTAAGGTTCGGCCACATTACTTAGATAAGGATATATATATTAATAATAAACAATTTGGGGTTCGTTTGGCATGTTATAGTAAGTGTATTAACCATATAGTGAAAGAAAACAAAAAGACACGGTAAAAGTTAAATTATTTAACTTAGAGTTAAATCTAATTGATAAGGCTAAAATAATACCCTAAACTTGTCTAAATCTTATTGGTTGATAGGATTTCGACCCATCCCCACTTTAGATTCGAAATAAGACCCTTTGTAACCATTATAAACCGATTTTGACTTTAATATAAAATAATATTTTGAGATATTCCTAAGGTGCCCCTCTCCTCCCTTATAAAAGGACACCTCCTCCCCCTCCTCCTCACACCAATTTGAGCACTAAAGCTCGGCCAACCCCTGCCATTTTCTCCTCTCCACTTCCATAGAATAATCCTAGAGGTCCTGGTCTTCTCCAAAGACCAATCTTAGTTCCTTAAGTGGAGGATTCAAAGAGGCGTTCCAAAGAAGAGGTAATATCCATTACCGATCTTTTCAATGCCTTTCTTCTTCAACTTCTTCTTATTTAGTTGTTTCATGATAAAGTAATAACATCAGTATTACTTACATGCTTATATGTTATTATAAATATGAAACAACCCTAATTCACCTTCTATCCATCCTATGGAAAAATTAAATCACCGCGCGTGCGTACGTACGGAATACCGTCTCCACGCCGTGGTGTAATCTATTTTTCCACCATCACCTTACAAGGATGGGTATAATGGTGTAATGAGTAACTATATATGATTATTATGAAGTAATATTGATACTGAAATAATATATATATATACTCCAATACAATTCCATGATCATAGGAACGATATCATCACTCGTGCGTACGTACGGAATACCGTCTCCACGATGTGATGCGACTCGTTCTACATGATATTCATTTCATAATGATTATATAAATGAATTGAATGAATGAATATGGTATATAATACACTAATACCATTCTGTAAATGAATTATCTATAACCTAACGATAAGAATAAGAATTTATTCGACAAAACACGCATAAGAACAAAAAGTTATAAAGACCCGAGTAACAAGTAACAATGAAATATTACGAACAAGAAGCTAATAATATGACCATATATGATATCATATCAATATGTATGATTCTGGAATAAGTCAATAACATTATTTAAACCATTATACAGGAGCTTCGGACATGAACAAAGCAAATCAGACCTAAGGTAAGGGAAAATATCACAATCTCACTTTTATCCGAGATTGTTTTTACTTTTGTAATTACTGGGGTGTATTTTATCATCCACATCCATGTTCCATCAATATGTAATATTATTTCCATCCTTCTACAATAGTTTATATCCAATTTTACCCTTCATTGAGTTTTTAGTAAAAGATATGAAAGTAATCTTTTGTCGTTTTTTTCGTACGAGGTACATTTTGACTTTTCAGACAAAAGTACGAAGAATGTTTTTTTTAATGTATACGGCATGAATGGATTTTTAAAACATTATTTCCAAGAATCTTACTTTACAAGTTTTCAAGTTTATTTTTAATCAAATTCTTTTAATTTAAAGTTTTTTGACATGTTAAGAAAGGAAAAATGTTTTTAAAGAAGAAAGGATATTTTCCTCAAGAATTCATTTCATGTGTTTTTTTAAAACTATTTTTCCATATAAGATGACGTTATTTGATATGTATGTTTCAAGTAAAATGTCTCTATGATTTAAATGGTTTCAGTTTTCTTATGATGAAATGATATCAATTGTTTATGGATTATGATGGCTTGATGTTTAAGAATCCCATTTTATTACATGGGTTATGAAATGATGTATGATTTATGATTTTGTGGCACACATAAGAATGGTATAATTATGAGATGGGTGGGACCTATATCTCCCTCCAATGCATTGGGTAATGATTTTATATCTCATGATATAGACATGGCTGGAACGGAAGGTTATTTCGGTTCAGTGATACAGGACAGAAACGAGGAGTGAACTCGTTTCAGAAAGGGACTTTGTCCACTAAGATAGTCTTGGCAATGAGTCATGACAAACAAGAAATGATTTTTCCATGATTATGTGTGCATGCCACAAAGTTTCAAGTTTTATGTTATGATTATGGGGATCTCATTTTCACTTCTATGATTTATCCCATGTTATGAAATTATGATCTCTTTTGCAGGTTAAGATTTCCAAAAGTTATGTTCTTATGTATATGATGTGATTGATATTTCTTTTGTTTACCCTTACTGAGCATTTGAGCTCACCCTTTTATGTTTTCTTTTCCCCAGGATATAAAGAAAGGTTTTAGGTAAAAAAAGGGGAAGATCTTTATGGGAGATATTTAAGATCTTTCACCACGATTAGAAGATTACGTTCCGAGTTTCCAAAGACACTAAACTATTACGATCCTTGTGTGTGTGTTTTTGTTATGTAATAAGTATTCCGCAAATGTAATGTAATGTCCATGTATGTCAGGCTTCGGGTCTCTACAGTTGGTATCAGAGGAATGGTTTAGTCAACCTTTGGAAACTAGGATGTGAAAACGTTAGTGAGATCCTTAGAGATATTTCTACGGTATGTCTAGGGATGTCCCTAAGGATAAGTATACGTATAGGTTATAGTACTAGAACTACGCTAACGATCATAGAATTAAACCTAATATGTTAGATATTGAAGGTACTCCCCCTTTATTATGTTGTTTTCCCTAGCATGATTTTTGCCTCTCACAGTATTCTTTTTTGGGTTTTAGAAAATGGCTGGAAACAAGATGATTCACGATAATGGAGGATATGATGGACAATGGAATGATATTCTTCATAGTGAAATGGGATTTGGAAGTCCAAACATCATTATTATGCCGAATCAGCAATCTCATAATATGACCAATAAAGCAAAATTTGGTAAGTTTCCTGACTCGGCTAATAAGAGAAAGATGGAGTTTTATGATGATCATAGAGGAAAGAAAGTTCAATTTCCCCTATGTAAATCATGTGGGAAGAGGCATCAAGGAGAAAGTTTCAAAGGAACTGGAAGATGCTTTGGGTGTGGAAAAGAAGGACACAAAGAAAGTAAGTGCAAAGGAAAAGGTTCAGTTAACACTATGGATGAGGATAATGGTATTGCTACGACATCAATAATGGTTAAATATTTTAAATGTGGAATGTACGGGCATTATGCAAACCAATGCCCTAAGGGAAAGTCTCATGAAGATAATCAGTATGGTCGTATGGGAAGTATTTATGTTGATGATGATGAAGAGACTACAAATGATATGTGAGATGAAAGAATTATTGAAGCTCGGTCAATGGTTTAAGAAGGTAGTGGAATGATTACATGTTTATCAAGTGTAATGTTGTACTATAGAATAAAAAGACATCTAAGGATTGTTACACTGTTGTCTTTCCTTATGTTTTGAAAGTTTATGATGAATGGTATGAGTAACAATGAAAGGTTATTCAGATATTTTTTTGGAAAGTGGATGATATGCGCATATTGAAGGGATAAAGAGAATCTAATATGTTTGATAGTATTCATGAGCTCATGATTGATATAAGGACTAAGTGATATCATGGTTTGAGTATATAGAATTTTGAGGATTTTGGTATGTGGAAAGTGTTAACTTTAGACTGCATTCATGTTTTCACTATGGTATTCAAGAGAATACATGATTAAGGCCTTTGAATGTTTGAAATGTGACCAACAAGACATATATATGGGGATTAACGATAGTATTAAATCTCTGCTAATCGTTTTCACTATATTATGAGAATGGACTGCAGTATTATGGATAAGCCTAAAGATTAGAATGGATTATGTTGGACATAAGTTAGTATTGTTTAAGGATAGAAGTTTTTTCGATATTATTGATGGGATGTTATAGTAATATAGTTTTAGAAAAAGGGACAACCTGCAGGACGGGCGACAGCCCATCGCGTCGGACAAGGTCGTAGGAATCGAACCCACAACCGAAGTGCGACTGGCCTTTATCACCTACCACTGGCCTACAGGAAGTCCCTGTTTAGTAGAAACTAGTTTTATTATATTAAGACGTATGATATATGAAGTATAAGTCCATTTTAGGAACAATATATGATTAATCTCACTATAGATCGACTTATGTATAAAATTTTTGCTAACCTTTTGTTTGAGACAGATGGAATGACCCGTCATTCTATCACATGATCTGCTAACACTTCACAAATAACAAATTCAACTTCATTTATTTAAGAGATGAAGTTGAAATTGTTAAAGGAACGAACAACAATGAGGTTGTACCAACATAAAGTAAGTATTTATTCTAATTCAAATTCTTTAAATTTAGGGAAACGATCTTGAAAACCAAAAATGTTGTCCTAGTGATCTTATATCTGATGAATCAGATGGTACCTTAGATCGTCACAAATTTATGGCTTTGTGATTACTGGCTTTTCCATAGCCATGTTCTATACCACTATCCTTTAGAACATGATGGTTAGATTTTTCTTCCATATCCATATTTTCACCTATGTGGAAACCCAGTGATTAGTTTATTTGGGTAACCGTTAGGTTTCATACTTTTGTTTTTAAAGATTGGTTTTGGTATTCCTTTTTACAATGTGGGATTCTATTAAAGAAACTTTCTAATAGTAAACCATTTATAACCCCGATGAATTTCGAGGGAGAAATTCATTTTAAGGGGGGTAGAATGTAACAGCCCGAGATTTTATGAAAAATATTCTTTTTATTTCACTAATGTCTTGTGTTGTACGCTACACGAAAAGGATCTTGCACAACACGCATCCTTGACTTGCCTTGCATTACACGCAATCGCAACCTTCCTCGATAGCGTGTGTAGTACGCAATAACGAGTTTCACTAAACAACGATATGCTATTAAAATGTTATTAAAACTAGCCGTTATGAATAGTAATAACCACTTTTTGAAATTTTGTAAATCTTATTTTTCAAAATGGATTTCATTTTTGGATTCGGAATATCGAATTTAGCCTAAGGTGAAATTTTGGTACATTTCGGATAACTTTCATATTCTGATGAATAGTGAAAATTACTAAATTTTAATTAAAAACAACTTTTTTAATCGAAATAATTAATATTGATAAATTATTAATTTGAGTGGTTTTAATGTGTATTTAGAATATATTTTTACAATTTAATACAATGTTGGTCATTGGATGAAATTTCACATTTAAACCAGTTATAAACTAGTGTCAATCTTTTTTTAGATATTGTTTCTTAAAAACACGCTATTTGTTTTAACAGCGGGATTTAACTATTAAATTAATTAATAAAACCTATATGTTATGAATTTGGAAAAATAGAATTCATTTTTGAGTTCGGAATATGAAATATAGCTTAGGATGAAATTTTGGCATTGTTCTGAAAAACATCAATTTTTGATGAATAGTGAAACTACTAAGTGGTAGTTAAAAAAACTAAATTTTTCATAAAACTTAATTTTACCGCTTCTGTGAATGGAATTTCAAAAATCCGAGAGACACGGTTGATGTCAATAAGTAAAATGTGGTTCAATGAGATGAAAATAATTTTTGGTGAATAGTAACTTTTTACTTTTATTTACCACGGTTAAAAGTAAATAGGGTAATTAAGGGTAAGAATGATATTAATATTACCCTAAAACATGTCCTAATTCTATTGGATAAGTGTAATTCGACCAAAAACAACCTTATGAATAAAATATGACCATTTAGGCCCACTTGGATTAGATTAGGACATTTATTATTATTTAATTCAAAGAAGAGTTAAAAGAGTTAAAATCACAGTTTATTTACTAAAACATTTTTAATATAGGGTTCTAAATAAGTTAAATTAGACTATAAATATTCATTAGAAATCTGAAAAGATTTCCCACATAATGGTATTTTATTTGTAATTTTTAGACATCAAATAAGTTAATTTATTTATGACACAATGATGATGCAGTGATAATCTTATTAATGAAATATTGACATAATTGATGTTATAAACACCAAACTAAATATAATTTGAGACTTTTTATGAATTCCACTAATTTTCTAGGTTACTATGATATATTAGTGATGATTTAATCAACTTGTTTCGAACATATAATTCTGTTATGACTTTCACAAAAATCATATATCAAATAGTGTCAAAATTGACACAAAATAGTTTTTAAATAAAATATTATATTATTAATTGTTATTTTATTCCTAAAAATCTAAGGTTAGGCCAAATGACTTAGATAAGGATATATATATTAATAATAAACAATTTGGGGTTCGTTTGGCATGTTATAGTAAGTGTATTAACCATATAGTGAAAGAAAAAAAAAGACACGGTAAAAGTTAAATTATTTAACTTAGAGTTAAATCTAATTGATAAGGTTAAAATAATACCCTAAACTTGTCTAAATCTTATTGGTTGATAGGATTTAGACCCATCCCCACTTTATCTTCGAAATAAGACCCTTTGGAACCATTATAAACCGATTTTGACTTTAATATAAAATAATATTTTGAGATATTCCTAAGGTGCCCCTCTCCTCCCTTATAAAAGGACACCTCCTCCCCCTCCTCCTCACACCAATTTGAGCACTCAAGCTCGGCCAACCCCTGACATTTTCTCCTCTCCACTTCCCTAGAATAATCCTAGAGGTCCTGGTCTTCTCGAAAGACCAATCTTAGTTCCTTAAGTGGAGGATTCAAATAGGCGTTCCAAAGAAGAGGTAATATCCATTACCGATCTTTTCAATTTCTTTCTTCTTCAACTTCATCTTCTTTAGTTGTTTCATGATAAAGTAATAACATCAGTATTAATTACATACTGATATGTTATTATAAATATGAAACAACCCTAATTCACCTTCTATCCATCCTACGGAAAAATGAAATCACCGCGCGTGCGTACGTACGGAATACCGTCTCCACGCCGTGGTGTAATCTATTTTTCCACCATCACCTTACAAGGATGGGTATAATGGTGTAATGAGTAACTGTATATGATTATTATGAACTAATATTGATACTATAATAATATATATATATACTCCAATACAATTCCACGATCATAGGAACGATATCATCACTCGTGCGTACGTACGGAATACCGTCTCCACGATGTGATGCGACTCGTTCTACATGATCTTCATTTCATAATGATTATATAAATGAATTGAATTAATGAATATGGTATATACTACACTAATAACATTCTGTAAATGAATTATCTATAACCTAAAGATAAGAATAAGAATTTATTCGACAAAACACGCATAAGAACAAAAAGTTATAAAGACCCGAGTAACAAGTAACAATGAAATATTACTAACAAGAAGCTAATAATATGACCATATATGATATAATATCAATATTTATGATTCTGGAATAAGTCAATAACATTATTTAAACCATTATACAGGAGCTTCGGACACGAACAAAGCAAATCGGACCTAAGGTAAGGGAAAATATCACAATCTCACTTTTATCCGAGATTGTTTTTACTTTGGTAATTACTGGGGTGTATTTTATCATCCACATACATGTTCCCTCAATATTTAATTTTATTTCCATCCTTTACAATAGTTTATATCCAATTTTACCCTTCATTGAGTTTTTAGTAAAAGATATGAAAGGAATCTTTTGTCGTTTTTTTCGTACGAGGTACTTCTTGACTTTTCCGACAAAAGTACGAAGAATGTTTTTTTTAACGTATACGGCATGAATGGATTTTTAAAACATTATTTCCAAGAATATTACTTTACAAGTTTTCAAGTTTATTTTTAATCAACTTCTTTTAATTTAATGTTTTATGACATGTTAAGAAAGGAAAAATGTTTTTAAAGAAGAAAGGATATTTTCCTCAAGAATTCATTTCAAGTGTTTTTTTTAAAACTATTTTTCCATCTAAGATGACGTTATTTGATAGGTATGTTTCAAGTAAAATGTCTCTATGATTTAAATGGTTTCAGTTTTCTTATGATGAAATGATATCCATTTTTTATGGATTATGATGGCATGATGTTTAAGAATCCCATTTTATTAAATGGGTTATGAAATGATGTATGATTTATGATATTGTGGCACACATAAGAATGGTATCATTATGAGATGGGTGGGACCTATATCTCCCTCCAATGCATTGGGTAATGATTTTATATCTCATGAGATAGACATGGCTGGAACGGAAGGTTATTTCGGTTCAGTGATACAGGACTAAAACAAGGAGTGAACTTGGTTCCGAAAGGGACTTTGTCCACTAAGATAGTCTTGGCAATGAGTCATGACTAACAAGAAATGATTTTCCATGATTATGTGTGCATGCCACAAAGTTTCAAGTTTTATGTTATGATTATGGGGATCTCATTTTCACTTCTATGATTTTTCCCATGTTATGAAATTATGATCTCTTTTGCAGGTTAAGATTTCCAAAAGTTATGTGCTTATGTATATGATGTGATTGATATTTCTTTTGTTTACCCTTACTGAGCATTTGAGCTCACCCTTTTATGTTTTCTTTTCCCCAGGTTATAAAGAAAGGTTTTAGGTAAAAAAAGGGGAAGATCTTTATGGGAGATATTGGAGATCTTTCACCACGATTAGAAGATTACGTTCCGAGTTTCCAAAGACGCTAAACTATTACGATCCTTGTGTGTTTGTTTTTGTTATGTACTAAGTATTCCGCAAATGTAATGTAATGTCCATGTAAGTCAGGCTTCGGGTCTCTACAAAATGTTAATAAAAAAATTTATTTTATCAAAGTAACATATATTTTTTAATTAAATTAAAAAATGGATGTAATTTATAAAAATAATATATTTTTATAATTTAATATAATTAATGTAATGGGAAATAATTTTACATTTAATTTTAATGTAATAACATTACAATCTTTGGTAATTTTTTAACATATATAAACCAATTTTCAATCTGATAGCAGTAAATATTTTAATTTAATTACTACAACTTCTATGATTAAAATTTTTATAATGTATTCCATATTCGAAACCAGTGGCTCCAAATTATTAAAATTGAATGTTTTTTTTGATAAACTGAATAGTAACATCGGTAATTGTTACCTACCACCATTAAAGATAAATCGTGTAAATTAGAGTAACTAATAAAATTATAAGGATAATAAAATTACCCTAAATCCAAATGAGTGAATAAAATTACACTTTATAAACATAAGGTTCTTAGGTGACCTTTTTAATGAATTTAGGTCCATGAAAATTAAATTTATATAATTAAAATACAAGAAAATGACAACATGTCACCCTCTTATCTCTTAAAAGTGGACTACTTTTAATATTCTGATAAATATGCGATAAATTAGATAATAAATAGTATCCAAAATAAAATTAAATTTATTTATATGATGGAAATTTATTTATAATATTTAATGATTAAATAATTACATTAAATTAGTATACAATGATGACGAAGAAATTATTTAGTTGTCGAAATATAAATAGAACTATTTTCAATAAAATGATAATAACCATTAAACATAAAAAATGTTGACCAAATATTTTTGGATCAGTAAATTTCACCATTATTTAACCATTTTTATTTTTGTTGATCATTTGTATCAATATGAATAAAAAACGATGACCCTTGTAATATTTTTTTATTGTGTTGTTTACATTGCTACATTCATGTTTTAATAAAATATAACTTTTATTATGTGGGATTCTACAAAATATATATTGAAATATTTTTATTCCTCTTAAATATAGTAATTTTTTCTTCATAATATTATTTTATTTTTATTTCTTTTCATAAATTAAGTGTATTAAATAATTATAAAATAATAATGTTGTAATTATATTATTAAGAGAAATATCAATGTAATTTTATTAAAAATAATAATATAATTATAATTGGAGCAGATTAATATGTCCAATGATCTTTAATGATAAAATTGACACATTTGGGATATAATAAAACAATTTTTAAGAGGATAGAATATTATCATTTTATTTTTAAATATCCTAGAAAATAGTACTTCCAAAATTCAGATAATTTTTTTTGGTCCAAAAAATGTTTTATTAAATTATTTAAACATCATAATAAAATATTAAAAATAAAATATTACTATTATATATTCTAAAATGTTAATTTTTTTTAGTTATTTAATAATTTACCTCAAGTAATTACATTTTTATTATTTTGATAGTGATGCATTTTTTAACATAGTTAAAATAAAAATAGAATATTTAAGGGTTAATGAAAATGATAATGTTTTAATTTGTAGGAAAAATTGTCTAAAATATATTAGTTGATGACATTGAAACTTTATCCCATATAATGTTATTAAATATATAATTATATATTTATTTCTATGTGGTTTTATTTTATTATAAATTAATATTTTGGGGGATTCTAAAAGAGCCCCTCATCTCAATTATAAAAGGGAACCTACTCCCTCAACTCTTCACATCAATTTTAGCATTCACTCTAAGCCATCCCCAGACCATTTTTCTTGTCATGATCCCTAGTTGTATTATAAAGTTTTTTTTCTCTAACAATTCCATCTATATATCATTAAAAGAAGATCTATGGGAACCATGATGAAAAAAAGATAATTTACTCTACTGATTATTTCAAATTATTTCTTATTATACATAATATTCATGTGTTTTTTCTATAACAATGTAATATATGTAGTTTCACCTATATTATGGAATGTCATTATGTTTTTTCAACAAGAATATCACACCATCAATCCATTATATGAAATGCAGTGTCACCATGTATGTGTATGTATTGTTTACCATATCCATGCCACAATGTAATTGTTTTCACAACTATTTTAATTTGATGGATAAAATAATGAAAATAAAAAGTATATATGATTATTAAAACATGATATGGATTATTATACAACATATATACCGCAAAAATCATTATCATTTCATAATAAAAGGAATGATATCATCGCTCATGTATATAGATGGCCTACCGTCTCCATGATTCAATATAATTCATTCAATATGATATTAATTACAAAATTACTATATAAACATATTGAATAAATATATATGATATATATTATGTAAATATCATTTTGGAATGATAGAACTATGACCTAAGAAGGATAAATAGAATGTATTTAATTAAACATGTATTTGACAACGATGTAGTTAATACCTGAATAACAAGTAATAATGAAATGTTAATACAATTTAGATGACAATATGATCATATATGATTTTAAGGTCCCTAAAATTCAGAAATGGGAAGGAAAATACTCACAAAAATTTGTCAAATACGATGAATTAATTTTTAATATAATAATTAAGGAGAGATATAGAGCTATACAATTTTTCAATGGAATCCATCCTGGTTGAGCTCCATCGTCGGGAAAGGGTAGCGAACAAAATAAATCACAAACCACCAGTTTTTGGATTTCCTATGATGCACTAGACCGTGAGTCATTTTCCAGCAAATGAAATAGTTTGTGATGAATTTCTACCCATTAACCAAAGCCTCTATGAAATATTTTTCTCCGGATACAATCTGAAGGAAGTACACCTTTCATATCATCCCCACAAATTGAGTAGTTCGTATACGGGGAGTAGTTGCCAGTCCCCTACCAACCTCACCTTCGAAAATCACAGTTAATTGAGTCATATGTGTGCTATATTTCCCCCATGGGCTTCATTAGATTATGTCACACGTATCACAGATATAACATCACTCATACTCTATAAAATGGGAACCCAGAGAATCTAAATGTGAGGAAGAAGGAAAGGGTTAGAGATATGGGATGGGTTAAAAAGGTACTAAGACATTAAGGGTCTGAGGGACATTTCACCCACACCCAAATCATTTCGCGGGACTCCATCTGACATTTTATGTAGTTCCCTAATTCTATCCTGTGAAAAATAGGCAGTTTGTTTAACCCATCCAATGATCTATATGCATAAAGAGGTTCGTGAAGGTCCTCCCAACGAACCATATTTGGAAGACTCTTCACAGCCAACTAGTGAAACAATAAAAAATATATTATAAAAACGATTCGTGGATTCCCATATGCAGAAGATGGTATGAAGATGCTCATAGGATTAACATGGTTCGTGGATTCCCTTATGTGGAATATAGTACACATCATGCTCCTCCTCATACCATCATACGAGGCTAACTACTCCATATACCATCGTACATGGCCAACTCTTCTGCATACCATGCTATGTCGACAAATATGACACACCTAGATCTAAAATAGATAACCTATGATGAAAACCATTCACTCCCACCGTTCCATACCAGAGGGGTTGTGCTGCTATACTCGAACTCAGGATCATTGCCGACCATTTTTCATAGCCCTCCTATCCAGCCCCATGGCTACCATCACAGATCGCCATGATAAATGGACAGTTGCAACAAGAACATTTCGGTCTTGGTCAACGCCATTTTACATTCTTATCTTATGCCTCCCATGAATCCATCCAATAAATACCTTGAGAAGAGAAATTCCTCATGAACCTCCCGAATATAACAATAACATGGTTCTTATTCCAGGTTGACCTAGAACTCTAATAAAAATCACACCCTGAGTGTTTCCTAAATGCCCGAACACATCTTTCTATCAATGAAACATAGTTTCTCTAGGGATTACAGATCATCATAAAAATTCATGGACATTATAATTGGAGGGCCAATGTCAATTATACACCTTTTTTTACTATGAAAATTATGCCGCAACGGATATGTACATGAATTCTACAAGATTCTTGTTAATCAATTGAAAATTCATCCTCCGGAGAGTCTATTCCTAACTTTGTATCCCTCAATGGATTTCATGTCCCCTCATAATTTCTCCAGATCTGATAATAAATAATGTAAATGTTTACACATTTGTTCCCTCTCATGTTCGAGGCGTTTCGAAACCACCTAGCATGATTTTCCTCTAGAAAATCATAGTTCCTTTCTTGTATGGTCCAAAATCTATGACTATAAACAATGAGTTATCCTCCTGACCACATGAAATTAAACTATATGGAATTAGAGCATGAAATATGACATTAAAATGTAGTATACCTGGTGATTTATTATCATCATAAACCTCCATGTGCATCTTTAGTGGAAGTCCAGTGTCATGCAGACACCATTTTTTGACTATTCACATCATTCCCCATTGGCTCTGCATATGTCACCTACAAGACATCTGCCAACCAAAATAAAAATTCACCCTTAAGAGAATCTTCTATGACCTCTGTGTTCTTCAATGGATTATATGCCACAAGTAATTTTTCGTGATCTGAGATCTTCAAGAATCATAAACTTCCATGGCCATCAAGAAGTGGATGGACTATGTCTTGTGGAAACCTTTTGTTCACTATTCAGTCCATTCCATATTAGTTCTGCATATGTATCCCACAGAAATGACAGTCAAAGAGAGACAAAATTTCCCTTAGGAGAGTCCTTTCCTATCATTGTATGCCTCAATGGCTATAAATCCTCATATCATTACTCCTGATCATGGATAATTTATAATCAATATTTACATGCTAGAATATCCAAACATGATTTTCTTCCGGATAATCATGCTTTCTATAGCATGTGATCCTCTTCGCATGACCCAAAACTACAAGACCCCAAATTTTCCCATCCACATGACATTAACATGTGACTCTATAATCCACGATATATGTCTGTAAACTGTATTATACCTCATATGATGTTCTAGTCCCTCCCACTAAGGTATGTACTCAATCATCGAAGGATAGGCCACATGAACTTTAATACCATCCTAAATGGAAAAGTTCATCGCTCTATGCCCTCACCCACAACCGCCCCGGCCTCTACTGCCACAGGCTCTCCCTCACCCAACAACATGATATGAGGCATGTTAATTGTTGAATATTTCAAATTCAATTCTTTCCCACACTAGTCATGACTCACGTGGGCTTAGAGGTTTGTGAGGATTACAACATCAGTAAACAAATTTATCTACCAAATATTTGATTCCTAATCATATCAGGATATGTTGGATGCCTTTTAGAAGGCCCGAGCTCAAAAGCGGGCCCATCCAAAAGGTTCCACCCAGGCATGTTTATTGAATGGGCAATTGCCATGTGTAATCCCGACACACTCTGAACAACTAGGGTTCTGATTTCTCACATGAGGCTGCTTAGGAATCCTTACTTGTGGGACTCATCCCAAAATCAAGTCACCATCCACCCCCTAGATGATGATAAACTCAAGAGAATATTATAATATTGATATGTTAGCATCAAATCCGTAGAATCATATTTATATGCATGCTTACATCGATCCTGTAAACCAATGGTACCCCGTGGAAAAACTCTTCGGGAATGAACCAAGGATTAAAAAACATATGATCACGCCTTAAATCTATAAAAGAGTCCTAGAACAAGAAATAATAATTCCCCAGAAGTGTGCGGTGGATCTGAACTGACATCCTCTCCACCAATGGAGTCCAGAACTATCATTGGCCAAATCATCAGCCGATGAGCACTATCTTGTGGAATGAATGTCGATAAATCATGGATACCAAGGTATTTGGGAATTCTTTTCCACATGAATAATCTTACTGGACATCATATTAAGATGTTATATTTTAGAAGGATCGATTGCATGAGATCTTGACCCCCACACAATCAGCTGTTGGGACCAACAGTTCCCCACAACATTAATTCAACCTTATTAAAAGGATAATTATGTTGAATGGGTTGAAACAAAGGAATAATATTTTTGACCAAAGCCCATATCTATAGAAATGGGATGGGTGATGATCCTTGTCGTTCCTTATATGCATCCCCTGTAAATGTGCCACCTCCAAGGTAGAACAATTAATTCAAAAAAAATAATATGATTCTATAAAAATTTAATGAAATCTTTCAAATAATTATAAACAGGTTTCAGATACATACAAATGATATCATATATAAGGTGAGGCATTTGTTTTTCTCACTCATATTTTTGTTGGACATATGTCTTATACCACAATTATTTCTTCGGGTAGTTTTTATACCACCTGTGAATGTTTTTAGGACCCTTATTAATATGGTTATAATATTTATATATTCTTATTATTTTATTTATTTTACGTGGGATACAATTCGAATGATTTTAAATTCATAAGGTGTTATTTTGTAATAATGTCATTATTTTATATTGTTTATATGTAATTATTTACAGGGGTATATTTTTCATCCATGTACATGTAATCTAATAATATTTGTATAACATGTTAACTTTTCCCTTACGGATGTTTAATGTTATTATTACGCATTTTGGACATTCACTAAATTATTCAGAAGGAATATTTTATTTCATATTAAATACGATGTACTCATTGAAATTTCTAGAAAATGTATGATAATAATGACTTTTTATCTTATATCACATGAATGATTTTTTATGCTTTCATAACGCCTTAATTATTTGAATCTTCATTAAAAAAATTAATTTTTATTTTCAATAAAATTATTTTCTTTTTTAAATTTCAATGTAGTTTATGAAAATAAAATTTGTTTGATATGAAAGGATATTTTGATAAAAAAATAATTTAAATTGTCTCATCTAAATTGGTTATCATATATATTTAAGTATGTTATTATTATTATTCATATTTTTGATTATGTTTATGATGGAATTATATTTATGAAATCCATTTGTTTTTAATGAATTATTTTGTGATGGAATGATGTTTATGAATCCCATTACCTTACTTGTGTTATGTAAGGATGAAATATTTTTCTTTTTGTGGAAAACAAATCTATGTGTTTTATTATGTGACGTGTGGTGCCTATATCTTCCTCAAATGAGTTGGGTAATGATTTATATCTCATGAGACAAACATCACTAGAATGTTAAGTAAATTCTATTCATTAATACATGATAGGAATGACAAGTAAAAATGGTTTAGTAATACAAGGATAGAATGACATGTAATCTCAGATATGTAATAGATTTGTTCAGTATGATGGCCTAGGAAATGAACCACGAATAATATTGAAATTATATTCTATGTTTTTGTGTTTTCCATATTTCCAAGTATTATTCAAATCCTATTTCATCATGGCTCATGTTCCATTACGAAAAATTCCTTTTGAACTATTATGTTTTATTTCATTACCCTATATTGTGAAATATATATAAATGGTATGCCATTAAATATAAATGATAATGTTTTTAATTTCTTAAGTTTTTTTTTGATATTATAAATTTTTACCTTATTAAAAATTTCTGATCTCCCTTTTCATATTTTTTATTTTCCCCATTATATAATGTAATGTTTTATTTAGTAAAAGAAAATGGAACGATATTTATGGGAGAGGATGATGATCATTCAGCATGAAGCTAAATGTGTTCCATGTATCCAAAGTCACCTAATTAATATGGTCTAAAGGAGAAAATTTATTTATTTTATTATGTTTTCTAAAAAACTAATTGAATGTCCATGTACTTCATGCCTTGGGTCATTACATTAAATGAATCCTAGCATACATTCAGGGATTTATAGAAAAAATTTCAGGAAAGTAATTTCCCATCATTAGATGTATGAAACATGGGTTACATATCAATGGACAAATGTTTTTTTGGAGGTATTCAATAATATCACGAAATATATCATAATCTAACACTTTCTAATGCTACTTTTTGAAGAAAGACAACTCAATTTTTATGATACCGCCCTGGGGAGAACCCTGGGTTCCATCTGCACACAGATAAATGATTCAACCGGTGAAAATAGCATTTACTATCTTAGTCGAACCATGATCAATGGAGAGACTCATCTTTCTTGAAATGAGAATAGTTTTTTTGGAATTGACCATCACTATCAAAAAACTAAAGCACTAATTCCTCATCATGAGGTCCATTTGGTCTCTCAGATAAACCATTTCGAATATATTATTAGTCATCAGATATTGATTGGATTATTGTCATAGTGGGAATTCATCCTAAAATAGTGTATCTTTTAGTCTATTCCCCCGAAAGAAATCAATGTCAAAAATTTCATATACTTTCTATCAGAAAAATCCCCCATCAAAATGAATTCATTGGATGTCAAAATACCTGATGAATAATAAGTATATGTTCAAGAGGACCCCCATATCTGGGAGATAATTTTTGATGGTGTATCTAGAAGACCGATAACAAAAATGATAGAGGACCCACATCTCATCAATGTGTGTTTATACGTCATGCCAGTATGCCCATAATAACCAATATGGTTTTATTGATTGTGGTAGTTATTTGGGGTTAAAAATAATGAAGCCAGATTTCAGGATCTCATTGCATGGATACAACATGAATCTCATTTAAAATAAAAAACTTAAAGATAAAATTTGATTTAGAACTAGTCAAAAAGAATGTTAATGGAAATTATTCTATAAATTTGGAATATATAATATCTTTGTTAAACAATTTATCAAGACTATTAGTGGAATTCCACTTAAAATTGACATTGACTAATGACCCCTAGTAACAAATGTGTATGCCTATGCATTGGAAAATGTTAACAAAACACTAGATGATCCGAAATGGGATAAAAAATCCATTTTCATTGCACACTTCTAGATGGTTTAACCCTTCAATTATTCCAACATGGAAGAGATTTATTATACTAGCCCAGTCCCTGAACCATGCGGTCCTACCATCGGAAAGATGATTCCAATTGTAGATTACATTCAAAAAGGAAGACTCACACAAGAAAAATATAGAAGAGGGAAAATTATTAGATAATATATTAATTCTATTCTCTATGATGACACTAAAAAATTAATATAACTGTATAAATAAAGCCTCAACGAGGTCCTTACCTGGTTCATTGATGGAAATGATAATTCAACTATTGAGAAGGATGTGCATGCTTGAGCATATAGTTTTCAAAAGTAAAATATCAATCATTCACATAAAATTCAATATTGTGGATACTATTGGCCTATTATAATATAAGATTTCACTACTATCACAAAATATTTCAATTACATCCATGTCCATGACAATTTCATTCACCAACCCCCTTGTGTTACTTTATACAACTTTGTACTTTTAGCGATTTTACATATAAGGAATGGATATTATTACACCATAACATCCTGCTACATCCAAATACTTCATATATATTATTTATTTATTATAATTATCCTCCATGTATGCTGAATCCATTCCCAACAATGAATTCAGATAGGGAATCATTTTTAATTTTTAGAAGGCCAAAATCCATACTACATTTTGGATCATCATAACACAATATTGGATAATGCACCAATTTATATTCTTCTATATTGAAGATTCTCTATCATGAATATCATATTAAGACCAACCATTCATTCCACTATCATACAACTTCTAATGGTCAAATATAGGAATTAAACAAGACCATGTCCAATATAATCAATAATATGGTAGATAATGATATTACATATGGTCTAGATAGGATCCACCATGCCTTGTATGAATACAATACCCATACCCACACTACCACACAGGTGACCCTAGACTCATTAGTGTACACTATGGATGTGGTCATACCCATCAATGATTAATTTACTTAACTCTATATTTCCATAAGTGATCAACATTCAACATTAGTGAAATCCACAAAACAGTTGGATTAAATGTACTGATTATATGATAAAAAATTGAATAACATGCATCATTTGGAATTCCACCATTTCTTGATCGCATGATACGTTACCAAAAAATTTATCCAATGATATATCCTTGAAGGAGAAATTGTATTGGACCCCAATACTCTAATTATTCTAGGATATATGCCTCCAGAGCGGAGGCCAAAAGTATATGGACATTATTCCATATATAATGTCCACACAAATAGATCTTATTCCATTTTTCTAATTAATAAAAAACATGACACTTCTCTCACCAATGCATGGTTACAAATGAAATATTTCATGTTGTTGAAAGGAGAATACATCCTAATTGAATGATGATAAACTATAGGGTGTCTGTCCTAGTTTTATGAAAAGAAAATACATAAGGTTCACATTCAAATCGAATGATCATAAACTATATTGTGTATGACCAAGTGGAATCTATGGTAACATCATAATGAATACATATTGATATCATGAAATAAAATTGTAGGTTCTTTGTCCTTGTTTCTTGATACTAAACACTCTAACATATACATCCTAATCACATGATGTTGAATAGCTGGATGCAATGTTATTTCTGATGGATGATAACATTCTTACAAGATATCATCCTCATCACATTATTGTAAACTATGCTTCCAACATCCAATATTAATGAGGATTAAATGTGCATATGGTACCAACACTATGAACTAATACAAGTAATTTTAATACATACCACATTACATTAATCTATATGGAGATCTTTGATTCAAATGATGATTCAATCCACATGTGATAGATAACTGCGGGGAAAAGATGAAAGGTCATTGTTCTTTTATGAGAGCCTGATCCAAATAAGAAATCCCTTTATCAAAAACTACATACATCATTATTCCAATCAATGAAGAATACCTAGTGATACTAGGTCCATATTCTTTGTGCATAGCTAATTGATATGGAAAAACTACTCCCATACGATTGGATCATACCATCATAAAAAATTCATGTTGAGAGAAACATATGCATTGATTAATACATTTTTGATACATAGAAACATCGATGTTTATATCCCTTGACCCATTAAAAAGTCAAAAGGGACCATAGCTTTTATTATATCACCAATTTGTGGAAGAATTAACATATTCTTCCCTTTTTCTCACACCAAGCACAACTCCAATTGGAAAAAAAGTTTGGAAAGGGATTACCCATATGAACAATGTATTAAATCCTATATTATGGTTTATATAGATTTATTAGAGAGACTATTAAAGGTAAAATAAATTCATATCTTCGTGAAATTAAAACAAATGGATTCCTCATGAACTATGTTTTTCTTTATTCATACCCTGTAATGACTTGTATTGATTCCAAGATCTCATATCTCAATTCTATATAAAATCAAAAAGAAAAATATCTCACTCCATGGGAATTAATTAAACCTATATACAGAACCATTTTTGGCATGTGCGACTCTATTCATAGACCATAAAGGCACTTGGCTGTATTCAGGTCTTATACATGAACCTATAAACATCATTTCCCCTTATTCAATATGGTTAATCATCATTATTACTACATGATGTTAAAAAACATAGGATCTCAAGAGATTTAGGTGGTTTTGTTCCTACATCAACATGATTCATATTGACATTGTGGCATAGTGTCCTGGTACCAACACAAAGAAATGGAAAGGAATACACCCCTTTCTTCTACCTAAAAATGTATTCATAGAATATCAAACTCAATTTCCTCACATCGAGAACTATTAAATGATCAAAATTTACTCACCCCTATGTTTGATCCAAAACAATATATGCAATACCACATTCCATGGAAAATCACATTCTTCATTATTCATCAATTCCCATACACATACGGTCCATTGATAAAAAAATGTCCCCCGAGAAATATCATATCTCTATAATCCTGTATGGTTATCATAAATGGAGGGCCACTATATCAAATACCCCTTTTATTGACTATGAAAAATATACCATGGTTGACTCTACATAATTTCCCCAAAAAAGTTCCTATAAAATAAAGGAATGTTCTTCCCAAGGAGTGGTTTTCCTACTTTATTACACCCCAATGGATTTTATTCCGTATATCATTCACATATTCCAACGATTCATGGTACAATGGTTTACAAATTACTCCCCTATCACATCAAGGGAATGTCAGAATATCCTGAACCCACTAGCCTCGAGTTACACCTGGATTCTTTAACAAGTCATCTATGCAACATGATATTAAACTATTCTACAGTTTTCTTCACCATGTGATGTTAATCTACAAGTCCAACATTGATATGTCATGATATTAAACTACTGGGTGTATGTCCTTATTGCACGACACAAAAAAACATAACATATTCAACCTAATCTCATGATGATAAATTTTATTTCACATTAATCCATCCAAATGACATTACACTATATTGAAAACATCTTAATCCCTTGAATGTAAACTAAATAATAAATTTACTCATTTTGTGATGTTAAACTACACAAGTCTACATGGTTCTCACCAGATAGGACATTGCCTTTGGTATTGGTCATCCAACATCCCATATTATAGATATATGTACTAATTGATTCCTATCCACATAAGATATGTATAGATTCCTACATTTTATATCATGGTTGATCCACCCCAAATGAATTTCTTAAGAAACTCCACATTCATTATGTGCATAGATCATCCTTGTTTCTATATTTTCACCACGAATAACTTTTGGCTTGATTCTTATTCATATGAGATATGTAGTGACTCCTAAATATTCAATAATGGGTCCAACCATGATAAAAAAAATCCCCACCCCCATTGTATGTGAAAAATGATGTAGGGTATTTCAATAAATAACAATTTGTGTGTTGATTCCCATACCATATGATACGTAGCAATGCCTATACATTCCATATCTAGGAACATCTATAAATCACTTAAACATTATGTCCCCTTGTCCAATTTTTCTTTTTGGCTTATGTGTGGATGATTAAATATTCGTAAGTTTTTTTAAAAAAACAATGTCCTGGTCAACGACCAAGACGAAAAATCTTATTATCAAGAGAGAAGAATACAAAAGTCTGAAAGTGGGATTTTTATTACAATCCATAGTAAAGAGTGGAAGGAGGTCACCCAGCAACTCATCAAACCACATAATATCCTTGTTGATCCCCTTATTGGCAAGATAATCTTCCATTATTAAGTCCTTATACCTGTTGATTTAAAATGGTTTCCTTATACACATACCATTGGATCAATTCTTCTCACTTATTCCTCACAAACTGACATCATAATATGTATCCATCATCTGTTCTATATGAGGATAAACTAAAATAAATAATAATGATTCAATCATATCATAGGAAAAAACCATTGAGATTGGTTATCGACATGCTATGTTAAAAAATTACATCCTCTCTGTGTATGATCTAGATCTTCACATGGAGACAACCATTCAAAATAAACCCTATAACATAGTAAAAAACCACCCTTGCATACATATTAGTCATACTTGTATAAGAAAAATTATAGAACTACATCAGGCATGAATCTCATCAAATGAGATATGTAGTGACACCTGGAATCCATACCAAGGTCCAGTATGTAAATACATAAAATGATCCCTCCCCTGCACATATTAAAAATTGATGTCGTTGACACCAAAGTAGGTACTACCTATATGACAATATCAAAAAATAGAACCCTATTTATATACGTGAATAAAATCCATGAAAGGAATAATATTTAGAACTACATGTGGATTTATTCCATCCCTTAAAGGATACATTATGATGCATATATTGACATGAAGGGGTTGAGTCACAATAAAGGATAAACATTTCACCTCCCTTTGTTAGAGTTGTATCTACAAAGAGATATTTTGGACAACTATGTATAAAATGATCCTCATTTCAATATGGTGTATAATGAATCAAATATTTTACATACTAATCATCGATGACCCAAAAGAAAACTCTTTTTATATTTTTATGTCACCCATGTGGGGTTTAATAAAACTTATTTTCCCCTTGTTTCAAACATTTAGAACATCTCATGTGGGATTAGGTGTTCTGGTATGGTATTAGACTCAAAAAAAGGTATTTGAATTCATAGTGTTATTTCAATGGTCTTGGAATCCAAACATGAAAAGGTATCATAGGTATATGCCCTTTATAATTGGGAACAAATGACCGTACCGTAAGAAGATAAACTAAATGGAACTCTATAATAATCACATGCATTTATTTTCATTTCAATGACATATGTATTGATTTCTAGGTCATGAATCATAGGCCCATCTGCATAAAAATGGAAAAGAAAAAAGGTACCCATATTTTATATATGAATATAAATTCATATATAAGATTTCAATTTTGGCTTCCACAACATAGAATTTTCAAGGAAAAAAAATTCACATAATGTATGAATCAAATATATTTATGAAAAATCATATTTAATCAAAACTCATTGTTTGGATATTTCATTCATGCTAAGATAAGTCTGTTTTTTTAACCATACATAGTGCCCTTGGAAATTTTGAAACAATGAAATCCTCTTTTTGTTGTCATAGAATGAGAGAGAGTGTCTTGAGTAAGCATTTATTTGACTATTTTCAATACACCTAGGCTGGATATGTATATGTTAACCTAAAAAAATAATGTCATCCAAAGAAAAATTAATATTCATGAGAGGCCTTTCCTACCTCTGTACACCCCATTATTTTATGCCCCATATAATTTCTTCTAGTATAATATTCCCTAAGATCATGGGTTATTTATTTTTACCCCTTCACATTATGTTTATTTTTGATGACCCTACCCTTTGTAGACTCCATTTATTATTGGTTTGTATAAATATTTCTTAATAATTGCATGACTATAAACATAATAACTTTTTTTTCAACTACAAATGATGTTAAAATGTATAAAAAATATTCCTAATCATATATTGTTATACTACATGATAAATTTCCATGTTATATGATTTTAAAAACTAATATTTTGAAGTTTTATAATCTATTGAAAAATCACCCCCATAATTTATAACCCATTGTTCTATGGTTTAAAATTTATGCATTACATTTTCTAACCATGATTATATATCTTATAAAAAAACTTTTATATGATATTCTTATATCAAATTATAAAATATTATTATGTACTTTATAAATTGAATCATGTAAAAAATGATATCATATTTATAATTATATTTACAAAATTAGGTATTAAGGTTAATATAAATTTTATAAAAAAAATTACCATTAAAAAAATTGTTTTCCGTAGATTATGTAAAATATTGTAAAAGGTTAAAATTTATGTTGGTTGAAATAATCAAACTAAAAATTAAAACATTATTATCACATAAATAATTTTTAGAGTTATTTTTCTTTTAATTACAATTCCTGATTTTTTAAGTGATTCCGTTATTGTTTTATTGGAAAATGTGTTTTTTCATTATGTAGACCAAACTCTGAGCCCATTTCATGTTTTAAAAATAGATTTTATTTAACTCATTAATTTTTCAAAATTTTACACGCATTATACTTTCCAATTGGAAATCAATTTTATATTAAAACCGGCACATCCTCATGAATCTCATAGTAATCCATAACCATGATGTATTTGGGGTTTTATTATGGTATTTGTCCAACCTGTAAGCTCATTTCCTACATTAAAAATAATAAATGTTGTAATAACTCATTTAACAGTTAAGGGATTATGCGATTAAAAATCTCACCTGATCACACTAACCCTAGACATTATCCCATTCTTGTTTCCACAACATTGGATCTGGTATTCATAGCGAATTAGGTAAAAACGTTTCCAGATTTATCAAATCGTCCAGATTGGACATGGTTATTTGTTTCCTACATAATTACATAAATTTTTACTATTTTCCCTACATTATATTTATCTCATGACCAAATCATCCTTATTCACTCCTCAAATTTATTTGTTGTTGTTTAGAAATTATGATATTAGTGTATCTCGGGGCATTTTATTGATGATATCTCATGTAAGTGGATTTCCATCCATAATTCTCCCATTTTCCTATGGTTTATTCCTTTTTTTATGGTTTCATCTTTATTTTACATATGTTTCAAATTTCCAGAATGTAGGTATCATAACCATGGGTTTGATAGTGGGGTTATTAGACTAATCCTTTGTTTTTATGTTTTATTTAATGCTCTTGTGGTGCGGCAGTGGTGTGGGTGAACATTTACACAAGGATTTCAAGATTAGACATTTATGGTAGGTGATACCTCATGTAATAATTTCTTGATGAGTTGGCTTTCGTAATATATAAATTTATAATTTCCATAATATGATGTGTGTGGTGAAAAAACTATTTTTGGTGTTATTAGTTGAGTGGTTAATTCTAATGTAGTATTTTATGTAAAAATGTGTTTTTGTCTTGTGTATTCAATGTTTTAAAATATGGGGATATATTATGTTTCATGAGATGGTTTTATTAAATTGTTATAGGGTTTTCAATTAAGGTTTATTGTTATATTTTCATTCATTTTTTTCAATGTAGGTTTTTAGAAGGATTTTATGTGCAGACCATGGTTACAATCAATTGAAATATCTTATGAAGGTTTTAAATTGTTTCATGATTTATCTAAGAGGTGAAACAATGTTGGAAAAATATTTTTGTAGGAGTTTACATTAGATATGTTCTATTTTAATATTAAACGGATGTTATGTGAAGTTTTATATATTGTAAGTGTTTTATAAAATTTATTGATGTATTTATTGAAGTGTGGAAGAGAGGTGAAATAAATTGTGGACTATTTTGGAATAAGTTTGGTTTCAAATTTAATATTAATAAAAAATGAAATTATGTGACATTTGTGTTGTATGATTGGTGAATGTGTGATTTTGAAATGGAATTTGAATGTAAAAATGGTATTTAATTTCATGTGGATATTGTTTGAGCACAAGAGGGTAATACAAGGTATCTTGGTAGGTGGATGTGTACTAGTATGCTAGTGATCTTGTGGGGTTTGGACCCTATTTATTATGTCAAGATTTTGAATGAAATAACTAATTAATATATGATTATGATGATTTTTGAGGACCAATAGGTAATGGGTAAGATCCCTACTAGTGTTTCTTGTGCATGAGAATAGATATTTGTATGGTTACTTTCACTATGAAATGAGTTACCTTGGACCCACAACGAGCTACTCCCTAGGGGTGTTCCTGTTGTTATTTCTCATTTGACATATTAAAATCATTGACGACATACAATGTGTTTGGAAGTAAATGTTCAGTAGCTTCTTCATTTTATTTAAAATTATTGATTCATTAAAATAGACCACATGAAAATGAAATTTTTTTAATTTTTTATTTTCTGAAGATTTCTAATAACATTTATTGTTTAAAAATCATGAATGATTTTTTCATTATAATGATTATAATATGAAAAAAATTTGTGGTGTCATCAAATTGGACTTTTTCTAACACCATTCACACACCTTGGGTTTTATGTATAGTTTGTAATGTTTGATAAATGTATGTGTAAATCTCTTATAACTGCTGGTCTGGGATTATAGAGGTCCATCAAGGAATGTTATTGTGGAGATATCATGATGGTGATTCCCCCATTTAATTAGGTGGTTATTTGGCTATCCATTTGGGATTTCTACTTTTTTTGTAGTCTAATGGATCTGTATAAACCCTTTTCCCTAATTCTGAATTTTATTAAAGGCCTAATGGGGTAAAATTTGAGATTCCGTTTATTTATTATATTAGTTTTTTCAAATGTCAATAAAATCATTTAAATAATTACAAAATACTCATATATGATAAGGGGTAACATGTTTTAAACAATGGGTATTGTGAATGCCCATTGGGACGTGCCATAGACCTGGTCGGGTGTCAGTTTCGATGGAGTCCAGATCTCGTTCATGACAAAATTGTTTCAATGGAGGTTTTCTCTATTGGGTCATGTTATTTAGGTAAAATTAGAGATAGTTTAGGGAAATTATTGTCAATAAGTGACATTACAATTAATTTAAGGCTTCCTAGTCATCACACCTCATGATCATATTCAAGTTACCAAGGGATGTCATGTCTAATTTGAGTTCATTGTTTCTCACGGTTCGTTGATGACTGGGGGAAATGAAAATATAGGAGGGTTGATCATACCAATGAGATTTCAGGGCCTGGAAATCCATGTGGTGGCTAGAATATTTCCCTAGAACACTCTGCATGATGGTGAAGTTATTGGTGTATGGCCGCCAACCATATGTCCAAGTCATCAACCAACACTAGATTCCTCTTGTATTTTATTGTGTATTATTGTTTTGGAATAATTGAAATTTGGATCTAAATAAAAATTATTTTGTTTTAAGAAAATTTTAAATTTTTAGTAATTGATTTTCAAACAAATAGAATGTTTTTTCATTTTGGAAATGGTGGAAATAATTTTTACGAATTTTTTTGAAATGGTAAATTGTGTGTTTATAATAAATTATAAAACATAAATTATTTTAAAGTGGACATTGAAAATCTATTTCAAATATTGTTTTCTGAAGTATTGAAAATTATTTTGAATTTAATAATGTGATTTAGAATTTATATGTGAAGGATGATGATAGATTTTGATTTGGTAAATTTTGGTCACGTGATCTATTTTAGGTAATTTTAGAACAATGTTTTGAATTGAGAAGAGCTGAGTTCATAATTAAATAGTGATTTATGAAATGGAGTTTTTCATGAAAATAGAAGTGTTTTGAAGTTTGTTGAAATGTTTTAAAATGGTTGTGAAAGGCATGAATGTGAATTTTTATTGAATGATTCGTTCTTTTCTAAATTTTTTGGTAAGATATAAATTGGGTTTTCATTTTATAGTTAGACGTTTTGAGAAATGGAAAGTGTGGTTAAATTTTTTTCTTTTGAAAAGATTAAATGTTTGATTTTTGTCTATAGTGTTCTCAACAGTGACCACAAGAATCTTTTATTAAGGGAATATGGATGATTAATGGCATGAATTGATGAGTTTCAGGATTAATATGAGGTGGGTTCCTTTTGTGGCATGTAAACACGCATGTGTGGGGACCTTGAGATAACATTGGTGAATGCACATTCCACTAACATAGTTTTTATAATGATTTTTATGGAATGAGTTGTGTTTTGATAATGTGTGATTGGGGTGTGGCATATGTGTCTTAGGGATTGTTATTGTGGGATGTTTCGAGTTCAAGAACCCCTCCTGTTTAAAAAATGTTTTGGGTTTGTGTTTTGTTGATATGACAGAATGAAGTGTTGGTCATTGATATTTTTTTGAAAAATTTCATGAGCCAATTTGGTGGATCCCTTCATGTGTTAAACTATGGTTTGTGGTATGTTGTGACCAAATTAACTTCATGGTTGGGTCCTTGGGTTTTCTTGTTGTCTAAGGTATGACCCCATAAAGAATTAATGCATTTCCGATGTGTGGCCTATGGTTATTCCTCATTATATAATATTATATTGGATCAATATAAGTACATTATTATTGAGAATTAGATATTTACTTTACCCATATTATTTTTCAGTTATCGGTATCCCTTTATAGAAGTAGAGTGGTTGTGGGAGGCTGAAATAGAATTTATTTTCTTAAGTTGCCTGAGTCATCGATGGTGAATGTAGTTCAAGTTTGTTAGTGTATAATGATGTCTTAAAGTGACTTTGGGTCTTTCACTAGTCTCATAGAATCATGAAATCATGTAAGGATATTAGTGTGGGAAATATTTCTATGAGTGGCTATATTGGACACTTTCTGGAATAGTGTTCTATTTGGGACTCACCATAAGGTACCTCTTCTTGTGATTTTTTATTATCATTAATGGTCATATTTGGTGATGCCTTGACAAGTCTTGTGTCTGTTTGAATATATAGGTGATGGTTGTGCAATCTTATAGGATTCTCTATTTTTTTGGATGAGTGTATTTTTTTAGGGAATTTTGAAATCATATGTTCTAGATGTAGTTGTTTCATTGAGTCCTTTCATTCTTATGTTTCAAATCAGAAGAAACAAGGGCTGACATGTGTTAATCCACTAAGTCCTTGTCATTGTAAAATGCTGTATTTGGGTAATGTAAGGATGGATTGTTTCCTCTCTCATTGAACCCATAAGAGATCATGGTGTAATTTAATGTTGAACTGAGAGAAGAAGTTGTGTTCATAGGTTTCTAAAGCAAGTATGTGTGGAAGGAGATTGTTCAATCATCTAATCTCTAGCTATAAGTTCCTGAGTGAAACTGGCACATAGTAAGGGGATCTCCCGAGGTTGTTCAACCCATTGTATGAAGTCCCATCCTCAGTATAAATGATGTGAATAATATAAACCTATAATTTCATTGTCTTGTTTCAGTTGTTCTTGTTCGATGGTAGAGGTGGGAGGACCTTGTTTCAATGTTATATCCTAATTTCATTTTATTCCCATGTGTATCTTTTCAATATGTAGAGAAAATGATGAAATATGGGCTTGACCTATGTAAGTGCATGTTTTGAACACGGTTAGTAGAAACCATGTGGCAACCTTGAAAACCATGCGATAAGAGACAGTAGATACCACATGGTCTCCACATAGCCGTGTGACTAAACCCATGTAATCATGAAAAGCATCCCCTTTGGAAAAAATACCATGCACGGTTAGTGCACGCTTTCCCAAACTATGGTGTCTAATCATGCGGTTGTGAATACATTTTAATATTTCTGGTCTTTTCGTGTCGACATATGTTGGTCGATTAAGATTTTTTTCTCTTATTGTGGGAATACCCACTATGAGTCTCATGTATTTTATTTTTTAAATTTTTAATGAATGTCTACCCCTTATTCCAAGAGTCTATTCGGGCCTCCACATTTTATCCTTACTATTCTTTTGCCGAAATATAAATTGAGTTTTCCCTTATATTGGGGAGTCTGTTTTTGTCTCCCCGTATGAGTAACATGGTTCTATCCCTATTTTTGGCCTCTAAATATAGTCTCTTTTAATGTTATTTAACCTCAAACTTCCTCCTTGAGTAAAATTTGGGTATGGAGTGATCCAAATAGGTTTGGTTATGTAAGACTGTGGTAACCTTGTTCGTTTTCATTGTTCATTGAATGTATGTTTCTAAGTTCTTGTTCAGATACTAATTGAGAAGTTTGTTTTTGGGATGTAGTTTAAATATTGTTGATTATTTCAAAAATTTGGTTTATGTTTTGGTTGATTAGAGTATTACTTATTTATTGATCAATTCGATGTGTTTTGGCCTTTTGAGTGTGGGTGAAACATAGCCAAGGACACCATTTGGTCCTTTCTGTTAGGTTTGTTTGTTTTTTTGGACTTGTTGTGGCTTTCTGAGGGTGGAAAGTTTTATGGTGGAAATAATTATCACCTACATGACTTTTCAATGGTTTGTTTTCATTAAATTTATATTCATGATTTGTTTTTGGAAGATTACCTTGTAGTTTTGGAAGAAAGGGTGTGTTATCATGATTTGGGACAAACCTTGAGCCCATTTCATGTTTTAAAACATATTTTTTTATTAATTCTATAATCTATCCCCTTTTACAACTATTACACTTCTCTATTGGCATTATATGGTATAATAAACCCACAATATACTTTTGGACCTCATAATAATCTATAATCATGATGGATTTGGGTTCTTTATTAAGGTATTGGGCCATAATGTAATCCCATTTTTTCGTTCAAAATATAATAACATAATATCTTATTTAAATTTTAAGGATTTTTGTGGTTACAACACTCACCAAATCAACTTACACAAGGCTCGTCCAAATTTTCATTTCCCCCTCTTGGGAAATCATATTCATCACGAATTATGCAATAACATCACTAGATTTCTCAAATCGGCCAGATTTTAATAGGTAACTTTTTTCTTTTCATAACTCCTTAAATATGTACTCCATTACATCAATTTATGTTCTCATTTGACGAAATCAGCCTTGTTATAACCTCACTTCATTTTTGGCTCTTACTAAGTTAATCTACTTGTGTCTTTGCAGTATTTTATTAAAGATATCTCAACTATGTGTGTTTTCATCATTTATTCATTCCTTTACAAAGGGTTTCATCTATTTTTTATAGATTTCATCCATATTTTCTTCAAGTTCCCTATTTTTTGAGTTTATAAATTCTAACCTAGGGTCTGATCTAGGGTTCAGTGGTCAAATATTATGGTTTTATGTTTTATTTAACTCTCTTTTAGAGAAGTAGTGGTACATGAAAACTATCATTGAAGGATTCTATGTGTTGAAATTTGTGGTTGGTCAATATATATGAAATAATTTATTGATGAGTTTTATTTTTGGATTTATTAATTTATAATTTTATTAATAAGTAGTGTGTGGTGCGAAAAATATTTTTAGTACCAGTGGATGAGTGGTTAGTTTAAATGTATCATTTTTTTGCATACTATTTTTTCTCTCTTGTGTATTCCATGTTGTACCACATGGGACTTATTTATGGCTCGTGAAATGATTCTACTAAATGGTACGAAGCCTCCAATTTAGGATTCATGATATATTGGCATGAATTTGGTTTCAAAATAGGTTTTAGTGATAATGTTTATGTGATAATCATGGTTACACTCCTTGGAATTTATTTATAAATGATTTAAATGGGTTCTTGATTTATGTATAAGGTGCAACACCGTTGGAAAACAATTTTTGTTGGAGTGTACTTTTGAAATGGTCCCTTATAGTTTGAAATGGATGTTATTTGATGTTTACTATCTTGGAAATTTTTTATTAGATTGTTTAGTGTACTTATAGAAGTGTGAATGTGATGTGAAACACATAATGTTCTATTTTTGTTGTGAGTATGGTTTCACAGTGAATATGAATGAAAAAAGAAAATTATATGACATGTGTGTGGGATATTTTGTGTGTGCGTGATTTAGAAATGGAATTTTAATGTGAAAAATGTATTTTCTGGATTTTGGAACTTTTTTGAGCATAAGATGGAAAACATGAGTATCTAGGTGGGTGGATGTGTACTAGCTTGCTAGTGATCCCTTGGGGTTTGGCCCCTGTTGCAGATAGCATAATTGGAGATGAAAACACTAAATAAAGAAAGATGATTTTTTTGTTAGGGGACCAATAGGTTGTGGGTATGATCCCTACTAGTCACTCTTGTGCACGAGAATGGATATTTTTATGGTCACATTCACTGAGATTCAAGGTACTTGGGACCCACTACTAGCTAATTCCTAGTGGTGTTCCAATTAATAGTCCTCATTAGACATTATAAAATAATCATTGTCATATTGTTTTTTTTCTGGATAGAAACATTTAGTATCGTGTACATTTTATTTAACGGTGATGATTCTGTAAAATAACCCACTTGAAAACTGATTTTATTTAGAAATTTATTTCTTTTATATCTTTACAATCATTACTTGCTTACCAAAACTCAACTATTTTTGTCTTCCAATTAATATCACAAGAAATATTTTTGTGGTGGAATATTATGATTCTTTGGCTCACACCCTTCTTACACCTTTTGATATAAGTAAACTTGGTAATGTTTTTTGTATGTTTGGGTAAATCATTAAAACCGGTGATCCGTGTTTCTAACAGTCTTTCATGGAATGTTAATTTAGTAATGCCTTAAGGGTGATTCCCCCTTTCCTTGGGGCGATCCTTATTATGGCCATTATGGGTTTCTTAATTTTTTTAGTCCTTGGCCTTTGTATGAACCATTCTTCCGAATTCTTAATTTTATTAAAGGCTTGTTTGGGGTAATTTTTTTGATTTAGTTTTTTTTTGTATTTGGTTGTCATATGTTTCTAAACACAGATAAATCATATGAAAATAGTCATATATGATTCCTGAGAACTTGTTCCAACACATGGGGATGAAGAACACCCATTAGGACTTTCCACAGACTGGGTCAGGTGCCAGTTTTGAAGGCAAACAGATCTGGTTCATGACAATTATATGGGTGGTTGATGTCTTTTAAATGAATTAAAAATAATTAAACACTAATTATCCAAAAAATATAAAATATTAATTCCACCTAGAATATTTTACATTAATTAAATAATTTTTCTTATATAATCCATCAATCCCACAACTCCTCAATTAAAAATACCCCCTCATTGTCCCATTATCCCAAAATAAATTTTTATACTATATAAAGAGATATATACATAGTAGCCTTTGTAAAATATTGTAACGATTTTTAGTTATTATTAAGCCCAATATTCATCATTATATAGTTTTGATTATTTAATTTTTTTTCAGTTGAAAACATGGACATCATATAGATGTTATTAGGAAATTAACGATCGTTGAATGTGTTTCTTAAACTGTGGACTATGATAGTGAAAACCATGATAACTAAGAGAGTATGATTTTTCATGGTTGGTATATGGTTTCAAAAATCATACACTAATCAAGGAGAAACAGTACAATAATTTGTGAGTTGGTTCATGGAAAGATTGTATAATTCACAAACCATGCGTCCAAGCCCACCTATCAATCCATTAAAGAAATAATTAATCTTGAAATTAATATCAAAACCCAAAACCCCCCAATTTGTGTTTTCAATATTCTGATTTGACCATAATATGATTTCAACTTCTTTGCAGGCTCCCATGACATGATTTGGGGCCCTCTGAAACCCTCCATAAGTATATAGACCCTTGTGTATTGGAATTTCATCTCATAATGGTATGTTTAATCTTCTAATTTTGTTTCACAAACTCTCTTTTCCCTCCCACGAATGGGATTCTAACTCCATGTGTTGTTAGAGTTTCTAATAATCATTGTTTCAGATCTGAAATTTATGTTTGATTATAGTATCTTCATTTTCGGAATTATTAATTTGAGTATCAAGTTTAGGGAATTGGGTATCATGATCTAATGATCTTTACATTGGTGGTTCAATTTATAATTGAAAATATAATTAACCCCTAATTTATTAATTTTAAATCAATAGTTTAATTTAAATTTGATTTCCAGATTTTAGTTAGAATTAATTCAACTAGATTACTAAAAACTCTATTTCTAGTTAATTGTGGATTTGGGGTTTATATGGAATGAAATTAGGAAAAAATTATTAATCAATTGAATTAGAATGTGTTTGTGAAATTTAATGAATATTGTAAAATTTAAGTGATTAAATTGGTTTTTATGATTTATTTGAGAATATTAATTTTTTTTGATATAATCATAGTGGTGAAATCATTAAAATGAATTATTTGATAAAAGTAGTGTTTAATGGTTTTCAAAAAGAAATTATAAAATTTGGAATGGAAAAATTGGATGAATTGTAATTTAAATAGTTTTAAAATAAATTTAAAATACAGGATTCTTATTAGATAACATGAAAGACTATGTAGTTAATATTTTTTTTAGAAAACACAATATTAATGTTTTAAAACACTAAAAAACAGATTTAGTATGATACATCATCCTTTTCATATTGATTAGTTCTTCTTTGAATATTTTCTAGTGGAAATGGGTACACATATTTTCCTGATAAAAATTCTATTGTGATGGAGTCCCATATCCATGGTTCTATTTCATCATATTTGAAATATATTTCATTATTTTGGATTTTTTTACACTTCCATGAATAATTTATATAAACTATTATATATATTATTTTCGTTAATCTTGTTGTTTAATTTATATCAATCATTTTAAAATGTAATTTTTTTTAAATATGATTTTAAAAACTCATGCCTTTAAATTTAAAATTGTAAGAAATAATGGTTTAATTAATTATGGAATTTTTATAACAAATATTTGGTGAGACCGTACTCAGAATTTATCTCACACCCTATAGATGAATTTTGTTGTTTTTATATTATCATATTCTATGTTCATGAAACTATATGATTCATCTTGGAGTTTGAAGTAGCTCTTTCAATTCAGCTACACTTATCCATTAAGTTGTTTTCTAGGATTCATTCTTTCTGGTTAGTCTTCATTATGTTCTGTTTATGGAAAATTATTTCCCACATTCATATTTTATGATACCATGTGTTACTCTAAAACTCTATGGGATTGGGATATTGAATTGGGATATTTTAGGACCGACTCAGTTATCAGGTTACCAGTGTATCCATGATGGTTCATAAGTCAGTGGTATCTGAGCTGTAGATTAATTATATTTCCTTGATGTTATTATGAACTTGAGTAATCTTTTTGGGAAATATGAGGTAGTTGATATTGAGTATCTCACCTTATATCAAAAATAATAATCCTAAAGACATGAGGGGTGGTTATTTGGAATAACATATAAAGTATTAGTACTAAAATTATCAATATTTTTGATTTCGGTATATTGGAATCCAAATATTGTGTTCTTATCTATTATGATTAATTTCAATTGATGCTCTGTTTGAGTGTTAATATTATGTATTCAATATTTTATACTAATATTTGTTAGTATAATTCATATGAGAATATGTTTTAATATGATCAAGGATAAATATATTGATGAACCAAAATTAGTAGATACCCTCAAGGACGTGAGTCTAAATGATGTGATTCTGTGAACTATCCATGATTTGGGATATTAACCACCAACAGTTCATGTTTAGTTTCCAAATGTAGAACCTCAAGGTTTTGTTTTTTGGAATCATGATCTGGATATCCTTCTCTATATTCCAAAAACATTAAATGTCTCCAATGATTCTCTTGAGTTTGAGGAATAGATGAATATTATTGATCATTTGTTAATGTTAATGGAAAAAACTAATGAAATATAGGTGATGCATCTCACCTTTTTAAAGAAGGTACAAAAAAATGGACAGTGGGACATTATGGGGACAACAAATAAGCTTTATGGATTATAGTGGAATGTCTTAAAATAACTTTTCACTGACTAGTTTTATCCAGAGATGATTATGTTGTCCAAGGGTAATAAGTTTCTCATACATGAAATTGTGGAAGGGAATTACTTTTTCTCCTAGTGTTGGTGTAAATTACTCCAAAGGGTTGAGGATACATGATTATTTTCATAATGGTTTTCTATTGAAGGATTATTCTAGAACACATGTAGTGAATTATATAAACCCAATCTTTTACTACTAATTTGTCATGCTTTGGAATTCAACATGGTTTTTCACTAAGGAAACAAAGGAATGTGGCTCCTTTAGATTATATAGTCATATAAAACGGTTCATACATGTCTATTCCATACTATTTATAATGTTATGATATTTTGATCCTAAATTTAGTATTTATTTATTCACATTTTTTTTATTAAATGATGTTATGCCCCAATAATTTGGAATAAAGCATGTTCACATAGAGCAAGAGTCTCTAAAGGATTTCGATATGGGTCCAGCAAATGAGAGGTACCATCACTATAGGTTTCCCTTAAATAGTTATTTTTTTAATAATATTTCAATTAATTAATTTACTTAATTTAGTACAAGAAATATTTTTAATATTCTTACTTTTTCTTTTGGAGTATTTATCTTATGTGATGGTTATAACTATATCATTTTTGATAAAGAGAGAAGGGTATCTGTAGTCCCACTTGGGAATAATATTAATCAGATATTGTGATAGAATGATATTATATATTTCTTGACATTAAAACACATTCCATAATGTTTTTATGGATATGATCATTACAAATAAAACCCATGTTGATTATTACATTTGATAGGTCTCATTCAATACACTTGATTGGGTGTGTTGTATCTATCACAAAGAATAATAACCAAGGATGACAAGATATAGACACACATATCTAGTGTTGACGAATGTAATTCCTTTTCTCTTATGATTTTGTGAGATAATCTTTGAGAGGTGATTTTCCTCTATTTTACATGTTGTTTACAAATTTTTTCCCATAAAACATACCTTGTCTTCCTCATGGGAGGTTGCTAGATTTTTCTATCAATTTATTTTATAGCATTCAACCAATACATATTCTTTCATAAAACACATAATTATCTTAATTGAAATATATTGATATTCACATGGATGAAATTATATATAATGGATTTATTCACCTGAGTATGTCACCGTTGGTGGGACAAATTTTATTTTATAAGAAAAAAGATTGGTCAATTATACTTGGAAATTTTTATTGAAATGTCAATCGAGTTATAGTAAATAACAAACATATATTTCCATAGGATAATTGAATATTTTATTTCTAGGAATGTATAATGTTTATCTCGAACATTTACATTTTATATGGTCACCACCGGTTTAGGATAAAATAATTCAATATTTAGACAACATCAATTTCGAGTAGGTTTAAAAAGTATGAATACCTTTTCAGTCCATTAGTATTAACTAATTAATCTATGATTTTTATCTTTAATGAAATGTATTTTTCATGAGTACCTTGATAATTTTGTTGTTGTATACATGGATGACATATTTATTTACTCTATGTCATAAGAGGATCATGTGCATCATCTAAGAGTAGTCCTGGAACTATTGATTAATTACTGACATTATAAATAGAATTTTATATTTTATATTTCGATTTGGGAAGCAATATTATTAGCAAACACGGAATAAGAACACAGTATTTCAGTTGACCCTGAAAATGTAAAGTCTTTTATGACATCAAAGAAACAAATAAATATTTTCAAGATTCATAGATACTTTGGTGTAAATGAATATTAAAATCAATTTTTTATGGATTCTCATATCCGTATTATCCTTTTATTTATCTAACATGTAAGGGAAAAAATTTATTGGGAGGAAGATGTTAGAATTCATTTGTTGAGATAACGTTTTTGACTAATGTGTCAGTGTTGAATCTTCTTGAATTTGGGTCGGGCTATATATTATTCAATAGTTTATGTGGTTAAGGTTGGGATTCGTTCATATATAGGGGGATCATGTCAATTCATATGGATATAATCATCTTAGGCACATGATAAGAATTACCCAACCCATGACCTCAAACTCACACCAATGATGAATAAACATCAATGTTTTCACCACTATAGCATCCTTGAAATGATTTCCATGTCTTCTAACAAAAATATCTTGAATTATATCTCATATGAAAACGATTATGATCTCCATCATAAGTGTTTGGTGGATTACCTAAAAATTATTTACAGTGACATCCCCATAATGATAATGAAATTGAATCACATCATAGATTCATTGAGCTAGAAACATCAAACAATGTTTTTGATGAAATCATCAGAATAGTAAAACATGATGTATTTTACTAATAGTTTCATATTAGGGTCTGGGAATCATGGTCTAACATTTACTTGACTTTTGTTTTTTTGGAATCCTCTCTTCATAAGATGATGGTTTATGAACATCAGCTTGATGTTGTTTTTTATAAAACTAGAGACTCCATTAATGGTGGGGATTCCGTTTCTAACTAGAAATTCACTATGGAGGTCATTCTATATTATAAAAATATTTATGTGGTCATATTTTCCTTCAAGAAAACTAGGATGTGGTATTTCAATAATTCCTAATGGGTGTTTCACCCAGTAACCGCGGTTATGTTCAATGACATGAGGTGATAATTATGGTGGCTATCATTGAAATGATTCGTTACTAAATTTATAGTTCATTATTATATATTCCAGTAGGTATTAAATAATAACAATAAACCGTTTGTTTCTTTTCATCAATTTATACTGTCGACGTGGATTTTAGATGAGACTCTATGGACATTGTTTTGGGTACCCAATGAATTAAAAATATGAAATGGGTTTTTAACTCACTTTATACCCATTTGTGAAACTACCATTATTGAGCTGTTAGAAATATATATGTGAAAGGGAATGATATTTTTCTTAGAGTTTCATTTTTTATAATCTCATATATGGTGTAACACCCCATGCTTCTATGGTACGCTTCTCTTTGAATAGTGCAATAGTGTGTGTTGTACGCAACATCGAGTTCTAACAGACACCACAACCGATCAATCTAGACGTTATGAATATTAATACATACTTTTCAAAATTTTAGAGATTTTATATCTCAAAATATACTTCATTGTTGGATTTGGAGTATCGAAATTAGCCTAAGGTGAAATTTTGGTACTTTTCGGATAACTTTAATATTTTGATGAATAGTGAAAATTACTAACTTTTAATTAAAAACAACATTTTTTAATCAAAATAATTTATAGTGATAAATTATGAATTTGAGTGGTTTTAAAGTATATTTAGAATATATTTTTTCCATTTAATTCAATTGTGGTCATTCGACATAATTTCACAACTAAACCAAACATAAACAAGTATCAATCTTTTGATAGTTATTATATCTTAAAAACAAGCTTTTTGTTTTGACATCGGGAATTAATTTTAAATTAATTTCTTCCACTTATGTGTTTTGAATTTTGAAAAATGGATTGAATATTTGGAATCAGGATGTTCAAATTTTATAAATAGGTAACTTCTATTTTTAGACATTTTGAATAATAACTTCGGTAAATATTTTATTTACCATGGTTAAAGGGTAAATCCAGTAAATAAGGGTTAAAAAATAATATTATAATAATAAAAAATTACCCTATAACGTGTCCTAAACCTATTGGTTGATACATGTCCGACCATGGGAATCTTTGGGTCGATTTTGGGACCCTATGGTGCCACTAGTAAGTGATAGGGACACTTTATTTTAATTAAGTTAAAATGAATACAAAAATGACACAAGCATATATATTTTAGAAAAAAAAATTATATAGGGTTATATATGTTTTAGTTTGGACTATAAATATTAACTAGAAAGATAAAGCAATTTCCTACATAATGGTATTTTATTTATAATTTTTAGACATTATATAATCTAATTTATTTATGACACAATGGTGATGCAGTAATTAACATAATAGTGAAAAATTAAAATGATTAATATTTTAGATACCCAAATAAATATGATTTGAGACTTTTTATGAATTAAACAAATTTTATTGGTTAATATGACATGTTAGGAATGATTTAATTAACTTGGTTAGAAGTAATCACTTTGTTATGATTTTATAAAAAATCAATTATTGAATAGTGTCAAAATTGACATAAAAGAGTTTTTAAAAAAATATTATATTATTAATTGATATTAAATTCCTACAATTATAAGGATAGACCAAGAGTCTTATATAATTATAGTTGTATCATTAAGGTACCACATAGGGGTCACTAGATGTATATAGTAAGTTTATTAACCATAAAATATAAAAAATACAAAGAGACATTGTAAAAGAGAAACTAATTAACTAAGAGTTAATACTTAATGATAAGTTTAATATAGTAACCCAAACCTGTCTAAATTCTATTGGATGAGTGGTTTTAGACCCCTCACCACCTTAACCTTTAAATAATCCACTTTTTAGCCATTATAAACCTTATATGAATTTATTATAAAATAATATTTCTAGCTTTTCCCAAGGTGCCCCTCACCCCTCTTATAAAAGGGCACTCCCTCTTCTCATTAATTCACACCGTAATAGCCATTTGGATCAACCAAACTCTACCCAAATACACTCTAAACTTCCATAACATCATCATAGAGGCCTTACATTAGTATTAAATACCACCTAAGTGCCCTTTTGACCAAATCAAAAAGAGGAACCTGAAGAAGAGGTAATGATTTCACCACCCTTTTCCAAGTTCTTTTCTTCTTCCACTTCTTCCTTCTTTGTTATTACCATTATAAAATAATAAATCTAGTTTATTATATATACTATGATGTTATTATTAATATGGTACAACCATATTCAGTATTTTATCCATCCATTGAATAACATGTCACCATACGTGCGTAAGTACGGCTTACCGTCTCCACGTCGTGGTGTAATTGTTATTCAATAAATTATTATTTGGATGGGTATAATAATGATGTGTAACTCATGTAAATAATAAATATAACATCATAATGATTATTTATATATGATATAGAATCCAATTATATATTATTTTAATATCAAAAGAATTATATTGTCACTCGTGCGTACATACAGACTAACGTCTCCCCTAACGCGATGAGATTCATTCACCATCTTATCCATTCAAGTATAATTATCATTTGATGATTAATAATAGTATCTAAAGACTTGATATCATTTTGGATATGATTAAGATACAACCAATTCATGATAATCATAGCTTACGTAACAAAAAATATAAAAGAAAACGAGTAAGTTAACACCCGAAACAACTATAATACGAAGATATTATTAACAAATCAATGTTAAAAGATCATATATGATATCATATTGATGTACATAATTCTTGTATAATTTAATAATAATTATTTCACATTATACATGAGGTTAACCGACTCCAACCAAGTAAAATTACAAGGTAAGGGATTATTTCGCAATCTCTTCAATATCCGAGGTTGTTTATAAGTAATAATCTACTGGGGTTTCTTTATCATCCACATCCATGTTTCTTAAAAATGTATTTCAAAACATTTTTACTATTTACTAGAATATGGGTTAAATTCATTTATACCCTTTTTTACTTTTATAAGTAGTTTATAAAGGAATTTTTCTGTCGTTTTCCAAACAAGGTCCTTTTAACCTTTTCGAAAGAATTAAGGTAAGAACATTTTTTTAACTTATAAGGAAGGTGAAGTTATTCTCCACCATTATTACATCTTTGAAGCTTCCCTTACACTCTTATAATGATATTTCAAAAATAAAGGTTTTCTTTAATAATTAGTTGATTTTTAAATGATTTCAAAAAAGAGATATTTCCCTCAAATATATGAATACCCGGTGAAAATGTATACGTATTTAACTCAAGCTTAAAAATGTTTTCAGAAAACCCGACTCTTGAGTGTGGTAGATAGGAAGGGATTGGGCATGGACACATCATGGCCTGTAATTAGTTGAGCAATCTCAGAATTAGTTATTTTGTTTTCAGAAGCTTGCATAATGTTTTCAAAAAAACACTGGAGTATATTTGAGAAATTTTAATTGTTAGTATCTTCTAAAACAATTGCATCGGTAGGTCTAATGAGACAAACTAGTGTCTTGGCACAAGGCCTTGGAAAAATCATAACTGTAGTCTTGGCACGAGGCCTTGGCTATGTGGTTATGATAGTCTGGAATTTTTCATTCAATCATTATGAATGTGTTTATTGATATTGCATGTGATTATTCGATTAGTAGAATATCAATGTGAATAAGTAAATGGCATTATTTCATTTTTGCCATAATATGTTGAAGTTCACGTTTAAATGGCTTTTGTTTTAGTTATAAATTTCCTTAAATGTTTGTTCTTATTTATGAATGTTTCCACTATATTTTTATCTTTACTGGGCATTTGAGCCCACCCCTTCAAATGTTTTATTTTTCCCAGGATGTGAAGAAGTAATTTATGAATGATATACAGGGATATTATGTGGGGATATGAGTGTGGACTATGGAGACTATATTGTTGTAGTTTTCATTTTATGATGTAATGTATGACTTATGAATATATCTACTGTTTCGAAGGATACTAAACTAATCGGTACTTCAATATTTGATCATTCTTGTGATCATTCAAATGTTATGTAATAATGCACTGACTCGAGGTAACTGGGGTCGGGGAGTTACAGTTGGTATCGAGGATGTTTAATACAAATCATGCAATCTAGATTTAGATAAACTCTGATTAGTGCAAATAGATCTAATATGGACATTGAGGATTAGTATAGAATAACTTCCTAAAATTTTGGTATTGTAGAGATTTTGTGAGTTTTCCGAGAAATACATCCCTATCTTGATATGATCAGGTAGAGGCGGCTCTGGAACAGATGTACCTAGGGGTAAAACCCGAAAACACCGCTTTGAGCAAGACTCGAATGGGAACTAGTGCAAGACAATGGGCCTTACTTCACTCTTGGTTACGACACTCTCGTGGGATATAATTAGGATAACTCTCATTTTATTTACAAATCATTATGAAGGGTTTATGAGTATATATTTTCTCAATGAATTTTTTTTTATGATTATGGATTATATCCATAAATAGTTCAATTTATGTTAAGTGTTTTATAATTATGGAATTATGTATTTTGATTCATAAACTGATCTATTTTGTGCCATTGTTTAGAAATGGTGCCTAGTGGAATAAATGGAAACCGTATAAATGCACGCAATCCATGTAGGGATTTACCTCATGCTCAAGATAATTATATTGGAGCTGGTGATGCAACTAGTGCCGATCAACTAATCTCTATACTGGGAAAACTCACTCAGGTTATGAATAATAACCTTACCCATATGGAGCACCCTGATCCGTAGCGTGGAGGATCAATGTTAGATTGATTCATGAGGCAACAACCACCAATGTTCAATGGGAGTAAAAATCCCTTAGTAGCTGAGCAATGGATAAATTCCCTAGAGAAAATATTTCAGGCTTTGGGGAGTAGTGAATAGGAAAAAGTTATCATGGAAGTTTACCGCCTCACTGGAGATGCTGATCAATGGTTTTCATTGATTCAAAACACGGAGGAAGATAATGAATTATCAAATATGGAATAGAGGGAGTTCAAAGATCTATTTTTAGAAAAATACATTCCTCGTGACCATCGAGAAGATATGGAAAGGAAATTTATGAGTCTGAGAAAAAAGGATGATGAGAATGTCGCAAACTATGAGGATAACTTTACAAGGATAGCAAGGTATGCTGGAGATTATATACGTAACCCATGAATTAAGATTGATCGTTTCTTTTATGTGTTAAAACTATTTCTCCATCAAGCATTAGTCTCACAATCTTTCTCATCGTACGAAGACATTGTCTCAGGTGCTATCAAGACATAAAAGGAATTCTATAAGTCTTATGACTTTAAAGGAAAGCAAGAGAAGAATAGATCTGCTGATCAATCTGGGAATGGAAATAAGGGGAATAAGGGAAAGGTTGAATATCCATCATGTGGTAAATGTGGGAAGAAACACCCCGTTACTTGCTTGAAGGGAATCGGTGTCTGTTACAAGTGTGGTAAAAAAGGACACCAAGATCGTGATTGCAAAGGGAAGAAGGAAGCTACCAATGTTCAGTGATACAATTACAGGGAGATGGGACATTATGAAAATGAATGTCCAAATCGTTAGGGGAACTTACCTAAAAAAGTCCAATGGATCAAGGCCAAGCTTTTGCTATCACTACTGTTGAGGTAGAAGCTATAAAAGATGTGGTGGCAGGTAATTTAATTGTTTCCTAAAGTTTAGTAAATTCATTATTTGATTCTGGATCATCATATTGTTTCATATCTTACCATTTTTCTATGAAAATTAGATATTTCCAATTTGATTTAATATGGGAGTTCTCATTTGAAACTCCTAAGGGAAGTATCAGTGCAATGATGTTTTGTGAATCGGTCCCCATTGAAGCACATAAATGTTCTTTATCTACTGATCTCATCGTCATACCCATGATTGAGTTTGATTTAATCCTCAGTATGAATTGGATTTCGGACTATGATGCGAAGATTTATTGTAAGAAGAAGGAGGTTATGATTTTTGATGATGATGATAAAGAACACCTTATCTTTAGAGTAGAATCATCACCACCTAATTCTTATCTAGATCCAACCTCAGTAGCTCAGCAAAATTCAATTATTGGGGTGGAAGAGAATGAAATGACTATGGGTGAGGAAAGGAATGTTCAAATAGAGGATTTACCTGTTGTGAATGAATATGTAGATGTATTTCTAGAAGATTTACCTGGATATCCTCCAGAACGAGAAGTTGTGTTTTCCATTGATTTAATTCATAGATCAAGGCCTATATCGAATACCCCTTATAGAATGGCCACTGTAGAATTAGTTTAACTAAAGAAACAAATAGAGGAATTGATTAATAATGGATTTATTTGACCTACTGTTTCTCTAGGGGGAGCCCTGTTCTTTTTGTTAAAAAGAAAGATGGTTCTATGAGGTTATGTATCGAATATAGGGAGATCAATGCTATAACAATAAAGAACAAGTATCCCCTACCTCGCATTGATGATTTATTTGACCAGCTGCATGGATCTCAATACTTTTCAAAGATTGAAATTTGATCTAGATATCATCAGTTGTGTGTAAAGAAGGAAGACATTTCGAAGACAGCATTTCGAACTAGGTATGGGAATTACGAGTTTACTGTTATGTCTTTTGGATTGACTAATGCACCCTCTGTATTCATGGATCTGATTAATAGAGTTTTCAATGAATATCTCGATGAGTTTGTGGTGGTATATATTTATGATATCTTGCTATACTCTAAATGCTACGAAGATCATGAAAGTCACTTGCGCATTATCCTGAAGACTCTGAGAAGACATGAATTATATGGGAAGTTTAGCAAGTGTGAATTCTGGCTTCATGAGATTTCTTTTCATGGCCATATTATCTCTAAAGATGGAATCTCCATTGATCCTTCTATGACCAAGGCAATCCAAGAATTTCCAGCACCTACGAGTATAACTGAGGTACACCGTTTTATTGGTTTGGCTGGTTATTATCGACGTTTCGTCTAGAATTTTGCCCGGTTGGCTAACCCATTAACAAAGATCACACGTAAAGGGGTTAAATTTGTTTGGAAAAAATAATGTGAAGAACGTTTCGAAGAACTGATGTGAAGATTAGTCAATGCTCATATATTGACTCTACCATCGGGGAATGATGGTTTCATTATTTATAGTGATGCATCGAAGAAAGGACATGGTTGTGTCCTTATGAAGATTTATAGGATTATTACCTATGAATCACAAATGTTGAAAATTAATTACCAAAACTATACTACTCATGATCTCGAGTTAGCTGCTTTGATCTTTTCTTTGAAGATATGGAGGCACTACATCTATGGTGAAAATGTGAGATTTATACTGATCACAAGAGTTTGAAGTATAATTTCTCACAATAAGAACTCAATATGAGGTAATGGAGATTGAATGAATTACTCAAGGATTCTGATTGCACGATACACTACCACCCAGGGAAGGCAATCAAGGTGGTCGATGCTTTGAGCAGAAAAGACCATGGAGTTTTGAACAATATGAGAATTGAAAGGGATTCAATTTTCATTGATCTAGTGAAGATGGACATGGGAATAACCAGTGAAGGTGAAACATCAATTCCTTTTCAAATGGTTGCCAAACCATCTTTACAATTAAGGATTAAGAGTTCTTAGACCGATGATAAAGAATTTCAAAAGAAGATTAAAGTAGTGGATGATTGGAGATTGAGAGACTTTGTGCATGAAGATGGAATTTTGAAATTAGGGAAGATACATTGTGTTCTTGGTATACATGATCTAAAAAGGGAATTGCTGGATGATGCTCATAGTTCCAATTTCTCTATACACCCTAGGAGCACCAAAATGTATAGAGGTTTTAAGGAACATTTTTTGTGGGACAACATGAAGAGGGAGATTTCTGATTTTGTTTCAAGATGTATTGTTTGTCAACAAGTGAAAGCTGGAAGGCAACAACCTGGAGGAGTCATGCAACCTCTTCCCATACCGGAGTGGAAATGGGACAATATTACGATGGACTTTGTCATGGGTCTACCAGAGACTCCTAGAAGGAACAATGCAATATGGGTCATTGTTGATCATTTTACCAAGTTAGCACATTTATTTGCTATAAGAGAAGATCTACCACTGGAACGTCTAGCAGGACAATATATTGATGAAGTTGTGAGACTTCATGGAGTACCCCTATCGATATTTTCTGATCGTGATCCCCGTATTACTTCAATATTCAGTAAAAGTCTTCAGAAAGCCTTGGATAGTGAACTTCATTTGAGCACTGCCTACCACCCTCAAACAGATGGACAATCAGAACGAACTATTCAACCCATATAAGTCATGTTGAGATCCTTCTCACTTGAATTTCAGGGTATGTGGGATCAATATTTACCTTTGGTAGAATTTTCCTATAACAATAGCTTCAATTCGAGTATTCAGATGCACCATATGAAGCGTTATATGTAAAGTGATGTTGTACACCAACCTGTTGAGATGACGTTGGTGAAAGAAAACTTATAGGCTCAGAACTGGTGGATGAAACGATGGAAAAGGTGAAGGTAATCCAAAATCACATCAAAGCAACTCAATGTAGGCAGAAGAGCTATGCTAATAATCGAAGGAAGTATTTGGAATTTCATATCGGTGATCATGTTTTCCTAAAGGTATCTCTATGGAAGGGAGACATACGTTTTGGTAAGAAAGGTAAATTGAGTCCCAGGTACATCGGACCTTTCGAAATTCTAGAATGAATTGGGGCTGTAGCTTTCCGATGGGCAATGCCGCCAAGTCTCTCCAAAGTTCACGATGTGTTCCACGTATCTCTGTTAAGGAATTACATGCCTAACCCAACACATGTACTCACCTATGAGGAATTAGAACTGGAACCAGATCTATCTTATTGATAAGAGCCCGTTAATATTCTTGATACGAGAGAACAAGTACTAAGAAACTCGACGACGCGTCTGGTAAAAGTTTTTTAGAGAAACCATAAGATGGAAGAGGCAACGTGGGAACCCGAGGAACGTATGATGAGGAACCAGCCATGTCTTTTCATGTGGTAGTATTCTATAAATTTCGAGGATGAAATTATTTGAAGGAGGGGAGAATGTAACACCTCAAGCTTCTACAGTATGCTTCTCTTTGAATAATGCAATAGCGTGTGTTATACGCAACATCGAGTTCTAACACATACCACAACCAATGAAACTAGCCATTATGAATAGTAATACCTACTTTTTAAAATTTTATAGATTTTATCACTCAAAATGGACTTCATTTTTGGATTCTTAGTATTTAATTTAGCCTAAGGTGAAATTTTGGTACTTTTCGGATAACTTTAATATTGTGATGAATAGTGAAAATTACGAAATTTTAATTAAAAACAACTTTTTTTATCAAAATAATTAATAGTGATAAATTATGAATTTAACTGGTTTTAAAGTATATTTAGAATATAATTTTACCATTTAATAAATTTTTTTTCATTGGAAATAATTTCAAAATTAAACCGAACATAAACAAGTATCAATCTTTTGATAGTTATTATATCTTAATGACACGCATTTTGTTTTCACAGCAGGAATTAGTTTTAAATTAATTTATTCCACTTCTATGTTTTGAATTTGGAAAAATGGATTCCATATTTGGAATCAGGATGTTCAAATTGTGTAAATAGGTAACTTCTATTTTTATACATTTTGAATTATTACTTCGGTAAATATTTTATTTACCTTGGTTAAAGGGTAAATCCGGCAAATAAGGCTTAAAAATAATATTATAATTATAAAAATTACCCTAAAATGAGTCCTAAACTTATTGGATGATACATATCCGACCATGGGCATCTTTGTGTCGATTTTGGGGCCCCATGGTGCCACTTGTAAGTGATAGGAACACTTTATATTAATTAAGTTAAAATGAATACAAAAATGACAAGAGAAAATATCTTTTAGAAAAATAGTTTTTACATATGGTTATATATGTTGGAGTTTCGACTATAAATATTCATCAGAAAGATAAAGAAATTTATAACATAATGGTAATTTATTTATAATTTCTATACATTAAATAATTTAATTTATTTATGACACAATGGTGATGCTGTAATTACCATAATAGTTTGAAATTAAAATGATTAATATTGTAGATACCCAAATAAATATAATTTGAGACTTTTTATGAATTAAAAAAATTTTACAGGTTAATATGACATGTTAGGAATTATTTAATTAACATTTCTCGAAGTAATAATTCTGTTATGTTTTTTACAAAAAACAATTATTGAATAGTGTCAATATTGACATAAAATAGTTTTTAAAACAAATAATATATTATTAATTGATATTAATTCCTTAAAATCTTAGGTTCGACCAAGAGACTAATATCATGATAGCTGTATCAATAATTGACCACTTAGGGGTCTGTTGGATGTATATAGTAAGTTTATTAACCATATAATATAAAAGTACAAAGAGGGATTCTAAAAGTGAAACTAATTAACTAAGAGTTAATACTTAATTATAATGTTAATATAGTAACCCAAACCTGTCTAAATTATATTGGTTGAGTGGTTTTCGTCCCCTCCCCACCTTAACCTTTATATAATCCACTTTGGCGAAATTAGAAACCCAATATGAATTTATTATAAAATAATATATCTAGCATTTCCAAAGGTGCCCCTCACCCCTCTTATAAATGGGCACTCCCCCTTCTCATTAATTCACACCTTTAAAGCCTTTTGGCTCAACCAAACTCTGCCCAAATATTCTATAAAATTCCCTCACTTCATCCTAGAGGCCTTACTTTAGTCAGAAAGCCATCCTATGTGCCCTAATGATCAAATCAAAAGGAAGAACCCGAAGAAGAGGTAATGATTTCATCACCCTTTTCCAAGTTCCTTTCTTCTTCCACTTCTTCCTTCTTTTTTATTACCATTCTAAAATAATAACTCCAGTATCTTATATATATACAGTGATGTTATTATAAATATGGTAAAATAATATTCATTATTCTATACATCCTTTGAATAACATGTCACCATACGTGCGTACGTACGGCTTACCGTCTCCACGTCGGGGTGTAATTGTTATTTAATAAATTATTATTTGGATGGGTGTAATAATGATTTGTAACTCATGTAAATAATAAATATAACATGATAATGATTCTGTATATATGATATAAAATCCAATTATATATTATTTTAATATCAAATGAATGATATTGTCGCTCGTGCATACGTACGGACTACCGTCTCCACGGACACGATGAGATTCATTCACTGTTGTATCCATTCAAGTATAATTCTCATTTGATGATTAATAATAGTGTCTAAGGACATGCTATCATTATGGATATGATTAATATACAACCTATCTATGAAAAACACAACTTACAGAACAAAACATATAAAAGAAAATAAGTAAGTTAACACATGAAACAACGATAATACTAAGTTATTATTAACAAATCAACGTTAAAAGATCATAGATGATATCATATTAATGTATATGATTATTGTATAATTTAATAAAAAAAATTCACTATTTTACAGGAGGTTAACCTACCCCAACAAAGGAAAATTACAAGGTAAGGGTTTATTTCTCAATCTCTTATCTGAGGTTGTTTATACGTAATAATCTACTGGTATTTCATTATCATCCACATCCATGTTTCTTAAAAATGTATTTCAATTTTTTTTAATATTTACTAGAATATGGCTTAAAGTCATTTATACCCTTGTTTACTTTTATAAGTGGTTTATAAAAAATATTTCCGTAGTTTTCCAAACAAGGTCCTTTTAACCTTTTTGACAGAATTAAGGTAGGAACATTTTTGTAACTTATATGGCAGGTGCGGTTATTCTCCGTCATTATTACACCTTTGAAGCTTCTATTACACGCTTATAAGGATATTTTCAAAATAAAGGTTTTCTTTTATAAATATGTGATTTTTAAATGATTTCAAAAAAGTGATTTTTCTCTCAAATATATGAAAACCCAGTGCAAATGTATACATATTTAACACAAGCTTACAAATGATTTCAGAAAACCTGACTCTTGAGTGTGGTAGACAGGAAGGGATTGGGCGTTGACACATCATGGCCTGTAATTAGTCGACCAGTCTAAGATTTAGTTATTTTGTTTTCAGAATCTTGCATTATTTTTTCAGAAAAACACTGGAGTATATTTGAGAAATTTTAAACGTAAGTATCTTCTAAAAAAATTTCATCGGTAGGTCTCATGAGAAAAACTAGTATCTTGGCACAAGGCCTGGGAAAAATATTATTTGTAGTCTTGTCACAAGGCCTTGGCTATGTGGTTATGATTGTCTGGCATTATGCATTCCATCATTATAAAAGCGGTTATTGATATTTCATGTGATTATTCGATTGGTAGAATATCCATGTGAATAAGTAAATGGAATTATTTCATTTTTTCCATACTATGTTGAATTTCAAGTTTAAAATTCTTTTTTTAGTTATACATTTCCTTAAATGTGTATTCTTATTTATTAAAGTTTCCGCTATATTTTTATCCTTACTAGGCATTTGAGCTCACACCTTTCAATGCTTTATTTTTTCCAGGATTTGAAGAAGTAATTTATGAATGACCTACCGGGATAGTATGTGGGGATATGAGTGTGGACTATTGAGACTATATTTTTGTTGTTTTCATTTTATCATGTAATGTAATACATATGAATATATCTAGTGTTTCCAAGGCTACTAAACTAATTGGTCTTTCAAGATTTGGTCTTTTTTGTGATAATGACAATGTTATGTAATAATGCACCGACTCTAGGTAACTGGGGTTGGGGCGTTACATATGGATACATAGTTCATATCAAATTTTTAGAGAGGCCTTTAGAAGGAACTGGTATCTATATTATATTTGAGCACAACATACCATCTGCATTCGATGTCCAGACAGAAAGATTAATACACATTCTTCAGTATTATCTATGTTCCTATGTTATAGACATTTATGGGGGCATGTGAGGGTTTTCATTTAATTATTTAGTTTTCTTATGACAATATTTTACATTCTAGGATTAGAATATACCATTTTGAGACTTTGTATATTTGGATATGTTGATATCCTTTGTTCAGGTCTCAGATTGGTGAATGTACAATGGTTAGACCAAACATTATTCTGGATACAACAGAATGATTTAGATTATTAACTAAATAATGTTTATAGTACATAGCTTGTATAAAAATTTGGCATATTTTTAGCATATGTTGTTGATCATTTGGTAACCTGCTGTTTTTGAATGATTCACAGAATTTGGATCATTAACAACTAGGGAGGTAAGGGGACCATTATACTTATTTTATTGGTTGTTTTGAGGTTATTCAACATGTGTGGGATTTGGATTACCATTTATAATTTCTACATCATCTAACATAGATGCATAACATGTTTCATGTGTCTTATATATGTATTTATCATTCTCATCCATCTCCTAATCTGATATGGATGGATCTTTATGTCGAACCTGAATTTTCTATGATTGGCATCCAATAAACATAGTTTATTATAAAAAACAGTTCTTATTGGGATGATGATACCATGTGTTTGAGTACAATGGTTTCATGATTCTAATTCTCATGAGACATGGGAGTTGTAGGCACTGATAAGAGATATGTGGAATAATCATTTTCCAATATTTTCTTCTTAAAATGCATTCTTGGGATATAATATATCTACGGTGTAACGGTTGTAATTTTATATTTCTTTTTTCAAGTACAGCTAAACCAATTTTTTTTATCATAATTTTTTTGGGGTTCATTTATTTTATTTAGAGGTGAATACATGGAAAATAAATTGATAGTTCTCGAGTTGTGTATAGTTAGCACACATTTTTCCCAAACCATGCCCCCCGACTAGTCCAAATAGTGAAAACCAATGCAGTTAGGGTTTTCATAGATGTTAAACAGTTTGAATAATTGTGCAACCAACATGGAAAATATTTACAACCATATATCCAGGAGATATTGACAAGGGAACATTGTTTGTCTAACCGTGTTTCATGACACAACTAACAATTCTTTTGAAAAATTATTAATAAAAAAATTAATTTCAAAACTGATGAAACTCTGGTTTTTTCCCAAATGGGATCATTCGACTTTACTATGTTAAATTATTCTTTTGAGGCTCAAAATTGTTGATTTCTAACCCCTTAAACCCCTCCAAAAGTTGATTGAAGATATGTGAATGAAATATGTTATCATTGTGGTAAGTTTCTTCTCCACATTCTCTTCCTCCCTCACTGTATTTTCTATTCCTTAGGCTTTTATAAATATCCTTGTTTTTGAAGGATGTAATATAATTTGATTCATTTAATTTGACCAAGATTGATTTTAGAATCTTCATTTTTGAAGAACTCCATTCAAGTTTCAGGTTTATGGATTTTGGTGTCATGATTTAGTGATCCCATGAAAGGTGGTCCCATTTATGATGGTTGTTTTAATTAACACTATATTTATTGATTTAAATGAAATTTATATTTTTAAATAAATTTCTTTCAATTGGATTTTTGAAAAACCCAATCCTAGTGATTTGGTGATATGTGGTTGATTTTTCATGACATTATGAAAAACAACCATTCTAGGTAATTTGGTAGTGTTTAATAAATTGATGGAAAATTGAATATTTTAAATTGTTGATTATAAATTTTTAATTAATTTAATATAATTTAGTTTGATATAGTATTATTGAAAAATGTTTTAAATGGATTTGATATAAGGCTAGTTATTTTGTCGTGGAAAGAGGTGTAACGCCCCGACCCTAGCTACCCAGAGTCGGTGCATTAATACATAACATTGGCATGATCACAAGAAAGATCAAATCCCGAAAGACCGATTGGTTTAGTAGCCTTGGAAACACTAGATATAATCATAAAGTTTTACATTACATTTCAAAGTGAAAAACTACTACAACAACAAAGTCTTCATATCCACACTATTAACCCCTCATAATATCCCTGCAAGTCATTCATAATTTACTTCTTCACTACCTGGGAAAAATAAAACATAGAAAAGGGGTGAGCTCAAATGCCCAGTAAGGATAACAATATAGCGGAACATTCAAAATAATCATAAACATTTAAGGCAATCAATTACTAAAACAAAAGCCTTTTAAAATTGAACTTCAACATAGTATGGAAAAAGTAAAATGAAATAATGCTATTTACTTATTCACATGGGTATTCTACTAATCGAATAATCACATGCAATATCAATAACCACTTTCATAATGTTGGAATGCATAATGCCAGACTATCATAACCACATAGCCAAGGCCTCGTGCCAAGACTACAAATAAGATTTTGTGAAGGCCTTGTGCCAAGACACTAGTTTGTCTCATGAGACCTACCGATGCATCGAGGAGCTATAGCGGGCTCCACCCGTCACTTATTAAGTCCAATGCATTCCCATATGAAAAGGTTTAAACATAACATAAACATTCGTATTAAAACTAGCATACGAAATGTCAATAATTTCACCAAAAACTATGAATGGTATAAAAATAGCACATCCACAGTCAAACATATCACAAAACCTTCAATACAATATAGAAGTTTTGTATCATAATAAATCAACTTCAAATAATCTTAAAATCCATCAAAGGATGTTGACATAGATGAAATCAAAATTCTTTTTAAAGAAGTATCTCCTTTTATTTTGAAATCATTTAAGGTCCATATAAAATAAAACATTTTCTTTGAAAATATTCTTATAAGCTTGTATGGAAAGCTTCGACGATTTTATAACGGCGGAAAATAACCGCACCCGCCGTATAAGTTAAAAAAACATTCTTACCTCAATTCTGTCGAAAAGGTTAAAAAGGACCATGTTTTGAAAATGACGGAAAGATTCCTTTATAAACCTCTTATAAAGAGTCAAACAAGGGTATAAATGACTTTAACCCATATTCTTGTAAATAGTAAAAAAGTTTTGAAATAAATTTCGAAGAAACATGGATGTGGATGATAAAGAGATCCCAGTAGATTATTACGTATAATACAACCTCGGATAATGAAGAGATTGTGAAATAACCCTTACCTTGTACTTTTCCTTGGTTGGGGTAGGTTAACCTCCTGTATAATGGTGAAATAATTGTTATTAAATTATACAAGAATAATATACATTAATATGATATCATATATGATCTTTTAATATTGATTTGATAATAATATCTTAGTATTATTGCTGTTTCGGGTGTGAACTTACTTGTTTTCTTTTGTATGTTTTGTTACGTAAGACATGTTTGTAAAGGATAAGTTGTATATTATTCAAATCCATAATGGTATCAAGTCCTTAAAAATCATTTTTAAATCATCAAATGATAATTATACTTCAATGGATACGATGGAGAATGAATCTCATCACGTTCGTGGAGACGGTAGTCCGTACGTACGCACGAACGCTACTTCCATTTAATTATTATTTTAAAAGAATTGAATCCAAATGATACATAGGTATATTACTATTCCAGTATAATATAATATTTTATATATGTTACTTAAGTTCGTTAACACCATCCTTTATACGTTCCATGTGTGGTATGAACGAGTCATATCATTTTAAGGGGGCGGTAGTCCGCACTTCCTCAAATGAAATTATCGTATGTATATACAACATGAAACGAATAATGGTATGAAATAAAATGGAATTACAGAAGCTTATATATAAAATATATATCATTAATATCATATTTAATTACAGTTCCATCATAATGGCCACCATGAGAGGCGGTAAGATGTATTTGAACAATCATCGTTTCGTGAGGCGTTATTTTTCCATCCACAGAAACATTATGTTCATCATCCATTAGATGGAGTTGTGTGTATGTGTAGTTTGAATCCTTATTATAACAACATCCTAGTATATTGAGGATACTGGTGTAGTTACAAAAGAAAGTAAATAAAAAGAGTTTGGGGGTTGAAGAAGCAAAATAAATGAAAATAATTTAAGAGAAATCGTTACCTTTAATTTAGGTAACTCAATTTGGTTGGAACCAAAGGACTTGTTGAAATGCTTTCTGCCTAAGGGGAAGCTTCAAGGAGGAGGAGAGGGATGTGGGGAGCTTATTTGGGCTGAGTTTGGACGAGCCAAGTGGCTTGAGAGGTGTGAAGAATGAGTAGAAGTGGTCTCCTTTTATAAGGGAGAGGAGGGGCTCTTTAGGAAAGAGTGAAAGTATTACTTTATAATATAATTATATTCGGTTTATAATGGTCCAAAAATCATTTAGGTCGAAGATAAGATGAATCATATTATAAATAACATCAACCAATAAGAATTGGACAGGTTTTAGATAATATTTTAATCATTATAATCTTATTTATTTAAATGATTTATTAATGAGGTAAACATTTCATCATTATTGTGTCATTAATAATTTAACTTATTTGATGTCTAAAAATTATAAATAAAATATCATCATGTAGGAAATCTTTTTAGATTTCTAATGAATATTTATAATCGAAAATCCAACATGTATAACCCTATGTAAAAATTGTTCTTCTAAAAGATGTAAGCTTATGCCATTTTTATTTTTATTTTAACTTTATTAATATAATGTGTCCCTACCACATACAAGTTGCTCCAAGGGGTCCCCAAATTGACCCAAGGATGCTCATGGTCGGGTATGTGTCCACCAATAAGGTTAGGACACGTTTTAGGGTAATTTTGTATTATTATAATATTATTTTGTTAACCCTTATTTACCAGATTTACCCTTTAACCATGGTAAATAAAATATTTACCGCAGTAATTATTCAAAATGTGTAAAAATAAAAGTTACCTATTTACATAATTTGTACATCCTGATTCCAAATATGGAATCCATTTTCCTAAATTCAAAACACAGAAGTGGCAAAAATTAATTTAAAATTAATTCCCATTGTCAAAACAAAAAGCGTGTTTTTAAGAGATAATAACTATCAAAAGATTGACACTTGTTTATGTTAGGTTTAATTGTAAAATTATGTCCAATGACAAACATTATATTAAATGGTAAAAATATATTCTAAATATAATTTAAAACCACTCAAAATCACAATTTATCACTATTAATTATTTTGATTAAAAAAGTTGTTTTTAATTAAAATTTAGAAATTTTCACTATTCATCAAAATATAAAAGTTATCTGAAAAGTACCAAAATTTCACCCTAGGGTAATTTCGATATTCCGAATCCAAAAATGAAGTCCATTTTGAAATATAAAATATATATGATTTCAAAAAGTAGGTATTACTATTCACAACGGCTAGTTTAATTAGTTGTGGTGTGTGTTAGAACTCGAGGTTGCCTACAACACACGCTATCGCATTATTCGAAGGGAAACGTACCATAGAAGCTTGGGGTGTTACATTCTCCCCTCCTTCAAATAATTGAATCCTCACAATTTCTAGGATATTACTGCATAAAAAGACTCGGGTGGTTCTTCATCATAAGTTCCTCGGGTTCCCACGTTGCCTCTTCCATCTTATGGTTTCTCCACAAAACTTTTACCAGACGCGTCGTCCGGTTTCTCAGTACTTGTTCTCTTGTATCAAGAATCCTGACGTGCTCTTCGCAATAAGACAGATCGGGTTCCATTTCTAATTCCTCATAGGTGAGTACATGCGTTGGGTCAGGCATGTATTTTCTCAACAGAGATACGTGGAACACATCGTGAACTTTGGAGAGACTTGGCGGCATTGCCAATCGGTAAGCTACAGCCCCAATTCGTTCTAGAATTTCGAAAGGTCCGATGTACCTGGGACTCAATTTACCTTTCTTACCAAAACGTATCACTCCCTTCCACGGAGATACCTTCAGGAAAACATCATCACCGACTTGAAATTCCAAATCCTTCCTTCGATTATCGGCATAGCTCTTCTTCCTACTTTGAGCTGCTTTGATGTGATTTTGGATTACTTTCACCTTTTCCACCGTTTCCTCCACCAGTTCTGGGCCTACAAGTTTTCTTTCACCAACGTCATCCCAACAGGTTGGTGTATGACATCTCTTTCCATATAACGCTTCATATGGTGCCATCTGAATACTCGAATGGAAGCTATTGTTATAGGAAAATTCTACCAGAGGTAAATATTGATCCCACATACCCTGAATGTCAAGTGAGCAAGATCTCAACATGTCTTATAAGGTTTGAATAGTCCGTTCTGATTGTCCGTCTGTCTGAGGGTGGTATGCAGTGCTCAAATGAAGTTCAGTATCTAGGGATTTCTGAAGACTTTTCTAGAATCTTGAAGTAAAACGGGGATCACGATCAGAAACTATCGATAGGGGTACTCCATGAAGTCTCACAACTTCATTAATATATAGTCTTGCTAGACGTTCCAAGGGTAGATCTTCTCTTATAGTAAGAAAATGTGCTGACATGGTAAGACGATCAACAATAACCCATATTGCATCGTTCCTTCTAGGAGTCTTCGGTAGCCCCATGAAAAAGTCCATCGTAATATTGTCCCATTTCCACTCCGGTATGGGAAGAGGTTGCATGACTCCTCCAGGCTGTTGCCTTCCAGCTTTCACTTGTTGACAAACCATACATCTTGACACAAAATCAGAAATCTCCCTCTTCATGTTGTCCCACCAAAAATGTTCCTTCAAATCTCTATACATTTTGGTGCTCCCAGGGTGTATAGAGAAATTGGAACTATGAGCATCATCCAGCAATTCCCTTTTTAGATCAGGTATATTGGGAACACAAAGTCTCTTCCCGAATTTCAAAATTCCATCTTCATACACAAAGTCTCTCAATCTCCCATCATTCACAGCTTTAATCTTCTTTTGGAATTCTTCATCATCGGTCTGAGAACTCTTAATCCTTTCTAGTAAAGATGGTTTGGCAACCATTTAAAAAAGCATTGATGTTTCACCTTCCCTGGTTATTCCCATGTCCATCTTCACTAGGTCCATGAAAATTGGATCCCTTTCAATTCTCATATTGTTCAAAACTCCATGGTCTTTTCTACTCAAAGCATCTGCCACCTTGTTTTGCCTTCCCCGGGTGGTAGTGTATCGTACAATCATAATCCTTGAGTAATTCAAGCCATCTCCTTTGCCTCATGTTGAGTTCTTTTTGTGATAAAATATACTTCAAACTCTTGTGATCAGTATAAATCTCACATTTTTCACCATAGAGGTAGTGCCTCCATATCTTCAAAGCAAAGATCACAGCTGCTAACTCAAGATCATGAGTAGGATAGTTTTGTTCATGAATTTTCAACTGTCGTGATGCATAGGCAATAACTCTATCATTCTGCATAAGGACACAGCCAAGTCCTTTCTTCGATGCATCACTATAAATAACGAACCCATCATTCCCCGATGGTAGAGTCAATATAGGAGCATTGACTAATCTTCTTTTCAGTTCTTCGAAACATTCTTCACACTCTTTTGTCCAAACAAATTTAACCCCTTTACGTGTGAGCTTCGTTAATGGGTTAGCCAATCGGGCAAAATTCTGGACGAAACGTCGATAATAACCTGCCAAACCAATAAAACTATGTAACTCAGTTATACTCGTAGGTGCTGGCCATTCTTGGATTGCCTTGGTCTTAGAAGGATCAACAGAGATTCCATCTTTAGAGACAATATGGCCAAGAAAAGAAATCTCCTGAAGCCAAGATTCACACTTGCTAAACTTCCCATATAATTCATGCCTCCTCAGAGTCTTCAAGATAATGCGCAAGTGATTTTCATGATCTTCGTAGGTTTTGGAGTATACCAAGATATCATCAATAAATACCACCACAAATTCATCGAGATACTCCTTGAAAACTCTATTCATTAGATCCATGAATACAGAGGGTGCATTAGTCAATCCAAACGGCATTACAGTAAACTCGTAATGCCCGTACCTGGTTCGAAATGCTGTCTTCGGAATGTCTTCCTTCTTTACACACAACTGATGGTATCCAGATCGAAGGTCAATCTTTGAAAAGTATTTAGCTCCATGCAGTTGGTCAAATAAATCATCAATACGAGGTAGGGGATACTTGTTCTTTATCGTTATAGCATTGATCTCCCTGTAGTCGATACATAACCTCATAGATCCATCTTTCTTTTTAACAAAAAGAACAGGGGCTCCCCATGGAGAAACACTAGGGCGAATAAATCCCTTATTACTCAATTCCTCTAGTTGTTTCTTTAGTTCGACTAACTCTACAGTGGCCATTCTATAAGGGGTCTTCGATATAGGCCTTGATCCAGGAATCAAATCAATAGAAAACTCAACTTCTCGTTCTGGAGGATGTCCAGGTAAATCTTCTGGAAATACATCTACAAATTCTTTCACAACAGGTACATCCTCTATTTGAACATTCCTTTCCTCACCCGCAGTTATTTCATTCTCTTCCTCCCCAATAATTGAATTTAGTTGAGCTATTGAGGGTCGATCTAAATAAGAATTAGGTGGTGACGATTCTGCTCTAAAAATAAGGTGTTCCTTATCATTATCATCAAGAATCGTAACCTCTTTCTTCTTACAATAAATCTTCGCATCATAGTCCGAAAGCCAGTCCATACCGAGGATTATATCAAACTCAATCATAGGTATGACGATGAGATCAGCAGATAAAGAAAATTTATGTGCTCTAATGGGGACTGATTCACAAAACTTTGTTGCAACGATACTTCCCTTAGGAGTTTTAACTGACAACTCCCTTATTAAATCAAATTGGAAATATCTAATTTTCTTAGCAAACTGGGAAGATATGAAACAATGCGATGATCCAGAATCAAATAATGCATTTGCTAAACTTGAGGAAACCATTAAATTACCTGCCACCACGTCTTTCGGAGCTTCTACCTCAGCAGTAGTGATAGCATAAGCTTGGCCTTGATCCCTTGGCCTTTTCTGAGGTAAGTTCTCCTGACGCTTAGGACATGCATTTTCATAATGCCCCATCTCCCTGCAATTGTAGCACTGAACGTTGGTAGCTTCCTTCTTCCCCTTGCAATCATGAGCTTGGTGGCCTTTTTCACCACACTTGTAATAGACTCCCATTCCCTTCAGGCAAGCACCGGGGTGTTTCTTCCCGCACTTACCACAAGATGGATATTCAACCTTTCCCTTCTTCCCCTTATTTACATTCCCAGATTGATCAGCAGGTCTCTTCTTCTCTTGCTCTTCTTTAAAGTCATAAGACTTAGAGAATTCCTTTTCGGTCTTGATAGCACATGAGACAATGTATTCGTACGATGAAAAGGATTGTGAGACTAATTCTCGACGGAGAAATGGTTTTAACCCATCAAAGAAACGATCAATCTTACTTCTTGGGTTGCGAATATAATCACCAGCGTACCTCGCTAACCTTGTAAAGTTAGCCTCATACTTTGTGACATTCTCATCCTCCTTTTGTCTCAGACTAAGAAATTGTCTTTCCATGTCTGCTCGATGGTCGTGAGGAAAGTATTTTTCTAAAAACAGATCTTTGAACTCCCTCCATTCCATATTTGATACTTCATCATCTTCCTTCGTATTTTGTATCAATGACCACCATTGATCAGCATCTCCAGTGAGGCGGTAAACTGCCATGATAAATTTTTCCCTTTCACTGCTCCCCAAAGCCTGAAATATTTTCTCTAGGGAAAATATCCATTGCTCAGCTACTAAGGGATTTGTATTCCCATTGAACGTTGGTGGTTGTTGCCTCATGAATCGATCTAACATTGATCCTCCACGCTGCGGATCAGGGTGCTCCATACGGGTAAGGTTATTATTCATAACCTGAGTAAGTTGTCCCAGTATGGTGATTAGCTGATCAGCACCAGTTGCATCACCAGCCCCACTATAATTATCTTGAGCAGGAGGGAAATCCCTACATGGAGTGCGTGCATTGATACGGTTTCCATTTCTTCCACTAGGCGCCATTTCTAAACAATGGCATAAACTAGATCAGTTTATGAATCAAAATACATAATCCCATACTTATAAAACACTTAACATAAATTGAACTATTTATGGATATAATACATAATCATAAAAATGTTTTCTTTGAGGAAGTATATACTCATAAACCCTTCATAATGATTTGTAAAGATAATGAGAGTTATCCTAAGCATATCCCCCGGGAGTGTCGTAACCAAGAGTGCAGCAAGGCCCGTTGTCGTGCACCAGTTCCCGTTCGAGTCTAGCTCAAAGCGGTGTTTTCGGGTTTTACCCCTAGGTACATCTGTGCCAGAGCCGCCTCTACCTGCTCGTATCCAGACAGGGATGTATTGCTCGGAAAACTCACAAAATCTCTACAATACCAAAATTCTAGGAAGTTCTTCTATACTAATCCTCAAAGTTCATCTTAGGTCTACGTGCTCTAATCAGAGTTTATCTAAATCTAGTTTCCAAGGTTTGTACTAAACTTCCTTTGATACCAACTGTAACGCCCCGACCCCAGCTACCCAGAGTCGGTGCATTAATACATAACATTGGCATGATCACAAGAAAGATCAAATCCCGAAAGACTGATTGGTTTAGTAGCCTTGGAAACACTAGATATAATCATAAAGTTTTACATTACATTTAAAAGTGAAAAACTACTACAACAACAAAGTCTTCATATCCACACTATTAACCCCTTATAATATCCCTGCAAGTCATTCATAATTTACTTCTTCACTACCTGGGAAAAATAAAACATAGAAAAGGGGTGAGCTCAAATGCCCAGTAAGGATAACAATATAGCGGAACATTAAAAATAATCATAAACATTTAAGGCAATGAATTACTAAAACAAAAGCCTTTTAAAATTGAACTTCAACATAGTATGGCAAAAGTAAAATGAAATAATGCCATTTACTTATTCACATGGGTATTCTACTAATCGAATAATCACATACAATATCAATAACCACTTTCATAATGTTGGAATGCATAATGCCAGGCTATCATAACCACATAGCCAAGGCCTCGTGCCAAGACTACAAATAAGATTTTGTCAAGGCCTTGTGCCAAGACACTAGTTTGTCTCATGAGACCTACCGATGCATCTAGGAGCTATAGCGGGCTCCACCCGTCACTTATTAAGTCCAATGCATTCCCATATGAAAAGGTTTAAACATAACATAAACATTCGTATTAAAACTAGCATACGAAATGTCAATAATTTCACCATAAACTATGAATGGTATAAAAATAGAACATCCACAGTCAAACATATCACAAAACCTTCAATACAATATAGAAGTTTTGTATCATAATAAATCAACTTCAAATAATCTTAAAATCCATGAAAGGATGTTGTCATAGATGAAATCAAAATTCTTTTTAAAGAAGTATCTCCTTTTATTTTGAAATCATTTAAGGTCCATATAAAATAAAACATTTTCTTTGAAAATATTCTTATAAGCTTGTATGGAAAGCTTCGACGATTTTATAACGGCGGAAAATAACCGCACCCGCCGTATAAGTTAAAAAAACATTCTTACCTCAATTCTGTCGAAAAGGTTAAAAAGGACCATGTTTTGAAAACGACGGAAAGATTCCTTTATAAACCTCTTATAAAGAGTCAAACAAGGGTATAAATGACTTTAACCCATATTCTTGTAAATAGTAAAAATGTTTTGAAATACATTTCGAAGAAACATGGATGTGGATGATAAAGAGATCCCAGTAGATTATTACGTATAATACAACCTCGGATAATGAAGAGATTGTGAAATAACCCTTACCTTGTACTTTTCCTTGGTTGGGGTAGGTTAACCTCCTATATAATGGTGAAATAATTGTTATTAAATTATACAAGAATCATATACATTAATATGATATCATATATGATCTTTTAATATTGATTTGATAATAATATCTTAGTATTATTGCTGTTTCGGGTGTGAACTTACTTGTTTGCTTTTGTATGTTTTGTTACGTAAGACATGTTTGTAAAGGATAAGTTGTATATTATTCAAATCCAGAATGGTATAAAGTCCTTAAACATCATTTTTAAATCATCAAATGATAATTATACTTGAATGGATACGATGGAGAATGAATCTCATCGCGTTCGTGGAGACGGTAGTCCGTACGTACGCACGAACGCTACTTCCATTTAATTTTTACTTTAAAAGAATTGAATCCAAATGATACATAGGTATATTACTATTCGAGTATAATATAATATTTTATATATGTTACTTAAGTTCGTTAACACCATCCTTTATACGTTCCATGTGTGGTATGAACGAGTCATATCATTTTAAGGGGGCGGTAGTCTGCACTTCCTCAAATGAAATTATCGTATGTATATACAACATGAAACGAATAATGGTATGAAATAAAATGGAATTACAGAAGCTTATATATAAAATATATATCATTAATATCATATTTAATTACAGTGCCATCATAATGGCCACCATGAGAGGCGGTAAGATGTATTTGAACAATCATCGTTTCGTGAGGCGTTAGTTTTCCATCCAAAGAAACATTATGTTCATCATCCATTAGATGGAGTTGTGTGTATGTGTAGTTTGAATCCTTATTATAACAACATTCTAGTATATTGAGGATACTGGTGTTGTTACAAAAGAAAGTAAATAAAAAGAGTTTGGGGGTTGAAGAAGCAAAATAAATGAAAATAATTTAAGAGAAATCGTTACCTTTAATTTAGGTAACTCACTTTGGTTGGAACCAAAGGACTTGTTGAAATGCTTTCTGCCTAAGGGGAAGCTTCAAGGAGGAGTATAGGGATGTGGGGAGCTTATTTGGGCATAGTTTGGACGAGCCAAGTGGCTTGAGAGGTGTGAAGAATGAGTAGAAGTGGTCTCCTTTTATAAGGGAGAGGAGGGGCTCTTTAGGAAAGAGTGAAAGTATTACTTTATAATATAATTATATTCGGTTTATAATGATCCAAAAATCATTGAGGTCGAAGATAAGATGAATCATATTCTAAATAACATCAACCAATAAGAATTGGACAGGTTTTAGATAATATTTTAATCATTATAATCATATTTATTTAAATGATTTATTAATGAGGTAAACATTGCATCATTGTTGTGTCATTAATAATTTAACTTATTTGATGTCTAAAAATTATAAATAAAATATAATCATGTAGGAAATCCTTTTAGCTTTCTTATGAATATTTATAATCAAAAATCCAACATGTATAACCCTATGTAAAAATTGTTCTTCTAAAAGATGTAAGTTTATGCCATTTTTATTTTTATTTTAACATTATTAATATAATGTGTCCCTACCACATACAAGTAGCTCCAAGGGGTCCCCAAATTGACCCAAGGATGCTCATGGTCGGGTATGTGTCCACCAATAAGGTTAGGACACGTTTTAAGGTAATTTTGTATTATTATAATATAATATTTTAACCCTTATTTACCGGATTTACCCTTTAACCATGGTAAATAAAATATTTACCGCAGTAATTATTCAAAATGTGTAAAAATAAAATTTACCTATTTACATAATTTGGACATCCTGATTCCAAATATGGAATCCATTTTCCTAAATTCAAAACACATAAGTGGAAAAAATTAATTTAAAATTAATTCCCACTGTCAAAACAAAAAGCGTGTTTTTAAGAGATAATAACTATCAAAAGATTGACACTTGTTTATGTTAGGTTTAATTGTAAAATTATGTCCAATGACCAACATTATATTAAATGGTAAAAATATATTATAAATATAATTTAAAACCACTCAAAATCACAATTTATCACTATTAATTATTTTGATTAAAAAAGTTGTTTTTAATTAAAATTTAGAAATTTTCACTATTCATCAAAATATAAAAGTTATCCGAAAAGTACCAAAATTTCACCCTAGGCTAATTTCGATATTCCGAATCCAAAAATGAAGTCCATTTTGAAATATAAAATATATATGATTTCAAAAAGTAGGTATTACTATTCACAACGGCTAGTTTAATTAGTTGTGGTTTGTGTTAGAACTCGAGGTTGCGTACAACACACGCTATCGCATTATTCGAAGGGAAACGTACCATAGAAGCTTGGGGTGTTACAAGAGGAATTGTTGTACTAAAAACCCATGTACTGTCATTTAAAAGGAAATTTTAATATTTGAATTGGAATAATCAGTTGAATTTAATTTAAAATAGTTTTAAAATAAATTTCCCTTAATTGATTGTCACTAGTGAACACGAAATAAAAGATAGATATTGAGTAATATAGGATATCATACTATTTAAATAATAAAAAACATACATTACATATGCAATAGGTCACATACCTTATAGGATGGTGATTGTTTCCTCTATAAAATGTGTATGGGGGTATATGTACACATATTTATTTGATAACTATTCAACTGTAAGGGAGTCCCATATGAGGAAACTATGGTAAATTTTGAAGATAATGTTGTTTCTTGTTGTTTATATTTGAATTTTATGGTATTGTCTCTGAATTTTTTACACATTAATTTTTAATTTTTATAAAATTTTTTATATATTTTTTTAAACCATTTCTTTAAATTATTTCAATCCATTGAAATGTAAACCATGATTGTTTTAAATTGTTATATAGAAATTAAATTACTTTTAATTTTGAAATGAAATACTTATTAGGTTAATTATTTTTAGAACCATATTATGGAATACACAGTGACACCCTACATTAGTTTCATCTCACCAACAACATGTTGAATTTTGTGATTGTATACTATCATCATCTATTTTCAAAAAATGGTTAGGTTCCACATGTAGGGGTACTTGTTGTTGATCCTTTAACATTGAGTGTTGTATCCAATGGGACATGAAGATTTATCATGTTTTTCTCATACCATAGAGTTTTATTTAATTTTTCTTACACCTTTTTGGTTTCAAATTCACATCCATGTATATAGTTTATTTTGTATGAATATTTATTTTTAAATGTTTCTTCCTTTGTATATGAGTACAATTCATTGCTACTTTCATATTGCATGATGTTAGGGGCTAGTCTCCAACTCATG